>OW203746.1:8684157-9884157 GCA_934045075.1 Yponomeuta sedellus | reverse complement strand
GATAATAAGGATAAAATTGGCCTGGAATCATTGAATTTCCGTTGGCTGTTTGGGCCATATCTTAGGCTGCTTTGTCATTAAGTGGGAATTATGTGTGTTTTATCGCCGAGGCTTATAATCATCTGTCACTATCGTTACAATATTTTCGTATAATTTCCATCTCGCCCCACCCCCGGTAGAGTTGGGACGATGTCCATCGATGTCGATAAAAATGAAGATGTAAAAATAACGTTTACCAGAGCATTGACTCGCCATTGACTTCGCGTACATTTACAGGGTGTAAAGAAATGCCGTACATCCGAAAATAGGAAGGAGTTTACTCGTTAACGCGAACAACTTTTAACTTGCGGAAATCTTCAAGTCGTGGAAAAAATATTAAATATAGCTGTTACATACTAATGTCGAATCAAGATGTTTTAATATTTTTATTATGAAATCTAGGCGAAGTCAGTGGCGAGTCAATGTTCGACTCGCAATTGACTTCGCCTACATTTACAGGGTGTAAAGAAATCCTCTACATCCGAAAATACGGGAGGAGTTTACTCGTTAACGCGAACAACTTTTAACTTGCGGAAATCTTCAAGTCGTGGAAAAAATATTAAATATAGCTGTTACATGCTAATGTCGAATCAAGATGTTTTAATATTTTTATTATGAATTCTAATTATTGCTCATGTATTCGTTACTTTTATTGCACTTAAAACAATTGCACAATGTGGCGGCCTTGCCGTGTTCTTTTTTTTAACCTTCACCTTTTAATCACAAACGCTGGAAGAAAGTGTCACAGAGTAAGCAAGTTTATATCTCACAATTAAAAACAACAAACAGACACATTATTACAAGCCATATGTTTTTATGACTTAAGTGATTTTGTAAAGCCCTCAAGCTTTTCAAAATCACTTAGGTCATAAAATCATATGGTTTTATCGATGTCGATACAAAGTTCAAGTTCAGAGGTCCCACCACTAAACCGGCCGACGCCTCGTTATTTGTTGTTATTAGTGTTGTTTTTTTCTCGTCTCGTCTTATTTTTTCTCCCGGGACGTTCGAGGACCGGTTGGGAGTCTAATCTGATCGGTCGGCCACGATCCTGCCGCTTTCGGAGTGGGTGAGTGAACGAAAAAAGAATGAGGCGCGTGTGGTCCAAGTGACGAGCTCGAGCGAGATACCTGACTTTCAACGGTTGTGTATTAAACGAATCTGATCGCGTTTATTTGTTAAGTAAATCGTAACTACCTTATTTCCCGACGTTTCGGCAGCGTTACAGTTGCCGTCGTCACGGGTAGACTCACGGGTACTCGCCACTTCGGCCTACCCGTGTCCACCGATTAGACCCGTTTAATATATAACTATGTATTAGTATCGCGAATCATTAAGAAATACTTTCGACGGTTGACCTGCTACAATCCGCTACTTGACTTTATTTTCAAGTAAGTCTTAAATGGTAAATATCTCTTCCATTAGACAAAACAAAATTTTTGTATATTTTTTGAGGACGTTAAAGCAACAAAAAAAAATTTAACACTGCTTTGCTAAACAGCCTAAAACGCGGTCAGCCATTTTTGTCTATGGTATGAAGACGCGAAGCCGTGAACTGTTTATTCTTAACAAGGGACATAGACCATGTAAGGGTGTAGTACAGTTATGTTACAGAATGGGTGTGGCAAGTAAGGCATGTCAGCTAGTCTTTTTTTATGTAGCCTAAAATGCTTGAAATTGCCAATCCGTGGAGGGCACGCGTTCCGATTGAGCCCACACTCTCATGTATGCTAGTATGTAGCATAGTTAGTTAGACCTGAGATTTCCGCACTTAGCCTCATAGTTGGGCCATTGTACGTAGCAAGCGCTGAGGTACGCTAACACTTCAGACACTAGGGTTTCCTTACGATGTTTTCCTTCACAGTCGGCGAGTGGTATTGCTACTATAATTCACAATCACAAATGTACATAGCTTAGAAAACAAAGTCATTGGTACATGCCGGGGTTTGAACCCACGACCTCCTGATTGAGAGGCCGGCGTTCTACACCGCTCCGCTACCACCGCCCCGTATGTAGCATATAAACGCTTGAAATTGCCAATCCCCGGTGGGCACGCGTGGTGGTTAAGCCCATACTCTCTCTCTCTCTTTCTCTCTCTCTCTCTCTGATATAATATAGGACAATTTTTTCGTAGACGTTTATATGCTACATAAAAAAAAGTCCTACTGCAAGACACAGGCCTTCTCTCAAAGAGAGACCTGGGCTTAATTACCACACCGCATAAGCTGTATTTAATTATCTCTAACGCCCGTCTTACTTTATAAGCAAGAGTTTCATTATAAAACTCATTGTGAAAAACTCATTACTTTTCAAACCAGTTGTAACCGGTATTTAAAAAAACCGGTATTTACCGGTTTTTATAGAACCTGTTTACATCACTAGTGCGGGCTGGCGCTTGATGGTGCGCGAAGACACAAACCGTGTTAACCAACCTTAGCATAACAAATACACCGTGTCGCCCTCTCTCATCACTTGGACCAGCGCCAAGGAACCTCATTGTTAGTTATTGGTCAAGGAACTTACAGTGTTAAATAGGTATCTATAATGGCCTCCAGCGAGCGTTAAATAGGACCAACCGTCGTCGATCTTAGGAGAAACTCTGTTTTATACTCTGCGATGGAGAGAAATGTTAGTTAGCCCTCGTTGGAGTGTGGATAACCTTTCTGCGATGCAGAAAGAGACCCGTGCCCCAGCAGTGGGGACATACAAGGGTTGATATCGATAATTCCTTAGAGATAGGGTCACTGTAAAATGTTACTTGAATAAATTATCTTTTACCTTTTTATTTTTCTTCTTAGCGTCTCGATGTCAAGCCATCACATTTCTGCACATTGTCGTAGATAGATGGGAACCCGGGTGGTCAGTACCCAAGTGCCCACCCCAGGAAGATCTTGGCACACCCAAAGATGTAGGGTCATAGCATTAATGTGCTAGTATTCTGTCAGGTAGGTCTCGTTTTTCAAGCCCAGATCATCCCTGGAAAATAAATAAGCATTAGCGTAGTCTACTAAGATAGCGGCGCACGCTAAGGCGTTGTTGGTGCCGGCTGTCATGTAATGGCAGTCGTTAAGCCACGTCAGAGGCCTTGCGGGCGGCTTGATAACTTCTGACAGTAAGGCCCGCTACTGTCTTACAACCCTCCACGAACTTGGCCCCCGTGGTGGAGAATGGCCTAAATCACTCGCGTATAAACTTGAGTAATATTTTTCCATCAACGAATGCGCCAAAAATTCGGAAGTCTGGCAAATGTTTGTTTGAATATCGAAATTGCTGATTTCTATGCTTTAAAAGGTTAATTGCAAATATCATTCTTACGGCGCTACAGGTAGAGTTCGAAGTAGCTTGTTGCGTTTACTAAAATTCAACGTCCATAGAAGATTTATGAAATAGGCATATAATTAAAGACCTATAAAAATCAGTTCTCAAATATCGCACGATACTTTCGAAACTAAAAAACAGAAAGACTACTCGTTGAACCATTATTTGTGTGGAAACCTTCAGGTTTTCTAAAAGACTGATAAAAACCTATTTAGATGGTGAAAACTCCGCCTATTCCGGGACTCGAACCCGCGACCTCTGGCTAACCGTACCAGCGCTCTCCCAACTGAGCTATTGGGCAAGTGCCGGCATTAGCGAAATTTCGAACCACTTTACAATATTCTCTGTCTGTATATATTAGCATGGGTTAGTGCATTAAAAATAAAAATAGTATAATATTCTCTGTATTATTTAGTCAGCACGGGATAGTGCAACAAAAAGAATATAAAGACTAATAAAAAAAAACCTGACCTTACTTTACTAATTTGGTGTTCGTGCTATTTATAAAAAAACGATTCCTTCAAAACTCTCGTCCGAGTAAGTTTAAATCGTTATCAACCCTTGCTGTCCCACTGCTGGGGCACGGGTCTCTTCCTGCATCGCAGGAAGGTAGGCCATACCCCACCACGGGGGCCAAGTCCGGGTTGGTGGAGCATTGTGGGACAGTGACGGGCCTTACTGTCAGAAGTTATCAAGCCGCCGTCAAGTCAGAAGTTACAGAAGTGCTCGTGGCCTAGGCGAATCAAGTGATTGGAATCAAAGACTTGGTTAAGCAAGTTAATTTACACAATTTAAATAATCTGTGTAAATTAGCTTTTCTTTTATCTGAAAAGTGAGGGAGAACTTTTCAATTCCCGATGTCGTACGGTTACAGACATCATCCAATGAGAAACCTATCGATGTTCGGACTTTCGGCAACTGGGTGTTTTGTCCCGCGAGGTTAGGTAACATAAGCCCGAAACAGGGTCCCTCGTAAAAGCGGAACGGCCCAATAACCATTTAAATGTATACCTAAACATTTTATACCTCCGAAATCACAACGGCCATAAAAACAACACTGTGGACGATATAAAATTACAATCATATCGCGTCGTAAAAACCTTTTAAACAAATATTTAAAATCTGCCTGCCGCGCTGGCCAAGCGGTAGGTAATACATTTGATTATCATCACAGCCTCCCCGAACGACGTACTCACTAAGTCCGTACGTCTGGCGCACCCTGGGCAAAAAATCGATATCAACCCTTTGTATGTCCCCACTGCTGGGGCACGGGTCTCTTCCTGTATCGCTTGAAGGTTAGGCCATACTCCACCACGGGGTGGCCCCCGTCCGGGTAAAAGTCAACCAGCTGTCGACAGTACAAATTATTTGGTATAAATTCCTATCATCGTCAGCCATGTGACGCCCAATGCAGGACAGAGGCCTCCCTCATTGTTTTCCAAGTTTCACGGTGTTGGGCCGCCCTCATCCAAGGACTCCGCCACCGTATCCAGGGCCTACTTACTTGGTTATTCAATAAAACGATGTAGCTGTGAACTACAATGGCTGTTATTCGCCTCAATTTGGCAGTCTATAGACCATAATTGTACTGCAATAGCAGTACAATATCAATCTAGGGGTATAACCGGCGCAAATTAATTAGGCATCTCGCGCGAAGAAGACCGAATCGCGCGAGGCGCCGAACTAAGTGCGCCGGTTATACTAGGGAAGAGCGGGTTATCGTGCTCTTCCACTATCAAGGGAAATTTCCCGCCAGGCATATCGTATGCCCGGGGACGGCCGGTCCAAGTCGGACGTTATATTTATGTTCTGTCATATGAAACACTTTGATTGCGCGATGCAGGAATGTTGGAGTTAGTAGTGCAGAGTTGACATGTGCTCGCCACAATACCATTGCAATGCGATTGGTTACTAGGCTACCGATAGTGTGAATGAAACGACCATTACCAAACGACCACTAATATGACTCTATTGAACAACTATGCATTTTAAAGACTCGCCCCCCATCTGGTGGAGGACCTGCCCACGCTCCGTCGTCCGTTCCGTGGTCAAGGCCAGGGTTTCACGGTCTTAGTACGCTCGGACCCAGTGCGCCATCCGAGTAAACTAATGCTTCTGATTGGACGATTTTTCGTGACAACACCAAAATAGCCAATCAGAAGCATCAGTTTACTCGGATGGCGCACTCGGACCGAGCGCACTAAGACCGTGAAAACCTGGCTTAAACCCCCTCATAATAAATTTCTAATTGGAGTATAATCTAAATCACATAGGTCACAGGAAGTAAAACTAATTCCATCCAAGCTTTACAAAACGTATAATTTACAACCACAAAGTTTTGAGTCGTATACCAATCAGTGTTTTTACACGAAAAACTTCTACCTGCGAGTCGTGGGTTCCGTTCCCGGTCAAGGAGGTCCTCGTTAAAATTCCGTGCTCAAAACCAATGGGCGTGACAGTGGGTTTTAGGACAAAAAGCTCAGGCAGATATTAGTTTACTAATGGGAGAATTATCTACCGTTTAAGTGCTGCGAATAAGCGGAAAAGGCTTACTTGAAGAACATTGGGGTAAGGTTAGTTGTAATAGATCTCACTTAATAGTTTAGTAGATAGACAGATAGAATATTAGTTAGAATATTTTCGGGGCTTAATCGCGTAGTAATTTATTGCTATTTTACCCCGACGTTTCGACGACGTTACAGTCATCGTGGTCACGAGAAGACTGATGGCTGGTACCCGTTCGCATCTCGGCTGATAAGTTTCAGAATACCCTCAATTAGCCATTACAAAGCACTATTAGGGTAGCGACACACTACACTGACAATGTCGGACGATAAGTCATGCGACTTTTTTTCACTCGAACACTAAGACTTCTTGATGACCGGATCCCACGTTTTTCTGAAGATAGAATATTGTATATTGTTTGTACGTACACCAGCTAGCGGAGCACAACGTCACCATAAAAGTGTTATCCCATTATTGGCTAGTGCCATCTTGCTTTATTTCACCGCGTAGAGCGGGATGCCACCACCCGGTGTTGGTATAAAACTTATATCGTTGAACTTATTGCCAGTCATAAGAGATTTATTGCCAGTTTCTGAATTGATAATTTCCCTAAGTAAACAACTGATTGTAGTGCTGGTTTCTCAAACTTCTCAGAAAAGAGTGTGATACTCATAGAAGTGAGCCTGAGGATGCCTCGTGTTAGAGGCGAAACGCGTGTCGGTGGTGGTGTGTTCGTGTCTTGCTTCTACTTGAAAAAGTGGGAGGGAGGGCGGTGCATTAACTAACCGCATGGTGCTTGTGGGATTTTTAGCGGAATTAAGCAAAGTAATTTCACATTTTAATGCTATTTACATTTTAATGTGATAGAAGCGCTTGAGGTCTAGTGGAACCGAGTGATTGGAATCAATCACTTGGGAGAAGCAACAACTTTCGCGATCAGGAGCTGGATGGATGACCATCCCGTGACTACCGCTAGTGCCATTTTTGCTGAGCGCTCCCGTTCTTCACAAGGCACTTATGCCGTTGGTCCCGGCTGTCATGTAATAGCAGTCGTAAAGCCATATGGGCGAGGCAGAGGCCTTTTGGGCGGCTTGATAACTTCTGACAGTAAGGCCCGCCAATGTCTTACAATCATTCGTCAACCCGGACTTGGCCCCGTAGTGGAGTATGGCCTAGCCTTCCTGCAGGAAGAGACCCGTGCCCCCAGCAGTGGAGACATTAAAATGTTTGATATTGAAGCAATTTTACTCATTAAACATTGTAATTACCATCTATTTAGCGTTGTATGCAATAACTCGCTAAAAATTTATATGTTTTCAGTGCATTTTGTCGATAAATTTCAAGGTTTTCGTTCGCGAGATTGATTGGCATCCGAGATAAATGCCGATATTGTGTTTTGCATCGTTTTATGATAAAATAGATAAGTTTAATAGTGTTTTGGCAAAGTTTCAATGTTAAACATTTTGTACTTCTCTTATTTTTTTAATTGCACTCACTTTACTGCACCTATAAGGCACTGTTCACGTAAGATTTTTTTAAAGATAAGAAACTTTTGCATCTTCGTAATGAGATAGTAAGTAAGTAAGTTATTTATTTATTTTTCCTTCTCACAGAGGTATCTATACACAAAATATAATACAATTTGAACAATCAGGACTTATTCCCATGTGAAAGGCTGGAGTCCATACTAGGAAAGATCATATGTGACATATCTCCAGGCCCTTACTAAAATTACAGTGCATTGTTACTCATTTGTATTTTTTTTTTTAGTTGAGTGAACAGGAAATTACAACTAGCATATTATATTGGCAATGTAGTAAAATAAGATGTATGTAAAATAAAATAGTTGAAGGAACTACTTCAAGCAGCGGGTTGAAGGAAAACATATTGAGGAAACCCGCGGCATGGTTGGCTCCACATGTATTGACTTTCTTTGCTGTGGGCTAGGCCCATGGCTTCGCATGTATTGACTTTCTTTCCTGTGGGTTAGGCCGACCAAGCTTTCAAGATGCTATAGGTGCTGGGCAGCATACTCTTATATAAAAATACTAGTGTTCTCTTAACCCATCTAGTGTGAGTGAAAGTGCTACTGGACGCTGTATAACTCATCTCACTACATAGATGCAAAGGCCAAAGTTTATTTTAATTTCTGACACTCCCACTTTTGCATATCTGCTGGGGGCACCGTCTGTGAGGCCCGCCACTGTCTTACAATCCTCACCAACCCGCACTTGGTCCCCTTGGTGAAGTATAGCCTAACCTTCCTACGATGCAGACAGTGACCCGTGCCCCAGCAGTGGCGACATGCCAGGGTTGATATCTGTGGTTGTTAACCCCATATTCCCTCTTTCTGAGAGAAAACGTGTGCCCTGCACTGGGTCGTATAACTTCTTCGTTACAATCTCTATGCACAGTATCACTTTCCCTTAAGCCAATAGTGATAATTGTATCAAATGTTGGTCCGTCGACTTTTCGCCTCTCGATCTGCTCGCCGGTGTGTGTACAAGTGTTATTATTACACTACACACACGCTGGCGCGTCGGTCTGTCGGTCTGCCAATATTGGTTTAGGTTAGGGCCTACCGTGAAAGCGGGCGAAAAGTGTGTTTTATCGCGAGAGACATAAGGGTGATTGTTGAACGGAAAGTGTGGACCTACCGCGAGTGATTTCGAGGAAGCCTTTGGTTTGTTTTTTCTTGGTAGCTGTTGGGGATACTTGTGAACTGTCGTGACTTAGTCGACCGATTCATTGGTCTAGCTAGCGGTGTCGCGTCTGGTTACCATGCTGAAGGTCGTAGGTTCGATTCCCACTGGGGGCTGCAGTACTTTTGCACAAAAGGCCTGAGTCAGGCTGTATTTACATGTTTGTGATGTCATTGAATGGTGCCGTAGCACAGCGTATCCTAGTTTGGGACCAGGACAAGTGATTGTGTTTACTTCATCGTCATCGTCAGGCTATACTAGTCCACTGCTGGATATAGCCCTCCCCTAATGAGCGAAATAGCGCCCTGTCTTCAGCTTGTCGCATCCAGCATCTGCCTGCAGTTTTTCGCAGATCGTCATCCCACCTAGTCGGATTGTGTTTACTTATAGAAAGTTATTAACTTCTAGGACTTTTGTTGCGATTATATGCTATTTTCGAAGCCGCTTGTCGTTCTGTTCCAAGGATCTGAATATCTACCTTCACAGTCTGAAGATGACGTATCGATATACAAGGTGTTAAAGACAATATTTACTCAAATACATACATAACCTCACGACTGTATCCTAGAGGGGTAGGCAAAGACCAGGGACTGCCACTTGCCACGATCCTGACGGATCACTTTCGGTTCATCAACGTTCATAAGTCGTCGCATGCACGCGCCGTTCCGGGTACTTTTTATCTTCCCGTTTGCTAATACATCGCCTATTTGGTCGATGTATGTATTTACTTATTAATTTTCAATCAGCTGTTTAAGTTTCTTTCCATGTTCTACCTGCATGACAATTTCTCATTTGGTGTGAAGGTGCTATTTGAAAATCAGCGCTGCTTCGAGTAGAAACAGCAAACGCTGAAATAGTATCATTGTCACACGTCGTCAGGCTATACTAGTCCACTGCTGGACATAGCCCTCCCCTAAAGAGCGCCACGTTGTGCTATCATAGGGGGTAACGCCCATAATACCCACCGCGGGTTGGGGATCGCAGTTTGGTAGAATTGTACTGCAGGGGGCGCTGCTGCCCACCCCCCGGTTTGTGTCCCTTGGTCGCCTTTTACGACACCCGCGGGAAGAATTGGGTTGTCACACGCACACCTTATTTTATAATTATTTTTATGTAAGCATATTTGTTTGTGGCAAAATAAATCATTCATTCATTAAAGTATTGAATTGTCTTTCCTGTGGGATAGACCGACTAAGCTGTCAGGATTTTATAGGTGCTGGTAAGCCTACTCCATCTAAGGCCATGACCCAGGCACTGCAGAGTCCGAGTGGTCCCTTCACCCATCTGGTGTGAGTTAAGGTGCGACTGGACGCTGTATAAATCATCTCAATACGTAGATGCAAAGGTTAAAGGTTTTAGTTATGAAGTCAGTTTGAGGGTCCGTATAAGCTTAGATTTTTCTCTCTCTCTTTCTAAGAGAATCGCTGAGTTTTTAAAATTATATTGTATTTGATTTGTTGAAAACACATACTAACCATTAGCTCATTTGGGAGAGCGCTGGTACGGTCAGCCAGAGGTCGCGGGTTCGAGTCCCGGCATGGGCGGAATTTTTAGCCTCTAAATATCGTTTTTAAAACACATACTAAACTTCCTGCAGCAGGACAACATAATTGAGTCACTGATGTGTCATTCGAAATAGTAATCTATCATTGTCCAACTACATATTTCAAACCCCATCACATGTATTTTATCGTTCCTCATTGAAATAATTTATACAGTGTGTAAAATATTCATCCGAAAACGAAGGTTGTACTAGTCAATCAGCACAAGTTACTATGAGATAACATCGAAATTCCTAAAGCAAACAAAATATCAGGCATTCTATACCTTTCAATGTCACAAGATTTTTATTATGGAACCGTTGATATCTCTTCGCGATTTCGGTTTTCTTATAGTGAATGCCGTTGGTATTGATGAGTTGAAACGATATTTTGGATACTTTTTGGGTATCTTGTATCTTAATTTATTCCAATTTGGGAATATTATAGAATTTCGCAAAATGAAGCGCTCGTGGCCTAGGCGAACCGAGTGATTGGAATCAATCACTTGGGTTAAGCAACAACAGGCGCGGTCAGGTACAGGATGGGTGAGCGTCCCGTGACTACCGCTAGTGGCATTTTTCCGAGCGCTTTCGTGCTTCGCGTTAAGCCATTGGTGCCGGCTGTCATATAATGGCAGTCTTTAAGCCATGTCAGAGGCCTTATGGGCAGCTTGATAACTTCTGACAGTAAGGCCCGCCACTGTCTTACAATCCTCCACCAATCCGGACTTGGCCCCCGTGGTGGAGTATGGCCTAACCTTCGTGCGATGCAGGAAGAGACCCGTGCCCCAGCAGTGGGGACATACAAGGGTTGCTATTGATAACAAACGATAGAAATTCGAATTAAATACATGGAGTCAACCAAACAGCAACCTTCATATAATTCCTGAGGTAACTAACACTATGGCCCCACAAAAAAAGAACGTCCACACGTATTATACGAGTTTTTCTCTCAATTTAATCCCCCTATAATTTGTAAAACAAAGTGTAAATCCCATTAGCGAGCTTAGGGTCTACCTACACTCATCATCAAAGTAATTCCGAGCTGCACGGAATTATTACGGACGGACAAATTGAAAAGGCGACCAGTGTAACCTGAGCTTTATTGCACCAATTGAGGAGGCACAGAAGAGCGCTAAAGTTTTCATCCGACTACGGAAGCAATTGAGGTTTTCGTTTTTCGGTCGTATGTACAGTCTATTTATTCTTACTTGTTTAATTTAGTAAACAAGATTCTAACCCTAAAATTGAGATTAGATACCTAAACTAGACATATTCTCGCAAATTCATGAGCTATCGTGAACTATGTTTAAAAAATTGGTAGCGTGTTATCTAAAAAAGTGTTCCAAGTTCCTTTATTTATGGAAATATGGCAATTTTGGACTAAAAAGTTACAGTTTACGGGTAGAATCTTGTTTACTAAATTGGACAAGTAAGAATAAATAGACTGTATGTACGTTTTTTCATGCGTGCATATGTCAAAGGACTTTTTTGACAAAACGTGGTGACGAAAGAAAGGCATTGACGACGCGTTAGTTACAGGCTCTAATGCAACTTACGTACGTCCCACTGTAGGGCACAGACTTTCTCTCAGAGAGAGAAGGCTTGGGCCTAACACTATGCGTGCCCGCCGCGAGTTTGTAATTTCAAGCGGTATTTCAACACCTCAGACACTGATGTTTCCTCACGATGTTTTCCTTCACCGTTAACGAGTGGTATAATAATAACATTTTATTCCAGGATCAAGTAAAATACAATTTAATAATAAATAAAGTAACTAAGGTTGACATTCAGAGACGAAATTTAAGCAAAGACTGGTCTTACAAATGTCCAAATCACGTACATTTTGACATTTCTGAGACCGGTCTTAGCTTCAGTTTTCGTCTCTGAATGTCAGCCTTAGTCTTTCTAGTAAATGCTTTCTAAGACAGCCACGGTGGCACAGCGGTTTGGCACGCTGACTTTCAACCGAAGGTCTCGGGTTCGATCCCCGGCCGGGTCAAAATAGAAAATAAACTTTTCATGTTTGTCTTGGGTCTTGGATATTATCTACGTATTTATTGTATTACTTAAATGTATCGTCGATTTAGCACCTGTAACACAACACAAGTAATTTTACACAAGTACTTATTTTATAACACAAGCACTTATTATGGGGCTAACGAGATCTGTGTAATATGTTCATGAATATTTACTATTGTAACACATTTGTGTCCTGTTATGAAAGGATATTGACCATTTTGTTTGAGTATCAGGCTAAACGTGAACAGAATATCAGTAAAAAGATAACTTGGTCAATAATTCTTATTTATTTTTAAACAAATAATTTTGCTTTCTTCGTTGTAACCATTGAACGTAAAAATAAAAAAAATATTTTGCTGGATCGACATTCTGGTTGAGATGAAAGACGCCATTGGCCTCCATTTTTAAAAGTTTCAAGCTTTTTTAGGTACGTACATGTTTTAAAACTAAAAAAATGTGACTGACATAATCACAAAAAAAAGTTTTTAAAATATGATTACCTGTCCTATATTATCACAAGCCAAGTAGTTAAAAGATGAAAACAGATTCATGCCGCACAAAGACGAAGCGAATAGACAAAACAGTTTGTGATTGACACTATTGACAGCTTTTTTTGTGTTGCCAGAAAAAAAGTAATGTATTTCCGATTCGATTCTTGTCGTATTTCTTTTCATTTGCTCGTGAGGGGTTTGTGAGAAGCTAAAGATATTATTTGATACACTTTTGCCTATTTATTCATTCCACACAAAACATTGTTTACAAAACGCACCTCATTGTTTACAAAACACACTAAAAAGAACATAACATATATCATGATATGAATTATCATGATATGAATTATTTCCCAATCGATAATAAATTAATAGTTAGTACTGGCAACACCAAAGCCAAAAGTGGCAAAAAAAGACAGGAAGAAAACTTATTAAATTGATTGTTTTTATCGTTTAAATGGTTACTCCGAAAATATAAAAAATATTCGTGTTTTTATTAATAATGACCATTTATTACTTTATCATTATGAACATGCTGTTCACGCATAGCCGAAAGTGGTCAATGTCCTTTAGTCCACTCCTTAAATGTCAGCCTAAAAATCACGTTAAAAGTTATATGTCACGTACTCTTTTGAGCCAACCTTCTGCATTGAGTCTAAGTCTAGACTGGCGAGTCCTTATTTTACGTCTAGAGCTCCAGACAATCTCTTGTGATTTTATTTATGTCAATGTCTGGGCCCTATAACATTCTGTGAATTCAGTTCCTCGAATATCTCCTTCTGATATTACAATTTTTTATTACTTCAGCAATATTATTTTGTCAGCAATGTCATTATAATGATAGTCAGAGCCCTATTGGGAGGCATAACCTCTGACAGTAAGGCCCGCCACTTACAATCCTCCATCAACCCGGTCTTGGCCCCCGTGATGGAGTATGGCCTAACCTTCCTGCGATGCAGGAAAAGACCAGAAAAGAAAATGCCATAGCAGTGGGGACATACAAGGGTTGATAACGAATATTATTTTAATGAATTGTCATATTTTTTAATCAAGAGTTTATCCAATTAAAATAGAGTCTACAGAACATTCATATTGATACCTTAATCAAATTCAATGTAATTCAATAATTTCAATGTAATGGCTATGTATGGAAATTAACTCGATAATGGTCAAAGTTGTTTGTGTTTCTAATACTGCATGCTACATAATAATTGCTGTGCCCTAAGTAGGTATCATCGAAACAACAACGTGGCCGCGATAAAGTTATCACTTATGAGATATTTACATAAATTAGACTCTTGGATTTAAGATACAAATGCTAAAGAGAAATTAGAATGAAATTCGTACTAGGAACCACACGCCTCCGTACTTAGTGAGACGACATTTTCGTCCGTCATAGATATCAACAGAGTGCTTAGTGCGAGTTTGGCAGATCCAATCGAATAACTTTACTACCGCGTTAATCGAGCATTGAGTAGTGAGTATGAGTAAGTTAACCGTTCGAACTGGCAAAACGCTGTCACAGTACAACTCGCACTCGCGTTTATTCGTGTTTTGGCTGGTAAACGTGTTCACTTCTCAACGTAAACCGTAATGGTTTACTCTCTCGCTCAGCTCGCACTCAGCAATTTTAATTTCCATACTTCGCTAGGTGGCGCTTCCTCGATGCCATAGAAATATGAGTTTACGTTAACGCGATCGAATAGTTAAAAAACTCGCACTAAGCACTCAGATGTATTCCTTAGCTATGAAAAGTGCAAGTGATTTTTTCGGATTTTCTCGGAAAATTTTAAAAACTTATATTATTTGTTGCTGCCTGTACGTAATACAGAGAGTATTGTAAAGAGGTTCGAAAATCACTTATGTCGGTAGTCGCCCATTAGCTCAGTTGGGAGAGCGCTGGCACGGTTAGCCAGAGGTCGAGGGTTTGAATCCCGGCATGGGTGGAATTTTCAGCCTCTAAGTAGGTTTTTTAGGGTTGAGAAGTTTTTGAAGTTTTATCATAAAATTTATTTAAACGATTCTAATTGCGACGTCAAATTCCACTCTAGTTAGTGGGTGTCGAAAATACAAATAAATTATTTATCTATCTAAGTATCGAACACGATACTAAATCGAGAGAGTTGCAGCATTTTTTACAGTCCGATCTGTCTCTCTACATGGAAATAAATACTCCATCGTGGGTTGTCTGGTAGAAATTGCTCTAAGCAATGAGGCCGCCAATTGTATTGTATCTTTGTAAATATTTAATGTTCGTTTTTTCCTGGTGTACAATTAACAATATTCTTATCTTATCTCAACTCATGTCATCTCGTCTCTTCTTATCTCATCCCATCCCTTCTCATCTTATCTTATCTTACATCTTAGCCAATTAATGCGAATATTCTTTATTGTACACATAAATTACAGTAACGGAAATTATATAAAAAATATAGCACAATTAGCAGCCTTATTACTAGTGCCCCAGCGGTGGGGGCATACAACGGTTGATATCGATGTCTTTCCTGCCGGATCTGCCCAATATTACCCTTCTATATCACTCTGTCCCTGGCGCAGACGTGGCAATTACGCGTACAAATGACCCGGCGTAGTGTAATTTTCTCGTGTGCACCCCCCGCCCCGTGTCTCGCCCCCTCCCGCGCCGTGATTCTCTCATTTTACTGTGCGCTGCCTGCTTAGTACGGGTAGGGCCAAATCTGCAATGATAAAGTTTGTCAAACCCGACTGGCATTGTATTAGATTTAAATCCTTCAAGAAAAATGCAATTCTTCTTCGCCGAATTGCACATGTGGTCACCTTATTGTATAAAATCCATGTTAAATATATACAGGGTGTTACAAAATCTTCATATAGATTGTTAAAAAGGCTGTTCTTCTCTTGGTTACTACGAACAAGCTATTCCATACATTTTAATCCTACAGGTGGTAACATTAAACAAGCTGGTTTGAAATAAACTTTGATAAAATTTCGTAACAACATATATTCATTATTAGAATATTTTCGGGGCTTAATCGCGTAGTAATTTATTGCTATTTTACCTCGACGCGTCGACGACGTAACAGTCATCGTGGTAACGAGAAGACTGATGGCTAGTGCCCGCTCGCATCTTCGGCTGATAAGGTTTCAGGCCGGTATTACAGAACGATGCTCAAGCACAGATTGATCTCAGATCGCCCAATCATTACTTGAGCGCTGAATCGATGCTCAAGCACTCCCTTTATTTTCAAACAGTTCTTGAGTAGAGATCAGCCAATCACTGCTTAAGTAGAGATTCAGAACTGCAATCAGATTGTCTATGATCAAAGTTTGTTTTCTATGACAAGAAAAATACAAGTGTAGATTTTTATTCCGTTTTACGCATGTTACAAAAATGTGACGATGAAACTTATTAAATTATATCAAATATACAGAGGAAACTAAAATAATGTTTATGTATTCGTAAGTAAAATGTTCAAAGTTTCTTTATTTAGTTATTAGTTTGTAATGAACCGTATATTTAAAGGAAGCAAACCGTTCACGCTTCTTGTTTATTTATTCGCTTTGAGTACAGAACGGAACGTAACAAATGTCGATAAAATAATTCTCTTGACGTCTGTCTATTTATTTATGTTTACTAAATACATAGTCGGTGTGGTTTAATTTGAACATTAATCGCTGTTTTGAAACGAGATGTGAAAAAATGAGAACAAGGAACTTCACCATAGTGGAAAGAATCCTCCTTGTAGAACATAAAAAGTCAACTTCACTGCAGTGGAGAGGGTCCTCCTCGTAGAAGACAAAAACTCAACTTCATCGCGGTGGAGAGGAACCTGCTCATGGAACATAAAACTTCAACTTCACCGTAGTGCAGAGGAACCTGCTGGTTGGACATAAAACTTCAACTTCACCGCAGCGGAGAGGAACCTGCTTGTTGAACATAAAACTTCAACTTCACCGCAGTAGAGAGGAACCTGCTCATTGAACATAAAACTTCAACTTCACTGCAGTGAAGAGGAACCTGCTTGTTAAACATGAAACTTCAACTTCACCGCAGTGAAGAGGAACCTGCTCATTGAACATAAAACTTCAACTTCACCGCAGTGCAGAGGAACCTGCCCGTTGGACATAAAACTTCAACTGCAGCGGAGAGGAACCTGCTTGTTGAACATAAAACTTCAACTTCACCGCAGTAGAGAGGAACCTGCTCATTGAACATAAAACTTCAACTTCACTGCAGTGAAGAGGAACCTGCTCGTTGAACATAAAACTTCAACATCACCGCAGTGAAGAGGAACCTGCTCGTTGAACATAAAACTTTAACTTCACCGCAGTGGAGAGGAACCTGCTCGTTGAACATAAAACTTTAACTTCACTGCAGTGAAGAGGAACCTGCTCGTTGAACATAAAACTTCAACTTCACCGCAGTGGAGAGGAACATGCTCGTTGAACATAAAACTTCAACTTCACCACAGTGAAGAGGATCCTCCTCGAGGAAGATAAAAAGTCAACTTCAACACAGCGGATTTATATGATAATAATATGTTTCAATTATTTCCAATTTTATGAGCAATAAAAAAGCTGAGATTGTTTTACTGATTATTTTATTTATTCCTTTTGTGACTGTCATGTTGTCCTAGCCGCTAAGGCGCTTGGTTACCAAGACCGAGCTTGTGGGTTCGATTCCCACTGTGGGCCATTATATTTGTACAAGTGGCCACAGTCTCAGTGTACTTTCATGTTTGTGATGTCCTTGCCTGGTTATCATAGTAGGTACAGGATATGGGTCTTGCGTGAAACTTATTCAATGAAACCACCCCAGTATTAATGTAATTGTTTTTGCACATAAACACTTATTAGAATCCATGCAGTAGGGGTCTTGAGCGTCCCTTAAATGCCTAAGGGGCTGCTGCTATCATTAACTATTTCGTCATAGTAATCAAGGTTTTCGAATATATGAATTTTGCAATAAAAATTCCAAATTGACAATTATAATAACTGGCCGATTTACTCTCAAGCGTGGTTCCGACCACACTTGAGTAAATACAGATTTGATCTTTACTTAAGTAGAGATTGCTACCCAAGTATCGTTCTCGAATTAGCTATTACTCAGTTGAGTCGCGCTTGATGAATCTCGACTCAAGTAACGTTCTAAAATTAAATCCATACTCAAAACTAGTCTTAAGTAGAGATTGGCGCTTGAGTACGCTTCTGTAATACTGGCCTCAGAGTGCTTAGTGCGAGTTTTTTAACTACTCGATCGCGTTAACGTAAACTCATATTTCTATGGCATCGAGGAAGCGCCACCTAGTGACAAGTATGGAAATTAAAATTGCTGAGTGCGAGTTGTAATGGTTTACGTTGAGAAGTGAACACATTTACCAGCCAAAACACGAATAAACTCGAGTGCGAGTTGTACTGTGACAGCGTTTTGCCAGTTCGAACGGTTAACTTACTCATACTCACTACTCAATGCTCGATTAACGTGGTAGTAAAGTTATTCGATTGGATCTGTCGAACTCGCACTAAGCACTCTGACTACCTTCAATCGGCCATTACAAAACAAAGATTATTCACTTAAACCTGGTCCCACTCTTCCGACAAAAAGTGAAGTTAATCCGGATTCAAGTCAATAAGCTGATATTTTTCCGCTATTTCGGACTTCGATTTAGATGTATTTATTTGGACTTTTCCTTTCCTTTACTAAAAGTGGTTTGAAAGCCATAGTAAAACGAACGAGTTTTAACAATAGCTATCGAGTTAATTTTTTTATTTTCTTTCCAATTATTTCTCGACACTTGAAAACTCGAATCTATTAGAACCATTAGCAGATAGCCAGAGCATTGTCCTTCCCGCGGGTCTTCGGGTCATTGTTCCGACATACGGAGCGGTTCCAATTTCGCGCATTTTTGACTGATTTTTATTTCACCCTGTATAGTTAATACTTTGTTAAATAAATAGTGATATACAATATTCTTGTACCTACGTTACCTAATCTAAGTTTCGCTCTATTTATATTTTTCTTAAGCATTTTTTTTTTAATTTCTAACTTTTTCTTTATTGCACACGAAACATTAAATAGGACGTTACGTAACAAATAACACGTACAAAGGCGAGCTTATCTCTGTAAGCGATTTCTTCCAGCATACCTCGGAGAGTCTGAGCAGCATTTGTTTAATTGTAAAAAAATAAACATGTTTCTTTATTTTAAACATTACGTTTACTTAATATTAAATAGTTAATTTTTTTTCATATTTCAGGTAAACTCGAGCCTCACGCGGCAGCCAGCTTCAACATGGGGTACCTCATGGCCCCTTACCCTTATCCCAATGGCGGGGCGCATCCGCTGCCCGTCTCTATGGTGAGTGCTCGTAACTGACTCTCTTACCCTACTGTCAAAATACAAATGAACAATCGTTCTTACTTATCGTCGTCGTCGTCGTCAGGCTATACTAGTCCACTGCCGGACTGGGCCCTCCCCTAAAGAGCGCCACGTTGTGCTATTATAGGGGGTAATGCCCATAATCCCCACGTTGGGCATGCGGGTTGGGGATCGCAGTTCGATCTTACTTATCGCACGTTCAATATTTAGACCGGCTGGATTTGAAGTGGGAAAAAAGGCAGCGGGATAAAAAAAAAACTACTCTGTCCCGTCTTTATCTCAATCTCAGTCTTGTCCTACAATGAAAGTGACTCTAAATGCTTGCATATTGTAATATAGATTTTCGACATGAAATTTGAAACACAGGGCTTGTTCAATGCATTGATGGGTAAACCGTCTATGACAAACACTAGTGCAATTTTTCCGAGCGGTTCCGCGCTTCGCAAGCCATGCTTTAAGTATTTGGTGTCGGCTGCCGTCGACAGATGGCAGTCGTCAAGCCAAGTCAGAGAGGCCTTAGAGCGGGTTGAAAAGTAAGACTTAGTCACTAGTGTTGCAAGCCTCCACCAATCCGGACTTGTCCCCTGTGGTGGAGTATGGCCTATACCTTCCTCATGGAAGAGACCCGTGCCCCGAGATGGAGACATAATGGGTTGATGATGAAGATGATCATCACCCTGGGCAGCAATCGATATCAATCAACTCTTTGTATGTCCCCACTGCTGGGACACGACTCTCTTCCTGCATCGCAGGAAGGTTAAGCCATCGCGGTTCAAAAAATATGTTAAGCACACTTTGTGCCAAAAGGGCTACTATAACATAAACGATTATTTAGATGACAATGAGGTCTGGAATTAAAGCCAGTACAATGTATGAGTTCTATGTTTATAATAATTATGTAAACTATGTTAATTAAGGACTTTTGAAAAGACTAAGTTAGGAGTTTTTTTGTCCATTTTTTCTCCTAAATGGTCTAGATTTTGAAATGGACACCTAGTCTGAATTGTAACGTTCATTAAGCCGCAGTTTCTGTGCTACTTTGAATAAAACCTTTTCATTTCATTTCATACTCCACCACGGGGACCAAGTCCGGGTTGGTATACTGTTAGTTCAATGCATGTATTCATTTCCGGTCTCTTTAAAATTCTAATAAGTAATAACAACATCGGCTAAGGAAAATTGCGACTTAGTTTTCGCTGAAACAAAATTCATTTTTCAGTAGCAGTAAAATAAATAACATACGATATATTTCTCAACCGATAGATAGTAAACTAAACGCCACGTGCGCGTATTTTACACAGCGCCGGGACTCGAACCCGGGACGCACCGGAAACCGTAACACAAACAGTTTTTATTTCTGTCTTCATCCTGCACCATTACGTTATACGTGTACAGTCGAGGACATAAGCGAATAAGTTAATATTTGGGAAAAACTCGACAGTAATTATGTTGAGGTCGGTAATATTACCCCAACTAGTGCAAATACCAACATCACAGCTTTAATTTTCTTCTTTTCAAAAAAATTAATAATAATAATAATAAAAAGTTTCTTTGCGCACTTAAAAAGTTACAGATGTTGATACAAATATTACTTGAAAGTAACTTATAACTCCTTTAGTTCACAAAGGAGTTTAGTTGTGAACTCAAGCATCTAAACTCGGTTGGGCCCGTGTCTTAGACGCCTGAGTGCTTAGTGCGAGTTTGACAGATCGAATAACTTTACTACCGCGTTAATCGAGCATTGAGTAGTGAGTATGAGTAAGTTAACCGTTCGAACTGGCAAAACGCTGTCGCAGTACAACTCGCACTCGCGTTTATTTGTGTTTGGGCTTGTAAACGTGTTCACTTCTCATCGTAAACCATTACAACTCGCAATTTTAATTACCACACTTGTCGCTAGGTGGCGCTTCCTCGATGCCATAGAAATATGAGTTTACGTTAACGCGATCGAGTAGTTAAAAAACTCGCACTAAGCACTCGGTTCCTTCCATTGATACAGGTTTACACTACTAAGTATGAAGTACCTACAAAATGTTCCTACAATCGAATCAACTGTCACAACTTAATTTAGAAGAAGTAAAAAAGTGTTTTGCACAAAATGACAGCTGATCGAACCAGTGTCCTATTTCATACAATTATAATTCCAGGTTTACTGCGAAGAATTCAATATATATTTCAAAGTTGGTTAACCTACAAAATTTCAAGTGGAAAAACTCTATTACACAATCTAAATTTATAATGTACATCCAAATTTTCATAGTTTTGTGAAACGCAGCCCTGAAGTCCAAAGTCAAGTTGAAATGGGACTGTTCTTATTCTAAATGTGCATGATGTCATTTAGATTATCAACGTGTTTATCAGATTATATCCCGTTTGTTATAAACTAAGACTTTTTTACTCGACTGTACGCGACCACCATTTATGACTCAGTCCAGCTTTAATTGCATCTTTATATGTCTATAAACTATCTCTCCTAGTCTAGTTTTTAGTGCGTTGGCTCCCGCCCTTATATGAGCTGTTACCGTCGGTTAACTCGCTTAGAAGTTAATTTGTGATATAGATAGAAAGTCAAGTAAGGCGTAAATTTGTCCCACAAAAATGATGTCAAAATCAAAAGTCTTGCGGTCATAACCGATACAATTCTTGTAATTAGATTCGAAAATAGAAGTGTGAAATTAGATTTGAAAATAGAACTGTTCAATTCAATTCTTCTTAATAGCAACCCTAGGATTCTTTCAGAATGTCAGATGTTGTGGACATGGCCTATTTTTCCGAGGAACGTACAATCAGATTTAAATAATTACAATAAAAGAGTACATAATTATAATATAGAGACTTGATACTATAAATCTACAATTTTATTATTTCATGTTGTTAATGATGTCAACTCCAACTCTAGCCATAAACAATACCTAAATAAAGAGTTATCCACAGAGACTTCCCGAAGACAAAAGACTACTTTCAAATTTAGAACGCGATTCGAGATCGACCGCTTCCCACGCGCGCGTCAATAACGTCCAATACCTAACCCTAGTAGGCTAGTACGCATGCACAGCGTTCGCCATTCAAATCCTTGCCAGCCAGCAAGAAACGAAAAAACAACCCGAGCGCGAAAATATGAAACTTTGAAAGGCAACAGGTCGAAATACGACCGTCTCATTCTTTTCTATGGAGTTTTAAGTTTCGCCTCTCTGTCGCGGAAGCCGCCCCTACAGTCGCCGCCCTCGGGGCGGGAAACGGACGAGGGGGGACTGGAAAATGCTTTTTCTTTTTCTGCGCGGGTGTTTTAGGCTTTTGTCTGGGTGAATGCGGCCAGCAATTTCGGGGTCGCTTGCGTTCCGTCTGGGGAGTTAGCGAAACTTCGTGGCACTTTGAGTGACCTAAAAATGTATTTAAATAAGGAATGTCAAATATGGAGTACTGTTACCTCATAAATTTCATGGAATACATCTGAAAAGAAAAAAGAAGGCAAATACCTATGTACTATCGTGAAATGAAAATTTGGCATTTTAATTTTTTATATTTTTTATTTTATCTTTTTTTGGAAACAACAGTTTGTTTTAAATTAAATTTAAATGGACTAACTTACGTTGATAGTTAGAATATTTTCGGGGCTTAATCGCGTAGTAATTTATTGCTATTTCACCTCGACGTTTCGACGAAAATATTCTAACTATGTGTACAAGTCGCGAAAGTTTAAAATATGTTCTAACTTAAATTCAATTAAGGCAGGCACCACTAGTCATAATAGCGTCCGGATAGCGTCCTTGCTGTATGGGATCCGCGGCATTAGCAATCGTTTACTGAAGGTTATTGCAGCCAAGGTGGATAATCCATTCATAAGGCAGCGCATGTTTTATTATTGTCCTGACAGTGAAGTCGCCCAGCGGGGAGTGTAATTGATAAATAATAATAATAATCTTCTTTAATTTGTATTGTATTAACATAGTTATAAGACCTTTACTAACACAAATAAGTATTATAATTTAAAATGTAAATATGGACTAATAATTCTCTGAAATAAGTAAATTGAATTTAATTGGATAATTCCATATCAACCCTTTATATGTCCTCCATATAGGAAGAGACGTTGGGACACGGGTCTCTTCCTGTATGGAAGACATAATTACATACGAGCAATATACTTATACATAGTTCACCTACTGTCCACTATCACGAACTTTTTCCCCGAATAGCCAAAGGTGTCCATACTGACCATTCCTGAATTTCCTTTTCCCCATTTTCCATAACCGAATTCCGGATTCACTTAATTTCTTTTTGTCGGAAGATTCCGAACGTCCGAGGTGTTTATGTACGAATGTTGTGAAACCACTACTTTATTCCCTAGTGCTTAAACTTCGATTGCCTTGATGGTCTAGTGGCTAAGCCCCTTGACCACCAAAAGGTCGTGGGTTCGATTCCCACCGGAGGGCGCCGTACTTCATTTGTACGAATGGCCTCAGTCTAGGTGTTAACGCCTGCATGAACGGGAACTACTTAGGTCGCTGGAAGTGCTAAAATAAAAGTAAATTGTCAACGAGACAGACTTTCAAGAAAAGAACTGGTGTTTGTAAAGACTCGCAACTGAATTCAATTTATTATATTTTTATTTGCTAATTAGAGCCAAAAAAGAAGCGCTCGTGGCCTAGGCGAACCGAGTGATTGGAATCAATCACTTGGTTAAGCAACATCAGGCGCGGTCAGGTACGGGATGGGTGAGCGTCCCGTGACTACCGCTAGTGGCATTTTTCCGAGCGCTTCCGTGCTTCGCAAGGCACGTTAAGCCGTTGGTGCCGGCTGTCATGTAATGGCAGTCGTTAAGCCATGCCAGAGGCCCGCCACTGTCTTACAATCCTCCACCAACCCGGACTTGGCCCCCGTGGTGGAGTATGGCCTAACCTTCTGCGATGCAGGAAGAGACCCGTGCCCCAGCAGTGGGGACATACAAGGGTTGATAACGATAACGAAGAGCCAAAATAGGAAATTCTTGCATTTTATTGTAATCAAGAAGGCCTTAACACTAGGTGTATTTTCTTGTTTGTGATTGCCTTGCACAGGGTATCCTAGGTCGGAACTAGGGCCAGTGATTGTGTCGTGTGGGTGAAATTTTTCTTTAGAGTAGATAGAGTATATACCTAGCGGGGGTAGCCTAGCGGTGTAGAACGCCGGATTCTCAATCGGGAGGTCGCGGGTTCGAACCCCGGCATGTACCAATGACTTTTTTGTCTAAGTTTTGTACATTTGTGAAATTATAGTAGCAATACTACTCGCTGACGGTGAAGGAAAACATCGTAAGGAAACCCTAGTGTCTGAGGTGTTAGCGTACCTCAGCGCTTGCTTTAAGTGCGGAAATCCCAGGTCTAACTAACTACCTTTACGAATGTATTTTTCCTGAATGCACAAAACAATCAATTACTTATCGACGTAAACCTGTATAAAAAATTGATAAAATATTATTATAACCAGTTTCGAAGGAAAGTCGAGCGTTCTTCCAATCGAAGTAATTTTCCACGGTAGGTAAATAAGGCAATCGAGAGCGATAATAATGTTAATTAATTGTCACTAAGTACAAAGGTTTATCAGAGACGTTCTATGCGACATTATGCTGTCACACCACTTAGGAAGGTCGAGAAATTGCGAGCACACTAATATTATTTGATGGCCTCGGTGGCGCAGCGGTTTGGCACGCTGACTGTAAAACCGAAGGTCTCGGGTTCGATCCCCGGCCGGGTCAAACTAGGAAACGAACTTTTCTAGTTCGTCTCGGGTCTTGGATGTAATCTATGTATTTATTGTATTAAATCCATCGTCGAGCTAGCACCTGTAACACAAGTCATTTAGTTGTACTTAGTATAGGGCTTACGAGATCTGTGTAATATGTCCATGAATATTTATCAACTGCTGTCCTTGTATGTCCCCACTGCTAGGGCACGGGTCTCTTCCTGCATCGCAGGAAGGTTAGGCCATACTCCACCACGGGGGTCAAATCCGGGTTGATGAAGGATTGTAAGACAGTGGCGGGCCTTACTGTCAAGCGAAGACAGTTCCTTGCGAAGCACGGAACATGTCCATGAATAGTTATTATTATTATTATAAAGGCGACAGATTGTGTGTATGTTTGTTCACTTCTTCACGACTAAACGGCTGGAGCATATTAATAAAATTTGGTGTGGAGTTAGGATTAACCCTGGATTAACACATAGGCTACGTTTTTTTTCGGGAAAATATCTTATTCCGATGGGAAAATCGATAAACCGCGGGTAACACCGCGGGGCACAGTTAATATTTCATAACTTCTCCCTTATCGACAAAAAAGTTCAACTTGCGTTGCACAATAGTGTGAGAAAAATATTATTCGATGGAGTTAAAGATATCTGTCACTCTTAGAGAACATTTTTTATTACAATTAAATATTGCGTTCAAGCGTAACTTGAAATTTCCAATCTGCGGTGGGCACGCGTGGTAATTAAGCCCTACTCTCTCTCTGAGAGAAGGCCCGGCAAGTGCGACGTTTGTAGGTTTCGTAAGAAAAGGGTTCTCTATCTATCTATCCAGTTCATCCGAAGGTTGTCTGGAAGAGATCACTTTTAGTGATAAGGCCGCCGTCTGTACTCTTAGGTTAAGAAATATCTGTGTAATTTAAATTTTTATGTACAATAAAGTGTTCTCTATCTATCTATCTATCTATCTATCTATCTATCTATCTATCTATCTATCTATCTATCTATCTATCTATCTATCTATCTATCTATCTATCTATCTATCTATCTATCTAATTACTTGGATATTGCGTTCAATATCCATCTAATTAGACCCGTTGGTCTAATCGCGATAATTTATTATTTAAAACGTAAGTTCATTAAACGTTTTATCTAATAAATAATCGCGATTATAATCGTTTAATACATAACTTTGTATTAGCATCGTGAGTTATTAAGAAAACCGTTTTTTAATATATTTAAGTTGAAGAAAACTTTCAGCTGAACTTAGCAAAATATATAAAAAAACTAATTAAAAGTTTGGAAGACTAGAGATTAATTAAACAACAATGGAATACTCATTAAGTAAATACATGTTTAAAAAACAATGTTTTTGTAATCAAATTACAATCGAGTCAATGCACACCACGCCTATCTTAGACTAGTATCCAATAAGGAAAAGGAGCGAAATTCATATTTCTGCATTTCACCTTTCATTCGACAATCCAATTTGATTATACCACTTATATCTAAAAAAATGTATACTCACAAAAAAGACTCTCAAACAAACCTTAAGGTGATCTGCATACAACCCGGAACATGGGAACAAAAGATCCCAAATTAAATAAGACATTCAAGCAATAAAACCTAATCAAAAACTTAAAATCGCCAGCACGTACCGTCTCCGTGAGCGGAGAACACCCCGTGATCATTTTGAATTTGGAACGACCGCCATTTTGTTGTTTAACGGGTTTCACATGACATCTTTGAGGTTATGTCGTGCGGTGGCAACGCTAGTACCCAGATATAGCTAGTATATCAGATATATAAGATAGATAGAAGACGAAGAAAAACATTTATTTAACTCCACAAAGACATTTACAATAACATGTTATTATTCACGAACAATACAACATACATAACCTTACGCCTGTATCCCAGAGGGGTAGGCAGAGACCAGGGACTGCCACTTGGCACGATCCTGACAGATCACCTTCGCTTCATCAATGTTCATAAGCCGTTGCATGCACGCACGCCGGTTCCGGGTACTTTTTGTCTTTCCCTTTGCTAATACATCCCCTATTTGGTCGATGTATGTCCGTCTTGGACGTCCCCTACCAGCCCTTCCACTCACATTCGCAATATATATTTGTTTCGTCAATCTTTCTT
The DNA here is from genome assembly GCA_934045075.1 of Yponomeuta sedellus. Classification (NCBI taxonomy): domain Eukaryota; kingdom Metazoa; phylum Arthropoda; class Insecta; order Lepidoptera; family Yponomeutidae; genus Yponomeuta; species Yponomeuta sedellus. Next base: position 9,857,314 of record OW203746.1, on the reverse strand, counting down.
CCTTCATCCTCTCCACATTTCCAAACTAATGCAACTTTCCTTTCTCAATTCTAGTCACTACATCCTCTTTCAGTCCCCGAACAATACAATTGAAGAATAAAAATATTGCGAAACAATTAGGCGTCCAACATGTCTAGATAGATAGAATATTCGTTCCTGCACAAATTGTGCCCTAAGATATTGACTGAGTAACTATTTAGTTACTTATACATTTAAAGAGTTTAATGGCTATTATTTATTTGGAAAACTATTATTATTAATGAACTAGTTTACCCCGTAAACGTCATGCTACGTCTCAAAACCTTTGTTGTTCCTTACCTTTAACAACGTTCAACAATAAAAAACTGTTGTTATTACTGACCTTAGAAATAAAAATATAAAACCTTGGTTTTTCCTGACCTTGAAAATAACAATAGAAAATCATTCCGTTAGTTTCAAGGTCAGTATTGTAGAAGAAAATGTGAAAGAATGTATGGAAGAAATCTACCCAAACAACAAGAAAATTTAAAAACCTATTTAGAGGCTAAAAATTTCACCCATGCCGGGATTCGAACCCGCAACCTCTGGCTATCCGTGCCAGCGCTCTACCAATTGAGCCAATGGGCGACTCACGGCATCAGTGAAATTTCGAACCTCTTTACACTATTCTCTGTATTACGTACAGGCAGCGACATCTGACTTAAGCAAATTGCATTACTTACAGCCCCGACTACCTACTTTGCAGTTAGGTTTTAACATCGGAACGAGTACCCACATGATTATTTTTTTAAATTTGTTCCTTAGCACTAACCCGTGTGAATTAAAAATAAAAATAGTATAACAAGAAAATTAATAAAAAATTGGCCTCGCTGTTAATCTTAAATGCTAAAAAGTATTTTGTTAATGATTTCACTGTAGGGCTCCCTATAAGTCCAGGCCAGCCAGCGGCATCGTCATCCTGAATTGTTACTTTGTTACTCCAGAAAGTGTCTGCGAGCAGGTTCGATTTGGAGTATTTACCATTGCTGTGTGGTGTCGGCCTAGAGAATTAGAAGTCCCCACCACAGTGTAAAATTAATATTAAGTTGGTAATAATTTTTTTTTAAACTGTATTGTCATAATTTATATGATCCTTTTTGGCCGAAAAATAAACGGTTTGATTTTATAATGAAATAAATAAATAAACTTTGTTCTACAGGTATTTGTACATTCTATCACATGCATAGCTCATTTTAAGCAATGTAACTAATCTCGCTAAGAATAAATAGAAATGCCATTAAAATTATACACCAGAGGGGTCTCAATTCTAAGCGCGCGGGACCCTAAAAACAAACAAAACAACTTGTTCGGGCCGCTCTTGTCGATACAGTACAAAATTTCGACTAGGTTTGGGTAAAATATATCGATAGATATCGGCGTCGGCAGTAGAGCATGTTTTCTGACGACTTTAGGCGGAACATGAGGTATTTGGCCAGATTTAGTATGTTATGAAACTTTAGTTTTTGTGCTGTATATAATTTTTGTTGACAATAAGATAATTTAATTTCTTGAGGACTCGCGATGCTCATACATATAAAGATAATTTTACTTTGACTTGCATACAGGGAGTTTGATGGGCAAATATAGCTCAAAAGTTGACGACCCACTTGTCTACACTTTCCATATTATTAATACCCAATAGCTTGTATGAAAATCGATGCTGTGTTTTGAAATAATCAGTGTTTTTCGGTTTTGCAACTCAAAATATCAAATTCGATTTTTTTCGTCTGAGCTAAGCACCCAAGTTTATGCATTGCATTATGCATTGCATTATGCATTGTATGTGTGTATATTAGGCTTTTTTTTTATTAAACGTATATTTTATTATTGCGTATCTCTTTGCTATGACTTATATTTATGTTTATTGCAAGTAAAAGTACACAGTTCGTGTCTGAGTGATATATGCTTTTAGTAATTTTAGCATGCTTAAGTAAGAAAATGTTAAAATAATATTGGTGTGCAATAAAGTATTATATTATTATTAGGTATTAGCTTTGTGTAAAATATCGATATTTTGTGAAAATGAAAGTTTCGAAATAACGGTACGATACTTATCGATATATTTCCTCTTGCCCATCCCTAATCCAGTCCGTCCGGGAAAATCATTACATACGCCCCGTAATTCGGATTTCGAGTGCCCCGTCCCCCTCGCCCCCCTCTAACCTCGTCGCTGCATCTCATTTCCAAATACCCACAGCTAAGTCTGGGGAGGAGGCAGGATGCATGCGAATGTTAACTCTATTGCGAGAAAAATGAGGAGGAAAATGCATTGCGGGAAAGTTTGAAGGTCGCCACGCCAATTGTTGCTTTGAACGCGAGGGTATAAAGTTAGAATTTCTTTGAGTCGTTCTTGCGCCGACGGGGGCTTGAGGGGTTGGGGTAGGGGGGGCGCGGGGCCCACTGAATAATAGAGGGGGAGATTTTCCTCTCCTATTTTTTCGTGAATTTTTTATTTAAGAAAGGGATAAGATTTTAATGTCGGTGCTCTGCACTTTTATTACTCGCGATTGTCAGATATATTCTATTGTTGGGAGCCGGTGCGTGTGGGATTTCCGCTTAGAGTGTTTCGCTGAGATATTTTTTTATTTCTCCGGCTAAGAGTCCGGATGAGCCGCGTAGTGAGATTCGCGTAATGACGATTTCTGGCGAAATTCGCGGCTGGGCTGTTTCGGCTTTTGTTTGGGATCGGTCGGGATTTCCTTAGTCATTTCGGGATTAGAAACGTTAAGCTGTTGTTCTTTTTAGGGTACGTACGGTACATGTTGTTCTTTAAGCGCAAATTGACAGTAAAAAAAAATATTCACTATAAAAACAAAATGTTTACAGGTTGATATCGATAGTGATAACAACCCTTTGACTGTCTCAACTGCTGGGGCACGGCTCTGCCTGCATCGCAAGAAGGTTAGGTCAAGCTCCACCACGGGGGCTAAGTCCGGGATGGTGGAGGATTGTAAGACAGTGGCGGGCCTTACTGTCAGAAGTTATCAAGCCGCCCATAATGCCTCTGACATGGCTTAACGACAGCCCGCACAAAAATGCCACTAGCGGTGGTCACAGGATGGTCACCCACCCAGCACCTGACCGCGCCAGTTGTTGTTAAACCTAAGTGATTGATTCCAATCACTCGGATCCACTAGGCCACAAGCGCTTCGAAGTCAGTCTATTCGGGCCTAATTTGCAGCACCTAAATCAACGGGCTGTCAGAACCCCTCATTATCACATCACCATGTCCACTAATCATGGGGCTATTGGTCAGTTCCTGGGGATTCGTTAATATTCCGCCTACAAAGCCTCATTGGGCCGTGATTCCCATAAGTTGTGCATTGAATAAACGTGACGATAGAGTGGCTTACGGGTTTTATGTTGTATTTTAACGGGTTGTTCTTAACATTTTAAACGTCAGGGTCTCTTTCATAGAACTAGAATTAATGTTCATTGTGACAATTTTACTTGGCAAAGTCGATCTAACAAATTAACAAATAAGAAACGCAAAGTACATCAATACTATTATTATTAATACTTTTATTGCACTCCGATGTCAACCCTTGTATGTCCCCACTACTGGACACGGGTCTCTTCCTGCATCACAAGAAGGTTAGGCTATACTCCACCACGGGGGCCAAGTCCGGGTTGGCGGAGGATTGTAAGACAGTGTCGGGCCTGATTGTCCGAAGTAATCAAGCCGCCCATAAGGCCTCTGACACGGCATAACGACTGCCATTACATGACAGCCGGCACCGACGGCTTAACGTGCCTTGCGAAGCACGGAAGCGCTCGGAAAAATGCCACTAGCGGTACCCTTGGGACCACCCATCCTGCACCTGACCGCGCCTGTTGTTGCTTCACTCAAGTGATTGGCTCTAATCACTTGGTTCGACTAAGCCACGAGCGCTTAGTAACTTAATAACATGTAATAATTCCTTTCACAATGAAGAATTTGTTCACGTTTTATTCCTCATATTTCTCGTCCCAACTCAGTTGACTTCAATTCAAGTGGACAATTGCCGCCACGAATCAAGCGATGATTCAACGGTCATCTTATGCGATCCTCGTTTCCAATCGGACAAGCTATAAAGCATATGGAAGACAATACAGACCACTACGCGCTTTAGTAAATACCGAGGGCCTGTTACGAACTTGACTTAACGAACGACTACCCTACGGGGAGGCAGTGTTAAAAACAGGACAGACACACAAGACAGTATGTGTTAAAGCGCTTTTCGGCAAAGAAACACGCTTCACTGCCAAAACAAAGGCTTTGGTTTGAAACAAAGTTTCAAACCCTACTGGAGGTCGCGGTGTTTGATTTGTCTAAATCGCCCCAGGATGGTCTGGATGTTTCCATGTTTTTAATGTCCTTTTTCTGGTGAAAATAGCACATGGTATCCGAGTTTAGGACCGGTATAAGTGATTGTGTTGTGTGGAAGTTATTTGTTATTAATTTAAAGTCGCAACTCGCATCGTCATGCTTCTTCTTATATGAAAATTCTGACACAATATCAAAGTCTTCAGAATACATACCCACAATTTCAACCTAGAATATACCTTGCTCTGCGACAATACAGCATTACAAAGATGTTCAAACATTCAGGAGCCGGTCGATACATGCGAATGAAAATAAACTAAAATTAAACCGGGTTACATCCGACATCCGAATGCATCCGATAGAGAACCAAAGTTATCGACATATCTCAGAGAATCGGCAAGCTGGCCATATCTCGCGAAGAACCGGAAACCGTTGGAGTAAACGTGTCCTTGAGTGGAGACCGCGACCCGGCAAACTAAGTGTAGGACGCCGTCCGACTAGGTGGGATGACGATCTGCGAAAAACTGCGGGCAGATGCTGGATGCGGCAAGCTGAAGACAGGGTGCTATGGCGCTCATTAGGGGAGGGCTATGTCCAGCAGTGGACTAGTATAGCCTGATGACGACGACGACGAAACCGGGTTACAGTACAACATCGTAAAAGATTATTTTAGTAATGCAACCTATATATGTCTCACTGCTGGCCACAGGCCTTCTCTCCCAGAGGGAGTATGCGCTCAATCACCATGAGTGCCCACCGAGGATTGGCGATTTCCCAATTGATGTGTTATATACCTCAGCGCGCTGAGATATATAAACATCTCAGACTCTCAGGTTTCCTCACGATATTTTCCTTCAAAATTACAGAGTGGTATTGCTAAACCCCAGGTCTTGGATTAAGTGTGCTTCGATTGACTGTGGTGTTGCATTGATTGTTTGTGGTGTCGTTGTTTCTGGTTCCCACGAAACAGGGTATCCTAGTGTGGGGCGAGAAGCAATGTATGTGCTTGTATGTAAATGTTAATGTAATGTTAATACTATAACTTCGCAAATATACGTAACTTTAAAAACAAAGCCATTGTACAATATCCTACCGTTGTGGCTAATTCAAGCCTGTGAGAGGGCCTCCAACTCTCCTCCTTGCTCAACTGACGGTGGCTTTCCTTATTGGGCGCCGACAAAGAAATGTGTCGATGATTTTGTCGTACTTCCGATTCAGTGACTCAAAATATAATATTTTGGCGAATGAACGGAAACCATTGCTATTCTCTAAGCAAAGCCCACTTCCTAGAAAAAGATTAGTAACTAGACTAAAATAGACAGACTAGACATTCGAAATAATATTTTTGTAAACTTTACATCATAGCAAACTGTGTTTGAATGCGATATTTGACCAAAACAGCGGTTCTCAAATTTATTTGGTGACGGAACCCTTTTGGAAAGCGAAATACTTTACGGAACCCAATTGATAAAACAATTGTTTAGAAAAAATTTATTCTTTATTCATAAGCATAATAAAAGTACAATGTAACATACATACATAACCTCACGCCTGTATCCCAGAGGGGTAGGCAGAGACCAGGGTCTGCCACTTGCCACGATCCTGACAGATCACCTTTGCTTCACCAACGTTCATAAATCGTTGCATGCACGCACGTCGGGTTACAATATAACAGTTATTCATTACTTAGTAAATACTTTACTTATTACTTAGTGAGAGGTATTTGAATTTTATTTTCGACTTTCTTTGGAACCCCTACAGGGGTACCGTGGAACCCTAGGGTTCCGCGGAACACACTTTGATTATGGCTGGTCCAAAACATCACTGCACATAAAAATTTTACTGTCTCCCTTTAACCTGTCTATAGAAACTTTCTACTTAAATTAAAACCTGTTTTGAAAACAATAAATGTGGAGAGTCTTTGTTAGTTTCTTATCCACTTAATCTAAGGATTGTGAAATTAACAGCGGTGACGTTCATTAAGTAAACATTTTAAACTAAATAGATTTTTTTACTTGTACGCTGCCGCTCCGCCAGTGAAACTTGTACCAAGCGTCTTTGTCAGTATTGTTAAAAGAGCATAGGGTTCAAGGACAGGCGAAGTCAGGGAATGTCGACTAGCTTCCGGACTGGCATAATGAGCTGGACTGCGGCCAATAACTGATGAAAAAAAAAACGTTTATAATCGGCGCCATTTTGCCTTTTTTTCGCGATGTTGACGTGGCGACTACGTAAGCTTTTCGACCAGTGTTTCGCGCGTGTGAATGAACCTCCTTGTTGAAACTCGATGCGCTGGCATTCTGCTCTCTATCTCACTCTTTTTAATGAAGTAGAGGGGGATAACTATGAAATCAAACCATAGTAATAATTATAATTATGTACACTGTTGTTTAGGCGTGTATTCATTTACACCTTTGTAATAATCTTGTATATTTTTACATCTACTTCCTTCTCCAATGTTTAGTCCAGTCCTTCCAAAGGTTGTCCGGAAGAGATCAATTTAAGTGATAATCAATGTCCGTGCTCTTAGGTTAAGAAACATCTGTATAATTTCCATTTTTATGTACAATAAAGTGTTCTCTATCTATCTATAGATTTCCAGTGTCTTAACTCCTTCCGTGCCATCACAGAGCATAACAGAGTCTGTGAAACCTCTCTGAATGTCTGATTGACACAAACCCCGGGCGTCAAAGGGTAGGGGAAAGGCCAAGGGGGGTGTAGTAATACTTTTAAAAGCATCAGTCAGCCGTAGACGTCCCCTTCAGAGGAATGCTTTGTGAGCCCCGTATTGTACGCAGTCGGGACAAGAAACTGATAAAGATGACGTAGAAGAACCTACATGGAATCATAAAAATAGATTTTATTTTAACTTCAATTACTGATAATCAATATTTTGTAGACTTATAATCCGGATCTACTTACGGGTGTTGTTATTTCGCTCCGATTCGCAGAGCTTAATCATGGTGAGCAGAGACGGAGCTCGTAAGTAGATCCGGACTAAAAGTCTACAATGTGTTGTGCTTACGAAAGTTTTAATTCAAAAATAATCTATATTGTTGACTTTATATAAAATAATTGGTTTGCGTATTTCGGAACGTAACTTCATAATTTGCCTTTGTAATTTTTGCCGAGGGTAGTAAACTTACAGTTAATGCATTCAAAAAGACGCCTGTCACCTCAGTCTTCCGAGACCACGGCATTGGAAAAAGTCCCGAAACGTCGGAAAATTGTAAAAATGTAAAATAAACGAGTAAAATCCGTGTAAAACCAGTTTTTATTTTGCTCAGTGCTCGTGTTAAATACTTAGAAAATACTATATAGAATCAGGCGTTACTTTGTGGAAATCCATAATAGCATTAAAAATGTGAAAATAAAGTTATTATGCTAAATTCCGCCAAAAATCCCACGAGCACCATGCGGTTAGTTAATGAACGAGGCGTTACTTTGCGGAAATCCATAATAGCATTAAAAATGTGAAAATAACTTTGCTAAATTCCGGCAAAAATCCCACAAGCACCATGCGGTTAGTTAATGAATCAGGCGTTACTTTGCGGAAATCCATAATAGCATTAAAAATGTGAAAATTACTTTGCTAAATTCCGCGAAAAATCCCACAAGCACCATGTGGTTAGTTAATACACCTCAGGCTCACAAGTGCAAGTGCAACTTGACCTTCCAAATCCGAAAAGACTCTAAGGGCGAGATAAATAGTCGCTTCTAAAAACGAGTCTTAGCGAAAGCACTTGCTTAAGAATCGATTTGTCTATCATAGACAGTACTTTAGCACTCTCTTAGTCGCGAAACCCGGACTAATTCTTAGCATTGGCCTAAGAACATGCTTAGCTAAGCAAACGTCTACTTTGATACTTAGCTAAGTTAGCCTGAAGTAATGCTTAGGGAAGCTTGAGCACGGACTTGGGCTAAGCAACGACTATTTATCTCGCCCTAATACTCCGTTACCTCGTTACTATCGAAATATCTGCGTAATTTCCTTTCCGCAAGCACGAGTCACTGTAAAAAACATATATACATAACCGACACAGGTATCCCAGGTATAGTGTGGGCCCAGAAGCAATGTAAGTACCTGCATGTATGTTATGTTTTTACATTTGAAGATCTTACAGCTTATTATACAGTAAGTAAAATAATGACGCGAAAATCCATAGGTTAGTCTCGCAGTTAGCACTTAATATAAAGAAACGGTTCTCATTTTTGATCACATTATTTGTTAAATACATGCATAACCTCACGCCTGTATCCCAGAGAGGTAGGCAGGGACCAGGGACTCCCACTTGCCACGATCCTGACAGATCACCTTCGCTTCATCAACGTATATTTTCATACAATTTCTCTACCGAATCATCATCATAATTCTCATCGATATCATTTTAAACCCTGATGAACGCACGTGCAAAGAAAAGATTACTGTGTTGACTATACTGTCTGAAAACACGCAGGTTTCATCACGGTGTATTTCCGCCCGCCTTTAACGTTGTAGACAGAAAATAATGTAGTGCATAGCGAATAGGGCCGTAGGCTAGGGGTGTAGGTCAGTGTTTCTCAAAGTGTGGGATGCGTCGACCCCTTCTGGCGTCTCACATTACTCTTACTACCGCCATACAACGCATGCGTTGACGTGCGTCTTTATTTCTCCTTCGGAAATATTTCCAATTAGGTTGTTATTATAATTATGCTTTATTGTACACAAAGAACGAAATACTATACATAAAACATAACCGTAATATAAATGGGTATCATTGGGCCTTATTTCTATAGATTTTTTTATGATGTTTTTAAAGGTGGCCTGATAGAACTTACTATTAGCAGTAAGGCCGCCGAATGTGCCTCTTATTTTATAACTGTGATTGTTTTCTGGTGTGTAAAATAAAGGATATTCTTACCCTATCTAAGTTTGGGCCGACGTCCGCGATTTTGTTTGTTAAATTTAACATTACCTATGTTATTACAGTATACATGTATATTAAATTGAAATAATTCGTCAAAATCATTACATTCTGGTCTCGTATTACAATTAATCAAAGTATGTTATTAAAAATTACACAGTCCTTGGACTTATTGTACGTTACAAGTAAAACTAGTTGTCCATTTCAAAATATAGATAATATTGAAGAAAAAATGGGAAAAACACTCCTTAGCAAAATTAAGCTAACATTGCGTCACGTTATTCATAAATGTCCCCTTACGCAAGATGATTCTAACATAGTAGGTACCCAGTAGGTAGGACAAAATAACCCTTATTTTAACCTCATAAAACCCCTCAAGTAGTACCTCATAAAACCCGTTAACTTTCACTCGGACACAGGACTTTTCTCCGCATTTACCGGGCAGACCGCCATTGAAGGGATTTGAAAAAGTGACACGCGTTTGGAGCCCTTCGTCTTACATTAATAATACGTCAGACGAGGGGCATTTATTACATAAGAATACATAGATAGATATATAGATAGAGAACACTTTATTGTGCATAAAAATGAAAATTACACAGGTATTTCTTAACCTAAGAGTACATACAGCGGCCATATCACTAAAAGTGATCTCTTCTAGACAACCTTTGGATGGACTGGATTAATATATTGGAGAAGGAAGAAGATGTACAAATATATTGTGACGTAATAAATGAACCGCCCAAGAGGGGTCGCGCAGGGAAGATGTTTGAGAAACACTGAAGGCTCTGAGGGGCGCTACAAATTGGACTTCTAAGCAATTACTATACGCGGGTTGCGAGAATATGCCCGCGATGGAAAAGATAGTGCTTTTTACATACTCTTGTTGGTTAAATAGGCCAAAGGGTTGTAGCGCATCGGGTAAATGCTTGCCTCATGACTGATGGATCCTGGGTTCGACTGGGGCATGAAGAATTTATACAAATCATGTAACGTTTCTCTATATTAATCTGGGGTAATTTTTAGGTTTCCGTACCTGAAAAGGAAAGGGAACCCTTATAGGGTCACTTTGTTGTCGGTCAAGACTCTTTATCTCGGTAACGTGTGAAAGGGGGAATCTAGTTGAAATTAAAACCATGTACTGGAATCTACGGCCCCTAGAAGTCGTGAAAAAATGAAACTTCAAAGTTAATGCAAAAATATTACGGCCGTTTATGCCGCAAAATCCGTGCCTCGCAAGGCACGTTATGCCGTTGGTGCCGGTTGTCATGTAATGGCAGACGTTAAGCCATTTCAGAGGCCTCATCGGCGGCTTGATAACTTCTGACAGTAAGGCCCGCTACTGTCTTACAATCAATCCTCCACCAACCCAGACTTGGCCCCCGTGGTGTAGTATGGCCTAACCTTCCAGCGATACAGGAAGAGACCCGTGCCCCAACAGTGGGGGTTGATATCGATGCCCCAAAAAAACGTATATTTAGACATTTAATGGAATCAAAATTCATAGTGTACTCCCTGGTGCAGTGCCTGGGACATGGTTTTAAGATAGCGTAGGCTTGCCTAGCACCTATACCATCCTGACAGCTTGGTCGCCCTAGCGCACAGGAAAGACTAGTCAATTCGTGCGGAGCCAACTCATGATGTTTTAATTCACTGCAGCCTCCTAGTGGTCCCTTCACACATCTAGTGTGAGTGAAGATACCACTGGACGCTGCATAAATCATCTCATTACGTAGATGCAGAGGCCACTCCCTGTTAACCTAGAACTCGGCAGGAAAATTCAGCAAGTAATGTCGTCTTATACTACAAATACAGGAAACAAACTGAAAACTATACATTTGTAATTAAATCATAAAAAAAACTGTCTTTGAAGTTCCGGAAAATGTCGGAAAAATACTGCGAGAGTATTTCTAAACTATTTATATGTGAGTACCTACAATCACCTACTTACGGAACCCTCTCTGCGTGAGTCTGACTCGCACTGGATCGGTTTTAATGTTTCTCCTTAACATTTTTTGTATTAAAAGCATTTAAAATATAGATCAGACAGCAAAACAAAAAAATCAATTGAACCTCTACAACAATTTCATACAATAACTAGTCATTTAACTAACATATAAGCGACGACCTCTGTGCGTAGCGGTAGCGCATCTGCCTACCATGCAAAAGGTCCCGGGTTCGAATCCCGGCTGGGTACAAAAAAAAACCCCAGGTCTTGCATGTTCACATGTTTGAGAAGTCGTTGGTTCTGGTTCCCACGACACAGGGTATCCTAATGTGGGGCCAGAAGCAATGTATGTGCCTGTATGTAAATGTTATGTTATGTGTTAAGTTAAGCGGTGCTAGCTAGATTCGAATCCAGGCGTGTATCAATGACTTTGTTTGAATGAATGTTCTTAATATTTGTGAAGTTCTAATAGCGATACCACTGGCTAACCGTCAAGGAAAACATAGTGAGGAAATCTTAGCGTCTGACATTTTCAATAATCTTATTGCCATAGTAGTAGCATAACTGCTCGCTAACCGCGAAGGAAAGCATCGTGAAGAAACCTGCGTGTCGAGGTGTTTACATATCTCAGGGCTTGAAATCGCCAATCCGCAGTGGGCACGCGTGGTATTTAAGCCCATGCCCTCTCTCTCAGAGAAAGCCTGTGCCCTGCAGTGGGACGTATATGAGCTAAATAAATAAAACTAGCCTTTTGCCGCCGAAATCGTCAATAAATCAATTGAAATTCAACAAATTCCAATGAACTCAACCCAAAAATCGCCAGTCACGATAAACTGATACCATATCCATGATTGTTATGTCCTATGGTAATCATTTCATACAATAACCACTTGAGAATGCCGGATTAACTAGGCTTAATCCTAACCCTATATCGGTAAAGAATAACCCTTAAATGCGCGTCCAATTTCACACTACGGTCACAGAATAACTAGGTCTAAGAAAATGTTATACAAAAGTTTTCAACAAACTATTTTAGTATACAAGCAAACTAAGCACGTAAGTTAAATTGTCATTAATTTATTGTTCTAATTACTAATTAATTAATTATATATATATATATATATATATACATACATACATAACCTCACGCCTGTATCCCAGAGGGGTAGGCGGAGACCAGGGACTGCCACTTGCCACGATCCTGACAGATCACCTTCGCTTCATCAACGTTCATAAGTCGTTGCATGCACGCACGCCGGTTCCGGGTACTTTTTATCTTTCCCTTTGCTAATACATCCCCTATTTGGTCGATGTAATTACAATGTAAATAATTAAAATAGCCGTATTTTTTTTAAATCATGTATTCATTGATTCATGACTGCTCTTCGGTTACGTAATAAAGATAATCAAGTCAAAAAATATTTCTTAACGTAAGCAATTTACATTCTGATCGGTAAATGTCTATGTACAATGTTATAGAGTAATTCATAAAATAGGATTTTTTATCGTCACAACAATTGGGTTTTCGTCTAATTAATTCATTTATTCATTCAGTCATTTATTTATTCATTCATGCTTAAAATTAATAATTGCAATGTGAAATTAATATTATTTCATAGTTAAAAAACAATATACAACCTCACTTACCCTTCTGTTCACTTGACGCGACCACTTCTAAAAAGTGTCTAAAATATTCAATCCAATTGAACAGCTATAATACGTAACCCCTAGTCGGTAACCTCGGGGCATGATGAAAAAATGAATTATTACGATTATGACCTCACCCGTGATGCATTGTGCAGTGCTAATCGGCCGCAATTTATTATAAGCACAGTGGTCCGTAGAGCGAATAAAAACCGAAGGACGAATTAGTACGAATAAGTGTCTAGACCCGTTGCACTTGACCCGGTCTAATTGAATTCAAGCGGTTGACAGCCGACGACTCTTCACATTATCTGTTGCAAAGTAGCCCGTAACTCAACTGGATAGAGTTTACAAAGTGTTATACGGTACACCCAACTCAGTAAAAAAAGGATCAAAAGTTGATGTCGACATTTTTTGCTGTTACAATCGACCACATATCGACCAGCTTAACTTGCATGCACTTTATTCAGATACGTTATACTTTTATCTGGTAACTAACTAATATATAAAGGTTGAGCTGCTGCCAAGGACGCAAACCGGGGGGTGGGCAGCAGCGCCACCTGCAGTACAATTCCACCAAACTGCGATCCCCAACCCGCATGCACAGCGTGGGGATTATGGGCATTACCCCCCAATTATGGCACAACCTTGCGCTATGGCACTCATTAGGGGAAGGTTATATCCAGCAGTGGACTAATAAAGCCTGAAGAAGAAGAGCTGCTGCCACTTGTGTAAAAGACTTTTCCATGCAAGTTCGAGTAACATGGGTTATATCAACCCTTGGCATGGCCCCACTGCTGGGGCACGGGTCTCTTCCTACATCGCAGGAAGTTTAGGCCATAATCCACCACAGGGCCGGGTTGGTAGAGGATTGTAAGACAGTGGCGGTCCTAGCTGTTAGAAGTGATCAAGCCGCACATAAGGCCTTAATAGTTACAAGTGCAATTTGAGTAATTCTCGTATCTTCTGTGCATACTCTACATTTTGTAAACATTGTATCGCGCACAGTGGTTCGCCCCAGCATTTGGCGCAACAAAAAATATGATTTCAAGCCAGGTTAAATCTATTATAATCGGGGATTATGTTATGAGTAATATTTCTATTTGCAAAGGGGGCTTTAACGAGCTATTTGACGCCTCTTCGGTTCGGCGAGGGTCACTTTGTTGTTGGATAACTTGTAATTATGATCGTTATGGCTCATCGTCTTTTGATTGGCGGCTTTATGGTGAGTGTTGGTTTTCGTGACAGGTGAATTATTGTTGGTGGTCTTATGTTTTTTTTTATCAAGTGGGCGAATTAGTTTGAGTTTGATGGGCCTATAAATAAATATAAGCAGCCTATACGTTGCACTGTAGAGCGCCTTTCTCAGAGAGAAAGAAAGCTTAATCACCAAGCATGCTCATCGCAGATTAGCGATTTCCCGTTCTTAGGCATGTAAAGACCTGAGACACTCTTCCATATATTTTTTAAATGTTTTTTTTTTTCATATATGCACAACATGAAATTTAGGCTAAGTACCTAAGTTTCATGTTGTGCTACCATCGGGCGAAGCCCACAAGAAGTTTATCTGCCGTTGTTATCACACAGTTAGGTAACATACATTTACTGTATAGCACAGGCCTTTTCAGAGAGAGAGAAAGAAATAAAAAGAAAGAGAGAGAGTTCATGATCTTAATCACCAAGCGTGCTCATCAGGGATTGGCAGTTTCAAGCGCCGAGGCATGTGAACGTCTCAGACACAAGTTTTCTCAACAGGTTTTCCTTCATTGTTAGCGAGTGGTATTACTACTTCACAAATGTACGTAACTAAGAAAACAGTCATTGGTGCATGCCAGAGTTCGAACCCACGACCTCCCTATTATGAGACCGGCGTTCTACCGCTCTGCTACGTCCGTTGAAATTAACAGTTGAAATTGGTTGAGACTGATGATGGCTGACCCCTGCGTTATGCTCGTGAACGAGAACGTTCATGTTTGGCCGCAGCACTTATGTTTTCCCGATTTGTGTAAAACAATAACTAATGCTTGGCATTTTAAGTTATTGATGGCAATCATAGAATCTTATTATGCGTGTAGGTGGCAAATGATTTAATATTAGGTTTAAGATGACTTGAGAAAAGATGGTCAGAGTGGAGTTTTTTTCTCTATTACAATACGGCCCGTAGCAAGCAGCGGCTTCTACTATCATTTTACATTGACATTCAGCAAATAGGTTATAAATTCTTTACGTTGAAATAAATTGAACTGAAAAAAACAAATAATAATAATACCTCGGCCAAAGAATAGTCTGGCCATCCAAAGGGACACCGACCTGGGGCAAGTGTTTTATTTGTAAATTATAGGTATTTATTTTTATTACTTTATGTTAATTAGATTTTAGTTTAGTCATTAGTGTATTACTTTAGTCTATAGTTTAGTCAATTTTAGTGAATAGTTTAGTATTACTTTAGATGTTTTGTTTAAATAATTAGTAATATATTGTAATTAAAACTGTTTTTATACGGATTTATGCTCGTTTATTAAATTTTTTACAATTTTCCAACGTTTCGGCACTTTTTCAGGTGCCGTGGTCCCGGATGACAACATATCCGTATAAAAACAGTTTTAATTATGTGTACTGCTCGTGTTAAAAAATATATTGTAGTTTGCAGTATAAAAAAAATACAATATGCCATGGTCATCACAAAGTCATCGCCATTTTGGTTCAAGTTATTATCAGCAGCCCACCTCTGCCCACTGCTGGGTATAGGCCTTTTCCCCATCACGCCATCAAGTTACCATTCAGGCGTTATACCCGAAAAGAAACAGCCATTAGGAGGGCGCAATATCACAGTATATTTTTCTTATTTACCCCATATGCATGCACAGTGGTCCTTTCATCGGCTCGCACGAAACATTTTTTCCCCGCTCTCTCATAAATATGAAATGTCCCCGACGCTGCATCAAAGGTAAACACATTTACGCAGCCCCAATTTCCCCCCAATAGTAGCAGTGTTGCCAGATGAGCCGATTTATCGCCATTTAAGCTATTGCCGCGTGTGAATTGGCGACCAAAAATTGCTATCGGCGAATGGCTGCCAATTCCCAACCGTTAAGAATACAGTTACAAGTGCCAATATTTTGAACGCCAATAGGCGTTTTTTGGGCGACCGTTTTTGCAAATACTAGCGAGATTGGCTCGCCAGTACCTGTCAACACTGAATAGTAGACCATCCACATCAATATTATTTCATGTAGAGTCGAGTTCGTCCGTCATAATGTTAGATTCATTTTAAGTTACACGTGTATTTTTAAATAGATTTTGCCTCTAAGCATTTTTATAAACTATGCCTGTGTGTGTTTTTAATTGTTTTTTGCACTTTTGTTGTTTGTAGGTGTTTTTCATTGCTGTGGACACTTACAACTAAGGTAGCTTTTAGTTATGTCCTCGTTGCCTTATGGCCTAACCTTCCTGCGATGCAGAAAGAGACCAGTGCCCCAGCGGGGACATACAGGACATCGATATGTCCGTGTAAATCTACCTGTGAGACGTATCAAGTTATGATTTTTATTATATTCGTTTTAATGCACTAACCCGTGCTAAGGACAATCTGCCACGATTCAGTTCTATGGAGTAACTGAATCGTGGCAGATCTTTAGGCGCCAGGGAGTGCTAACTAGCGCCACCAATGGAATAAAAATCATAATAACCAACTTAGAGGCTAAAAATTTCCACCCATTTTAAATTTGTTCCTTATAGCACGGGTTAGTGCATTAAAAATAAAAATAGTATAACCATATTAGAAGTACTTATTAATTTCTACCAAATCGATATCGGAGGGCCCTTTGAGAGAGGTCCCAGCGGACGGCCCTCTAATGTGACCATTCTCAGAGGAAAGAGGATTACGGCCGATGTTGTCATATCCTCGGACCTATTAACATAATACGGTGACGTGATTTCCTTGTTTCGGGTGGCTTGCTTCGTAAAAGAGGACCATTATGTTGGGACTTAGAATTCTTCGGACTTTAGACAAATTCTTTTCCTGTGGGCTAGGCCGACTAAGCTGTCAGGATGGTATAGGTGCTGGGCAAGCCTAAACTATCTACAAAACCATGTCCAGGCACTACAGCGTCGGAGTGGTCCCTTCACCCATCTAGTGTGAGTGAAGATACCACTGGACGCTGTATAAATCATCTCATTAAGTAGATGCAAAAAAGGCCAATACAGACGAATTAACAATTTCTGTGTTCTTGACGAAAATTTCTGTGGATATTGTATACTAGCTGTGTCCCGAGGTGTTACCACGCGGCTTATCGATTTTCCCCTGGGAATCAGATATTTTTCCACACTAAAGCCAGGGTGTCAGCTAACTCCATACCAAATTTTATAAAAATTGCTCCAGCGGTTTAGACGTGAAGAAGTACACACTCACACGCTCACAAACTTTCGCCATTATATGATTAGTGTGATGTGATTGTACAGTGCATGTTATTTTATTAGACTAGATGTAAATTGTGACATTATTTAAATAAGCTATCCAATTGTAAATTAATAAATAGTTAAAGATTGCTCTTACGAGTCCATCGGAACCTCAAGACCATTTTTATTACCCCGGATTTTTGTTAAAGTTATTTGTCAAATGACATGACATGACATGATGTGGCGAGCACATGTCAACTCTGCGCGCGCACTACAATATGTAGTATTTTCTAAGGTTAACACGAGTACTAGACATAATTAAAACTGTTTTTACACGGATTTCACTCGTTTATTATATTTTTTACAATTTTCCAACGTTTCGGCACTTTAAAAAAAAAATAATAATAAACGAGTGAAATCCGTGTAAAAACAGTTTTGAAATGAAATGAAATGAAAAGGTTTTATTCAAAGTAGCACAGAAACTGCGGCTTAATGAACGTTACAATTCAAACTAGGTGTCCATTTCAAAATCTAGATCATTTAGGAGAAAAACTGGACAAAAAAACTTTAATTATCTGTCAAACATTAAACCTTATCATATCAGCCACTCCCTGACGCCGAATACCAAATCTTTTCACCTTAAAACCTCAGATCATAAAACGCATACAATCGACCTAAAGTGACTAGCCGATTTTACATCACGGTGATGTAATTTCAGTCAATCGATGAATCAATGTATCTTAATCGAAGTAACACAAAAACTGTGACTTCATGAACGTTAAACTTGATGCCCAATTCAAAATTTAGATCGTGTTGGAGAGAAAAATTGACAAAATGTCTCCAGACTTAGTCTTTTCAGAGTCTCTTTATACTTAACAGAGTTTACATTTTAATATAAAACCTAAAGCCATGCCGACTGTCATGTAATGGCAGTCGTTAAGCCATGTCCGAGACCTTGATAACTTCTGACAGTAAGGCTCGCCACTGTCTTACAATCCTCCACCAACCCGGAGTTGGTCCCCGTGGTGGAGTAGGCCATACTCCACCACGGCGACCAACCTCCCTGCCATGCAGGAGACTCGTGCCTCAGCAGTGGGGGAATACTCGTACAAGGGTTGATATCGATAAAAGAAATCCATTACACTGGGGTTAATTTTAGAAATTTTGAGCTTCATTATTAATTTTACTTCAAAAAGCCTTTCAACGCAATGCTACGGAACCAATAAACTTGGACCGAAAACCAAATCTCGTAACCGCATTTAAAAACCTTTGCGGTTACACGCTACGTCACACAGCGTGTGTGGTCTAGCCGTCTCCGTAACGACATGTTTTGACAAGTTCCTTGTTGTGGGTTTTTATTTTATCTTTTAATACGTAGTTCTCGGACGCGATTAACGCCTTGGTCCATTAGCAACTCGGATGAGTTTTAATCCCCGCTTTTGACACATCGTGTTGAGGGTATTCGAATAAGTTATTCAAGAGAGCGAAGCCTAAGTTTGGGCTTTTTTTTATGGGCTTTTATTTATGATTTTTTTATTTGTAAGGTTTTTTTATATTTGTAACTTATTTTTAAATGAATTATATATTTTAGTATGGCGAATATGTTAATAGAAAAATTTCTCTTACGAATCTGATATTGTAGACAGTTAAACATGTGTTACTAATTACAAACTCAATCTATTGGTGATTTTATTTTTCTTGTTTAGCTATATTTGCCATCTCTCGCTATCCGTTTTCTTGTAAGTAGATCCGGACTAAAAGTCTAAAATCTAGTTATTATCGGACGGACTTAAAACAAAGTGATCCTTGAATGAAAACAAAGGTTTCCGTTTTTCCTTTAGAAGTACGGAACCCTAATAACTACCGCTTTCATTCATCTAATTTAGAAACACCGAACACCACCACTTGAGACCGCACACATTTTAATGCGATTTCCAGTTGTAAAAAAGTAGCAATTTCATACAAATTGAAAGGCTCACCCGATAGTTTGCCGACAAAATATTAACGCAAACAAGGCGAAAGTATTACAAACGAAATGCTTAACCTAACAACGTGAACTACAACACAACACGCCATTACCGGTCTGTCTGGGTTTGGGCTTGTTGGACCAATCATTACAAATAAAATTATTTTTAATGCACTAACCCGTGCTAAGGGCAATTTTAAAAACCTATTTAGAGGCTAAAAATTCCACCGATGCCGGGACTCGAACCCGCGACCTCTGGCTATCCGTGCCAGCGCTCTTTCCAACTAATGGGCGACTCACCGGCATCAGTGAAATTTCTAACCTCTTTACAATACTCTCTGTATTAAGTAGCCATCACTTGCAGCCCCGAGTACCTTTTCTATTTTAAAACTACCCTTCAATATTTTTAGTTCGTCTTTGCTTGTCAATTTAATGTGTACAGTACAATCAATAACCTCAGTACCTACAATCAATAATTTTTCAATGGCATGGTGGCTGTTGCAACTATCATTATGATTTTACCTACTTTGTTCGATACGTATAAAATTAGATATATCATACAAAATCATGACACTACTATAATTCGGGTTGACTGGTAGAAAAAGCAACTGGCATTAAGTTCCACCTTTTGTACAATTATCCTTTGTGCAAAAAAGAATTAATAATATTAACAACTTCGGGCTGAACTATTCGAGCTGGCCGGAGGTGGCCATGAACGGGGAGGAGTGAAAGACAAAAGGGGAGGCCTTTGCCCAGCAGTGGGACACAATCGAGGCTAACAAACATCGTGAGGAAACTTGAGTGCCTGAGGTACATACTCTCCCATACTCTTTTTCCGTGAGAAGGCCTGTGCTCCGCAGTGGAATGTATATAGTCTGAATCATGTCATAATAAATTTATCTATCATAATCAAATCATAATAAGTTTTTTCGGATTTTATTCGGAATTTATGATACGAAGGAAACCCCTATTTCAACGCAAGCTATTGATACTATACCCTGATGAAATTAATAGAAAATTATTTACCACAAAGAGTACAAAGAAAACAGTATAACGGCAGTATTGTACTATTATCAGGAATCTTACAAAGTTAATTATAAAACTGGTTTTCTTTTTGCGATTTTGAAATGGACACATAGTTTGACTTAAAACGTTAATTAAGCCGCAGTTTCTGTACTACTTTGAGTAAAACCTTTTTCATTCGATTGACTGACAAGTCTAAAGTCAAAAGGGCCCAGCTTAATAGTAAAACAGGCAACACGACCCCTCTAAGCACACTTGTCGTCTCACCAACATTTCCCATAAACAGGGTCCGTTTACATTGAATATTTCAGTGCTGCGTTTCGAGTAATTGCGCACTCCGCGAAATAACTTAATGGGCGTTCTTTTCGTACTGTACTTTATCGGGAAAAATCGATATGCCCATATTTGTCGTTAATTATAGCGGGGGCCCTCTTTACGCTCGCGCTAGCTCGAATGCGATTTGAGACTCCCCTGGTCCAATTACGGGGTTCTCAAAAGTCCTCCCCCCCGCGCCCCCCTTCCAGATCGGAGCTTTTAATGACCTCTTGAAGCGCCGCTGTTCATTTGTCGCGAGGGTTTTCGCTCGCGATTGTTATGTATTTCTATTTTTGAATTTTCTGTGATAGAGTGTGGTCGCCTTTGTTGTAGTTTTCTATTGCGCTGGCTTGGGGTTCGATGCACTGTGCGTTGTTCGTTGTTAGGACTCTAACAGAACCTACAGTCTATTTATTCTTACTTGTCCAATTTAGTAAACAAGATTCTACCCTTAAACTGTGACTTTTTAGTCTAAAACTGCCATATTTCCATAAATGAAGTAACTTGGAACACTCTTTTAGGTAACACGCTGCCAATTTTATAAACATAGCTCATGATAGTTCATGAATTTGCGAGAAAATGTCTAGTTTAGGCATCTAATCTCAATTTTCAGGTTAGACTCTTGTTTACTAAATTGGAAAAGTAAGAATAAATAGACGGATTGGACTCCTTAGAACTCCTAGGGTATTTAGCTACCTCATAACGTCTCTTTAGCAAAAATGTATACCTTATATATTTTAATGATCATTACTACAATTTAAAAGAAAGCTGTTGAAAGGGTGAAAGGAGTATAAGTCTCGCCATCTAACGAGGTAATGTAGCCAGCATTGGGGACCCTCCAGGCGATAAAGTCTTTATACTTTATTGTACACGAAAAACACAAAAAAGAAACACAATGAAAGAAAATACATGTACAAAGGCGAGCTTATCTCTGTAAGAGATTTCTTCCAGCAAACCTTGGGGAGTCGGAGTGGGGATGTGAAACGGGTCTATGCACGTGCACAACATACACTACATACTTAATACACTTACACAGATAACAAAATCATGCCAAGATAGATATCTACCCAAATACACAAAAAATATAGTAATGAAAAGAATAAACTACTTACATAAACCGGTGGTGGCGGTGATGATATGGGCGCAGTTTTTTACATTTAGGTATCCGTTTAAATAATTTAAATTGTAGGTTATCTTTGGTTAGGTTAATTATTAGGTATTTAGGTAAATTCATTTAATTGTTTCTTATTCCAATTTGTCTCCACCGCGTAGCGCCTTAACGAGCTAATGTCAAAAGTCGTGACTTCCCAGTACATCGTTATTTCATATAGGTCATATATTAAACGGGTAAAATCGCGATTACTTATATATCCAGTACAACATTTTTAATTTTTGGCAATAAAATAATAATTGGCCTTTTTGCATCTACTTCATAAGATGATTTATACAGCGTCCAGTGGTATCTTCACTCACACTAGATTGTTGAAGGGACCACTCCGACGCTGTAGTGCCTGGGACATGGTTTTATAGATGGTGTAGGCTTGCCCAGCACCTATACCATCCTGACAGCTTAGTCGGCCTAGCCCACAGGAAAGACTAGTCAATACGTGCGGAGCCAACCAAACAGCGGGTTTCCTCGCGATGTTTTCCTTCACCGTTCGCGTGTGGTATTGCGACTACAAATTTTGCCAAAGACGCGTTATAAAACAATATAATGATGTTTTCCATTGGTAGCGTTAGCGTAGCGCCTTAAAGTGTGTCTTACGTAGTCTAGAAACCTATGCAGAGCTTTTAGAGTACTTGCCTCAAGAAAGGCGAGAATGGATAAAGACTCGATTCCCGTCGAGAGAAAAAGCCTTCCTCGCGGCGTGCATTTTAAGCTACCAGGCGTTGTAAAAGTCGAGCAAGTTTACACATTCAGGGCCGGTTTCTAAATTGAGAATTTTACTAAGCAAATGCTTAAGTAATGTTCTGTCACGCTCTTTGATAAGAAATTCGAAGAGACTGCATTAGAGTTAAGTATTACATACATACATACATACATACATACATACATACATACATACATACATACATACATACATACATACATACATACATACATACATACATACATACATACATACATACATACATACATACATACATACATACATACATACATACACCCTTACATACATACATACATACATACATACATACATACATACATACATACATACATACATACATACATACATACATACATACATACATACATACATACATACATACATACATAATCTCAGGCCTGTATCGCAGAGGGGTAGGCAGAGACCAGGGACTGCCACTAGCCACGATCCTTACAGATCACCTTCGCTTCATCAACGTTCATATGTCGTTGCATGCACGCACGCCGGTTCCGGGTACTTTTTTTTTAGTTAAGTATTAACCTATTATATTCTTTTTAATGCACTAACCCGTGCTCAGGACAATCTAAATTGTAAAAAAAAAACCGATTTAGAGGCTAAAAATTCCACCCAGGCCGGGTTTCGAACCCGCTACCTCTGGCTATCCGTGCCAGTGCTCTTTCCAACTGAGCTAATGGGCGACACACCGACCTCACTAAAATTTCGAACCTCTTTACAATATTCTCTAAGTAATTTGCATCACTTGCAGCCCCGAGTACCTACTTTGCAGTTAGGTTTTTACATCGGAATGATATCGCTGTACCCACACGATTATGTTCTTTTTAACGCACTAACCCGTGCTAAGGATAATTCTAAAAACCTATTAAGAGGCTAAAAATTCCACCCGTGCCGGGATTCGAACTAACGAAAAATTTCAGAAACTGGCCCTCAGACCCTCTGTTTGCGAAACTGCTCAACTGTTTTCTCAATTCCGGCCAACAGAGGGCCACTTGTCAAAATAGAACTTGTACTATTGAATTGAATTCATCCTCTATTTTTTTCCATAGAAAACTGTCCCCTTTAGCTGTTCTGCTGACATGTCTATTCTGTTTTAAAGAGGGGCCTCCGTTGTACCGTACAATCCGTCAGCGAATTTCTACACACCCTTATTTATAGTCCTATAAGAGTTATTTTGAAATAGACTAAATTTGTGCGTAGGTTAGGTTTCATTTGCTAGCAATCATCTAAATTTTCATCGACTTAATTACTGTTTAACAGAAGTTTTGAACGACTCACGAGCAAATCTAAACTAAACAGAATTTAATGTCGCATTTGAGTGACTGTAAAATAAGCTAAGGCTTTGTCTATACACAAAACAAACATTTAAACGATTGGGTGAAATTAACACTAAAAACACAATAATTTACATCAAAACTATGCAAAATTAAACCTTATTAACTTTACACTATTTTTATTTTTAATGCACTAACCCGTGCTAAGGATTTTTAGCCTCTAAATAGGTTTTTAAACTTATTAACTTTATTATTATTATTAAGATTCTTTGTTAAAATTTATAAAAACTATAAAAAAAATTGCACAAAGGCGAGCTTAATGCCTTTTAGCATTATCTACTAGCTAACCTAAGTTTTGGAGACAAGATTAGCAGGTAGTGCAATGTTAAACAATATAAAATTTACTAGTCAACCTTACGGCACGATATGAGTGACTTTGCAATGAAAATGCAAAGTTTGATATTCTATCGCCTCTACGCGTAGTTACAGTACTTATTTTTTATTGACTCGCGATGCTCATACATATTTATATGTTAAACGGATTTAATCGCGAATATTTATAACGTTATTAGATCTTAGATATTATTTATTAGATATAGGCAAGGGTTATGTATGTATGTATGTAATTTATTTTTTTATTTTTTTTAATATATGTACGTTATGTATTTATTTATCAGGTAAAAAAATATTTTATCGTAGCCGTAGCGCGTTTGCCTACTATGCAAGAGGTCACGGGTTCGAATCCCGGCTGGAAACAAAAAAAAAAAGTCCAGGGGTTGGATGTTTACATGTTTGTGATGTCGTTGTTTCTGGTTCCCACGACACAGGGTATCCTAGTGTGAGGCCAGAAGCAATGTATGTGCCTGTATGTATCTATGTTAAATGTTAATGTTATTAAAAGGCTAAGTTTAGCCATAAAAAACTCTGGAAATCTCTTTCAGACAACCTTGTTATAATTTTTTTTTTATTTATAATTTCAAAACTTTCGCATCCATAATGATACTGGCCTTCTGTTCTTTATGACTGATCCATATGCATTTGTCATTGGTCGCTCTGTTCTCGTAGTATATTTAATTTTGAAGCGCCCCCTCGACGAGCTTTTGTGGAAATATTTAATCTGCTCGAATTCATTGCTCAATTATAATGGAAGAGGTCCAGACAGGTTGGTTATTTGCGAGGCCACGTTTGCCGCAAATGAAGTGGAATTTGATGCGCTTTCACGGCACAAAATTAGGTGTTTGTTTGTTTGGGTTTGAACCACTGTGCAGTTTAATGGCCTAATTTTTATCAGCTCTGAACACAGTGCATTTTTTAAGCAGTTTAAGCTGCTAGATTTCAATTCTGTATTTTTTTATGTGAGTGTCATTTTCGTAATTTCGTCAATTTTAATTTATGTAATTCTGTATTTATTATTCTTTTTTCCGACATATTTCTAAATGACATTAATTTATTCATCTATCTTACATTGTGCGTATAATTGTTGCAGATACGGGATAAAAAACTTTTTTGCCTACAAAAATTTCCATTATGGCAGGTTTCTCAATAATTTTTTTTTTTACAAAAGTAGCGTTTTATCTTTGTCTTTCTTTTCTGGAAAATCTTAGGTCCCTATTTATTGATTTTTTTTTACAACAGATGACGCGTCAGATACAAAAATCCGTTATCATAATAAAAAACAGAAAAAAATATAACTAATACTTTGAGCCACACTGGCCTGTATCTCTTATCGTACCAGTCACAAGAGCGAAATCGAAACGAAAATCGTAACTTCCGATATCATCGACTGTACATGTACTATCAATTACTCGTCTTTACATCTGTCTACTCTTGACTCCACTTAACAAGCATTTGACAAACAAGCGGACAGTCAGGCATCAGAATCAAACATTACTACTTAAAGTAGCAATTTTTTTTTAAGTAGTACAGGTTACACTTGACCCCAGTCACGCCTGATGAGCGAAGACAGGGTCTACGATGTTACGTGCTTACCTGTTAAATGCCGGTTAACTCTACTTTTAAAGACACCCAGGTTATAATGTCTCCGGAAAGACAGACGACGGCAGCGTGTTCCACAACCTTGCTGTTCTTAGTATAAAAGAATTCGCGAATCGCTTGGTGCGGATACAATATGGTTCAACATTTAAATATGCACTTGTCTTTCTTCAACAAAGAATAAATAGATCAGATGTTGTCTTAAAGACCAATCATATTGTTGGTCCGTAAAAATATTATACTGGATATACATACCGCATCGTGAGAACCTGATTTTCTAAGGAGTTCAAATGTCTCAGCGCTTGAATATCGCTTGCAAATATCTCGAATCCGAGGAGGGCACGCCTGGTAATTAAGCCTATATTCTTTGACAAACAAGCGGACGGTCAGGCATCGGAATCAAACATTACTACTGAACATTTGAATATGCACGTGTCTTTCTTCAACAAAGAATAAATAGATCAGATGTTGTCATAAAGACCAATCATATTGTTGGTCCGTAATAATATTATACGGGATAAAGATACCGTATGAAGGAAAACATCGTGAGAAAACCTGATCTGCAGAGGAGCTCAAATACCTCAGCGCTTGAAAATCTCTTGCAAATATCTCAAATCCGTGGTGGGCACGCCTGGTAATTAAGCCCATACTCTCTCTGGGAGAAGGCCTGTGCCCTGCAGTGGGACGTTTATAGGCTACATATAAAAACATTTGTATTAAAACACAGAAAAAAAGTGTCTCTTGTCTCCAATCTTCCCATGGCTCTGACACAACCAAGAATCAACACTATTGTCTCAGTAATTAAGCTGAGAACGCCCTAGACATCGGAAATGACAGATTCTATTTTCAAATTTTAGAGCGATCTGACATGTGTCGTCACATCTCGTCAATGGAGGGATTATGATAACTATCGGGCGCGCTCTGAAATCACCCTTTACACATACCACTACTCCATTCCATAAACCGACCTATCCCCTTGATTTTAGGTGCGATTTTTCTCTGACAACTTTCGGAAAGAATTTTGAAATCGGACTCCAGAGATATGAACACTATTTCTTTAGCGATACGGCTGGTGTTTGAATGGAGGGTAGGTTAGTAGGGGTCGATTCTCGAAAAAGACAATTGGCCCCTAAAAAACATTAATCCTCATGTAATATCGCGAATTTGTCGTCGGTCCGCCGGACCCGAACCTGGGACCTCCATCTGTCGCCCACTGTTTGATTTGGAGCCATTAGGGCCCGTAGGGAGCGAAGCGAAGCGATGCACACTGGTTCCACGCCCTAAGAGTAGCGGTCATAGGGTTTCGCGATAATAATGACTGTCGTTGTCATAGCTGATTATTATTATTATGGTGTTTTGTAATACTTTAAGCCATAACACAATAAAAAAAAAACAAAATAATCTTAAAAAGCTTATTTTATTTACAAAATTATGCATTTTTATTACACTTAAAAGAAGGTTTGCAACTTAATAACTATTAAACCTTACTATTTACATTTTATATTACAAATAAAGTAAATACTTAACTAACATCTAAGTACAAACACACAATTGGACAAAAAATATTATATTTACATAATAGGAGTTATGTAAAAAATAACATAAATACCTATCTTATTTTTTACATTTTTTCCTAAACCGACAACAAATTTAATACTTCTTTTGATAGAATAGACTTCTTCTTCTGTGGTAACCTTCTTAAACTAGAAATATAAGGATCCGAATTAAGGAGAAGTCTATGTATCAAGTCGGTGTTTGTGACAACCCGAGACATTTTCCTCGTGTTGTCACGCCTGAAGAGTTTGATTAATTTATTGCAAGATTCGGCGGCCTCTTCCGAAAGCTCACCTATTGACAATAATGCGTGTTCAATTACTTCCGACCCATGAATGAGGACCTTATGTACAGACGATGGCAAGTTGTACCATGGATAGGTAGCAACAAGTTTACGTGCTGTTTCTAGAGAATACTCTTTAAAAGTGGCGTTATTAATTTTGTATCCCGACGAAAGACACTGCAGCAGATTATGACATCTGTCAATAAGGATTTTATCTAATCCAGTAATTTCCGCTGAAACCGCTGAGTTAGAAAAAAACTTTCTGGCAGTGTTTCCGTCGTTAGATGTGCCACTTCCTCCACTTCGCGGTTTGTCGACTATTAGACCAAGTTTCTGCCTAAACTGTTGCTGCACATGTTGTTTTTTTTGTGCAAGAAGAGCTTTTTCGTCTGAAGAACGTACCTGCCATTTCTTTATGTCTAATCTATAAGAAACGTGAATTAAATATTCGAAGAATCGGATATACGAGTGAAGAGGAGATAGTCCAAATTGATAGGTACCACTATCTGCAGTTTTGCTCAGCGATTTATCAATGTCATTCATCTCTTTTGGAGTTGAACCACAAATATAACATCTACTACAAGATGTATCGCTCAGAGCACTGCACACTTTACCATCAACCATGGTTAATTGTAAAGAATGCTGCACTTTTATTTCATATTCACCGTGAGTGAAAGAAGTCGGTTGTAAACTATCAATTTTAGTCTTGAAATAAGCTTCTTCTTGCACAGAAAGGTCTTTGGATTCTTTGGCAAATTGGAATCGAATAGGCCTACAATACCTGGTGGAAGAAGGGCGCGGATTTTTCCAAACTATTTGATCTGGGTCGGAGGTATTGGACTTACAAACCAATTGAAGAGGACAATATGAAGTAACAAACATACTGCCATCATCATCGATACCAGAATCTCCAAAAATCTGTTTATATTCGCTGTGCCCCGTACTCCCATCGAAACCCCATTTTCCAATCAAAACAAATTCTTTATTAGGGTCAATATTATTCAAAACGGGTTTTTGGGATTCTAGTATCCGGCAAGCAGTATGATCTAACAATGATTGTAATTCTACTTCAGCAGATGATTCCGTGATAAACTCTTGCGATGGATAGCACCGCTTCTTAGCTTCTAACACTTTTTGATAAGATGGTAATGCATTAGGTGATTTTGCATTAACGAAGTCTTTCACCAAAAGATACTGATGTTTAGTCAGTTTTGTCTCATTTATAAGAGACAAGACTTCGTCAGTGCTGAAATTTAAAGATGCAGCGGCGTTAGATAGACTAGAATCGTCCAACAAAGAATTTATCGCAGAACTGTCTACTTTACTTAACTCTGCAAGCCTGCGGCGTTTTGATCTCTTGCTACATTCCTCAAAGTCCTTCCTGTGCTGGTGCTGTTGGGTGCTTGTCGAAGCTTCTGCTGCTGGCCGTTGGGTGTTGTGGCTCCCTACTGTTGCACAAGTTGGCAGAACGCAAACTTCAATTTCGTTCAGCCAGTCTCCGTACTTAGAGACCATGCGAGAATGGTTGCGCGTGACTTGCTTCCAAATTGCTACCAATCTTGTACAAACTTTAGTAACTCTTTTTTCCAAGTCATCAGCAATGTAATTCTCAACATCAGGCAGCAATTGTATTAGGTCTCGAAAAACTCGATGCCAACGCTCCAGTTCAGATTTGCTGTCTTTAATAGACAGCCAAGTATCTAGTACAAGCATTCTTTTGAAAGAACACTTAATACTAGTACCTAAAACAAAATAAAAATACGTTAAAAGCGGATCAAAATAGATACATGTTTCGTAGCAAGTGCTACGCGCCTGCTACGCGTTCAGGCGCGCGGCGTAGCACCTGGCTGCACCTTACAGACGCAGCATGACGCAGCTAAATTTGGAGAGGCCTAGTAGTAGACATTGTAACCCATATTTCTATACCAAATTGAATGGTACAAGTAGGTACAAACATAAGTAAAAGCTTCAACGTAAAAAATATACAGACATAAATACATAAAAAATGCCACGTTGGCGTAGCACTCTATTTAAAAAAAAAATGTAGAAGGAAAAGGCAAAATAGTAAAGTAAATTAATAATACATACCTGTGACTTCAAATTCCATTGTAAAATAGCAGGTCACAGACAAGTTGGAACTTAAACACACGCGTCGCGTCTTGGGCTAATTAAAGCACTTGGTGATAACAGGTTGATGACTAATTACTTGTGTTCACTTCGGATGCCGAAAAAGGAATGTTGGGAACAATAGATTGCGAAACCTTTTATACCCTCAGGTAGTATGACAATTAGTGGGTAACTGAGCCAGATATCATGGCTTAGCTCAGTCATTGCCATCCGAGTCCTATGACCTACTACGGTACCACCGTGCGATGCAGCACTCGTGGCCTAGTAGATCCGAGTGATTGGAATGAAGGTCCACGATCACTATGCTGTCACTGGGTTAAAAATCATACTGGTTTTACTTATGTTGTAAAATACACTCTATTGATTTTAACATGATTAAGATATGATGATAATTACTAAATATTAAGTGCTGTTTTTGTGTAGATAGATAGATAGGGAACATGGAGAGACGGCGACCTTATCACTACAAGTGGTATCTTCCAACCAAGTGTGCAATAAAGAGTAGGTATTATTTTTAAGAGGCTGGCTGGGGTGCCAGAAATCGTACCTCTTCATTAATCATACTCTTAAGTAATTTGTCTGTGTAGATAAATAGATAGATAGGGAACACTATTGTAAATAAAGAGAGTGCGACCTTATCACTAAAAGTGGTCTCTTCCCGGCAACCTGTGTAAGTGTGCAATAAAGAGTAGGTATGATTTTTAAGAGGCTGGCGCCCCAACTGTACAGACTCAAGCACTATACAATTTATTAAAGCAAGTTAAACAGGGTTCACAAAGGTTAAAATTTATTGAGGATAATATTATAATTTTTGGTTATTTCAGTCTCTCGCGCCGCGTAGGCATAGGTTTATAATTCAGCCTTTTTACGACATACAGAAGGGCACAGGCCTTCTTTCACAGAGATAGTTTGGGCTTAATCCGCGGAGTGCCCCCGCAAAAGTTGAGGTAAATAAACACCTCGGGCACGCAGGTTTCCTCACGATGTTTTCCTTTACCTGCAAGTGCTAGGTTACTAAAACTTCTGGAATGTACGTACGGGTGTCATGTTTGCGACAGACCTCTTTATTTTTTTTTATAGTTAGTTTTTACATATATGGAATTTAAATTCTGAATTGAATTTAAAACTTAATTTTTTTTTAATTTAGTTAGTCCTAGTCCTAGTTCTTATTAGGTCTATTAAGTCGGTGTTTTATATAAATAAACATTACTCGTAGTACCTATTACAGATCTAACGTCTTATTAATTTTTTTAGAAAAAAATGGTAAGAAATGGTGCTCAACCAATTAAATTACAAAACACATTTGTGCAATTGCAAAATCGTATATTTTGACACTCGAGTATAGGCCGGGATTGAACCCAGAACCTATGCTACCATCGTTTCGCCAAGTTACGACGAATACAATATAAAAGCTATCCAATTCATATTCATATCAACAGCGTCACCCCAAAATACATCGTACGCCTCATAAATTCTTTTATGGCATATTTTAAATGGTTATTAATAAATTGTTGCCCTTTTGCGAGGTCTGTCGCAGACAGGAGCGTGTCAGCGCCAGGGGTGCAGGTTCGCTTCCCGGGGCGTGCGATAAAAAAAATACTTTGTGCGCATTTTTTTCTTCAAAAGGCACGTGACTACTTCAGGTGAAAGGAATTGGCAGATTATGTGCAGAGAGGGTTTAATGTCAGTTTCACCATTGGGACTAAACGAGGTTTGTCGCTAAACCGAGTTTAGTACGAATAATAACAGTCTCCTTTCCAGCTCCCAAAATAGGATATCTTGTACTTCTTCTTCTTCAGGCTATATTATGTAGTCCACTGCTGGACATAGCCCTCCCCTAATGAGCGCCATAGCGCTCTGTCTTCAGCTTGCCGCATCCAGCAACTGCCGGCAGTTTTTCGCAGATCGTCATCCCACCTGGTCGGAGGGCGTCCTACACTACGTTCGCCGAGTCGCGGTCTCCACTCAAGAACACGTACTATAAAACACAGCTTATAATTTTTTATAAGTGTTTAAAGTGTTTTTTTTTCACGATTAAAGTTGTTAAAGAAATTCTAATATACTTGTATTAGAACAGTGTTCTTAAGCAGATTTAGTTATATTGCACATACGAAGGAGCAATATGATTGTGGAGCTTCATCGCAATCCATGGTGCACTTGCTCCAATGCTCATTGTGCCCTCACACCTGCACTCTGGAGGACCTAATAGAGGCCAAAAACATTGGCCTTTTGCATCTACGTAATGAGATGATTTATTCAGCGTCCAGTGGCATTTTCACTCACACTAGGTGGGTGAAGGGACCACTCGGATACTAGTGCCTGGGACATGTTTTATTGATGGTGTATGCTTGCCCAGCACCTATACCATCCAGACAGCTTAGTCGGCCTAGCCCACCGGAAGGACTAGTCAATACGTGCGGAGCCAACCAAGCAGTGGCCAACTATTGGACAGGAAGAATATAGAGTGGTTGAATCGCTGACACAAAAAGAAGAATTGTGTTACTCCCTGTCTAAAAAAAAATTGTAAGCCGGTTAAAATTATAACTGAGAAACGAAGCGTTTAGCTCGAATGCGCATTTCGCGACGTAGGGGTTCCAGGAGCGTGCTGCAGACAAGTTGATAAGGCGTGAGGTTATTGCGTTTAATGAGACCTCTGAAGAGGGAAGTAGGTTCTTTAAAGTCCTCAGAAATATATAACGTGTAGCAAAATTGGCATCTGTATTTTTTCGGGTGTAAAGACAGCCCAGAAAATCTGTAGATTAGTCTTTCATTTATTCTAGTAAGTAATCATTTTAATTTGTTGGTCTAAAACATTCCTAAGTACTGCACATTATTTATTTGAATCCGAATTAACTTACTCTGACGACCTCACAAATCTTTTTACTATACTTTTACTCTGTGGCGTAGCGGTACCGCGTCAGCCTACCAAACAAGAGGTCCCGGGTTCGAATTTCGGCTGGGGACAAAAAAGAGGTCTACAGAAAGAGGCTACTAATTACGACGACCTCTGTGGCGTTTTTGAATCCGAATTAACTTACTCTGACGACCTCTGTGGCGTAGCGGTACCGCGTCTGCCTACCATGCAAGAGGTCCCGGGTTCGAATCCCGGCTAGGAACAAAAAAAAAACAGTTCTTGGATGTTTACATGTTTGTGATGGCGTTGTTTATGGTTTCCACGACACAGGGTATCCTAGTGTGGGGCCAGAAGCAATGTATGTGCCTGTATGTAAATGTTATTTTATGTTACTTAGGGCCGGTTTCTGAATTGAGAATTGTAACATTATGTCACGCTCTTTTCTGATAAATTAGGAGAGACAGCACTACACTCAACTATTTACTTTGCGACATTCTCAATTCAGTAGCTGGTGCATTAACAGGTGCGTTTTACGTCCCTTCAGCACTTAATATTCCGTCAACGTCAGCGTTAATTTTATGTGCTCTTATTACTTTATTACCGCTCGTGTATAATAATTGATAAACGCTCTGTTAGCGTGCGAATCAGAGCGAAACCTGGTCGGACTCTTCCACCAAAAATATCTAGTAAGTTAATCCGGATGCAAATAAATAATTCTAATTTGTTATCTAAGATACGTAGCAAAGACTGTCAGTGTTACATTTGTGAAATTATAGTTGCAATACCTACCATTCGCTTAAGTGAAGGAAAAGACCGTGGGGAAAAATGAGTGTCGAGGCGTTCACATACCTCAGGGCTTGAAATCGTCTATGCGAAGGTGTTCAGTTAGGTAGATAGAGAAGAGTTTCTTATACACGAAATCGAACACAACACAGATATTTCTCAAGTGCATTTCTTAATGATTGCGATAAATAAAGACCCGTTTAACATATAACTATCTATTTCTCAATTTTTCACGATACTATAAAAAAACATACATGTTTTTTTTATAGTATCATGAAAAATATGGAAATATGGAAACACAATAAATATGGAAACTGCTATTGTAATAACTTATGTTGTATAGAACAATAATATAATGACAATCATACTTGCTTTGCTTGCCCTAGATTGAATACACACTCATACACATAAACTCACGCCTGCATCCCGTAGGAGTAGGCAGAGAGAAGGGTCTACCACTTGTAATCACAGATAATATTATTTGGTAAAGTTTATTTAAGTAGAGAGATGTACTTCATGATCTCTGCTATACTACTACAACTATAGTCTAGTTGGGCGATTTTCCGACCAATATGTAAAATGTTGATGTGCTTTCAACGGTAGAAGTCGTTCCAAGCACGCTCGGCGCGTTGATAATCAATCAAATCAAGTCAATTTATTTCAACGTAAAGAATTGACATTCTTTAAAAAAAAAAAATTTTCAATTTATCAATTAAATTTGTTCCTTAGCACGGGTTAGTGCATTAAAAATAAAAATAGTGTAATCATGTGAGTACAGTGATATCGTTCCGATGTTAAACCTAACTGCAAAGTAGGTAGTCGGGGCTGTAAGTAATGCAATTTGCTTAAGTCAGATATCGCTGCCTGTATGTAATACAGAGAATATTGTAAAGAGGTTCGAAATTTCACTGATGCCGTGAGTCGCCCATTGGCTCAATTGGTAGAGCGCTGGTACGGATAGCCAGAGGTTGCGGGTTCGAATCCCGGCATGGGTGAAATTTTTAGCCTCTAAATAGGTTTTTAAATTTGTTCCTTAAAAATAAAAATAGTGTAATTGACATTCTGTTTGCTGAATGTCAATGTAAAATCCTTTCGGGTAAAACATTGTATAGTGTGTTAGCTTTTAGAATATACCTCGGCTACTATCGGATAGAATCGGATATATTCGTGTAATAGAAATATCGGAACTAATATTACACTTAATTTCGCAATCGGAACTAATATGACACTTAATTTCGAAATCAGAACTCGATCATCAGTACGAAAACTGGCGAAAATTGGCGAAAACCGAAGCCTACTCTATAGCCCGAGGTATATTCTAAAAGCTAACAGACCGTACAACAGCTAGTTACGAGAGAACAGTGTGGCGAAACCCGCACCGCAAAGAAAATGCATCAGAAAACACTCAAGACGTTTCGCCTCGCCAATGTCAGCGGAAAAGTCTCTAAAAGAAAACAAAAGCTCTGAACAAGCGTTTGTGGATGGAGTACTGACGGCGGCACGTCGACTTTTACTCGCTGCACTCTAGTTAGTTAGACCAAACGTTACGTACGAGTGCACAGGTAGATTTGTTGCCGTGTGTACGCTAATCTTAAAAGCCTCCGCCTCACCTAGTTCCCGAAACCCGCTGCCTTCTTAACCGCGGGAAAATCTAGAGTGAAAGAACGACTGTACTACGGTCGGTGGATGATTGGACGTTGTCTTTTCATAGTGAAATATGCATATCTAATGTACTGTTAACAGTACCTACATTAACAGATTGTCGGCATACGAGAAACCGATTAGACTTGATATCAACCCTTGTATGTCCCCACTGCTGAGGTACGGGTTTCCTGCATCACAGGTAGGTTAGGCCACGGCGGCCAAGCCCGGCTTGGTGGAGGATTGTAGGACAGTGGCTGACATTACTGTCAGAATTGTCAAGCCGCCCATAAGGCCTCTGGCTTAGCGACTGCCATTACATGACAGCCGGCACCAACGGCTTAAAGTGCATTGCTAAGCACAGAAGCGCTCGGAAAAATGCCACTAGCGGAAGTCACGGGACGGTATCACGGTACACCCATGCTGCGCCTGACCGCGCCTGCTGTAGCTTAACTCAAGTGATTGATTCCATAACTCGGTTCGACTAGGCCACGAGCGTTGATATATTTTCTTTATTTCTGATGTGTGACACTTTAACCGCGACGTGTCTCGGCAACCGTTCTATACTCAGTGTCGCGGCGAATGCATAGTTAATGCGTCCCGCGAAAACTAAAGACTGCTCTCAGACGCAGATTAAAGAACACGCTGAAAAGGTGAAAAGCACTGTAAAATAGGCGACTGGGTAATCGGGGGATGAAAGCTCTGGGTCTGAACGCTCCGATTTGTTTTGGGTAAACGTGAATTGTCGTTTCCACGATTCAGTCTTGTAAAAGTTATACAATATGCTTTAAGTTTCTACAATAAGCTTCCTCAAGGTATATTTGTATGTAGACAGGAAGAGGAGAGCCGAAGATCGGGCTCAGTGGCGTGTCCTGGGAGAGGCAGTCGACAGTACATTAACAGATTGTCTGCATACGAGAAACCGATTAGACTTGATATCAACCCTTGTATGTCCCCAGTGCTGGGGCACGGGTCACTTCCTGCATCGCAGGAAGGTTAGGCCATGCTCCACCACAGGGGCCCAGTCCGCGTTGGTGGAGGATTGTAAAACAGTGGCTCGCCTTACTGTCAGAAATTAACAAGCCGACCATAAGGCCTATAACATGGGTTAACGACTGCCATTACATGACAGCTGACACCAACGGCTTAACCTGCCGGTTCCACTGGCCTCGAGCGCTTCGTGAAAAAGCATGACAATAAAGCGAAAGTAAATCAGGCTTTAGCAAAAGTCTGCTTTGTTCGAGTAGCGGGATTAATCAGACTTTTTTTCGCATGAATTCGAGTTTTTAGTTACTATATTATATCCTTGAGCTTGTTTCAATGTTACCCATGTTATCCACGGAAGAGGTCAAAGCACCCTTCAAACTTGAGAATCCAGTTCCAGAACCAACAATCACTATCTACGATCGACTTACAATGCTATTGTCATTCCGCCTAAGAAATGTCTGCCAAATATCCGCTAAACTGTGCTAAGCAAAACACACGTCAATTTTCATATAGCCGAAGGGCGTCTTTTGACTGCATTTGCAAGCGGAACTTGTTAACGATTCTAGGAACGCGTTAGATTCTGATAGAAGCGGAGACAGCTCTTGGGGACAAAAAATATTGAGTAATACAGGGTGGTAAATACGTTGTTAAAATAAAAGGATAAGACTCAGCTATTTGGAAAAAAAAGCAGGATAAAGTTTGTACACTGATACCAGTGTGTGTCCCACCATCCACAATATTTCACTTCCAATTCTCTTTGTCCTTGGCCAATATATCAAAATAATAACTAAGTAATAACAAACCGGAGGGTGGGCAGCAGCGTCCCCTACAGTACTATTCCACCAAACTGCGATCCCCAACCCGCATGCCCAGCGTGGGGATTATGTGCATTACCCCCCAATGATGGCACAACCTTGCGCTCATTAGGGGAGGGCTATGTCCAGCAGTGGACTAATATAGCCTGAAGAAGAAGAAGAATAATAAAAAAAATATTTCAAATAAAAAAGGAAGTACCTACAACAGTGTAAAATTAAGTTCACCTCCTACTAGACAATAGAAGGAACCGCATGGCAGACAGAGAAAGAAATAACTAGAAGAGATAAACGTAATACAGAGAATATTGTAAAAGAGGTTCGAAATTTCACTGATGCCGGTGAGTCGCCCATTAGCTCAGTTGGAAAGAGCACTGGCACGGATAGCCAGATGTCGAATCCCGGCATGGGTGGAATTTTTTGCCTCTAAATAGGTTTTCAGAAGAGATAAGACAATTCGATAATATTATTTAGGTTTAAAAAAATCTTAGGTTTAATTTTTTCTGGTAGTGCAATAAAGTGTTCTCTGCCTACGTATCAAAGGGCCGCAGGTAAAAATTACTCAAAATGTTCTAAAACTGCTTAGATTTTAGAAAAAAAAATTCCAAAAAATATTGGAACTAGAACAAACAGTAAGTGTTCCAGATGTCTTATTTAAAGTTAAGTAGGTGTGAATATAAAGTGACATATAAATGTAACCCAAGTTTCTCGTATACAAAAAATCTATTATACTACTGTTAACAATCCAAGGTTAGCTGGAAAAAATACTTATTAGTATTAAGCTCGCCTTTGTACAAACCCCTTTTTGCGCAATTAAGAATTTTTCAATTCAATTCTACAACTGTCAAATGTTTTTTGTTTTGTTATACACTATGGCCAACTGACAGTTGTCAAAAGTAGTTTAGGCCTGTTAGTGTACCAGAAAGGAGGGGTTTATCTAACTTTGGTAAACATAACATATTTAATATCAAACCTTGTATGTCCCCACTGCTCGGTCACGAGTCTCTTCATGCCTCGCAGGGAGATTAGGCCGTACTCCACCACGGGGCCAAGACCGGGTTGGCGGAGGATTGTTAGACAGTGGCGGCTTATTACGCTATACCGCACCTGACATGGCTTAGCGACTGCCATTACATGACCATCGGCACTAACGGCTTAACGTGCCTTGCGAAGCATGCTTCGAAAAAGCGCTCGAAAAAAATTCCAATAGCGGTAGTCACGGGATGGTCACCATCCAACATCTGACCGCGCCTTAACCCAAGTGATTGATTCCAATCACTCGATTCCTCTAGGGTAAAATTTAATTATTGCTAACTGGACAAATACATATCTACATCAATATACAACTGTAGATCGGTGTTCTTTTCTCTCTGAACACCTACGGCGATCTATACAGTTTGTAAATATAAAATAAAATTGACATGTAAAATTATATGTCGATTTTATTTTATTTTTCATTTGACAATCCCTAGCTACGAAGATCGTAGACGAGCCGCGACTGCAGCTCCCTAGCTACGCAATTCAAAATGGCGGGACACGATACGCATATTAATCGTTGTGATATTATTTTCATTAATCGTTTTAACGAGCTATTTCATGTGCGACGTGATCGGATCTCTTTATTGTTCCTAAATAAGTAGTTCGGCACCTTGATTATGTAACTTTGCACGTACCTATACATATGTGTGCGAAAGTGGAATGTTTTAATTATAATAATAATAAATATTCATGGACATATAACACAGATCTCGTTAGCCCTATACTAAGTACAACTAAATGACTTGTGTTATAGGTGCTAACTCGACGATAGATTTAATACAATAAATACATAGATACATAAATACATCCAAGATCCAAGACAAACTAGAAAAGTTCGTTTCCTAGTTTGACCCGGCCGGGGATCGAACCCGAGACCTTCGGCTGCACAGTCAGCGTGCCAAACCGCTGCGCCACCGAGGCCGTTCTACTTATGTCTGCCGTATAGATATGAGCCGTAATGTGTATCATACATAGTGGATACCGCATTTTAGTGGATATCTGATACGCGACAGTGATATTGAGCCACGTAGATATACGACGAAGTCCAGTAGATATTTCGATTTTGCACAGAGATGAGTACATGAAGAGTCTTATAAACGAGGCGTTGCTGATTTTTTTGGAAGTTAAAAGATAATACTATTTTATTTTTAAAGCACTAACCCGTGCTAAGGATAATTATAAAAACCTATTTAGAGGCTAAAAATTCCACCCATGCCGGGATTCGAACCCGCGACCTCTGGCTATCCGTGCCAGCGCTCTATCCAACTGAGCTAATGGGCGACTCACCGGCATCAGTGAAATTTCGAACCTCTTTACTCTATTCTCTATATTACGTACAGGCAGCGACATCTGGCTGAAGTAGATTGCATCACTTACAGCCCCGACTACCTACTTTGCAGTTAGGTTTTAGCAATTAAAAGATAATTCAATCGAGCAATCAGTCCATATTTTCACTGCTGCTGGACATAGCAGCCCTCTCCAAAGACACGCCACTGTCGTGTCTTGGTCTTTGTCCACGGCCATTTTCATCCAGCCACTGCTATCAATCTACCTCATATCGTTGGGCGCGCTACTCGATTGTCCGTTCGAAGAGAGAGCATTGTCTGATCCTGACATACAGGATGTGTTGTGATGATTTATAAAGGATCTCCACTACAAATTTGGCCCAAAGGCAACAGCTTATACAGAAAATGACTTTCTAGGAACAGAACGTTAATTCTATAAGTTGATATAAATTTCTCATTCCTGCTAGACCGGAGACCCGACCTGTGAAACCGGAGGCCTAGGGCGGCTTTCTGAATTGTGAATTTCACTGAGTGAATACTTCGTATTTCTCAGAAAAGAGCGTGACGAAACGTCACTCGTTACGCTCTTTTCTGAGAAATACGAAGACTAAGTACATTTAACTATTAACTTAGCGAAGTTCTCAATTCAGAGACTGGTTCTTAAACAGGTGCGTTTTACGGTTCTTGTGCCTTAAATATTTCGTGAAACCGAAGGCTTAGGGCCGGTTTCTGAATTGTCAAGTTCACCGAGTTAATACTTAAATAACGTTCTTTCACACTCTTTTCTAAGAAATACGAAGAGACAGCACTACACTCAACTATTTACTTAGCGACATTCTCAATTCAGTAGCTGGTGCATAAACAGGTGCGTTTTACGTCCCTTTAGCACTTAATATTCCGTCAGCGTCAGCGTTAATTTTATGTGCTAATGTTACTTAATTACCTCTCCGCGTGTATATTAATTGATAAACGCGATGTGATCGAACTGCTTAAGGGCGCAAAAACCGGAAATTTCCTGCATAAAAATGTGCGTTAGATACATTGTTTCGCCGCCAGTGTAAAGGCCACTGGTGTACCTAGTATGGTGTTAATTATTTTTCTTCGACGCCATACGTTATCAGGTCGCCTTGTATGTATACACAAGCAAGGTTCGGTACAAGTATAAATTAATGTATGTTACATACAGTCACACGTTAAGCCGTTGGTGCCGGCTGTCATATAATGGCAGTCGTTAAGCCATGTCAGAGGCCTTATGGGCGGCTTGATAACTTCTGACAGTAAGGCCCGCCACTGTCTTACAATCCTCCACCAATCCGGACTTGGCCCCTGTGGTGGAGTGTGGCCTAACCTTCCTGCGATGGAAGAGACCCGTGCCCCAGCAGTGGAGACAACAAGGGTTGATAACGATAACGAACATACAGTCA
Source organism: Yponomeuta sedellus (assembly GCA_934045075.1). Lineage (NCBI taxonomy): Eukaryota > Metazoa > Arthropoda > Insecta > Lepidoptera > Yponomeutidae > Yponomeuta > Yponomeuta sedellus. Next base: position 9,816,830 of record OW203746.1, on the reverse strand, counting down.
GAGCTCTACTTATTTGGTGTCTCGAAGAAATTATTTTTAGTAATAAGGCCGCCAATTCTACTGTACTATGTTATTGTTTAAGTCTCTTATTTGATTGCTGCTGTACATACAATAAAGAATATTCTATCTTTTGCTTATTCAGTTTTTAGTGAATGTTTTGGAGAGTAGTGTTTTGTGAATGACGCCATCTTTTTTTAAATTACATTATTTGCGTTATATTTCTTGTCTTGTTATATAGATATACTTACATAACATAATATGGTTGTGTGTTGGTTTCATATTTATTGCGTTTGTTTTTGGTACAGCCAACAAACTTTTTATTTATTACACTATTTTTATTTTTTAATGCACTAACCCGTGCTAAGGACAAATTAAAAAAAAATGTTTATTTATTTAGCTATCTGTCTGATAAATGATAATACACAAAAACCAACCCAATTCTTCCCACGGGTGTCGTAAAAGGCGACTTATGGACACAAACCGGGGTATGGGCAGCAGCGCCCCCTGCAGTACAATTCCACCGAACTGCGATCCCCAACCCGCATGCCCGGCGTGGGGATTATGGGCATTACCCCCTATGATAGCACAACGTGGCGCTCTTTAGGGGAGGGAGGGCTATGCCCAGCAGTGGACTAGTATAGCCTCACGACGACAACGAAGTTAGTTTCTAGGTTTATTTTTACACGTGAAATAAATAGTTTTAATAATAATAATAATAAATCTGTCCCTATCACAATTTCATTCGAAGGCATTTACATCTTTTTAACTAAAGAGGTAACTATTCTGTATTACACAGACGTGCGTGCGTTAAACATGACCGATGTTTATCAGAATAGGGTGCAATGCCTTCGTAGAACCATCCTGTGACCACTTACGAAACATTTTGTTAACCTCTACTACAGGCTTTAACACAGCTCCTGTATACTCTTCAAAAGGAAACAACTTACAATGGAAGACACTTTGAAAATGTGAAAAAGAATAGCGTTGAAATTTATTGCAAAAACCTTAACATATTTAATATAACACATTGTTTTATCACACTAAACGTTGTTCTGATTTTGTTATTGTCTTTGTGCTACGCCAGACTATTTTTGTGGCAAATTTAATCCAGATCCGTTCAGCCGTTCTGGCGTGACTGAGTAATTATTATATTTTACTAGAACGGATATATTTTACTAGCCGTGCCCCGCGGTGTTACCCGCTACGCGTATTTTCCCGCAGTAAAACGTTGCCTTTGTGTTAATGCAGGCTGTCAGCTAAATTTTATTAAAATTGTTCCAGCTGTTTAGACGTGAAGTAGTAACAAACATACACACTGGCCTTTATAATATTAGTGAGATAAATTAACAGACGCCAAGCGAAAAGCTCTACTCTTAACTTAAAAGCTCTCACTGAGTTAAGCTTATCCTCTTATCAGCGATTCGGAGAACGAATTTGAAATCTGAAAAGCTTAGTGACTTGGGAATATGCCGATTTGTTTGTAAGATATCCACAGATAGACAAAGAAAAATATATCTTATGATTGCCGTCCATAGAGCTCAAGATAGTGTAAGCAGATTATAAACGAATTATAACTCAGTGTGGTAATATGAAACAGAAAGGTGTTCTGTTTTCGTGACCTGGCAGTTTTGGATGCAGCAAAAAGTGTGCATCTTCAGTTTTGGAATACCAAACAGTTTTTGTCGCACGGTTTAAAATACTCTTTTTGTGTAAACTTTTTCTTTTACCTTTTGGGCGCTTTTATTTTTCTTTTTGGTTTCATGTTGCTTACTTTTGTTTTTCTTTTAACACTAGTAATGTTTACATTTCGGCCAGTGTTTTCATTTACTTTTTTCTAGTTCTTTCCACCGAATACTTTATTAAATTATCATGTGTCCTTACATAAAAAAGTGGTCTGCTGCATAGCCAGCTTAATTTAGCTTTACTTTAAACGACTCTCCTAACAGAAAGTTTGTGTAAAGCATTATGCAAGAGAAAGTAAATATTCAAAAAATTCGAAACAATTAAAATTCAACATAATATGAATTGTCATTTGATGATTTCCATGTTTTTAAATTAAAATATGGCGAAAAAGTAATTTATTTTATGTTTTTGGTGTACAAAACAAATCACAACCATTCCACAAAATAATTGTAAGTAATTCAAGTACTTAGTTTATAATTCTATTTAGATAGATAGATAGAGATAGATAGAGAACTCTTTATTGCACAACCAGAAAAATATTACAACCATGATTCTTAAATCTAAGTAATGTTATACAATTGGCGGTCTTATCGCTAAGAGCGATCTCTTCCAGACAACCTTTGGATGGAGTGGATTGCATGAAGAATATAGTCGGTACGTGGCGCATGTACATAAATAATTAAATCGAAAATATATTGATAACAAACAGCAAGGGAGTGCGAGAATATAATTACTTATAATTACCTACGGTATAATGTACATATATTTAAATAATAATATACATAAATACCTAAAAATAAATACTTATACAATTAATACATATTTAATAAGCAACAGTTTTCCAGTTTATCCAGTGAGATAGTGGGATTTCACCAGCGCCTTAAAACAAGCCAAGGACTTTGCTTTTCTCACTTCCACGGGCAGATCATTCCATAAATGGACTGCGTGAACCGTGAAAGAGGACCCATAAAATTTTGTTCTGTGGATGGGAGTTTTGAGGAGAAGGTTTTGGGATGAGCGAAGAGTCAGGCTATGGGAAGAATGGAGAAACTCGAAACGCTCTTTGAGGTAGGATGGGGTAGCTGGGTTGAACAGAGTGCAATAGAGGAGAGAAAGAATGTGAGCATTCCGGCGGAGACGAATGGGGAGCCACTTGAGCTTAGTTCTATTTAAATATAATGTTTAAATTAGATTATAATTATTAAGTAATACTGTGATATATATTATCGCCACATTAATAAAGTATAAAATTGTATTACAATTATTTTACATGTCCTATGAAGTATTACTTACTAATGAAATTAAACGGAGTATTTTTTTTTCTGAATACATTTCCTTCTTAAGTTTTTATTTTGTAATATTCTAATAGGTATTCCTTCTTTTGTTACAGGTAAGACCAGTTACAGGCCCCACCAACCCAGAGAAAGCGAAATTCGGTAACGTATCTGTTTATACAGTTAATCCACGCGGTAATCGTAAAGTTAACTGAATGTGTTTACTACACTGGACACGTAGAAATCGTTTTTTAAATACGCTTCTCAACATCGATTAAGTAATACAATTTATTCCATAAGAATGACGACCACAGACTTTATAGCGTTGAGCTGAGTTGTAATAACATAACATTTACATACAGGCACATACATTGCTTTTGGCCCCACACTATCATACCCTGTGTCGTGGGAACCAGAAACAACATGTAAACATCCAGACCTGGGGTTTTTCTTTTTGTCCTCAATAGGGTTCGAACTTCGAACCCGGGACCTCTGTATGGTAGGCAGTTGCGCTACCGCTACGCCACAGAGGTCGTCATAAATCTACAAATGTGCCACTGAATGTAACACCGATTTCCGTTTTTTTTTATAGTTAAGAAATGGGCTTATTTGACCTCTATCTAGCCTGAGGGTTGAGGTCTACGGTGGACCGAATTTGCCCAGAAGAAGCCTGTTCACGCGCATTTTAAGTGTTGTGCATGTACTAAATTTTGATTTACATTGAAATAAATAATATTGTAGTTAATAATATTGTAATCTTAAACAGGTTCAGGTTATAAGCGTTCGGAAAAAAGGACGACGGCAAGGTGTTCCACACGTGGCTCCACGTTCATATTTCACTAAGATAACACGTTACAGTACTACACATCACAAAAGTCCCTTCGGGAATCTACGTTCGCGCAGACTAGGAAGAAGTGTAACGAAAGTACCCGAAGCTATAAGTACATTCAACACGATCTTTAACCTATACCGTTAAGGTGCAGAATTGATTGCCGCAGTAGCGCTACCTATTTCGCTCACGCGAATATTGCCAAACTAATAGTCACCTGCATCGATGACGTTGAATCAACCAATAGCAACAAAGGCGCGCGGCCTGCCATAAAATGAAACTATCTGATTAGTCGATCAACTTGCCGCACATCCAAAATTTGGATAAACTGCGCAGGTACATCCGCGAGACTTATTTCTTGTGTAGCACTGTACCTCGTTGTTCCATAACTTCCACACAACACAATTAATTGTTCTGGTCCCAAACTAGCATATTATGCCTGGTAACCAGGCAAGGACATCACAAACATGGAAATACACGCAGGCTGAAGCTATTTGTATAAATGTGCGGCGGCCAACAGTGGGAATCGAACCCACGACCTCCGGCAAGGTAATCAGACGTGATGCCGCTAGACCAGCGAGGCACTCAACAGTTTATAATATAATTATACAGCGAATGTCGATATGACACGATGGAGTTAGAAAATTTTACCCATTGAAAATCATTGGATAATGTTCCAATGATTTTGAATGTAAGCTTGGTAGGCTGCCTCGTGTTTAAAATATACACAATACACATACATAAGAAGAGATAAAAAGCATTTTACTTGTCTAGTAACACGGCCCTCATTATAACGCTTTGAACTGATACGTGATTATGATAACACAAAACGAAACAAAAGGATAAATAATTCACCGAACATGCTTTTACCCACTGCAAAAGCGAGGGTGCGTTATGTTTTTGCGCGTTATAGGTACGTATGTATGTATATTTGTGTGTGTGTGTGTGTCTGTCTGTCTGTCTGTCTCTCTGTCTGACTGTGTGTGTGTGCGTTTGTGTGTTTTGATGACGAGAGGCCAAACAGTTTAACCGGTTGGGTGGTATTGTCAAATGAAAAGCATTCACCATGCCAGTGTCACTGACCATAGTGACGTCACTAAGACGTCTTCAAAAACTTAAGACTAGGGCCACTTGCATCAGCCCGGGTTAGCACATTTAACTCGAGTTAAACGGCTAAATCAAAATTTCGCATGCGAAATGATCGATTTAACCGGCGAACTCGATATAAATTAGTTAACCCGGGCTGACTCAAGTGGGCCGTAGAGTTGAATTTTAAGTTTTTGTAAGTTTCTTGATAAGTTACTTTAACTAGCACGGCGGGCGGACCTATTTACAAGTATTGTTATTCATTATGAGGTTGTGATTATAACACACTCATTATGAATAAAAAAATTGTAATATCACGTACAGACACGTGACTTTCTCTTTGTTGAATATGTACTATGTTAGCCGCTACCTTCGATCCCAGAATGCAGTGAAGATAAGGCTGTTAAATTCTTCTAAAGTTCTTCACGCTGACCATCATTTCTCAGATCATCTAATCTTGTTTCAAACTTTTTCTTTGTTTAAAACTTGCCTTGGCCACCTGTTCCCAAATCTTCAATCTTATTTACCACTTTTTGCTTTCATATTTAGGCATGTTTCAGACTCTGCAGTTGGTTTAAATTTTTTTAGTTAACTTTTTTGTACTACTTTTTATTCCTTTACAAAACCTACAAAGATCTTTTGAGACAACGTTTATAGGTACATTCTGATGCATGTCTGTGTAGTTAGAGTTAGAGTGACGTTTCGGTTCCGCAAATGTTTTATTTATACGCGGCCCGAGTGGGGTTCGCATTAATGCGTGTCCGAGTAATGAAAATATTAGGCCCGAATCACCATGTCAAAGGGCGCGATCGGGCCGGTCCCGGCCTCCAAGGGCGTGGACGCCCCACTCTTTGTTTTGAGACCCATTTTCCGATATTGTTCATGATGCTTTTTCGTGTCAAAGTAATTTTATTCGTCGGTGGTCAGATTCCCGCGGCAGGAAAAATATAGTGCCCTTGTAAGGGTGTTTTGTTTTTTAGGAGAGAAAACTTTATTGTATACAAAAAAAAACATAAACCCATAATTATCTTTAAAGAAGGTAAGGTCGGCGGTCTCATAGTGGCAATACCAGTCACTAACTGTAAAAGAAAACATAGTGAGGAAACCTCAGCGCTTTAAATTGCCAATCCGCGCGCCCATACTCTCTCTGGGAGAAGGCCTGTGCAGTGGGACGTGTATGGGCTACATAAGTAATACCTATGTACGGTGGTGTAACAAAATAAAGTGTTTGTAGAGAACATTTAAGTAGGGAGACAAGCTGATAACCTGGCTAAATAAATAAATCACCATCTGTTTTAAGTGCTGTCTTTGTGTGTGTGCTTAATTTAAGTTGGGAGACATTCTATCCTAGGGAGCTTGCATCCTATCCAGATAAATAAATCTTCTGTTTTACGTGTTGTGTGTGCTTGGTTTTCGATTTTTTTTATCGAGTCGAAAAACTACCCCATGTTGTTTTTGCGGACGTCCGGGTCGAAGGACCGAATTTGCGCGCGTAATTCGTCCGAACGGCCTATCGTTTAAGTGGAAAACAAAGCTAACGGCGGTTGCCGAGCTTTCGCTTCCAGGCGTCTCGGGCCCAGCCCGCGGCGGCGACATCAAAGAGATGGTTACCGCACCCCCCTCACCCCTTCGTTTACCCCCCAGCCCCCTCTTCACCCCCTAAACCCCTGCCGTTGACGGGATCACAGTGTGAGGTATTTGTGAAACAAATCACTGTTTATCTTGCTTGTATGTGAAAATGTGTATTTTTTTCTACGGTGAAAATTTTACCGCTGCAGAGGTTTTATTCCACGAGGTGGGGTTAATTACTTTTTCGGGTCAGTGTCTAATGAGACTGGTCAGCTATAATGAGATAAAAAGAAACAAAACGAGATGAAGCAAATTGTGTTCGAAAATAAAATTTATGTTTATTAACCCCTTTATAAAAGAGACGCGTAGACAAGATAGATTTTTAAATCTGTCGTCAACTTTAATACACGAACTTTTTTATTCTATTTCACCGCTCGTTTGAAGATGTCGTTTTAAAATTCAAAAAATTCTAACTCGCCTTGTTGAAAGCACGGGCGACGAGGGGTATCAATATTCATAGCTCACATAGACACGCGCCGGAGAGAGAGGCAAACAAACCTCGCACTCAAAAACACTTTTTAATTTTCGGAAACAATAGAGAGGCATCCTGCTTGAATTTTAAAATGCCTGTTTTTTTCATTGACTTGTTCGAGTATATTTAGCTGCCAGTCCTTTTCATTCATACATAGCTTGTGGTACAAAATAAATGGAAGGAATACTCAGTAGCTTCTGTGCTTGTCGTCTTAATGACATTCGTTCATACAATGCGTGCATGGGTACCCTGTGTTGCCATAATTAAAAGGAAATTCCATGATATTAGGTTTTACTAACTAACTGTAATTTTTCAATTCTAAAAATCTTATGTTATGATTTTTGGAATTTACTGTTTGCAATAAAGAATATAAAATAATAATACAGTTTTGGTACATCTGTCGTTAGAATGCTTGTAATGTTCCTAGACATATACTCGTACTGAAGTTATTTAGAGTAGGTACCAATTGAAACTTCTTCATCTCCGTCGAAAATATTGGTCCCAAGTTGGGCGCCACGTGTGTGCAAATTATTCACACTACTTCTGGTTGATGTTATGACTTCTATTACCATGAAGTAAAGATTATTTCACATCTAAGAATATGATGTAATGAAATCAATCCCTTGTACGTCCCCACTGCTGGAACACAAGTCTCTTCCTGCATCGCGGGAAGGTTAGGCCATACTCCACCACGGGGGCCAAGTCCAGGTTGGTGGAGGATACTAAGACAGTGGCGGCCTTAGGTACTGTTAGACTTATCGATCCGCCCATAAGGCTTCTGACGTGGCTTCACGACTGCTATAACAAGACAGCCGGGACCAACGGCTTAACTTGCCTTGGGAAGCACGGAAGCGCTCGGAAAAATCCGCCACTCGCGGTAGTCACAGGATAGTCACCCTTCCTCGCACCTGACCGCGAATGTTGTTGCTTAACTCTAGTCCAGTCACTCGGTTCCACTAGGCTACGAGCGCTTCACATGGGATGTAGTCTATTTACCTGTATCATAACTTTGAGCTTTATATTCATTTCTTTTTTGCTATTTTATTTATATTTTCAGGTATTTAGTCTATTTAGTGTATTATTTCTGATTAGGTTATTGTTAAGGGTTTTTGCAGTCTATGTAGTTTATTTTGTACACGTATATAGACCTGTTTTTTTCCGCTGCTCCGACTCTCCAAGGTTTGCCGGAAGAAATCTCTTGCAGAGATAAGCTCGCCTTTGTACATGTTATTTCGTATGTGATGTCCTATTTAATGGTTCGTGTGCTAAAAAGTATAATAATAATGTTACGGTCTAATTGCTATTATCGGTGCGGTTACAATTTTAAGGGTGTCGTAATGAGGCGCTCGGTTGTCAAGCTGTGAACGTGTTTTTTGTCTAATTAAATTCGTTAAGGGCGGTTGGTTACGGTCGACCACTCTTTGGTACAACTGTGGGTTATGGAACTGAGATTTCTAATGAACTCATCATGTCCGTAACGCGAATATCGTTAATGTTAAGCTCTGTAAATTATCACATCCCATATTTTAAACTTTCGCGGCTTGTACACATAGAATATTTTCGGGGCTTAATCGCGTAGTAATTTATTGCTATTTTACCTCGACGTTTCGACGACGTTACAGTCATCGTGGTCACGAGAAGACTGATGGCTGGCACCCGTTCGCATCTTCGGCTGATGAGGTTTCAGACTACCCTCAATCAGCTATCACAAAGCACTATTAGGGTAGCGACACACTACACTGACAATGTCGGACGATAAGCCATGCGACTTTTTTCCACTCGAACACATCTTGATGACCGGATCTGAAACCTCATCAGCCGAAGATGCGAACGGGTGCCAGCAATCAGTCTTCTCGTGACCACGATGACTGTAACGTCGTCGAAACGTCGAGGTAAAATAGCAATAAATTACTTCGCGATTAAGCCCCGAAAATTTTCTAATTATCACATCCCATCACACTATAATTATTATAAAGGCGGAAGTTTGTGAGTGTGTGTGTTTGTTACTTCTTCACGACTAAACAGCGGTTTTAATAAAATATTATATGGAGACTGACGCTCTGGATTAACAAATAGACTATGTTTACTGCGGGAAAGTACTCATCCCACGGGAAAATCGAAGAACCGTGGGTAACACGGGGCACAGCTTAGTCACAGGATGTTCACCCATCCAGTACCTGACCGCGCCTGTTATTGCTTCGGTCATAACTTTCAGAGTCAATCTACTACGTCATATCCTCGCTAAAATCCAATCTAACCACTTACAGAAGCGCCAAATTAAATCACTTCTGTATCAATTTGCGCAAACAGCACTTGGGGCGCAACACTCGTATTTTATTTAGTTAATTAATAAGACCAAACTCAAACAAATCCGTCTATTGATACACTCAATGTGCCAGAGTTTCTGGGGCGTGGGGCTTCTGAATGGCTAGGGTTGCCACGTTAAAAACTAGCAATCACCCGCAACTTCGTTCAATTATTCATGCTTCTCAAAATCAGAATCAAATTGCCCGCAGCCCCGTTTTCTACTGTTATTCAAAGCAATGAAAATGAATCTCAAAATCTGAGTCAGTGTTTTTGAAACTTGTGAGTTTTTGAAAAAACTCAAAATCTGAGTCAGTGTTTTTGAAACTTTACAAGCAAAACCGTAGATGAATTTTTGAGGGCGCGTAGCATACCGACCCGAGCCAAGCGAAAATTTGATCATTTCGGCGAAAACAACTTAAACTTAGTGTTGTCAAGTTTCGTCCTTAATTATCAAAGTATACATTTTATTTTGACAGTGCGGTTTTGGCAGCGCCAGAATAGCTCGCAGATGTTAGATTCCGTATTTCCTACTTACTTGACACTTATCGCCATATTCTGGACAATTCACACAATATCCTCATAAATCGTAGACTTTGTGTCACGAGCTGCGCTGATTTCAGCGCTGTTTTTAGGATAGATCTATTCAACAGCTTATGCTGAGCGTACGTCCGATTATCATGCATTCCTACTGTCAGAACCTTGTAAATTCCACTTGTTTTTTTATTATTATTATTTATATAGCCAAGTTTTGTCTAGATATGTAACTATAGGTAATATAAACATTGTAAACCTTGCATGACAATATATGTTTATTCTTTCTTTCTTTATTCTGATGTATTATTGTAAAGTTTCATTAAAATCCATTTTGTAGTTATTACGTGAATGAGTAACAAACATCCATCCATCCATCCATACTTACAAACTTTCGCGTTTATAATATTATTAGGATTTGTTGCTATTACTTCTTAAAGAGAAATTATCTGTTGGAATAGACCAAATAACTCGGTAGCCCGATTCCTTACTATTCCGAAGGCGAGCAATGAAAATTAGATAACAATACAAAAATTACCATATGCATACCATCCATATCCCTTTCCTCAATGCCAGACACAATCATTGTCTCACCAAAAAGTCAGTTAGTCAAAAAACGGTCAAGGGCGAGTGGAAAACTAAAGTTTCGAATTAGGATCGAAATCGGTGGTTTCTATTATTTGAAATAAATAATTTGGATTTTCTTTAAAGTTTTAAAACTTTTCCCAAACTAAGGCAATACAAATGCATACGATTTAAGAAATTTTGTTTTAGTATGTAACTACATACTTTAGTATGTAAGTACTTGCATTCTCGCAATCTTTTGCTACTTGGTATTAATATGTTTTCGATTTAATTATTTATGTGGACCGACACTGGCCCACTGCTGGACATATAGGCCTCTTCCAAGACACGCCACTGAGCCCGATCTTCGGCTCTCCTCCTCCTGTTACTGTCCACCGCTTTGCGGATGTCGGCGCTCCACGTGGTCACAGGGCGTCCTACGCTGCGTTTGCCAATTCGCGGTAAGAACCAGTCTACCCCAACGGTTATCGTTCCTGCGGCAGATATGACCCGCCCACTGGCACTTCAGTTTGCTAATCCGTTGAGCTATGTCGATCACAAATGTCCCCACTGTGGGGCACGGGTCTCTTCCCTATACTATATACTTTCCCTATTCTCCACCACGGGGGCAAAGTACAAATTGGTGGAAGCTTGCAAGACTAGTGGCTGGTCTTACTGGCAGAAGTTTTCAAGCCGCACTAAGGCCTCTGACTTGGCTTAAGGATCCATGACATCTGTCGACGGCAGCCGGCACCAACTGCTTAACCTTTCGAAGAACGGAACCGCTCGGAAAACTGCCACTAGCGTTAGTCATATACGGTCACCAATCCCTACACTGAACGCGCCCTATGTTGCTCAAGCTTCGTGATCGTTTAAGATCACTCAGGCAGCCTGGGCTACGAGCGAGTCGATCACTTTAGTTATGTTTACGTTGAAACAGAAATGTTTGATTTTGATTTTGTGACATACAGACGGACAGCCGAACCCTAAACCCAAGCAATTAAAGATTCCATCCACGCGGCAGCCCTGGCTCGAGTGCTTAGCTAGGGGTACGCTCCGATCATTGTGCTCACTTCCACTTGTTTTTTAATACGGGGGTAGTTTCTATTATTCTATCCCGCTGTTATCGTACCGAATGACATGGCGGCCATTGTTCGCGGCGGGATGGGGGACTGATTGCACTTTCGGACATGAGATGCCTTGTAAATTTTGTGACTCGAATTTGGAGTGTTTTGCACGCTCCCGGGAAAGGGGCTGGGAACAAGCGCGAGCGAAAAGTCGAAGCGCATGCTTCACGTTTAGATGGTCACAATTTAGATGGTAGATAGATAGATAGATAGATAGATAGGGATACAGAACATTTATCCCATTTTGTCCCAGGCGGACATACATCGACCAGATAGGGGATGTATTAGCAAAGGGAAAGATAAAAAGTACCCGGAACCGGCGTGCGTGCATGCAACGACTTATGAACGTTGATGGAGCGAAGGTGATCTGTCAGGATCGTGGCAAGTGGCAGTCCCTGGTCTCTGCCTACCCCTCTGGGATACAGGCGTGAGGCTATGTATGTATGTAACATTTTAATATACAAAGAAATTAAACTGACAAGGATATTTCTTAAAGTAAGAGTACAGACGGTGGCCTTATCACTGAAACTGATCTCTTCCAGACAACCTTTGTGTGGACTGGACTAACACATTGGAGAAGGAAGTAGGCGTACAAACACACAAAAAAGGCCTTATCTAGATCGATAGATAGATAGATAGATAGATAGATAGATAGATAAAATATTCTTTATTGTACACAGAAATTACAGTAACAGAAATTAGATTAAAATCTAGCACAAATGGCGGCCTTATTACTAAAAGCAATTTCTTCCAGGCAACCATAAAAAGTAAGACCGACCCGTCCCTCCAATATCTTCTTACGTAACATAATGACAGCCTTGCCAACTTAGTTACATACGAGTATTCTAACCGAAACTAAAATAAAATAATGCCTTATTTCTTTATTCAAATGGGAAACGATGTAAATCTTGAGATATCACTGTACCCTTCCCCACTACGTAACACATAAAAGCTTTATCTAAAAATGTAAGACAGACTCCCTCACTCCAATTCAATGGAGTTTTTTGTCCATTTTTTCTCTAAAATGATCGAGATTTTGAAATGGACACCTAGTTTGAATTGTAACGTTCATTAAGCCGCAGTTTCGGCGCTACTTGGAATAAAACCATTTCATTTCAATATCGCCTTACGTAACGAAATGACAGCCCCTAATTTAGTTACATTCGAGTATTTCCTTTAACTAAACGCTTTACGCCCTAACCGAAACTAAAACAAAATAATGCCCACCTTATTCAAATAACCTGCCTGCGTAACGATGTAAATCTTGAGATATCACTTTACAAAAACTGCCGGACGGAAAATGGAGGGAAAATCACGGTCTCCGGGTCGCACTTCCGGTCAGCGGCGCCATTACCCGCCCCCTCATTTCCGGTCCTTACATCCGGCCTCCTTCGGCCTTAAGAACTTTTTTGAAAGAATTCACTTATTGGAAGTTCCAGTCTTCCAGCCTTGGGGTTAGTTACTAGTTGATACGCTATTTCTATGTTTTATTATTGGTGAAACGTGAATATATCTTGAGAATAAAAGGTAAATATAGGTTAAGATAGCTAAGTCTTATTTACAAAAATATGATTCCTCTAAAACGGAGAGAGGCAGTTTAAATAGTCTGTGGTTACGTTTTGCCCTCTTGAGGATTGTTTTAAGGAGTCGTAAGATATTTACGTGTCTATTTATTTTAATATTTAGATAGTTGAACTTAGTACCTGAATACACTCTATCTATCATCTATCCATAGTGTGGAAACGTATGACCAAATTAATATGTTTCTGTGTTCAAAAATAATCAGTAATTCAAGTTATTTACTAATGAAAGGCGTGCTGTTTGCCTGTCCTATATCACAGTCATTGACATGTATTATAGTTATTTCGTAAAAATTGGCAAAATAGATTTGATTCTATTTTATTTTATGTTTTTAGTGAAATATTTTTTATTTTATCAAAAATTTACATGATATCAATTTTTTTACACTTTCAAGTAATTAAACAAGCGTAGCAGCCATATTGTGCCGCCATCTTGCGGCCAACATTTGACAAATTGGAACGCCCGAGAGTGACGCGCAATTTTCCCGCCATTGTTGGCTTCCCGCGCAAACGAATGAAAAGTCGCGGGTTTATTTTTTCTTTTCTTTTTTCTTTTTTTGAGATACACGCGGCGACGTATCGTTTTTTTCTGTTTAGGTTTTGTGACAGTTTTGCGATTGGCCTGTCTCGCGGTCGGATTAAAAAGTTAAGATTTTGAAATTCGAATCAACGACGGAAGCTTTATTGGCACCAGATTCTGTGCATGATGTACCTATCTGTTTATCTACATGTGCGGGCTTATTCTGTTAGTTACTTACTCGATAGTAGGTCGATACTTTTTAATTTTAGCAACTCTGAGCTATTTTTTTGGACTTAATTTTTATAAAAAAAAATCACCAAGTTTAAACCGACTCTAACAAAAGTTGGTTCTCAAAACGACGCGTATTATACTTTAATTTTTAAATGGGTGATTTTTCCACCTTAAAAGGTAGAGAATAAGGAGGCCATAATCATAGTTAACTTTTCAAGGGTGACTAAAATGCCGCACGCATAGCGTCAAAGTGACGTCACACAACAAGAGATATTTGTTGACCTATGCGAGCGTATCGGCGTATTGTCGACTGGGTAACGTAACAATTACAGCCACTCGACATAAATCAGTCGAGTAAACAATCGATAAATTGTATAACATTATTGCGTTACTTATCTTTGAGTGCGTTTCGGTACAAAGACAAATACCGCAGTTATACCTGTAAAGGCGCTCCTTTAGATAAGTGAAGAGACTACTTACAAATGATGTACCTACCTGTTATATTGGCCAGTCAGGACTGTACTATCCTATACTATAATATTATATCCTACTAGCTGACCCAGCAAACTTCGTACCGCCTAACAGTCGGACTTAATCTTTTTTTATTTTTTTCTCTCCGTAAGAACCATCCTCGTACCTCGAGGAATATTTTTAAAAAAGAATTAGCGAAATCGGTACAGCTGCTCTCAACATTTACGCTTACCAACACATTCAGCGATTCATTTTTATATTATCGAAGATATATGTACTTTTTTTCTCCTTGATACTATACTGATACTATATACTATACTATCATCATACAGCCGTTTTCTATAAATTAACCATTGATAGATCATCCCCGTCATCAACCCATTCATCCCTACGGAAGGTATAGGCCATACTCCACCGCGGGGCCTTTGATATCTTTGATATCTCGATGTGACAAAAACCTTAATGGCCGTTTCATTTACAATTAATCCGACGATAGCGCTGTGTCGACAGTTAATAGTTAACAAAAAATGCATTGAAGAACGGACATACCTATTTTAACTGGTGGGTGACGGGCTATGACTAACACTAGTGGCATTTGTCCGAGCGCTTCCGTGCTCCACAAGGCACGCTAAGCAGTTGGTGCCGGCTGCCGGCGATAGACGAGTCGTTAAGTCAAGTCAGAGACCTTAGGGCGGCTTAAACCTGAGAGTAAAACCAGCCACTAGTCTTACAATCCTCCACCAACCCGGACTTTGCCTCCGTGGTGGAGTATGGCCTAACCGTCCTCTGATGCAAGAAGAGAACCGTGCCCCAGCAGTGGGGACATACAAGGGTTGATATCGAAGTAATGTTATACAATTTTTATCCCAGAGATCATTGTTTGCCACTAGCCACGATCCTGTCAAACTGCCTTTAAATACTTTCGACGAGATTTCCTTCCCATAAATCATCCCTCACATCCGTTGTCTATCCTCGAATCAGCACTGCCAGTACCGTCCTGGACAATTCGAACTAGTTAGTAACGATTATACGTTGCTCATTAAACTCGAGCAAGATCAAAGGCGCCCGAAATACGCAGACCGTAGACTTAGCGAAATGACAGACCGGGCGTGCGTTTTCAATTGGGCGGGTCGTAATTTCGGTTCGACTTGTCGCTGGTAAATAATTTCGGCGAATAAAGGCTTCGTTTTCTGCCTGATTCAATTGAGTTTAGTTACGATAAGATAGATAACACTTTACTGCACGACCAGAAAAAAACAATTATTACGATGATTTCTTAAATCTAAGTAATGTTTTAATTGGCGGTCTTATCACTTAGAGCGATCTCTTCCAGACAACCTTTGGGCGGAGTGGATTGCATGAAGACGGTATTATATGTTAGTATACGGATTCTTTTCAGTGTTCTCTCGTATTTTGCAATAGTGTTTAGTCAATTGTTTTTAACGCAGCAGGGATGAAACAAGTTGTTAGTTGAAAGGTTACTTAAAAAACCTGCAATTCCTCAAACACATGTAGTTACATGGCTGTGATGACGATCTGCGAAAAACTGCAGGCTGATGCTGGATGCGGCAAGCTGAATACAGGTCGCTATGGCGCTCATTGGGGGAGGGCTATGTCCAGCAGTGGACTAGAATAGCCTGACGACGATGTAGTCTTTGTGGTACGGCAATTTTGTTCTAGTTTTTTTCCCAGAATATTTTTCTAATAATGAATTGTTCAAAAAAGTATTCAATACCAAAACAAATATAAATGTTTTTGTTTGTGACATACATGGTATGCATTATAGATACAACAGCGCCGCTTGAAAAAGGAATAGATATCGCATAAAATATTATTTATATAATGTAAAGATATCCAAAACAAAAACTAGAACAAGTATTTTTATCTCAATCTTGTACAAACGAATTCCTGACAACAAGTAATTGTAATTGTTGTGAATATTATGACTAAATAATAATAATATTTGTAGGTATGTTGCTACTTTGTCCACTGAGGCTCATGTGGCGCTTTTAGGACGGTACCATTTCCTCTATTATTACTTAATAAAAATTACAATTTATTTACGTTTGACGGCCGCCTCTATACGATTCCAAGGGCAACAGTACACAGAACAGAATGGCTTTAGAGCAGTAGATTTATGCTCCGCGTAGTTTTATTTATCATGTCACCAGTTTCGCCATTTCGGGGTGGTCAGCGACGAATCGATTCAATGTCCGTCATTGAAGTATGGAACCCGTTGTACACTCACACAATTCTACCTTCTAAACCGATAGAGATAGGACTGTAAATGGCTTGAGGTGTGGAGGGATAGTATTACTGAGGTATTCGTCTTGTAAAATGGTTGCGATGTAGTTACTGGAACTGTAAGGGCATGATGTGACGTGACATGTCGTAGATGCAAAATTTACAGTGACATGTTTCGATTAGCTCTTGTATCTCGTGACATATGCCTATATAAAGAGAGAGCTTATGCTAAGACCGATGCGCTAGTGGCCTAGTGGCACCAAGTGATTGGAATCAATCACTTGGGTTAAGCAATAACAGGCGCGGTCTTATGCCGGATGGGTGACCATCCCGTGATTACCGCTATTGGCATTTTTTCCGAGAGCTTCCGTGCTTGGCAAGGCACATTAAGCCGTTGGTGCCGGCTGCCATCTAATGTCAGTCGTGAAGCTATGTCAAAGACCTTATGGGCTTTTAGACTGTTACCAATACTAGACTTGCACCTGTCCGGTATTTTAATAGAAATCCACTTTTATCGGAATAATTTAACTTCTAACTAACTCAATTCTCTGAGTTCATTTAAGACAACTAGTGATAAGCATTCTATAGAAGTACAGACGTAACTGTGTGGTGTCGGCCAAGAGAATATCACCAACCCAATTCTTCCCGCGGGTGTCGCTAAAGGCGACTAAGGGACACAAACTGTGGGCAGCAGCGCCCCCTGCAGTAGAATTCCACCGAACTGCGATCCCCAACCCGCATGGCCAGCGTGGGGATTATGGGCATTACCCCCCAATGATGGCACAACCTTGCGCTATGGCGCTCATTAGGGGAGAGCTATGTCCAGCAGTGGACTAGTATAGCCTGAAAAAGAACAAGAAGAAGAAGACGTAACTATCATTCATAATAATTAAAAAAATATAGGAAAACATCGTGAAGAAACCCGCCCCGTAGTAAATGCTTATAACGTCGTTCACAATAATGAAATGCCATATATCAGCGCGTTATTAGGGATTGATTGCACTAAATGTGCTGTGGGAATCCACGTTCTATTAGTAAATTGGAAAAAAGCCGCTTTCATGTCAATATCGATTCTAAATTATATTCGGATGCTCGATTAGATTTTTGTTTATGAGGTCGGGTTTTGGAGGAAATTAAAATCGTCTAACCTAAATATTAAGGCGCTGTTCGGTGCTGCGAAGCGCTCGTGGCCCAGTCGAACAGAGTGATTGGAATCAATCACTTGAGTTAAGGAATAACAGGCGCGGTCAGGTGCAGGATGGGTAACCGTCCCGTGACTACCGCCGAGCGCCGGCTGCCATGTAAAATGACAGCCGTTAAGCCATGTCAGAGGCCTTATGGGCGGCTTGATAACTTTTGACGGTAGGGCCCGCCACTGTCTTACAATTAGTTTTGCAGTTTTTCGAAAAAGCGGTCGTAGCAGAAATAAATAAATTCATGGACATATTACACAGATCTCGTTAGCCCTATACTAAGTACAACTAAATGACTTGTTTTATAGGTGCTAACTTGACGATAGATTTAATACAATAATACATCGATAACATTTAATGAAAGTCCTAGGTAGTTGTCTCTAGGTTCTAGACTGTAGTTTCTAAAAATAGTTGCCAATATAGTTTCAAAAAATATATATAATTTATTATGAAACAAGTCATGATTTTAATTATTATTATAATCTTAAGTCTTTCAACATTAATTTATGTCAAATATTTAGCTGTAAGAAACATACAATGTTGTCTGGATTTTACTTTTGAATTAATAATTTTTTTATCTTTTTATGTTTTTTTTTTTTAATTCCATTGGTGGCGTTGGTTAGCAACACATCGATATCAACCCTTTGTATGTCCCCACTGCTGGGGCACGGGTCTCTTTCTGCATCGCAGGAAGGTTAGGCCATACTCCACCACGGGGCCATGTCCGGGTTGGTGGAGGATTGTAAGACAGCGGCGAGCCTAACTGTCAGTAGTTATCAAGCCGCCTATAAGGCCTCTGAGATGGCTTAACAACTGCCATTGCATGACAGCCGGCACCAACGGATTCACGTGCCTTCTAAAGCACGGAAGCGCTCGGAAAAATTGCCACTAGCGGTAGTCACGGGATGGTCACCCATCCAGCACCTGACCGCGCCTGTTGTTGCGTAACCGAAGTTATTGATGCCAGTCACTCGGTACCACTAGGATACGAGCGCTTCATGTATTTATACATTGCACAAACTTTACTTAAAATTTTCAGTGTATGGACTCATTCGTCCAGTAGTTTTTTTTAAATATTTCTGCAGCTAAGAATATCTTTCAGTAACGTTTAGAAATCACTCCTTTGTTGTGGTTGCACTAAACAGTGTTCGGATATCTCGAGTTAATGTGCTTTGAGACGTTCTTTTTCTATAAAAAGCTCCCTAGTTGAGTTTTATTAGACGCCTATTAAACTGAGAGGATCGTAAAGGTCGTAAAGTCGTAAAAGTCGTAACGTGTTTTGTACGAGGTGCGTTTTGTTCTTTCTTTTTTCCTGGCTGGCATCTAGTTCGGTACGGTTTTTGTCAAATTGCGATAGTGTTATGTCTGTTTCCTATAAACAATCCACGGATAATATTCCTTTTAATACACTAACCCGTGCTAAGGACAATTTTAAAAACCTATTTAAATCTATTAGCGGTAAGTCACCCATTAGCTCAGTTCGGAGAGCGCTGGCACGGTTAGCCAGAGGTCGCGGGTTCGAGTCCCGGTATGGGTGGAATTTTTAGCCTCTAAATAGGTTTTTAAAATCCACTGATAATTATGCAATTGAACATAAAGTTACGACTTTTATTATTTTTAAGTTACGACTTTATTCGAACGGAATTTTTACAGAGGTGTCGCGCTTTGTCTTCCTTCTGTTTCATTCATATTTAATCCGATAGGGATAGCCAAGGTTTATGTATCAGCCTCTTAAAGCAAGTAAAACGTATTATTTCTGAACTACCCTGAATTAACTAGCTACTAATGGAAAAATACATATTTTATTTTTTAATACGTTTTTGCTTTATCAATCTCAATAAAGGTGGTATCAATTTTTATACTGCGGTTTTACATAGGACCTTCAAAAGAGTTTATCTTCAAGACGTTAAATTTTTTTCACAGGTACCTATGACATACAGGACTAAATGAATGTTCACAAAATAATCTCAAGGCGTTATTCTTCGCAAGTTTTGCCAACTTTGACCTGTCCTTTTCAGATCCTCAATGAAATAGATCGTTTTATCGTGGTATCAATTGTAACGACATACTTTGGAAGACCTATATTTGTGACACTATGTCTCCACTAATTTCTTTCACACGCCTTCAGATAATTAATTGAGTGGCGGCAGATTTTTAGTCGAGCTATGAATTTAAATTGCAATTTTATTATATTTTGGTACAAATCGTTTGAGATAGATCTGTCGCGATTTCAAATATGTTCTTTCGAAATTGTTTCAGTCCGCTATAATAGTGCCATCAATTTTATGTTTTGACATTTTAACGCATATTTAAAGCTTCCTTTGATGTTCTAATAAGAACGCCTCTCCGGATTTATACATTCCGTTTGAAAATATTCTTCTTAATGATTTACGAACTAACGAGATACGCCTTTTTGCTAGAACGACGCTGTTTTAGAGATCCATTTGATTAAAAATTTATATTGTAGTCGTCGTTCATTTAATTTGGCTGAAATTTTGAATATCCTACCTACGTTTTACCTAACGATACCAACGAAACAAAAATCATAACTTGTTAGGTAATACGTTTTTTTTTTAAAGTAAACGCACTGCCTAGAACCTAGTATCAACATTTTAACAACTGTGACAACCTTTTTAGAACCTACAATCTAGAACCTAGAATGAACAACCTAGTCGATTTTTGCTAAGAACGGCCGTTTTCGACAAAACTTCTACAAAGTCCTAGATACTCTTGGACCTAGATACTATTCACTAGGTTCTCAAAATAGCTACTGTATTTATTTGTGTTGTTCCACCAACCCGGACTTGGCCCCCGTGGTGGAGTATGGCCTAACCCTCCTGCGATGCAGGAAGAGACCCATGCCCCAGCAGTGGGGACATACAAGGGTTGATAACGATGTAGTTAACTTTTTCTAAAGTCGTAAAATAAGATATGTTTTTTCCATTAGTGGGCCTAGTTGGCACCACGTAGCGTCTTAAGATGGTCTGGTAAAGACTAAGCAGTGGTATGATAGTTATCACCTTAAATTTAACCAACTTTGAAATAAAGTCTAAAACGAATGAAAAATTTATAATATAACATAATAACGTTTAGATTCTGGTACCAGAAACAACGACATAACAAACATGTAAACATCCAAGACCTGGGTGTTTTTGTCCCCATCCGGGTTTCGAACTCGGGACATCTTGCATGGTAGGCAGACGCGCTAACGCTGCGCCACAGAGGAATCGTCATGGTCGTCGTATACTAGCTATGTTCGTATAAAGGTTAAAACACAGTATGAATAGTCTGTGGTGAATTTTTTTCCTTGTAAAGTCTCTATCACAGACTAGTTTTAGGACATTTATGTAGTGTTCTTACAAATAAAACAGAGTAAAGTAATTATATTAATGAAACCTAAAGAGTGAGCTGTAGTACCGGAGCGGTAGAACACCGCCTTCTCATTCGGGAGGTCGTAGGTTCCAATCCCGGGATGTACCCATAACTTTGTTTTCTACGTTAAGTAGCACCAATACCAATAGCAGTCACTAACGGTAAATGAAAACATAAAACCAGAATGTCTGAGGTGTTCAAAAATCTAAAATTGGCAATCCGTGGGCACGCGTGGTAATATAGCCTCTAATAATAATAGGTTTTTAAATATAGCCTCTCTTTGTAAGCCTAATAGCATTTAACAAAAAAGGAGCAATAAGGTGGGGTCCTTATGTGATAATTTTTCGCTTTTAAGTACTACAACTATACTGATAATTTAATTCATTAAAAAATTACAATTTCCTTGTGTAATAATTGTCTCATGAAAGATTTATCTAATAATTACTGAACCCACGTAAAAAACAAGAGTCAATTCATATTCCTATTAAAAGCAACGTGACAGTCGCAGCAATAAAATTTAAAAATTTACGATCTCGATTTCGTTATTGTGAAAAGAGCGTTTTTTATGCACGACTTTAAATATTTTCTAATTTACGCCTCTTTTGATGTCTAAACGAAGTCGCTGATTGGTCGCTCAATCATTAATTCCATAACTCCTTTTTGAAGTGATTTTATATTTGATTTTCTAATTGTTGTCGTCGGGAAATCATGGATGATTTGATGTCTAAACGAAGTCGCTGATTGGTCGCTCAATCATTAATTCATAACTCCTTTTTGAAGTGATTTTATATTTGGTTTTCTAATTGTTGTCGTCGGGAAATCATGGATGATGATCCACTTAACTAATTTGTTATAAAATTTGCTTAATTAGGTCCCATCTGATGCGTGCTTTGTACAAAAGTTGAGGATTTTAACATCTGGACCAACTTTTCAGTGATTAAACTGCTGTAATTAGGAACTTGCGTCGAATTTAGATTGAAGCAATGCTTTTATGCCAAGAACATTATATAGAAAAACTTTTCTTTTACAAAACTAAGTAATACAGAGAGTAGTGTAAAGAGGTTCGAAATTTCACTGATGCCGGTAAGTGCCTATTAGCTCAGTTGGAAGAGCGCTGGCATGGTTAGCCAGAGGTCGCGAGTTCGAGTCTCGGCATTTTTAGCCTCTAAATAGGGTCTCAAGAAATTAAAAAAATCGGAAGGCGCTATAATAAAAAAACATATTCGATTTCGTGTTTCCATGAAATTTTTAAAGTTTTCTAATAAAAAAAGTGTGTAGATTCATAAAAATGAAATTTTACGAGATAAATATTGATAAACACTCCATACATTACGCGTTACGTTCACGTTGTTACATCATAGTGCGAGTCCGATTTGTATGGCGCGTTTTTGTACCACGTGACTAGAATGACTTTTTTAACACGTCACACTATGAAGAGTTTTAGTCGTAGAGAAAAAAAATAACCACGCTTATTTATGTATTAACATGGCCTCTCGGATCATATACCATAACATTTACATACAAGCACATACATTGCTTCTGGCTCCACACTAGTTGTGGTGGGAACCAGAAACAACGACATCACAAACATGTAAACATCCAAGACCTAAGGTTTTTTTTCCCAGCCGGGATTCGAACCCGGGACCTCTTGCATGGTAGGCATACACGCTACCGCTACGCCACAGAGGTTGTCGTATCATAACTTTGTTTTGTTTAAGTTCTCCATAGGGCGTAACTTATGCACCAGTAGTCGTATTGTCGTAAAGTGGTAATTCTTACGTCCAATTATAGAGATAGTTACATTAATTGAGTTTCTACAAAGGTCAGGCTTGTATAACTTTTATCGCTTTATTTTTTTATTGGCCTAGGCCGTTTGTGATTGCTGGTCGACCTATTAAAAAATTGTAATAAACATAGAAGATGTCAGGGAAGAATCCACGAGACGTTAGATAAAAAATATTACTATGTAATTTTAATTGTGGGCCCATTGGTGTAGTCACAGGTTGGTTAGATGTGATAGAAGAGGAATAAAACTCTAACCCCCTTATTCATAATAGTCCGCTAGGTTAAAACAGCTGCTAAAGAGTGTTCTCTTTCATTCTGACTTAGGTCAATAGAAGAGGACAGAGTGAGAATAAGCATTGCTTAAAGTTAACAGACTATTATGAATAAGGGGGTAAGTGTATTTTTTTACTTTCATTCAAGTTAAGCCCGGCTAACTTCGTACCGCCTCAGAATGTTGGTTATTTCTAATTGTTTCTTCGATATCAACCTTTGTATGTTCCCACTGCTGGGGCACGGGTCTCTTTCTGCATCGCAGGAAGGTTAGGCCATATTCCACCACGGGAGCCAAGTACGGGTTGGCGGAGGATTGTAAGACTGGCGGGCCTTAGGTACTGTCGTTCCGAAGTTCAAGCCGCCCATAAGGCCTCTGACATGGCTTCACGACTGCCACAACGGCTTAACGTGCCTTGCGAAGCGCGGAACCTGCATCGGATCTTAAATTGTATATTGTATTGTAGATTACATAAACTTTACTTAGATTTAAAAAATACTGAAACAATTGTTTCAGAATTTTTGAAATCCTGACGAGTCCCCAGTCTAGACTACGACCCAATTTTGAAGCAGACCGTCGTCGTATTTTCATTTCGCCGTAGGTACCCGAGCTGACGCAATTTGTGTGTGTAACACCCCTCCGAATGAGGCGGGGGAGGGGTTCGGAGGGGGCGCGACTTCAAAGAGCGTGCCGACAAAGCGCTAAATAAGATGAAAAAAAATAACGACAATGGGTGCGCTAGAAAATCGGGGGCCTTTCCCAGGCCCGAATTTTCCCGCGTTTTCCCTATAGGAGCGCGTATTTTTCTCTTTTCTTTCGTTACGTCACGGCGTTTTGTTTTTGTCCCATTTCCCGGACGCCCTCTTCCAGCCAGCTTTTATGACGTTCGATTTTTGAAATTTTTGACTTAATTTTCTTTTTCGAATTTTGGATTTTCCGTCCGGCTTAATGAAAGCATGTATAATTTTTGCTTTTATTCTAATTGTGAGATATAAATCTTGTTTCAACAGTAGGTACCCAGTGTAAAGACTAATTACGAAGTTTGCAACTGGTTCGTTCCAATTCCAAGATACTTTTCATCTAACTTTCCATGTTTTATTATTATATGCTTAAGCGGCGGTAGCCCGTGGACTCTGAAGCGAGAGACCCGAGTTTGGTTCCCAGTGCGGGCATGTACCGATGACTGTGTTTTCTAAGTTATGTACATTTGTGAAGTTTTAGTAACAATACCATTCGCTAACTGTTAAGGAAAACATCGGGAGGAATCCTAAGTTTCGGAGGTGCTCAAATGCCGCGGTGGGCACGCGTGGTAATGAAGCCCATAATCTCTCTCCGAGAGAAGGCCTGTGCTCTGCAGTGGGAAGTATATAGGACGTACAAAAAATGGGCTTAAGTTCAAAATAAAATCAACTTTCAGGAAAAGTCCGGCGTAGACAAGCAATAACTTATCTATAACATGCACGTTTAAAAATATTAACGAACAGTGTTGACACGGTCTAGTAATAACTAGGTACAGTGAGGTGCATAAGTGTTTGTCGTGACACCAGTGCCTCAATGTGGACTTATGGAATTTGACAATTAGCTGTTTGGCAAGTTTTCTGAAAACTAACTCAAATTTTTCGTTGGTGGTTAATAAAAAGTGCTCAGAACGTGATATTTTTTAAATGTTTCGTGTATTTGTTCTAAAAAAGCATATAAAGTTATTTTTAAAATAAGAATGAGTGACGTCACTGACCAGTAAGCAAACAACCGTCAACTGTATGTTTCTCGGATCACTATATTTATTGACCTGCATGTGACGTCATACTATTGCAAAGAAAAGTAATTCAACAGAGATCTTAGGGATGGTCAAATTACAAAACATTTTTGTGTACTTTATTTTAAAGATGTGTTATGTTTTTGTTTTAATTGACAAGTTTTAATACGTTTAATGATTGAAGTTACAGCTCCAGGATGATTTGAGAGTAGGAAGATTTATCACTATTCGGGAATTTAGCTTCGGGAGAACTTTAGGAACTATCTCGAAAGCCATCTCGCGTTTAGGGAACCATTTCGCTGTTTGTAAACCATCTCGGTTTTTGGGAACCATTTCGGTTTTCGGCAGTTTGGGAATCATTGCGGTTTTCGGGAGCCATCTCGCTTTTTGGAAACCATCTCGATTTTTGGCTACCATATCGCTGTTTAGAAACTATCTCGATTTTTGGAAACAATTTCGATTTTCGGCAGTCATCTCGCCTTTTGTTGGAGACCGTCTCGCTTTTGCGAACCATTTCGCTTTTCGGGAGCCATCTCGCTTTTTGGAAACCAATCCGCTATTTGACACGTATACATTTTGACGCGATAAATGAATCTTTCCAATCGTATTTAACGTAAGAAACCGAAATATATTGATTTTGCTAAGTAAGTATGCAGGATGGCTGCAAAATTTTCAAAGTAAAAAAAAAATTTCCTCGTTTAATTGGTAACGGCGAAAACGCTATCCGCCATCTTGAAACCATCTAAAGTATGTAAACAAACATCTTTCAGCCAGAGCCAGTGGACATTGATTATTATAGGACTTACATCAAAGTGATCTTCACATAAATACACCCGAGTTTCAATTGATAAAGAGTCGGGGTCTCTTTGGCAAGTTTGAGCCAAGTTTTTCGAATGTTAATTTCACTGGGTACACGAATCCACAACTTCCCAGGGGTCTTTGTAGATGTGTTTTTTTTAATTCTCGAACAATGCCATAATTATAATTGGTATATTTTGGATGTAAATTCGGTGAAATCATGGTTGCGTTGTTGTTATAATTCACTATGCTCAGAGATCACCTACAGAAAATTGGATGTCAAACTTTGTTTACAATTTTTTGGACTTCAAACCATAGACAAAAATGGGTCAGCGTTGTTTAGGAAAATAAAGTTTTAAAATATATTTTTATGTTGCTTATAGGTCCTCAAAAAAATATACTAAAATATTTTTTGGTCTATTGGAAGAGTTATTTACCGTTTAAGACTTATTTGAAAAGAGAGTCAAATAGCGGATTCACTGTTTAAAAACCGTCCCGCTTTTCGGGAACCATTTTGCTCGGATCTGAGCCCCACTTCTCCACCCATCAGTACTCCCTACGTATAATCTCGTCACAAGTGTCGCACAATCGGGGATTAAACAAGAAACCTTATCACGTTATCATTTAATCCGACTTGTCGTTCGTTGTTATCGCCGTAACACACTTCTCGCTTGTCCACGCTTCTAAATCCATTGTACACTAGGTATTTATGTAAAGTAAAAAAAAAACTATAAAAGGTACATGCAACTTTTACAAACAATCGTTTCCGCCGAACTAAATGATAGTTTGTTGGCAGACTTACTCTCACTTTAAAACTTCTTCTTCATCTTCCACTGCTGGACATAGCCCTCCCCTAATGAGCGCAAGGTTGTGCCATCATTGGGGGGTAATGCCCATAATACCCACGCTGGGCATGCGGGTTGGGGATCTCAGCTTGGTGGAATTGTACTGCAGGGGGCGCTGATGCCCACCCCCCGGTTTGTGTCCCTTAGTCGCAGTGGGACGCTTAAAGGGTACATAAAGAAATGTATCTTAAGATCGAACAAACCAATCTGCAACAATCTGTAAAATACTATAAATTTGTTTGTGAGCATTATTTATGTCGTTGACCTACTATATTTTAGATAAATTTAAATTTGATCTCTGATATCAGAGCAACAATTCGAAACGAACAGGTCAAACTAGTTTTGTTAAGATTTAATTTCTCGAAATTTGCGAACTTAATGATCTTAATTAGTGCAAAGGATTTGATCCAAATTATACGACTGCTATATTAATTTTTATGGGTTTTTTTTCGCATTTTATTGCGAATTGCCAACGCCGCCCATCAAATGTCTTGCCGCCACTTGCAAATAGATATTTTAAATTGTCATTTATTGCGTAAAAACTATCTCATATATAATTCATGAGGGGATACAAGGCTGAACCTTCATCAACACTAAAAGGCCGAAGGGACCACTCGGACGATGTAGTCTTGGGACATTTTTTTAGAGTTACAAAACATGACACACTTAATAAAAAAAATGCTCAGTACGATATCCAATAAATTTTCGTCAAGAACACATAAAATAATACCTAATAATAATTTAATAACACAAAAAAACATTATTTTTTAGATGGAGTAGGCTTTGCTTGGAGTGGCCTAGCCATTACAAAGGAAGTCAATACGTGCGGGGCCAACTAAACCGCGGGTTTCCTCACGATGTTTTCCTTCAAGAGCTTGTGGTATGGTATATTAATAATATCTTCCACACAACACAATCACTTGACCTGATCCTAAATTAGCATACCCTGTGCTACGGTAACCAGGCAAGGACATCCCAAACTTGAAAATACACCCATACTGAGGCCACTTGTACAAATGTACGGCGACCGCCAGTGGGAATCGAACCCACTACCCATTGCTAAGTCAACTCAATAACTCAACTCCTACTCATCAAGTCAACTGCCAACCCATCATCTCGATCACCCAAAAAGACAGCGCCTACACCCATACCTATTAATCTTCTCAATTATCAAAATTCTCGCGAAACGTCAGGTCCATCTCATCTGCATACACGCACACAGGGGCAGCGACGCACGCGCGGCGGCGAGATCAAAGGACCTACGTCCCCTTTGTAGATGCCGACGGCGTCTCGCGTCCCTCTCGCACGCTCCTGTGCGGCCGTAAGCCGCGGCGGGCGCGAGGGAAACGGGAGACGCCGGTTACGTAGCGCCTGCAATGTGAATATTTCACCTCGTTATCGAGTCTTGTTTGTGTTAGATTAGTGATGGGACTGATCGGGCTAGGCGGGGGTTGTCGATGTTTCAGACGTTTACTGAATAATTCGTGTTTATCGGAAGGTATTTTTATTATAAAATACTTTATTGCGTTAAACAAATACCATATTAATATTGGGTACAAAGGAGTACCTGATGCTACGTAGCATTTTCTGCTAGTCACCTTGGTTTGTGGATATTGGAAAATACTAAAAGTGGGAGTGGGGGAGGGGGGGGGAAATATCTAGGTAATGGCCAACATAAAAAAATATCACATGGGAGTGATTGATTAAAAAAGTGAGAATAATTTTATTTTAAGTCTTGAATTACGATTACGATTGTTTACAACTAATACTTTTTATTTGTATAACCTGGGGTAAAGTAATTCTAGACTGATACAAAAATTGCCGTCATAAGTTCGTTGTGACGCGCCTTATAATGTATGAAGCATCTATCAAATGTGATAAAATAAAAAATTGATGCAGTCGATCGATAAAAAACAATCGACCGATCAACATTAACATGTAGACTATTTTATAACAGTTTTATGATTCGTTAAAAATATAGAAGTAATTTTACTATTAAACATTTTATACTAAGATTAAATTTTAATTATTACATTGATGTAAAAAAAATATTTATCGATCACCACAACTTTATCGACAGCGTCCCCTCCCTACCGCCTAGTAAAGCACAGCCCGGGAGCAGACAAGACAGGAATCTGCCGATATCGATGGTAGTAATTAAAACGGACTTATTGCCTCTTGACTTATGCTCAGATAACGCTCGATCGTTGTTTTGAGGTCATTTGGGCTTTTGTTTTAGATACTTCTATTGAACTATTTGGTTTTTGAAGATTCACGCTTACATTTTATACGTAATTATACGACCTCTGTGGCGTAGCGGTAAAGCATCTACCATGCGAGAGGTCCCGTGTTCGAACCCCGGCTGGGGAAAAAACCCCAGGTCTTGGATGTTTTCATGTTTGGGATGTCGCTGTTTCTGGTTCCCAAGACACATGGTGCCCTAGTGTGGGGCCAGAAGTAATGTATGTGCCTGTATGTAAATGTTGTTGTATATATTTTCTTAAGATGTATCTTCGAACCTACTCTAAGACTTGTTTTTGTTTTCTCTAAGAACTCATAATTATATAGATTGTATATCTTTTTTCATGGCGTTTAGTTATAGCGTTACCGAACCTATCGCGAGTTACTTTAGAAAGTTTATTCTGCGATACACACTTAAAAGTCTAGTGCAGACACCGCAAGTATTGTAAACATGCAACATCTCTTTACAAAATAAATATACATACAATACATACATACTTATAACCTTACGCCTGTATCCCAGAGGGGTAGGCAGAGACCAGGGACCGCCACTTGCCACGATCCTGGCGGATCACCTTCGCTTCATCAACGTTCATAAGTTCATATATACCTATTTGTTTCGTCAATATTTCTTCATTCATTCTCTCCACATGTGTAAACCAACGCAACAATACTTTCTCAATTCTAGTCACAAATAAATATCTTTATCTTTATTTAGGTTTTTGAATGGAATTGAAATGAAAAATTATTGTATAAAATGCGTCTGTTCAAAGGCGAGATTCATACTATAATGAGTATTTTATATGGATAGTGGAAGGGGTAGTGCCAAAAAAGAGGGGAAAAAAAGATCTTGTTGTCCCACTCATTGTTTTTTACATAAGTGTTTTTACATTCTTGACCTGGTACCAGTGTGTTCCTTTTCCAATTCCTCAAAAGTTAAGATAGAGAAAGAGAGGTGTGTGTATATTTATTTCTTTACAAGTGGTCCAATGATTTTAAGTTAGACTGTTTAGTTAGACTTCAGACAAATGCATCCGACAGAGAACCAAAGTTATCAACATAGCCGAGGGTAGTAAACTAACCGTTAATGATTTCTAAAAGACACCTGTCACCTCAGTCATCCGGGACCACGGCACCTGAAAAAGTGCCGAAACGTTGGAAAATTGTAAAAATGTAATAAACGAGCATAAATCCGTATCAAAACAGTTTTAATTATAGCTCAGAAAATCAGCAAGCTGAAGTGGCAGTGGGCTGGCGATATCTCGCGAAGAACCGACAACCGTTGGAGTAAACGTGTTCTTGAGTGGAGACCGCGACTCGCCAAACGTAGTGTAGGACGCCCTCCGAACAGGTGGGATAACGATCTGCGAAAAACTGCATATTATGATGTCTTTCTTGCTTTGTGTTTGTCAAATATTTCCTTTAAATTTGATGAAAAAACGAAAATCATTTTTTTTTGACATACGACATTTTCCAATATGAACGACGAAATATACATTACTTAGAAAATAAAGTACATGCCGGGATACGAACCCACGATCTCTCGAATGAGAAGCCGGCGTTGAGAAACCGGAGAGTTAACCAATCACAAATCAATCAACATGTATTTAAGCTTAACCACGCAACAATTATTATTATTTAATCCGTGGCTAATCGGCCATGACCAAGACCGTCATCTCGTCAATACTTCGCTTATGCGGGGTCAATGAGTTTGTTCGACTGCCTAGCAGGACAGGCGGTTGTTGATCGCCTATTCACCAAGACAGGGGGGTTCGATTCCCGCCGAGTACTACGAGTAGGTCTATCTTGCGTTCTCTGATTGTACTTTATGAGCAATATACCTACGATTTGAATATTTTTCATTGATTTCCCATAAATTTACTTTTATATTTACAACGTGTAACTGAAATGATACAAAACCTAAAAAATATTTCTTTAGTACTTACCTATTTCTGTAAATAAAGCCTGTAAAAAAGCAACTGTTTAAAATTCTCAATTCTATTGTTTTAGTGTGGTTTAACTGTCCATATAATTGTCATTGTATTCTTGCTTTATGACCTTATTTAAGTACATTTTCGCTTTAAGCCTATTTAACAGTATAAAAAAAGTATTAATTAAGAGTTTAAAATCCGATTTAAGGCATTTAAACTAAAAAAAATTGAGCATTTCTGCAAAAAAACAGGATACAAGCTAAAACGTGATAATTTTGTATCTGTAGCAATTTTCTCAAAAACGGCCAGGATTGGTCGAATCTATAATGACGTCACAGCTCAGTATATCTAGCGATTCGAGAACCCGAGAGTCGACTTGAAATTTGTTTGTGTATTAACCAGTGACGTCACTAATCCCTGTGCGACGCCATATTGCTCTAGACCGTTTTTGCGGCTTATTTTAAAAATATTTTTTTATTTCATTTTAGGAGAAATACGCAAAAGGTTTAAACATTATCACTTTCTGAGCACTCATTGAACACCAACGAAAAATCTGGTTTCTTGCTTTTTAGGAACCTGTCAAATAGCCCTGGGCTTCTATTTGTTTAAGGTTTTTTTAAGGTATTTGTTGTGTTATTTACTTAAATAAACATAAAAAAATGTTTCATATGACACGTCTATAACTCTTCACACATGTTCCAAATCATAAATAAATAGTGCAAAAGAAGGAAGATATTTTAATCACATTGTCGGCATAACTCAACATCAAAAGGAAAAACTAATGCGCCGGGGTGGGGCGCGGGCTGAGGAGGGGGGCTAACGATGTCATTTTCCGCTAAAATATTAAAAGGGCCCCCCGGGCACCGGGGCGCCGTCACAGGGTTAATACGGGTTAATACCTTACTAGGTTAAAACCGACATACAATGGGATACCTTTATAGATAGATGGATAGACAGATGGATAGATAGAGAACACTTTATTGTACATAAAAAAGGAACTTACACAGATATTTCTTAACCTTACAGACGGCCTTATCACTAAGAGTGATCTCTTAGAGACAACCTTTGGATGGACTGGAGCAATATATTGGAGAAGGAAGTAGATGTACAAATAAATTAAAATATTTCAGATACATATGAAGAAAACTTGCTTAATTAAGAAAATAATTATACTAACCCTAAATAGATACATACAAATAATATACATAAATAGAAAGTGATATCAAAATATATATTTTATATAAATACATACATTTATAGGCATAACAATATAGATAGTATTCTTATACCATAGACTGGTGGGCTGGCCATATCTCGCGAAGAACCGACAACCATTGGAGTAAACGTGTTCTTGAGTGGAGACCGCGACTCGGCAAACGTAGTGTAGGACGCCCTCCGACCAGGTGGGATGACGATCTGCGAAAAACTACCGGCAGATGCTGGATGCGGCAAGCTGAAGACAGGGCGCTATGGCGCTCATTAGGGGAGGGCTATTTCCAGCACTGGACTACATAATATAGCCTGAAGAAGAAGATAGATCGGTTAATGGAGAAGCTATCAGAGGTAAAGTGACTGGTAACGTAACAAAACAGACTGCACATGTGTAGGGGTTGATGTGATGTTGGATGTACTCCACTAACCTCATCTTGATTGTTGTTAGCAGAATAAGTGTTAGCAGTTTTTTTTCATGTTACATCATCATCATCATCATGAACAAAACATTATGTCCCCACTAAGGGGACATAATGTTTTCTTCCATGTTACATCATCATCATCATCATGAACAAAACATTATGTCCCCACTAAGGAGCTCGGGTCTCTTCCCTAAGGAAGGTATAGCCCATAAATTCAATGGCCCATACTCCACCACGGGGCCTAGGTCCGGATTGGTGGAGGCAATCATGTTACATGTCTTTGTATAAATAAATAATTATTATAAATAATAAATATAATAATATTCATGGACATATTACACAGATCTCGTTAGCTCTATACTAAGTACAACTGAATGTCTTGTGTTATAGATGTTAACTCGAAGATAGATTTAATGATAACATCCAAGACCCGAGACAAACTAGAAAAGTTCGTTTCCTAGTTTGAACCAGCCGGGGATCGAACCCGAGACCTTCGGTTTTACAGTCAGCGTGCCAAACCGCTGCGCCACCGAGGCCGAAATGTACAGAAAACGCCACTGGTTCTACAATTACATACACATGCACGTAAGATTTTTCTGACCGAAAACTGTATTGTACAATTGTTTGTTTTCTTTCAATAAATTAAAATGAATGGAAAGAATACGTAGATAACTGTAGCACAAATGCCCGTTCTAAAATGTAAGAAAATTTAAATAAAATAATTCTTCAAGAGAATGACAAAATTTTCCTCATTTCTCTTCCACCGGAACAAGAGGAAAAAACCGTCGAAGTGCGAGTCGAAGTCGCCGAGGTTCCGTGCGAATTTTGTTAATAGGTACTTACGTATTATAAACAGTTTAGAAATTGACTCTCGTAGTGTGTTCCGACCTTATCCCTAACTTCAAAAACAATTTTTATTAATGATATAATTACAATTAATTGGCTTTTTTTTCCTGTATTTGTGGTGCAAAATAATATTACATGCCAAATTTCATAGCTGTAGGTCAACGGGAAGTACCATATGAATTTTGAGTTCTTTGAGCGTCGAAAAGATAAGTTAAGATGCATTTATTTGTAAAACATAGGTATAACAGAGTCAAGATGTTACATTCAAGAGATTAGGTAAGTATCTCTATGTTTTGCCCATAATGTATAATAAATTTGTATTTACAAATCAACAAATTGTATTAAAAGTATGTCAGATTATTTATATTATGTTGTATGTATGTCAAAAACGCTTTTATAAACGGCCGTAACACTTTTGCGTTAATTTTCTCACAGCTTCTAGGTACTGTAATAGACAGATCATACGGTTTTAACTTCAACTCAATACCTTCACGCTTTTCCGAGATAAACACGAAAACCTAGACTGACAAATAGACGAACAGACGAACGGGGAGATGGACGAATACACGGAGAACAAAATAAGATAAGTTAAAAGGAATCCTATAAGGGTTTATTTTTCCCTTTTGAGTTTAAGAACCCTAAAAATACCAAAATTTTCTTGATATGTCTACCAAGACGAAGAAACTTCAATATCAGTGTATGTTGTCCCAAAAACACCCTGTGTTTATAGAACTCGATTCCGCAATTAACATTGCAGATGCGTACATACCTTAACCCTTGCGTCAGCCGCGGGGGTCTATGCGACCCGCAGGCAAAGAACTATAAGTACAGAACGGTCACTCTTGCCATCTCACTAAATCATTCTCTACCAATTGATCAGCAGTACTAAAAAGTTGTCGCCTTTTTGCAGTGTATGTAAAACATGGAAAGGACATATTTATAAAAACACAATTCCTTAAAACACTGCAAAAACGCTAGCTAAATAAAATAGTCTATGGTAGAGATTTCACAAGGAAAAGACGCCTCTAAGACTCACAGAAAAAACTTTCCCTTGTAAAGTCTATGACAGACTATTTATACGGCGTTTATGGAGTGTGTAAAGGAATCGTTTTTTTTAAATTAATAACATGCATAGTTATCAATGTGTAACTATACGTATGTATCTTCATCTTCTTCTTCAGGCTATATTATGTAGTCCGCTGCTAGACATACGTATATATGAGTATGTTCATTAAAATACTAGAAAAAAATTGTAAATTTTCTTCCGCTTGAAACGCAAAAGATGAAGTATTTAATGCAATTAAGCTGCCATAAAAATATCGAAGAAGAAACTACCCAGAACGTTTCACGGTCTATCTGTAACAGCATAGCATCGCGGGGTAGATTTTGCGTTAAACAATTCATACATTTATGGTCCTTTGAGCCGGCACGCCCGCGAGCGGTGTCAACTGCAGCGTGGGGTTAGCGCGTACCTGTTTATTACGTGGGAGGAAATTATTGTATTATTGGAGCATAAGGGAACGTTTTATTACGTAGGTACAGCATTTTTATAATGAGATTGGGTGCGTAAGGGGATTGTTATTTTTGCGCTGAAGATTCTTCGAAAAGGCCTGAAAATTGGAATTGTAGAACACCAATTTGCGGGCTGTAAAAAATTGCTACATCTTTTAGAAGATGAGGGTCTTCTAATCGATACAGATAACTGTTTAAAAGTCACTATTTTTATTTAAATATACCTCTTAATTGCGCATTATTGTCTTATTGAAGTAAAAGTGTATATGATTTTGGGTGTGTAAAGGGATTGTTATTTTTGCGCTGAAGATTTTTTGAAAAGGCTTATAAATTTGGATTGTAGAACACCAATTGCCAGGTATGTGAAAAATTCGCAACATCTGTCAGAAGGTTAGGGTCTTCTAGTCTATACAAATAACTCTTTAAGTCACTACCGGCATTGAAATATAATTTAAAACATATTTTTATACTTGGGAAACGAGTGTTTGCCACTTGCCACGATCCTGACAAACCTGTTTCGCATAATTCACACTCAGCCAGTTTTGTATAAATAGCAGTATTCCAAAACAAAAAAACTTTACTCTCATCAAAGTGTACTTTGTACCTATTTGTAGTATGTTTTATTTTTAAGTTAGAGAAGTCAACAATCAACTTGTTTGGATGTGAATGGACGGGGGAGAAATTTAACTATTAAGAGTTATTGTAGGATCTAAGATAACCTAGTAATTTAGTGTTACTTGTTATAACTTTTTAACAAAAGTTAATAGCAAGTAAATCCCTTTATATATCCGGTCTAATAAAGAAATCGCGAGCCACTTCCGCGGTCACCCAGGCCACGTCACATCGCAAACGAGGTGCCACGGCATTAACCCTTTGAAGGGCGCGGGGTCTAATTGGCCTCTTTGTTTATTAAACTGTGTCCCCCAGACCTGCGATTGTCACGCGACAAACGACAGCTAGAATGTTCCCGCGGGGATATTCTGGACTCTACTGGTGGCTTTGATTGTTAATGTTTCGGCTCAAAAGCATTCAGTAACGGGTTATTGAAATAATCGTTTGATTTTCTTCAGAAACGATTATATTTAAACTTAAATTTTATATTACTCTTTTGCAGTCTTATTTATAAAAATAAATCTGTGTTACGTATTTACCGCAACCGCCTCTGCGGAATTGCGTATTTACTAAACCGCCTCTGAGGAGTGTTATTATAAGGAATCCGGTTTTAAGAAATAATACTGTTAAACTCTTAATTCATTTTATAATTTTGAACGTTCGCTTATTGGAATTAAATTTCATGTAAAAAAGCCTAAAATTGTATGTTAAAATTTATTTTAATATATTTACGTAGATTTTTTTAATGATGTATTCTTCGCACGACGAAAGTCTTCCACATTTTTAGGAAACAACCCGACTGCTAAAAACATCTGAGTTGATGAAGCGAAAGTGATCTGTCAGTCCCTGGTCTCTGCCTACCCCTCTGGGATACAGGCTTGAGGTTATGTATGTACATACAAGCATACATACGAACTAAACACATTCTGGGCTCCGCCTGAACCGGGTAAAAAACCAGAATAAGCATTTTCCAGTACGAAATTCCCACATTTCAATAAGCAAGACGGTACCTTTCATTAGACCAACATTTAAATACCACTTATGCGACACACGATTAGATATGTCTCATTTGAAAATTACGATCAATTGTGGCACTCATTCTGACATTCGTACTTAGGATGTTTTCCATATATTTAATAAGTCTTAAGAAGTTGTTGCCTGTACGTAATACAGAGAGTATTGTATGTTCGAAATTTCACTAATGCCGGTGAGTCGCCCCTTAGCTCAGTTCGGAGAGCGCTGGCACGGTTAGCCAGAGGTCGCAGGTTCAAGTCCTGGCATGGGTAGAGTTTTAAGCCTCTAAATAGGTTTTTAAAAATGGTCCTTAGCTCGGCTAGTGCATTAAACATAGTATAATCTAAAGAAGTGAAGTACATTATTTTGCGAATTTGCAGTTGCAATATCACACGCTAACTGTAAAGGAAAAGTGTTTGTGGAAATCCATAATAGCATTAAAAAGTGAAAATTACTTTGCTAAATTCCGCCAAAAATCCCACACTTTTCCTTCACAGTTAGCGTGTGATATTGCGACTGCAAATTCGCAATTTTCAAGCAATATTCACTTTTTAATTCATTTTCTATTTCATTCATTCACGCAGGACCAGTTTCTGGATTGAGAATTCGCTAAGTAATCACTTAATCGTGCTGTCTCTACGATTTTGTCAGCAAAGAGCGTGACAGAACGTTACTTAGTGAAATTCTCAATTCAGAAACCGGCCATCGGTCCCTTGACCAGCGATTAGTTAATTCATTCGTTGGTTTGTCCGACCGTCCATTCATTCATCATTAATTAATTCATTCGATTGTTTGCGCCTTGTATGGTGCGTTTTGTAGCAAGTCTAAAATACAAATTATAATTATATTACCCTATTATATTCGATGGGATGTATTAGAAAAAATATTAGTTATAGAGAAAATGGTGTATGAGCATGAGCATTGCAACTCATTAAAAAAAGTCCATGAACTGTTGTTCTGTGAAATGGAGCCCTTTCCGTTTTCATCACATTTCGTTTAATTTACATTGCAGTCCCACGTCACAACGATGACAGTGTGACTTCGAAATAAAGACCAAAGGAAAAAAAAAATATTAAAATAAAAACATTTTCCAACGTTGGAAAATAGCAGCTTGTCGTCTGCACGACGAAAAATATGTAAGTACTGCTGCGATCGAAAGCTGACGTTTAAAGCACTTAAAACAAACTAGCTGTGCCCGCGGTGTTACCCGCGGTTTATCATAAATATAAAATATATTTATAATATATTTTACCGCAGTAAAACGTCTTTATTAACCCTTTCGCGGACGCGTGGATGCCATAGCATACATAACAATTAAAAGAACAATAGATTTTAAAAACGTCCGCGAAAGTGTTAATCCGTTTTAATCCAGGGTGTAAGGTAACTCCATACCAAATTTTTATGAAAATCGCTCCGCCGTTTAGACGTGAATTAGTATTAACAAACATACACACTCACAAACTTTCGCCTTTATAATATTAGTGCGATGTGATTCACATCCAAAACTCAAAATTGTAGTTCTGAGTGCTTAGTGCGAGTTTGACAGATCCAATCAAATAACTTTACTACCGCGTTAATCGAGCATTGAGTAGTGAGTATGAGTAAGTTAACCGTTCGAACTGGCAAAACGCTGTCACAGTTAAGTACAACTCGCACTCGCGTTTATTCGTGTTTTGGCTGGTAGACGTGTTCACTTCTCAACGTAAACCATTACAACTCGCACTCAGCAATTTTAATTTCCATACTTGTCGCTAGGTGGCGCTTCCTCGATGCTATAGAAATATGAGTTAACGTTAACGCTATCGAGTAGTTAAAACACGCACTAAGCACTCTGATATCAGAATGACGCCCTCGCTTTAGTAAAATTGCCGTGCTGTGCGTCGCACATGTAATTACTTTTATTGTCCTGTTTGATATTTTATTGGCTTCAAACGGTCGGATTAAAGGGTCACCATTTCTAGAAGCTCGGCTCAATTATGCATCTAATTGATCTATTCCATTTTACAGCGGCCGCTTTATTTAGTATTCTTTCAGTGGTTGTATTTTAATTTTATACCCCTTTGACGTAACTGTTCTTT
Organism: Yponomeuta sedellus; assembly: GCA_934045075.1. NCBI lineage: Eukaryota > Metazoa > Arthropoda > Insecta > Lepidoptera > Yponomeutidae > Yponomeuta > Yponomeuta sedellus. The sequence goes on along the minus strand of OW203746.1, from coordinate 9,778,394 downwards.
GATAATGTAGTTTATTAAGGTCTTGAAGCACTGCGACTGGTTTATTGTGAAGAAAAAGAGCGTGAGGAAACCCGCGGCCTAGGAGTATCTGTACGTATTGACAACTTCTGAATTAACGCGGTTTGGAGCGCCACCAATGGATTAAAAAACATAACATGTTACAATACTATACTAAGTATTTTTATTTTTAATGCACTAACCCGTGCTAAGGATAATTTAAAACCTGTACGTAATACGGAGAATAGTGTAAAGAGGTTCGAAATTTCAGTGATTCGCCCATTGGCTCAGTTGGAAAGAGCGCTGGCACGGATAGCCAGAGGTGGCGGGTTCGAATCCCGGCATGGGTGGAATTTTAAGCCTCTAAATAGGATGTTACAATTCGTTTTTTTTTTTCAAACAGTAAACATCAAAAATCTATTATATAACTATTTTTAGAACATACAGCCTAGGACGTAGTTTCAACACCCTAGGACTTTAATCGATTTCCGCTAAAAACGGCCGTTTTTGGTGTTTGTTCCACTAGGTAGCACCACAAAGCGCCTTATGTTCTGAGCTGAGAGAAGATATTGCTGCTAAAGAAGCCTAAAAATGCGTCGAAGAGTTAGAACGGTTACTTTTTCTGTCTAGTGTCGGTGTGAATTGCCACTAAATATTCGTTTCAGTTAAATACTCGCATGTCTTACTATTTTGGTCTTTAATATTCGAAGATTTCAAATATCGAATGAATATGCGTTTCAGAACTACATTGGCCGAACAGAGAAACATTAGCCATCGTCATAATAAAATGGATAAAATAACATTCAATGCCGTGACGATTCGGTGTAATGGCTGATTTGCAATTGCTTTATTTTCGTACTTTTTAAGCATGCTTAAAAGGCACGAAAATAAAGCAATTGTATATCAGCCTTTACACCGAATCGTTACGGCAATTGAGTGTTATTTTATGCATTTTATTATGACGCTGGTTAATGTATCTCGGAAAATGCTTTCCATTTTATGTCCCACATTAGACATACTTGAAATCGCACCGCCATTTCGCGAACATCCCAAATAACATACGTCTGGATATTCGCCTTCGACCTCCTTTATAATACGACGTAAGCACCTTAAGAATAAAGTTGCAAATCCTCTACAAGGCCGCGAGTTTAAAATTAAATCGTTCCATGCGATTGTCTCCCGAGTAATCGTAAAAATTCTTCCAAGACTCTGTGTCCTTGTCCCTCTCGCAGTTGAGTCTATTTGCCTCTGTTTCCCTCTCGGGGGATCCCAATGATGCTCAGCATTTCCGCTGTGGATGTGGGTGTGAATGAAATGTAATTTGTTTCAAGCCAGCACAGTTAGCTGACAATAAGTAATGCTATTACTGCGCCTTTTACATATTTAGGTGGTTAAAGAAACACTAACATACATATTTTGTATCTTACTAAGTAATATAACTACTACTTACTAATATCATAAACGCGAAAGCTTGTAAGTATGGATGGATAGATGTTTGTTACTCTCACGTAAAAACTACAAATGTTTTCATATATAGCCTTCACCGTGGGTTACCCGGACGAAAATACCATCTAGTATTAAACTCGCCTTGCACAAATTATGATTAGTACAAAAGAGATAAACTCGCCTTTTTACATGTTATTTCTTATGTAATGTCCTGTTAAATGTTTCCTTTGCAATAAATTATAATTAATTATTAATCAAAGAAATCTCATTCATTCATTCATTCATTCATTCATTCATTCATTCATTCATTCATTCATTCATTCATTCATTCATTCATTCATTCATTCATTCATTCATTCATTCATTCATTCATTCATTCATTCATTCATTCATTCATTCATTCATTCATTCATTCATTCATTCATTCATTCATTCATTCATTCATTCATTCATTCATTCATTCATTCATTCATTCATTCATTCATTCATTCATTCATTCATTCATTCATTCATTCATTCATTCATTCATTCATTCATTCATTCATTCATTCATTCATTCATTCATTCATTCATTCATTCATTCATTCATTCATTCATTCGTTCATTCGTTCATTCGTTCATTCGTTCATTCGTTCATTCGTTCATTCGTTCATTCGTTCATTCGTTCATTCGTTCATTCGTTCATTCGTTCATTCGTTCATTCGTTCATTCGTTCATTCGTTCATTCGTTCATTCGTTCATTCGTTCATTCGTTCATTCGTTCATTCGTTCATTCGTTCATTCGTTCATTCGTTCATTCGTTCATTCGTTCATTCGTTCATTCGTTCATTCGTTCATTCGTTCATTCGTTCATTCGTTCATTCGTTCATTCGTTCATTCGTTCATTCGTTCATTCGTTCATTCGTTCATTCGTTCATTCGTTCATTCGTTCATTCGTTCATTCGTTCATTCGTTCATTCGTTCATTCGTTCATTCGTTCATTCGTTCATTCGTTCATTCGTTCATTCGTTCATTCGTTCATTCGTTCATTCGTTCATTCGTTCATTCGTTCATTCGTTCATTCGTTCATTCGTTCATTCGTTCATTCGTTCATTCGTTCATTCGTTCATTCGTTCATTCGTTCATTCGTTCATTCGTTCATTCGTTCATTCGTTCATTCGTTCATTCGTTCCTTCGTTCATTCGTTCATTCGTTCATTCGTTCATTCGTTCATTCGTTCTTTCGTTCGTTCGTTCATACATACATACATACATACATACATACATACATACATACATACATACATACATACATACATACATACATACATACATACATACATACATACATACATACATACATACATACATACATACATACATACATACATACATACATACATACATACATACATACATACATACATACATACATACATACATACATACATACATACATACATACATACATACATACATACATACATACATACATACATACATACATACATACATACATACATACATACATACATACATACATACATACATACATACATACATACATACATACATACATACATACATACATACATACATACATACATACATACATACATACATACATACATACATACATACATACATACATACATACATAATTATTGAAGCAAATAGTACATACAGGTGGAAGGGAAAGTCAAAAATCACCAGAGCCAATCCCAAAATAAAAAAAAACATAAACGACGAAAGATGGCACACCATGATAATGAGTTATATCCTTCTAATATTATAAAAGCCAAAGTTAAGTATGGATGGATAAATGTTTGTTACTCTTTCACGTGAAAACTACTGAATGGATTTTAATTAAACTTTACAATATACATCAGAATAACACATAGGCTACAATTTATAAAAATATTGTGTGTATTGTCCAAAATATGACGAGAATCGTCAAGTAAGTAGGAAAAATTCTACCATCTGCGAATTATTCTGGCGTGCGCTGCCAAAACCGCTAGAGTTACAAATAATTATGTAGTTTATGTTGGAAATGCTTAAAAAATCGTTAAATATAGTTTATAGGAGCATACTGCAGTAGGTACCTATAGGCTTATGATTAGGGCTCCGCAGTGCTTAGTTACCGTATTTCTTATGTTGACAATACCTTACGTTATTGTAGTGCGACTGTAACATCTCAATATTTTCAGGCTGTGACAGAAACGAAAATTATTCGTTCCGGGTCATGGTCATGCTATCCGTGCCAGAGCTCGCGGGATCGAGTCCCGGCATGGGTGGAATTGTTGGCCTGTAAATAGGTTTTTAAAATTGTCCTTAGCACGGGTTATTGCATTAAAAATAATATAATAAATATAAACTTCCAATTGTCGGCCAGCTGATGAACATTGGTAACGTAGCGGTAGAGCAGTGGCTTTTCCATCGGCAGGTCGTGGGTTCAAAACCCAATGTACATTTGCAAATCTATAGTAGTAATACAACTCGCTAATTGTGAAGGAAAACATCGTGAGGAAACCCTAGTGTGTGAAGTGTTTACATACCTCAGCGCTTACTACGCCCAACTCTGGGGCTAAGTGCGGATATCTCGGGTCTAACCAACACTGTCACTACTCACCGCAAAACAACCAATCAGTCTTCAAAATCAAGGCTATTTCTGACTGATTTATGTGTCATACTTAGTGATATGTATTTTAAAAACCTATTTAGAGGCTAAAAATTACTTCAGCCAGATGTCGCTGCCTGTACGTAACACAGAGTGTAATGTAAAGAGGTTCAAAATTTCACTGATGCCGGTGAGACGCCAATTAGCTAAGTTGGAAGAGCGCTGGCACGGATAGCCAGAGGTCGCGGGTACGAATCCCGGCATGGGTGAAATTTTTAGCCTCTAAATAGGGTTTTAAAATTGTCCTTAGCACGGGTTAGTGCATTAAAAAGAATATAATGACATGTACTTTTTATGTAGCTGTTAGACGTCCCATTGCAGGGCACAGACTTTCTCTCAGAAAGAGAGAGTATGGGCTTAACAAACGTACGTACCTTACAAAGGCATTAGCTACGTGCCGGGATTCGAACCCACGACCACGACGTACGACCGCGAGGAGCGGGCGTTTTATCGCTACTAAATCGCTACGAGGTTTTACGTGAGTAAAACCACAATTTCCAATTATTTATCGAGAATATCTCGTCGGCGCGCGCGGCATTCTGCTCACGCGAATTCCGTACGGCCACGTCAAAAACATATTTTAAATAGTCCTTTTGTGTCCGCCACTTATTTCATATTTTTTGTGACGGTACTTCTGAGAGGGGGGGTTGTGTTATTGCTTGCATAAATCTGAACTGCTTACAACGGCTATCCGTACTGTACCGCAAACCGTAAGTGCTAAATCAAAAATATAACACTTGACTGACTCAAGAAAATACGTTTGACGTTTTGAACTGGCAACTGAGCGCACTGAATTTATTATAGTTATTTATTGTCAAATAAAAGCCAAAAAGTAAATTTCTTTTTGACTTAAACAACCGCTAGTGGCATTTTTCCGAGCCCTTCCGTGCTTCGCAGGGCACATTAAGGCACGTTAAGCCGGACTTGGCCCCCGTAGTGGATTATGTCCTAACCTTCCTGCAGGAATAGAAGATGTCCCCAGCAGTGGGGACATACAAAGGGTTGATATTAATCAAACATAAAACATCTGCCAAACCGATTCTTCAATCTTTCTTCCTTCATCCTTTACATACGTCTATAGAAGCATTTATAAATGCGACAATCTTTTCTCGTACGAAAAATTACAAGAATTTGTTTGTCATCGGCAAGACACCCACAAACAAGCAAATGTATATACATAAATTAACATCCTCGCGTCCCGAAACCTCCGGAAAAAGGTCAACAACCTCCCTCCCCCTTCCCGGGGGGAGGGAGTGTGCCCCCTTATATTTGTCGATATTTGAATTTTCTGCAACCCTCCTAGGTATTTTAGAGGATTAGATTTTCTTGGTATAGTTGTGGGGGCGAATTTTCTGCCGATGTAGGCTTTTATTCGCTTTGTCGGATGACTGTCTGTTGTGATTTTAAATGTTTAAAATAAGAGCGGTGGCACCAGAGCGGGAGAACGCCGACTTCTCAATCGGGAGGTCGTGACTTTGAATCCCGGCATGTTTTATGTTTAAAATAAGAGCGGTGGTAGCAGATCGGTAGAACGCCGACTTCTCAATCGAGAGGTCGTGACTTTGAATCCCGGCATATTTTATTAATTTACGAACATTTGTAAAGTTGTGGCACCATTTATTTACCGCTCGCTTTTGTGAAGGAAAACAACGTAAGGACACCCAAGTATCTAAAGTGTTAAATGTATTTTAACACTTTAGATACTTGGGTGCTTACTTACAAATAAATAGATATTTAAATAATTAAACAGTATTTGGCAGAACCCTCATTATTATTTTTTGTTTTTATATACATAATTATGGCAAAGTTATAAGTCTGGCTCCCATGATAGGTGAGGCGCCCCTTCGGGTGCAGAATTCAGCGGGCTTACATTGTTTTTCTACACTTTAATTTAGAACAGAGTGAAATCTGATCATGTTTGTAAATTATTACAAGAAAATCAAAAAAATTTAAATCAAATATTTTTAGTATTTTCTAAGGTTAACACGAGCAGTAGACATAATTAAAACTGTTTTTACACGGATTTTTTAAAATTTTCCAACGTTTCGGCACTTTTTCAGGTGCCGTGGTCCCGGATGACTGAGGTGACAGGCGTCTTTTAGAAAGCATTAACGGTTAGTTTACTACCCTCGGCAAAAATAACAAAAGTTAATTATGAAGTTACGTTCCAAAATAGGCAAACCAATTATTTTTATATAAAGTCAACAATATTGATTATTAGTAATTGAAGTTAATATTAAATTTATAAACTAATTACTTTACATGAACTTAAAAATACTGATTGTAAAAATTAAATAAAATAATTGTAAAAATGTAATAAACGAGCATAAATCCGTGTAAAAACAGTTTTAATCAAATATTTTACTGAGCAGAACTAAACTTAACATTATATAAAGTAACTCTGAACCCCAACCTCAATTGAATTGTATCTTGGGGCACAATGCTCCATTCGTTATGAACTTAAATATAAATATCACAACTTTAATGTTTGTTCCGTTATAAAATAAAGTAAGAAATATCGTGCATACAGCAAAAACATTATATGGCACAAATATATTTAAAATTTAATAAACCTTCATTTAATTTAATATTATATATTATATAAGCATATAATAATAATAATATTTAATATAATATTATATAAGCATGAAACTTTCATAAGAATATAGATGCAAGCTTGTATGAATTAATATAGCCAACATACAACATAAGAAAGTGTATCAGGAATAACATTTATAATTTTCGGCTTAACCTTTGTCCTTTGAAAATTCCGATTAAGAAAGAACCCTGTAACTTCAAAATTCTCTCACGATATTCAAATACAGAAATATCCACTGGAAATCATATTTTCCCGGCCGTGATAAAATTATCTCCGATCGAATCACCCACGTCTTAACGCAAACCCCCTTAGCCCATTGTTCCGCGCCATTTCTAATCCATATCCGCCATTTTGGTCCTTCGAGCCGGATGCGACCGGATCCGGAAGCCTATAACGAGGCTTTGTGTGTCTTTATTATATCTTTAGTACAGGATAAGGTGAGGGTAGGTGGAAAAGTAGGCAGATTTTTTTTGTAAAACCTTTTTTAATAATTGGCATATTAATAATAATTCTTTCATTTTATGGTAACGGCAAAAATACTAGTCAAGTTTGGTTAGAAAGAGATATTATATGTGATATAAAGTTTGTATGATAAACATTGAACTAAGTTCCGAGTGAAAACGAGAGGCAAATGAGCAAATTTTCATCCTCAAACACAACTTAGAACTAACTTTCGAACGTAACCATGCTAGTTGACTTAAAGTTGAACGAACTTTCCTAAATACTGTTACTGGGAGAGTGAAATCAGATTTTTTTTTGTTTCTAATAAGACATCCAAACGAGGTACACAGATGTCGTTGGTTACCATTTGGTACGATCTTAACACCTTTACTTCATCCATGTAGGTGGGTGGACGACAGAAAGGTACATTTCCTTGGTATTTTACAATTTAGTTAGATCGAGTGGCGTCCCTTACAAACTCTTCCTTTCGCATTTGTATCCAAAATTAATAAGCTCCAAAACTGCACGAAACTAGTTCAAACCGGCCAAGGTCGGCGGGAACCGCTCCGAACCGCTTAGACGCACACCAGTGCACCCACACAGGCTCGCTCTTCACATGCACGCAGTCTCACCCCTACGCGGTTGCCATGGCGACGCAGCATCCCACGCCCACAGCGGGGCGAACTCTCAAGATATTACGCCCAACTTCACCCGCATTGGTGAGGCAAAGGGGTGTGTGGAGTTCTACGGAGCCTTCGCCTGTGTGCGTTTAGGGTTACCAGATAATAGGATTCTTCCGGACGTGTCCGGATTTAGGACAAATGCATGTCCGGAATTTTCCGAGCACACACGTAAACGTTGTTTCGCTGCTACCGCATTGAACATTGAAACTCAAACGAATTCCGGAGTTTTGTCCGGATATCTTATTTTAGGATCTGGTAACCCTTTATGCGTTGGCTTCAATATAGTATGTTGGACAGACGGGAACTGGGACGTTTGTGAGCTGTCCAAGGGTTTCGTCATAGAGTTTTCCTTCTTTGGTTCATAAATCGTCGTCTGACAAGTAGTGTTGTGAGATGCACGAGCTGTTCTCGGGTGGGCAGAGAGTTCTTCACGGCATTTTCCTTGGTTTGTGGTCGAAGGTATTAGAGCCGCTCGTAGATAATCTAGCAGCGCGCGTATTCATAGAAACAACTGTACTTTATTATTCTAGACGTTAGATAGATGAAGAACACTTTATTGTACATAAAAATGGAAATTACACAGTTATTTCTTAACCTAAGAGTACAGATGGAGGCCTTATCTCTTAAAGTGATCTCTTGTCTAGAAGATCTTGTCTGACCTTCGGATCGACATGACGTTGGAGGCTACATACGGGTTCCCTCATGGAGTTTTTCTTCTTTATTTGTTAGTTCACTGACATTTAAAATGTCGCGCATGGGCTAGGTGATGAGTTCCTCACGCAAATTATATTCTCAAAGAGAAAAAAAGAGTTAAGAGAAAAGTTGGCGCCCGACGTGGGGCTCCAATTTTAAGGGTCGGAAATTCTGTAATTAAGTTAATCGTGGGGACGTCGCTTTTTGTCAACTAAAGGGTCCAGAGACCCCTTGGAAAGGGTTCTATCACAACATAATTACATAAATACCTGATCTTCTATAACAAAATGCGTGATATCGATTTCAGTGCGGAATTTTAAGCTCTATCGGTTCTAATATAAGAGTCACATTGCGATGTGTGCAATAAATATAATTACCGACCTCCTCTGTCGCCTATTTGATACAAAGATGAAAAGAAAAACAACAAATACACTACAAAACGTAACATAATCTCAAGCCTGTCTCCCACAGGGGTAGGTAGACCAGGGAATGCCACAAATACACTAAGAATAGTAAATTACTTATTTCTCTCCAACTAACGTTACTAATGCTTCGGATATTGGTTACACCGTGAGGAAATCTGAGAGTTTAAGTTGTTCCACTACCACAACGCTTGAAGTAGCCAATGCGCGGCGTGCATCGATAATCGGTATCAACCCTTGTATGTCTCCACTGCTGGGGCACGGATCTCTTCCTGCACCGCAGGAAGGTTAGGCCATACTCCACCACGGGGGCCTAGTCCGGGTTGGTGGAGGCGCGGCGTGCATTCTTCTTCTTCAGGCTATATTATGTAGTCCACTTCTGGACATAGCCCTCCCCTAGCGGCGTGCATGCTTGGTAATAAAGCCCAAAGTCTCTCTCTTAGAGAAGGCCTGAGCGCAGTTTGACATTTATAGGCGGTATTATTATAATAATAAAATTATACACTCTATTTCACAGAGTATTTAATAAGCAGTCAAGTGAATCCCGCCGGAGGCTAAACAAGCAAACCACTCGGCTTCGTTCGCTACATTCGTTATGGAGACCTATTCATTTCTCGAGTATCGCTCGTCGGTCGCATATTTCGATTGGGCGGGCCCCTACTTACTTCACTTCGAACTACAGTTGACTGTTTGCTTAACGGGAAACACGGTTCGGAAACTGGCTGTAAAGCGACTAAGCTGTATCTCACTCCATGTTCAAACAGCTGTAATAGTTTAACTTTAATTAGCGACCTAAGTTAGGTGAAGGTACACAAATCAAAATTGTAAGATCCCCTGCGGACATATACAATTTATATTCACTGCCCTTGTTTCGGCCATGTAACATTAATTTGAAAAGAAAGACAATAAATAAACTCTCTAATCTAATCTAATCTAATCTTAATTCAATTGAATCGGACAACTTTGCTTTATAAAAAAAAGTTAACGATTCAGTATTTGATTGAAATGAAATTTATTGGGCAGAAAAAGAAACCTTTCACATTGCTTTACACTGTTTGTTAAACTTAAAATATTTATGAAGATGTGATGTCGTTGAGGTTTCAGTTTTAAAGTTACAGCTGATATCTAAGCTAGACTAGGTCTGTAATATTATGATTATAAGGGCATTCTATAAGAATGAATATGTACAGGCTAGTTTATATCTTTAAAGATTTGTTGTTTTTCTGTGTCACATCCGTGCAACTACTATTACTTTGGTTACTTTCTTACTAGTGATGTTAGTAATACATTAAAACGCCACAAAGATTTGGCTGGTTTTTGCGAGTGAATGTAGAGAGGCAATGCGAGGAAAAAATTCGCATCTTCAGACATCATCAAAGTCAGATTAAAAATGGGTTCAAGCACTTTTGCACTAACAGAACATAGGGTATGCTCCATCTAATTCGGTAAAGGAACGGAATTCCAGTTCTTATATATGATTTGTAAACTAGCTTTTGTAGTTCCCCAGGACAGTCTTTCGCTATATTGTAATCTATCAAAATTGGTTCAGTGATTCAGGCGTACCAAACGTACCAAATTGACGTACAGAGTTATTTTCTCCATTATAATATTTAAAAAAAATATATTTGAATTGGCTGATAAAAAGTTCATGGTGACCCTACAAACTCAATAAACTTATTTTATTTTAACTTTAAGAAAGTTAAAATAAAACAATAGAAATCAACGAAAACGGTTTAAACCAGTTTTTTCTTTTTAGTCCTTCGAGTCAGACCGTCTGTATGATTGTGAGTAGACCCCCGCGGTCGCCGCGAGTCCCAATTAGCGAAGCGACTACTGAACTGAAGTGGCTAGCTGTGACGTCACCGCTTTTCATACTTTCAATACCCACCCCTTACGATTCCTTAAATAGGCTGGCCACTCCATCCCTAGCCTTCGTTAGAGGCAGAAAAGGTGACGCCAGAAAAAAATACCCACTAAATAGAAAAAGAAATTTTCATTTTAATTTTTAACACGGAAAGTTGTTAACTACTTAAGTTTTTGAGTGCGCGCTTGACAGCTTTTTAATGGTAGCAATGTTTTTAATTGGCGCACACAATTCTTTTTTTCGAGAGAGTTATCTCGCGCTGGCTTTTGTCCTGGCTGGTTCGCGCCATAGACAAAACTTATTATGAAAATAAAATTTTCGAATTAAGAACGCTCCCGCATTATGCCCAACTGTCTTCATTGTCTATGGCCTTTTTGTTTTGTCTCCGCTCGCACACACTGGCGTGTAGAGCCTTTTGGACCACCACAGAGTAAATACGGCAAAAAGTTCAGCATAGTCTTTGTGACACTTTATGATGAAATTTTTCATATCATTCACGTCGACTTTCACGGTTTTAGTTTCGAATACGACATTTGATGGTAGACGAAATCGTATGTTGTCGAAACAAAAATTAAAGGATTGAAAACCAATCAATTATTTGGAAAAGAAAACAGAATATTTTACCTATATTTTATTCGATTTTTAAATTTTTTTCGGTCCGTATTTCTGTCGCTCTCTGAGTACGTCGTTTCGGTAATTTTTCAACCATCCTTTTTTTAGGTTTTTTTCCAAGTCGCCGAGCGTGAATAGCGCTTTTGTTTGTCCGTGTATTATTATTAATTAGTGGAGGCTTTGTCTGTGGCAATTATTGTCTTAATAAGCAGTTCCTGCACTTCAAATATAGGCGGCCATGGCGGGCATTGTGACCGGGCCCTTCTTTAATTTATTGTATTATTAAAACATGAGCTGGGAACTAAAGGATTCTCGTTCCATCTTCAGGGCTTTTAGTCCTAGAATACTCTTTATCCCCAACTTGTACTGTAAAGGCAGTTTTTAAATAGCTTTCCTGTCTTAGGTATGTTGCAATGCCTGGAATCTATTATTAAGATATTAATAAGACCACATAACGTGCCATATGACGCAAATCAAGAAATAAACTTTAAGGGAAACTTTTTCGTGATATCGTGTTTTTTTTTCATCAGCCCTTAGCCTTTACTGTAGCTTCTTGGCATTAAGTTTACCTTTTCGGAAATACAAGTGAAACACCCTGTACGGGCGTGTCCAGACATCGACTGTAGAACATAAAAGGAAATGCAGTGGTCTCCTTGAACTCACTGGCTGACCGGCACAAAGAGACAACTGTCAACTCGACAGATGTTTGAACGGTCAGAGTGCTTAGTGCGAGTTTGACAGATCCAATCGAATAACTTTACTACCGCGTTAATCGAGCATTAAGTAGTGAGGATGAGTAAGGTAACCGTTCGAACTGGCAAAACGTTGTCACAGTACAATTCGCACTCGCGTTTATTCGTGTTTTGGCTGGTAAACGTGTTCACTCCTCAACGTTAACCATTACAACTCGCACTCAGCAATTTTAATTTCCATACTTGTCACTAGGTGGCGCTTCCTCGATGCCATAGAAATATGAGTTTACGTTAACGCGATCGAGTAGTTAAAAAACTCGCACTAAGCACTTAGCCCTCTAGTTGAGAGTAGGCTCTCTCCAGCCATATTGCGTTATAATTAAATTAGCCTTTGTGTGAGTGGGTTTCTCGTGTCGCTAAATCGTGGGTTAGCTGGAAGAAAATACTATCTAGTATTAAGCTCGCCTTTGTACAAATTTGTTTTTAGTGCAATAAAGAATTTTTCATTTCTTCATTCATTCAATCCTATTTTAAAAACCTATTTAATAAGGCGTTTAAAATAGTCCTTAGCACGGGTTAATAGTGCACGGGCTAGCATCCATTCCGATGTAAAACCTAACTGCAAAGTAAGGTAGTCGGGGCTGCAAATGATGCAAATTACTTCAGCCAGATGTTGCTGCCTGTACGTAATACAGAGAGTATTGTAAAGAGGTTAGAATTTTTACTGACGCCGGTAAGTCGCCCATTAGCTCAGTTGGGAGAGCGCTGGCACGGTTAGCCAGAGGTCGCGGGTTCGAGTCCGGCCACGGGTGGAATTTTTAGCCGCTAATTAGGTTTTTTGAAACACAAGAATATGGTATTTTTTATAACAGTACAGGTCTCAAGGAATATGGTGTGCTATATATTAAGGCGCTTCGGGGTGCCAACTACGCGCATGCCACCCATGTAAATAAATCATAGCTTATTTTGTAATACATTTTTATGTAAAGGTGAACATGACAAATATTAACAACTGTGACAATATTTTTAGAAAATACAGTCTAGAACCTATGATCAAGAAATAGGCTAGAACTTTAATCAATTGTCAGCCGAAACAGCCGTTTTAGCGGAAAGTGATTAAAGTCCTTGGTTGTTGATTCTAGGTTGAGAATAGCCTTATTTTAATACCACATTGCACAGTAAATATAATCGGTTTAAATAAAACCATACATTTTGGTAGTAATTTTCGGGCAGTTGTAAAAAATAATGCTATAAATAATAATAAATAAACATTGAAATAACACTAGAATAAGATTACTAACAAATCTATATGATTTTTTTTATATTTAAAATAAATGAATTGAATTGAAATATTACACGGATCTCATTAGCCCCATACTAAGTACAACTAAATGACTTGTCCCACAGGTGATAACTCGGCGATAGATTTAATACAATAAATTATTTATAGATAATCCAAGACCCGAGACAAACTTTAAAAGTTCGTTTTCTAGTTTGACCCGGCCGGGGATCGAACCCGAGACCTATGCTCGTATACCACCAACAGGCACTGATGATTGAACCTGTTGTTTCCTACCGCCTATTCATTAAACATAAATAATAGACTACCAGCCTACTTACAATAGGATCTCACAATAAAACTCGCATCGAGACATTATTTTTCATTGTCCGATGACAAAGGACAATTGTACTAAAGGAGTGATCACTTAAGGATCTAACAGAGACGTACTTACAGTATTGACCCAGGGGTCACCAGTTAGGATGCTAAAGCTGAGTAATTTATTGGCTAATTAAGGGCAGACTAAAGTCTGCCCACGCCTTAAGTCTTCCTCGAAAAAATAAACTACTTATCAGTATAGAAGGACGCATTTGGTCGCCAACCATAACATGACGTCAAGTCATTGTATTATTTTTAATGCGCTAACCCGTGCTAAGGACAATTTCAAAACCTATTTAGAGGCTAAAAATTGCACCCATGCCGGAACTCGAACCTCTTTACAATACTCTCTGTATTACGTCAAATCATGTCGATTAGATAAGAAGTAATTACCGAAAGATTATGTTTTCAGTCGAAATTTTGGCCTTATTGAATAGCCAAAAGCTTGGCCAAACACCTCTTTCTGTTCTTACCTCTTCCGGGCTTCTAGAAAAAAAGTTTGAACAAAAAAGCGCCGAAACAGCCCGAGGTGAGGGTAGGCAGAGAAGACACGTCATTAGCAACTAAATTGGCGTGGTGCCTGTATAAATTTCGTCCTACCCTCACAATGGGGTAGTTCCGTTCTGTACTGGGACACTTGGGCCTTTTGGAAGGGTTCGTCCTGATTCTTTACACCCGTGTAAAACCGCGACAATTTTTCTGCGACAGATTTGGACGGAGTTTTGCTTGGTTTCTTTCTACCGAGCAAAACTCCGTCCTATTCTGTCTATCTATGTATTGTTCTTATTTGATTACATATAAATATTATTTAGTGACAAGGTGTAGATCAGATGTGTATGTTTGGCGTACCTATACTTACAGAAAAGAGACTACCGTTACCTCCATTAAATCAATCAAATGAAATAAAAAATATTTGTTATAAAACCTAACTGCAAAGTAGGTAGTCGGGGCTGTAAGTAATGCAATTTGCTTAAGTCAGATGTCGCTGCCTGTACGTGATACAGAGAATAGTGTAAAGAGGTTCGAAATTTCACTGATGCCGTGAGTCGCCCATTGGCTCAATTGATAGAGCGCTGGCACGGATAGCCAGAGGTTGCGGGTTCGAATCCCGGCATGGGTGAAATTTTTAGCCTCTAAATAGGTTTTTAAATTTGTTCCTTAGTACGGGTTAGTGCATTAAAAATAAAAATAGTATAATCATGTGGCTACAGTGATATCGTTCCGATGTTAAAACCTAACTGCAAAGTAGGTAGTCGGGGCTGTAAGTAATGCAATTTGCTTAAGTCAGATGTCGCTGCCTGTACGTGATACAGAGAATAGTGTAAAGAGGTTCGAAATTTCACTGATGCCGTGAGTCGCCCATTGGCTCAATTGGTAGAGCGCTGGCACGGATAGCCAGAGGTTGCGGGTTCGAATCCCGGCATGGGTGAAATTTTTAGCCTCTAAATAGGTTTTTAAATTTGTTCCTTAGCACGGGTTAGTGCATTAAAAATCAAAATAGTATAGTAACGTACTATTTTAAGTTAGTTAATTTCTTAGTAATAGCAACAATACGAACGTAAAAACGTCGATATACCTATAACCATAGTTAGGTAGGATTGAAATCCGGCCCGAAGGACCAATGTTCGGGTAACGGTTAAGCCCGAGGAGGTGGTTAGATTGAATGCTGAAGAGGATTTTCTCAAAATTAGAATCCATCGATAAGATAAGAATATTCTTTATTGTACACCAGGAAAAACCAAACAAAAAATAATTCCAAAGATACAGTATAATTGGCGGCCTTTTATAAGTGGCGGCAATTTCTTCCAGACAACCTACTATGGGGAGTTGTTGAAGCAAAAGTAAGATCATCGATGTGTGGAAGATGATCTATATTTCATTAAAATTATGTACACTTTAACATCATTGACGTAAATGGATCGCGCGTGTAAGCGCTGTCAGCAGAAACCGTTTTAAAATGTTTGAGTGGCTCACACAGTGGTGTCGGAAAAAGATGCTGTCGCAACCGTTACTGTCTAAGTTCTGTCTGCCGCTACTTTGTTTCTGGTTTTCCTATTCCGGCTAAAAAACAATCGGAAGGTCCAATTATCAGGGTCGTGTCCGCAACGTTGCGCCAACGGTTCACCAATTATGCAAAGCGGCGCCAACGAGAGCCATCCAGCCTCTTGCCGAGTGTCTGCTTCTAATTACACCGGTGGAAAGAAGCCACTCCATTATGGCGAATTGAGGGACGAATCGGCACGTAGCTGCTCGCCTGGAAAAACATATACAACTACAGATTAGCGATGGATTAACGACTTTTTTCTAAATTACTGTAACGTTTATTTCGACTAAATCAATCCGTAGGTGGTTTGGAAAATTAACATTTAATATTAAAATTAAATATGTTAGTGTAATCACAAAAATCTAAATGAAAATAAAATTTTTAATTTAACATTTTATTTTTAAATTAAATCAAAACTTATACTTTGGCTATGTATGTATAGGTATGTTAGAGTATGAGTCCATGTCCATGAGTATGTCCTTGTATTATAGGGCTCTCCCTCCTCTCTGCTACAACGTTTTATATAGTATTATTATGTTTTTTTTTTGTGGTCAATAAATTGTACGGTCAAATGACCATACCTACTCCAAAATAGTGGAAAAATAATTTCTACGTGTTTTTTCCTCGACTAGCAGGATTAACTTAGGGGCCACACAAACAGTCATAGTCCGTGGTAATGACATTAAAGAATAGGCCTCTAGTAGTAATGTTGTCCTGAGTTACTTTAGAATTACCACAAAGTTCTCTAAATACATAGAAATCTAACTTAAAAAATTTCTTAAATTTAATTTTTAGTGCTAACTGTTGTAACTAATTTATTCGGGATCCCTTCTAGAACCATAGATCCAGATCATAGAGGACATTATACAAGCAATGGAATTTGATTCATCTGTCGGTCGATCACCGACTAATTGATTAATCCACTAATGCTCGCTTCACATTAACAATCAATCGTGGGCACACGTAGGGATTAAGCCCAAGCCTCTCTCTTTTAGCTGTGGCCTGTGACCTGCTGTAGGACAAATGTAGATCACTTAGTTTATGTCAGTCAGTCAAAAAGTCAAAGTATTTTTTAATGATTCGCGATACTCATACATCAATATCAACCCTTTTATGTCCCCACTGCTGGGGCACGGGTCTCATCCTGCATCGCAGGAAGGTTAGGCCATACTCCACCACGGGGGCCATGTCCGGGTTGTTGAAGGATTGTAAGACAGTGGCGGGTCTTACTGTCAGAAGTTATGAAGCCGCCCGTCCGTAAGACCTCTGACATGGCTTAACGACTGCCATTACATGACAGCCGGCACTAACGAACGTGCCTTGCGAAGCACGGAAGCACTCGGAAAAAGGCCACTATCGGTAGTCACGGGGCGGTCACCCATCCTGCACCTGACCACGCCTGTTGTTGCTTAACTAAAGAGATTGATTCCAATCACTTGGTTCAACTAGGCCACGAGCGCTTCTACTCATACATACTTATATATTAAACGGGTCTATGCGATTCGCCCCGTTTAATATAAAACTGTAAAAGGTCAAAGTCAAAATTTTTTGTTTATTATAAAAATAAGATGTTTACTTCATGAACGTCAAAGCTGTTAGTTTCACAAGAGTGAGTTAAAAAAAAGTAAAATAAACCAGTAAAATCCGTATACAAACAGTATTTATTATGTCTAGTGCTCGTTTTAACCTTAGAAAATACTATAAGAATAAGTTAACATAACATAACATTTACACACAGGCTCATACATTGATTCTGGCCCCACACTAGGATACACTGTGTAGCGGGAACCAGAAACAACGACATCACAAACATGTAAACATCCAAGACCTGGTGTTTTTTTTTGTCCCCAGCCGGGATTCGAACCCGGGACCTCTTGCATGGTAGGCAGATGTGCTACCGCTACGCCACAGAGGTCGTCTAACTAACAGAGTTGAACTAACCGATTTCTTTCTTCTTTTCCAGGCGGGGAAAATGGGCCTACCAGCTGGAGGAGGTCTCTCCTTATTTGGGGGGGAGCTGGGGCAGCCGCCGCCTGCGCACATGGGCATCCCGCCTCCTTACCAACTAGATTCTAAGCTTGGTAAGTGACCATTGACCATTTCCATTTCCAGGCTGTGAAGAACTTGTGATATATTTTCATTTTGCACCTATCTCACTCTCACAATTTTAGACTTATGAACCAGACTGACGGATATTCGAACTCTTTATGCTTCATCAGTCTCGCATCAATCCGAGCTTGATGAAAGTCACGGACTCAACTAACGCCAGACTGAACGTGTAAACTCCGTCTTACAGTGGGACGTATACATTTAATTTATTTACAGACACCATGATACAATGTTTTGTTAGCAAAAACCAATATAGAACTTAGCCTGTGGTTAGTATTCAATATTTAGCTGTGACTTACAGTCTATTTATTCTTACTTGTCCAATTTAGTAAACAAGATTCTAACCTTAAAATTGAGATCAGAAGCCTAAACTAGACATTTTCTCGCAAATTCATGAACTATGTTTATAAAATTGGCAGTGTGTTATCTAAAAGAGTGGTCTGGGTTACTTCATTTATGGAAATATGGCAGTTTTGGACTAAAAAGTCACAGTTTAAATCTTGTTTACTAAATTGGACAAGTAAGAATAAATAGACTGTAGTACGTTTAATTCAAATCTATATAATCCATTAATATACTTTATTGCACACGAAACATTAAAAAGGACATTACATAAGAAATAACATGTACTAAGGCGAGCTTATCTTTGTAAGAGATTTCTTCCAGCAAACCTTGGAGAGTCGGAGCAGCAGTAGAAAATGGGTCTATATACGTGTACAAAATAAACTACATAGACTGCAAAAACCCTTAAGAATAGCCTAAGCAGAAATAATACACTACATAGACTAAATACCTGTAAATATAAATAAATAAAAAAAAAACGTAAATCGTTTTTATGTATTTGGTTTTCTGGTGTGTACAATAAAGAGTTCTAATCTAATCTAAATCATAAATAAATATATATTTTTGAACTAAAACTTTCGTAACACATTGTACAACACATTGTAGACTTTTAGTCCGGATCTACTTACTGGTGCTGTTATATCGGAAAAATCCGACCAGGTTTCGCTCCGATTCGCAGAGCTTAATCATGGTGAGCAGAGACGGAGCTCGCGTCGTCGTCGGTTGAAGCGACCGACGCGAGCTCCGTCTCTGGTCACCATGATTAAGCTCTGCGAATCGGAGCGAAACCTGGTCGGATTTTTCCGATATAACAGCACCCGTAAGTAGATCCGGACTAAAAGTCTACAATAAATATATAGCTCAAAGTTATGATAGAGATAAATAGCCACGTGGGCTACATACATGAAATAAAAACTAACATCACCTCTCTGTTGACAGCCGGGCTGGCGCGGACACCCATGTACCCGTTTCCCGCCGGTACCTACCCCTACCCAATGCTCAGTCCTGAGATGTCACAAGTGGCGGCTTCCTGGTGAGTACTCATCACCGCATTTCCACTTTTTACACCGCCTTTTAAGCCTCCACCAATCCGGACTTAGCCCCCGAGTTCGGCAGCTTTCTATCGCCTTGAATCGTATGGTGACGTGCGAATCTTAATTCAGTTATTTTCTTAATTCAGTTATTTTCTTACTTCAGTTATTTAGTTATTTCCTAAATTCAGTTATTTTATTAATCAAGTTATTTCCTAAATTCGGTCATTTACTTATTTCCTTAATTAAGTTACTTCCTAAATTCAGTTATTAAATTTTTTTTATTCATTTTTATTCTTAAAAGCAACCATCAGCCAGTAAAAAGCCATGGACGTAATCTAGAGCCTCTGTACGATCTAAAAAAAATATGAGCTTGATATTTCCTTCGAAATTTCGGAGTTTATCTCTTGAGTAAAGTTATTTGTAGATGTGGGTAGAATACAACACATATTATTAGAAAAGGGCAAGATAAAAAGTACCCAAAACCGGCGTGCGTGCATGCAATGACTAATGAATGAAGCGGAACAGACCTGTCAGGATCGTGGCAAGTAGCCTAGGCCTCGATTCTGTTAGAGCATAGTACCATGACAGATCACGTCACGTGTCACGGGTCGGGTCACGTGACGTGTTTTTTTCATTATTCCAAAACCTAGGTATTGTTGCACAATCTAGGGCTAGGTCCCCTGCCTACCCCTCCGGAATATGGGCGTGTGTTTTTGCTATGTTTTTTTTTCAAAACTTGCGCCTTTTACTACGGTTAAAATCACCTCTACTGGCCCTGTTTGAAGCACCCTGTACGCACGTCGTACTAATAATTCCTTGTTGGCTCTGCCTACCCCTCCGGGGTGTGGGCGTGAGTTTACGCTACGTTTCTCTTTTCAAAAGTTGTTTCTAGATTTTGTTAGTAGAATCATCTCTACCGGTATGTTTCAAGCACCCTGTACGCACGTCGTACTAATAATTTCTTGTTGGTGGAACAGGCACACACCGAGCATGTACCCCATCTCTTCGGCGGCCAGTGGCTTCCGGAGTCCATACCCCACGTCGCTGCCCATCACCAGTTCTAGTCTTACAAGGTGAGTGTCTTCCTTTTGCCACATGTTGTCATAATTCAAAATTTTATTGCGATCACGTATCATGATAAATTTAATAAACTCATACAAATTAAATAAGCATACATAAATAATGGATCATATAACACCTATCATTTAATAATTTTTAAAAGTGTGATTATTTTTCAAAGTACACGTAAGCGCGTGCGCGCACACACACACACACACACACACACACACACACCCTCACTCACACACACACAACACGCATACGCTCACATTCATTTATTCATACATAAATACACTCAAACTTATGTAGTTTTAATTTTTAGACAAGTTTATTCACTTCTAGTTTTATTAAATGTCTTGTGGTGTAGGCTGCAGTGACCTCTCTCTCTCACACACACACACACACACCCTCACACACACACACACGTACGCACGCCCGCACGCACGCACTGCTAATACAAATGCAAACACATTAGTTGAAATTGGAATTGCCTTTCATTTAAATAGTTATCGAAAAAGAGTATATAATATACATTAATTAGCTGCAGTAGCCCAGCGTATAGAACAATGGACTCGGAAGCGAGAGACCCAGGTTCGATTTCCCGCGTGGGCATGTACCAATGACTTTCTTTTCTAAGTTATGTACATTATTTTGTGCAGTTATAGTACCACTCGCTGAAGTGAAGGAAAACATCGTGAGGAAACCTGAATATCTGAGGTGTTCAAATACCTCAGCGCTTGTAATTGCCACTTTGTATCTTTACACGTTTTATAATATGTGCTCTGGTGTAGAATAAAGAATATTCTTATCTTATCTTATCTTGCCAATCCGCGGTGGGCACGCGAGGTAATTAAGCTCATAATCTCTCTCTCTCTCTCTGAGAGAAGGCCTGTGTCCTACAGTGGGACGTTTATTGGCGTCATAAAATAAATGTGAAGTTTCTTTGTTAGTTTCCTCTCCACATAATCTATTAACTGTGAAACTAACAACATTGATGTTCCATTCCATTGGTGGCTTTAGTTAGCACCCCAACTGTGAAACTAACAAAATGGACGTTCTATTCCATTGGTGACGCTAGTTAGCAGCCCAACTGTGAAACTAACAAAATAGACGTTCCATTCCATTGGAGGTTTTACTTAGCACCCCAACTGTGAAACTAACAAAATGAACGTTCCATTCCATTGGTGGCGTTAGTTAGCATCCCAACTGTGAAATTAACAACATTGACGTTCCATTCCATTGGTAGTTTTAGTTAGCACCCCAACTGTGAAACTAACAAAATGGACGTTCCATTCTATTGGCGCTGTAGTTAGCACCCCAACTGTGAAACTAACAAAATGAACGTTCCATTCCATTGGTGGCTTCAGTTAGCACCCCAACTGTGAAACTAACAAAATGAACGTTCCATTCCATTGGTGGTTTTAGTTAGCACCCCAACTGTGAAACTAACAAAATGGACGTTCCATTCCATTAGTGGCGCTACCACCCCAAAGCACCTGAAAGTAGCATCAGATCAGGTTGCGTGACGTCATCTTGGTCAATTTTCCCGAAGAGCAACCCGTCATTGACTCATCTGCAGTCTCATACCCCACAGTGAGCTGTACCGGTTCTCCCCGACTCTGGGCGGAGGCCTAGGGCTCGGCTTGGGGCCCGCGCTGGTGCCCCCGCCCCCCAGCAAGGCTGAGCTGGACTCACATCAGCGGTACGCGAGGTAAGTCGCTCAGATCGAATGAAACTCTAGAAATTTCATAAGATATTATTTGTATTTTTTTTAAAGACAGAGAAAACTAATACAAAATTTATATAACAAAAGAAAAATTCAATCAAATAAACCGCGCCGAGACATATCCGACCCAAAGGTACCCATGACACTGGCAGCATTACCGCGCTGCACAGCGAGATCCTCTGCATCAAAAATGCCCCAGAGCGGGAGTCAAAGCCACGGTTCCTGAGACGACGCCCTACCTTCTTAACAGAAGCTCTTCCCTGTGCACCCCGAACTTCAGTAGTTTCCAGCAGATATCCGCCGAAATACGAGCCCTCCGAACGATATCAGTATTAATTAATAGACAAACTAGTTGACATCGTGACGGAAATTGTCGTGAGGGAACCCGCGGATTGGTTGGGTTTGGCACGTCTTTGCTGTGGGCTAAGTTGACTAAGCTGCTAGGATGGTATAAGTGCTGGGCAAGCTGCACTACTGCAGGAAAATAGTTTAAAATAAATAGTTTAACGCGTTTTCTGTTTTGTGTTCGTAATGTTTAGGAAACTTGTTTAAAACATTTGTTACTTAAGCTATTATATTCTTTTTAATACTCTAACCAGTGCTAAGGACAATTTTAAAAACCTATTTAGAGGCTGAAAATTCCACCCATGCCGGGACTCGAACCCGCGACCTCTGGCTAACCGTGCCAGCGCTCTCCCAACTGAGCTAATGGGTGACTCACCGGCATCAGTGAAATTTCATGGGTGGAATTTTCAGCCTCTCTTAAGTCATTATCATATTTTAATTAACTTTTTTAAATAAATTAATAATTCACGAACAAAAAACATTTTTATGTACCCTATAACTTATAACCCGGTTTACTGCAGGGTACAGGCCTTCTCATAGAGAGAGGCTAAAAACATTATATTAAAATCCTTAATTACACAAAACACATCGCAATTGTTCGGTCCAAAGGCTTACTTAATGCTAACTAGCATTTCCTTCCAATCAACCTTTGGTTGGCTGCAAACACGGTGTCACACACTTAACTAACTTGTCAGCAAAAATGGCACGATAAAAAACTGCTGCCCAATCACACGCTGGACTAAATAATGTGTCAAAAACACGAAGGAAATCCAGCCAATTCGCACGGAACTGATTACAAAGCACTAAGTGTTTCGATCCAAAACACGCCCGAAGCTTACGCAATTTTAATACGCGACACGTGTCCGTTGTAAAAGTTATAATAACAGGGCATTTTGCAAGAAAACTGCACCCTTTTGTACGGAAAGCCCTAAGCTATCATTTCTAGATCGTTATCGCTGCGGCTATTATACTGCTAAACTAAACTGCTTACACCCCCCTGGAGTTAGATTGAAGATAAGCGACGCATTCAATGAACTTTGACAGATGTGATTTTGTCAAAGCTCTTTTTTTCTTTATTCGTGCCACGCTGGCCTGACCGTCGATTCGAAAAATAGAACGCTTTATTATCCTCCGTTGACACTGGCCGTTTTCTGTTAAACGACTACACCTAAATCGTGTGAAATAAAAAAGTAAATGCGCTGAAAAACGACTTCCTTCCAAATTCGAATCTGAAATAAGTTTTTAAATAACGTCAAGACACATTATACTGGCAGTTAAATATATCACCGACACAAAAAATGCCTAACATACAATGTTGGACTAATATAGATTTCTATAATACAAAATTAATTCTGGGAAGCTGAACGGAGACATACTACTTCCCGACCGAAACGTGGCTCGCCTACCGCACGGGCATCTGTTCGGCAATTGCCCAGTCCCGCGTATACGGCAATTTTTGCTAAGAAACTTACAAAAATATATTTTTTTTTATTGTTAATTCTAAACTTCATTTTTATTGTGCGTGGGATAATTTCATTTCATACACACACTATTATCGTAGCAACGATGCGGCTCTGATTCAATACGTTTACGGCAACAGTACGGCTATCTCAACACCGAACATCCTTATTACAAGCCCTGGCCGTCGTCGGAGGCGTTTTAAAAAAGGAATGAGAGATAAAGGAAAAGAGAGAAGTAGCTGGCACAATGCGCGCGCGCACAAACGAGGTATTCAGCGGTGCGGCCGCTGTAATTATGTGTTAAGTAACGGTAGCAGAGGAATCAGGGATATTAATATTTGATTGATGATATCATTGTTTTCTTGTGTTCGTTATCGTTATCGACCCATGTATATCCCCACTTCTGGGGCACGGGTCTCTTCCTGACTTCCTCTCTTCCATCGCAGGAAGGTTAGCCCATACTCCACCACGGGGGCCAAGTTCGGGTTGGTGGAGGATTGTAAGACAGTGGCGGGCCTTAGTGTCAGAAGTTATCAAACCGCCCATAAGGCCTCTGACATGGCTTAACGACTGCCATTATATGACAGCCGGCAACAACAGCTTAACGTGCCTTGCGAAGCACGGAAGCGCTCGGAAAAAAAAAAGTTTTTTTGTTGTGTGAAAAATAATATTACTAGCTTCTACGACTTAGGGTAGTGTTTACGGACCTACGTATTAATGCGGAACATGTTACTCACCAAATTTTATCTAAATAGCCGCTAAGTTTGACAAACTTTACATTTATAATAATCGCCAATGAAAATAAAAGTTCTAATGAATCTAGTATCATAATAATATAATGATAATACTATTTTTATTTTTAATGCACTAACCCGTGCTAAGTTTTTAAATAGATTTTTAAATATGATGATAGTTAAGCTCAATATATGAAGAAAAAAACACTATATCTGAAAAAAATTATAACGTAAAGTCTTATAGTGCAATAGATCGTTATGGTTTTACTTCAGTATTGTTATGTATTTAGTTCTCTTCTAATAGTTCAAGGTATCTTAATTTTCTCATTTGGCAATACGCCTAGTACTAATAAATACCAATTCAACTTACCCTATGTTTTACACATTACGTTTGCATAAAAAAACCCTTTCTTTATCTTGTATATTTTTTTGTGAATGAGCGAAATTGATCCGATATCTGAAACGGAACAGACACCACGTGTTTTATCCATCGGCCTCATATTTCCAACAAATAAACAAGCGAAGCTATATTTTTCACTCGAGTCGGTGGTATCCTCGATTTTTTTGCTGACGGTACCCGCGCGTCATAGTAACCCGTTAACCGGGCAAGGCGGGTCATATATCATCTTAATTAAATTTCCCCGCCACGAGCATATTTACATGACTGTACCTGGCTTATGATTATGTATGTGAGGGTTAAGTTTTTTTTCGTTGGACGGACACGTTCATTTCGGATTGCTGTTGGTTTTTGAGATGTTTGTGTGGCTAAGGATAAGATGACTCTTACTCTCTCTGAGAGGTGAAACAGGAGAGGAGTCCAGAATGAAGAAAATTGCTTTATCAATGCCTTTGTTAATACCACACAATAGTACATATTCTGTAATCTCACTCTGAGGGAAACTGTCTAGAAATTAAGAAAATGGCTTGATCAATGACGGCATGATGCTGAGCGGAGACCAATTTGGTGCCAAATCTAACCCAACTGTGCTTTAAATTTGTATTGTTAGATATTAAGATTTGAGTATGA
This sequence comes from Yponomeuta sedellus, assembly GCA_934045075.1. Lineage (NCBI taxonomy): Eukaryota > Metazoa > Arthropoda > Insecta > Lepidoptera > Yponomeutidae > Yponomeuta > Yponomeuta sedellus. The sequence goes on along the minus strand of OW203746.1, from coordinate 9,752,753 downwards.
AATAGATAATTTACTTACCTACTTACTCAATAGTAACATATTTTTTTTTATTTATTTGCTGTACAAAGCAAATTGTTTTAGACAGTTGCTTTCTGGACTCATCGTTTGTCATGACAATTTTTTTTTTATTTTTTTTTAAATTTTGGTTTCGTCATTTATTTTATCCATGGTGTATAACTCTATTGAACCTTACGTATAATTTAAAAAAAAACCGGCCAAGTGCGAGTCGGAATGGCGCACAGCGGGTTCCGTACAAGTTTGCAGCGAACATATTATAAATAGTTAGGAATCGAGTCTCGCAGTTTTTTCCGAGCTCTTCCCCAAATACAAAGACAATTTTTTTATTATTTTATTACTAATGAATGGTTTCAGATTTTTTCTGTATTTGTACCCTAAGACGTACTTGACAAATTTTATAGTTCTAGGTCAACGCGAAGTAACCTATGCCTTTTGATTCTCTTGAGAGTCTAAATAAAAGCGGTCTAAATTTTCACGGCATATACCTCCTCAACTTTTTTTGCGTTAACTTAGAAGTTTGCTTTTTTAGAACTTCATGGGATTGCAAACCTAAATATACGGTTTTAATTTCAACTCGATACCTAGACGACGGTCTTGACAGATAGATAGACGAATGAACGGACGGACAACAAAGTGATCCTATAAGGGTTCCGTTTGTCCGTACGGAACTCTAAAAGTAGTTGTGGCTCTTTGGTTACTAACCAGCGCCTAAGGCTACGCGCGCACGGGTTACTTTTGTCACCGTGACTGTTTCGTCACTCTTATCAAGACCGTAGATATGTATGGAGATGCGCGTATGTTACGACGTGACCATTGGGTGACATTTCGCGCATCTCCATACATCTACGGAGTGACGAAACAGTCACGGTAACAAAAGTAACCCGTGCGCGCTTAGCCTTAAAGACAACGAATTACACTTTCTAACAACGTCTGACCATTGACCATAAAAACCTTATTAAACAACACGTTATTGGTAATAAAATGTGAACTGTACACTGACCTCCCATCGTAAATGCTTCGATGTACAGCGCACTTCTTATTAGCTGTTCCGTCGCGCGATATGTAGACCCAGCTTAAAATAAATCTTTATTATAAAAACGAAAAACCCGACTGCTAAAACGTCTTGCCCTTATTTGTTACAATTTAGCAGACGAGTTTTTTTTATAGTTAAGTATTTTTCGTAGCAAGTAATGTTCTCAAAAGAAATGCGAATTATTTCTTGTCTTAGTACCAATATGATGACAAAACGCTGATTCGTGCCTTGTGATCCTACCCATGCTGACGTCCGCCATTTTTAATGTTTCATGACATGAAGTTTAGGTACATTTACCTTGAATGACACCTGATACCAACAAAATCTCGTTAGCAACCCTTGTATGTCCCCACTGCTGGGGCACGGGTCTCTTCGTGCATCGCAGGAAGGTTAGGCCATACTCCATCACGGGGGCCCAGTAAGGGTTGGTGGAGGATCGTAAGACAGTGGTGGGCCTTACTGTCAGAAGTTATCTAGCCGCCCATGAGGCCTGATATGGCTTAACGACGCCCGTTCTATGACAACCGGCAACAATGGCTTAACGTGCCTTGCGAAGCAAGGATGCGCTCGGAAAAAATGCCACTAGCGATGGCCACGGGACGGTCACCCATCCTGCGCCTGACCGCGCCTGTTGTTGCTTAACTCAAGTGATTGATTCCAATCACTCGTTTCGCCCATGAGACGGTAGCGCTAGATCCAGCCGAAAAGCCGCTGCCACGCGCACTTCTCATTAGTGCCCCATTGGATGCGCGCGCGCAGGAAGCGACGCGACGCGTCTATTTCCAACCGGACGCGCGCTTGTTTATTGTCACCCGCTGTCATGGCGTAGCGGGGGTACAGTGGCATGACTCTGCTGTCTTGCAAATCCAATTATTAAAAAACTATTGTTATTATAAACTGTTGGTATTACAAAAAAATATAAAAAACTAAAGAAATGCAACGACTTATGAACGTTGATGAAGCGAAGGTGATCTGTCAGGATCGTAGCAAGTGGGATACAGGCGTGATACGTTATGTATGTAAAAAAAACTTAGTTTAGGCAAAAACTATACTATCTTGTAATTGGCGCACTAACTATTTTTATAACTTTCATAAATTGTTTATCAGCTGTTGGTTTTTCATAGATAACAAACGAATAAATAAATAAAATAAAACAATGTGATCCTTAAAAAACAATGGGATCCGTAACATTAAAACTAGAACTAATGTTACAAGTGACAGTCATTATTCCAGGCAATGTTCACTCACGTAATTACTAGGTACATATTAGTTTTTACAATATACCTCGGCTACTATCGGAAAGAATCGGATATAATCGTGTAATAGAAATATCGGAACTAATATGACACTTAATTTAACATAACTTTTCAAAATAGTGAAGAAAAGTTTTATACAGAGCAGGAAGTAGTATTACACTCGTGTGCTTTCGCCAAAAACCGAAGCCTACTAGAGCCCAAGGTATATCCTAAAAGCTAAAAGACTGCATTATACTTCACAGAGGTGAGGTTTAGGTAGAAATTATAATTTCCCCATCTTCTTGAGATCTTCCTGTATACAGCGAAGCGCTCGTGGCCTAGTCGAACCCAGTGACTGGAATAAATCACTTGACTTAAGCAACAACAGGTGCGGTCAGATGCAGGATGAGTGACCGTCCCGTGACTATCGCTAGTGGCATTTTTTCATCCGTGCTTCACAAGGCACGTTAAGCCGTTGTTGCCGGCTGCCATATAATGGCAGTCTTTAAGCCATGTCAGGCCTTATGGGCGGCTTGATAACTTCTGACAGTAAGGCCCGCCACTGTCTTACAATCCTCCACCAACCCGGACTTGGCCCCGAGGTGGAGTATGGCCTAACCTTTCTGCGATGCGGGAAGAGACCCGTGCCCCAGCAGTGGGGACATACAAGGGTTCATGTCGTTCTAGGCCACCTGCCCATCTAAGCCGTTGACGTTATGTTATGTAAAAAAAGTTGTCCAAACAAACGCGGCTGACTGTGCCCCCTCTAAGCTCGAGCCGACATCGAGTGTCCGTCTATCGTATCGTTAACACCCGGCCACGCTATTAACATACAGATTACTAGCCAGATAACATGATAGATCGGACGCAGGCGTCAGGTATTTTATACACGCTTTTATTGGAAGGGCTGGTTCCTGTCACATTTGGAAAGTGCCTGTCAATTAGGTGACATTATTTTGGTTGTTACAAATTTAATGGGTTTTTCGTTTCTTGCCACATCAGTTTTTTTTGTTCATCATCGTGATTTTCAGCCCATCGCTGCCCACTGCTGGGTATAGCGGCCGTTCAAATATTGTAAATAATTGTAATAACCCGCTTACGTAATACTTAAGCCTTATCAGAGGCCCTGTGGGCGGCTCAATGACTTCGACCCGTCACTGTCTTACAATCCTCCACCAACCCGGACTTAGCCCCCGTGGTGGAGTATGGCCTAACCTTCCAGCGATGCAGGAAGAGACCCTTGCTCCCGCGGTGGGGACATACAAGGGTTGATATCGATATCGACGTAATACTTGAACATTTCGAGCTTAGCATCCACACTACAGTATTTTTAATATAAGAGATTTTTATCATAAAAGATGAGTACTTATTTTGAGTAAATAATAATATTTTAATGCCCTTCATATGACCTCTGAGGACCTCTATGATGACGTCACATGTTAAATTGTCTGTGGTAGTAGTTATTCTGTGGAAAAACTACCAATGGCCTGTCAACTTCATCTGTCAAACACATCGATGTCATTCACATGTCACACTAAACCACAGACAAATCCAACCGCGAGCTCTACCTACACACAGAGTATGTAACATATGACGTCACGCCGAATAATATTAATTTTAATTAAATAACAATGATAAACTCGATTAATCACGAAAAAAATTAAACTAGTTTCTTAAAATTATGTCTACTATCAGAATATAAAATAAAATCCGATCATAAAAAAAATTTGCATCCCTAATTGCCATCACACACAATCCCGTGCCAGCCGCTTCCATGGGCCCTCTGCCGACTCAACGACATCGTCCTACCATGGGGCCGCTGGGAGCCAATTCATTAATGAGCAAATAATTCGTATACGACCTTAAGGCTCTAAGACTTGAATTCTACATAAAAAGTCGAGCGACAGCCAAAATCTTTATTCTGAACGCCATGCTAGATTGAATTCGAATGACAAAATGAATGTCTAATGACTCTGTCGAGTTACCTTATCTTACTTTTATGCGACAATTGTCTAAGCCTTCGAATATTTTGCTTTGAATTCTCATGGGCGAGAATCAGCTCCTTGGTATTCGTGTTCTCGGCAGCCAATCTGTAGGACGCCCTCCGACCGGTGGGATGACGATCTGCGAAAAACTGTCGGTAGACGCTGGATGCGGCAAGCTGAAGACAGGGCTCTATGGCGCTCATTAGGGGAGGGCTATGTCCAGCAGTGGACTACATAATATAGCCTGAAGAAGAAGAATCTGCCATTGCCCTTGCCCCCACCATGTAAAAAACAATGGCTCAGGCACTACAGGGTCCCAGTGTCAATTCCAATTTTAACATCTGCCCTAACTTTAAGGGAAACTTTTTTAAAAACCTATTTAGAGGCTAAAAATTCCACCCATGCCGGGATTCGAACCCGCGAACTCTGGCTATTCGTGCCAGAGCTCTTTCCAACTGAGCTAATGGGCGACTCACCGGCATCAGTGAAATTTCGAACCTCTTTACAATATTCTCTGTATTACGTACAGGCAGCTTAAGAAAAACTGTCACTAAATAAGATTACATTCGCTTACCTCAAGCTCAAAGGACTGCACTCGTTTAGTCATGCCGTAGACGTAATTATTGTCAATGGCATTTGCAAATAAACTGCCTCTAGGCTGATAGCACGACAACGCAAGTCGATCGTAAACGTCAAAACTCGCGCCTTTCCTCCTTGTCAAAGTCTGTCATCTGAGCGTCACAAAGCGCGTGATCGCCACCGTACTACCAATGCTGCTTGCTTTGAAATAGTTATGAGAAGTGAACCTCAGCGCTATATTGTGTCTCTCACGTTAAGAACTAGATGTTTCTAAACATTATAATCATCGACGACCGCCTGCATCCTGAAATTCTTCGGACATACCGTCTGAATATGTTATTATCGCCGGTCGCGCGAACGGGAAACAAAGCAGAGCTGCAATGCGTGCTCTGAGCGCCCAGAGCTCCCAAGATCCGAGTTCCAAAAGCTTCAATGCGTTGGACAGACACTATAAGAAAAGCTTCGGGCGGGATCCCACAAGCGGCTCTACATCTGGTGCATAATAGGATCGAATGGAGAGCGTTGGTGGCAGAAGCTGCCCATAGTCACGTCCCTAAGTCATGAGGATACGACGAAAGAGAAGCTAATGCAGAGTTTTCTTAAGCATTTACGGTCGTGAATAAAATGACTGTAAAGAACTCCCCATCCCAATAGTTACTCGATATGCGTAGGCGGACTGGTCAGAGTTTAAGGCCTGAGAGCCGATTCTCGCCCATGCGAATTGAAGGCGTAGACACAAAATATTCAAAGGCTTAGAGACGTTTGTCGCATAAAAATAAGTTAAGATAACTCGACAGAGTCATTAGACATTTATTTTCTCGTTCGAACTCAATGTACCGTGGCGTTCAGAATATAGATTTTGAATTTCGCTCGACTTTTTATGTAGAATTCAAATCATCGGCCTTAGAATGGTATACGAATTATTTGCTAATCAAGTGAGAATTGACTCCCTGTGCCTTCTGTTAGTGCGTTACACTACAATGACAGAAATGGACGGGTCACGTGACGTCTTTTTTTATATACCACTGACGCCTAGAAGGTTTGATACCGTATGCGGGCTTAGACTTAAAGCAGCCGTGAAATGAAATCGTCACGTTCGTGAAATTGTTATTGTATACTACGATACATTAACTGATTCGAGTGCCGTGTGTCTTCTCGCCTTTATGAGCTGGATGCTAGAGGCTTTCTAAACAGTAGAACAAAGTCTCATCCCGAACCCATCTCAATTCCAGGTCACTGGAGAAGTCAAGCAGTGGCAGCGATAAACCTAGCGAGAGCTCAGCCAACAGCAATAGCAAGGAGCAAAACAAGAAGCCGCATATAAAGAAACCCCTTAACGCTTTCATGCTCTACATGAAGGAGATGAGGGCCAAAGTGGTAGCGGAATGCACCCTGAAAGAGTCTGCAGCCATCAACCAGATCTTAGGTCGACGGGTAAGTCCTGCAGCTTAGCATTTGACCGTTTGATGTCCTTTTGTTTTCGAACTTCAAATTTGATTTTGGAACGATGTTCATTCGTTTGTTTTTTTTTTTTTGAGACCAAATAATGGTTGTTTGAACCTCAACCTTAAAATTGACATGTGGATTTAGATGTACTGTTGAGAGTCCTTTAGTTATTCTTGTTACGAACGTACGGCGAATGGTATTTCGAAACGGGTGACCTAATATGTAAAGGCGCGAGCTTATGGAAAACAAAGGCTGCCCACGGCCGAAGGCTAACAATATCTCCAATCTAAGCTAGATGTATTGAATAATAAATAATCCAGATGCATAAGCGGCGCGCACCGACCGGCCGGCTAGGGTTGCCAGGTACAAACATTAAGATTCCGGACAAAGTTTCTGATTTATTTCGCCAATTCTTTGGATGTTGTTTTCATAATTTTCTATGAATACGGACACAAACTCGTCGATGTAAGGCGTGAAAAATTACAAAAACGGGCGAAACACACTTTTACAGACGAGACAATTTTCGAAATGTTTAACACTAACTCCATATACATAATATTCACACATCTCGTCTTGAGTCTTGAGACCTTGAAGACCTTTATTGGGCAACTTACATTTCAATTATTTAAAGATCCTCGTTCAAAACATCCGGGGAAATATAAACATTTCCATTTCCTGACAGAGCATTATTTCTGCACACATCCGGAAAATTCCGTCGCCTGGTAGCCCTATTAGCGGTCCCGGGAACGCGAAGCCGCCCGCGTTCCTAACAAGAATAACAATCGCGACAAGCACCAATGAGACACCCCGCCCTCAATGTCCCCAACTGTGAGGTAACAATGCAATATCCCGTGTGTCGTATACGCAGTGGCATTCTCTGAGTCGCGAGGAGCAGGCCAAATACTATGAGAAAGCGCGGCAAGAGAGACAGCTCCATATGCAGCTGTACCCGGGCTGGAGCGCGCGAGACAACTACGGTTACGGTTCCAAAAAGAAAAAACGGAAAAAGGACCGCAGTCCCGCTGAGCTGGGAGGTATTGGACCCTGGGGTTCCCCGACGGGGCCCCGACACTCGCTTCATGTCCCCTCCCCGCCCGGCCGCCCCCCGCACGCCCCGTCACTAACTCTAACACCGAGAGCGGCGGCCGGGCCCGGCTTGTGTCCACACTAACACGGCCTCCCCCCCGTATGTGAGTGTGCGTGTGTGCGTTTTGCTCTCTCCACTGTGCCGTCCGTCCGACGGCGGTGCTAGAAAAGCCGGATAGTCGGCCGGAGGCAGTGGGGAAGCGGCGGAGAGCCTCCGCGTCGCTGTTGCGTGTTCAGTGTTCAGTAGACGTCGAGTGACCGTTAAAAGTACGCCCCGCACCCCCCGACCGGAAACTATATTGGTTTGTTTAGATGTCTAGAAGAGCCGCGTCCAACGACCGACTGCAGAATAGGTTCTGTGAGGAACTAGTAAAAAAAAAACAAAACAAAAAAACACACACCAATTGGCCATTTCATTTTGTTCTCGAGCGGTTAGGCTTGTCAAAATTTCGCGTCGTTTAACGTACGGGCGGTTTTTCTAGCACGCACGGCTAGGGACGAGGGCTGTCTCGACGCTGCGGGCCACCGTCGAAGTGCATTTCTCTCTTTTTTCCATGTTGCGTTGACATGCGCACGCGCAGTGGCACGCGCTCGGCCGCGAGGAGCAAGCCAAATATTACGAGTTGGCGCGGCGCGAACGTCAGCTGCACATGCAGCTCTACCCCGATTGGTCGTCTAGGGCTAATACGCAAAGGGGCAAGAAGAGGAAACGAAAACAGGAGACAACCGATGGAGGTACTGCCTTACAGTCCGTCGACTGCCTTTCCCAAGCTTATCCATACCCGTGGCGGCTAGAAGCAGTTGGCCGTTGCACAACTCGCCCGCCGAGCAGCGAGCCGACCCGCCGTTTGAATGACTCGAGCCTGATTAAAAGAAACGAGGTCAATTAATCGAGGATTAACTCCCAGAGACGCTCGCTGCTCAATCCCGCTCCCCTACAGGGTTCAATCACATTGAACCCGCTCCGAACAGCGACGAAGTAGATTTTAAACGCAATTTGAAACTTGCCGTATGTCCAAAAATGGTTGAAGGGGTACAGGTTGTAGTTATGAGAAGCATTATTTAATTTTCTTTAACTTTTTTTCTTTTTTATATATTGCATTTATTTATTGGTTTTTTTTTTTGTATAACGCTATTTTAAGAGAGATTCCCTGGATGCAAGTGGCACTCCTTCGAAGGTTGTCCCGGTTTCGGCTTTCCGTTTTGCTCCGATGCTGCGTGGCGCGGGCGGTGCGTGCATGCTCAGACAAATGACACGAGGTCAAGTTGCTTTGCAGGGAACCTTGAATAAACGCTGGGACAGCCTTCTGTACTGCTAATATAGAAGAAGGTGACGAACATGTGCATGGAAGGAGTCCCGCTCTTTTAACGTAGACTTCTGCGAGGCAGTTGAAAGCTCCCGACAGGACGATAGTGGAGAGCTCAGATGATTCTTGAACACAGTGACATTGGAATGTTCAAAAGAAACGCTGCCGAAGCTTCCATGTCTGCGTTGTTTATTTATAATGATATTGGCCAAATGACATTAGTTTATTTATGATTCCGGAGGAACCTATTCTGCTTCAATTATTGCTTCTATGGCGTTATGATTTTATTCTGTTTTAGTTCCATGCCAGATAATTGTAGTGGCCTGTTTTTGTATTGTTTTGGAAGTTGCGAGTAATGTTGTTTTTTTTTTAATTTCTTAAACCAATATTATTTCCGTTTCACTCCCGTTCGTTTGTCCCATCCGTTCCCGCATGTTTAACTAACACGTCAGGTGGTCGGTGCATGATCGTTTTTTCTGGTATTACTGTAGTGTAGTTAGACGTTAGCCGAATTATTTTTAAGACGCTTGAAATATGATTTCTTGGCGAATTACTTTCAGCCATCTCATTGCGAACTCCCGAGTGACTGATTGTTTCACGTCGTTTTGGCACACCTAGAGGCATGAACGGATTTGCTGCGACATCATATTTTTTTTCTCTTTGAGTTTCCAGTTTTCAGTCGGCAAATTTAATTTGCAGTCGGCAAAGAACCTCTATTGTTTGCGAGCTAAAGTTCCACCCAAAATTTATTAACTGAAGCAATTTTGATTTAATTATTTTTCCGGAATGTCTAACGATACTCCACGGTTGAGTTCTAATCGATGTTTTTGTGAATTTTTAGGGAATAACTTGAAGAAATGTCGGGCGAGGTATGGCCTGGACCAGCAGAACCAATGGTGTAAACCGTGCAGGTGGGTCACAATTTAATTATTTCTTTTTAGTTTTCGCTTTCAAACAGTGGCGTTATAGCTGAAATTCGCGTAGGATATCGTGAACGCATGGGCTGGCGCGCTTTACCGCGTCCGACCATTCGTTCACGATTACGTGAGTTATTTTTCTAGTTATGTATATTGTTTCTATGTGGAAAGACTTGGCTTTATTATTCTTAGTCTTCAGCTAGCTGTTAAAAAAGTCGCAAGAGGAGCCAGGGTTGTAAATGTATATTTTTTATTTAACTTTTTCTTTGTTATAAATTGAAAGTTTTTTTTCTATATTTATGTAGTGGATGTTGTGTTCTGTTGTTAAATTTAATTTTAATGCAGTGCCGCCTGGTTTTTTTATAAACGGCCACTAGCATAAGCGCAGCAAATAAAAAAAAAGAAACATACTTATTCAGAAAATGTGTCTTTTCACAAAGAAATGAGATGCGTCCATTTTAGTATCAAGATACATAAATGAGAAATCTAGATTTTTTTGAAAGTAGACAAAGTGTGAACTCGTAGTGAAATAGGTTTTAGAACTAGAGACCGTGTCGAAGGGCAATCATTTGTCGAAAAAAAAAACAATGCAAAAACACTTTCAAAAAAATCTTTTTCGAAAGACACATTTTCTGAAACAAAAAAGGAAACGCTCGCTTTGGAAATTATTTTTCAAAATTTTGTTGTATTGTTTATCTGCAAACTGTTTCACTGGGTATGATTACTTATCGAAATGTTTTTTCCACTCATGATTGCCGCTTCACGACGGATCGATGACGAAACTCGCTGGCACTGGTGATGTTATTTCTCTCTAAATTACAATCACGCACCAAACACCATTTGACTCTTCGATAAATCTAAATTAATATTATTGATGTCTCAATTGTTCTTACGCCAACCTTTCCATATATCACAACTCCCCCATCCCACCTCCTCCTAACCCATCTCCCCATCCAATACCATCACCCCATCCCATCTCATCACCCCATCCCATTTCATCACCCCTCTCTCATCTATCGCCTAATCCTCTTTCACCCTATTCCAATCCGAACCAATCACCTCATCACCTATCACCGCTTCCTCGCCCATCACCTCGTTCCCACCTATCTCCTATTCCTCATCCCTCCCCACGTCAACTGTCTCCGCTTGATCACCTTTCGAATCAACCTCACCAATCACCTGGCCCGCTTTCCCCTTACTCCAACTCTAACGTTGATCATTAAAAAAATACTTTTAATTATTTGGCTAATTTATTTTATATAAAAAATGTGCTTGATGTCTAAATATTAACTACAACAATTTCATAAAAAATAACAACCTATAAACTACTATTGATCAATTGGCGAATTTATTTGATTAAAAACGTTGCATTTGTATTTTGCGTCGACACCAAATTGATCAACTTAAAATATGTAAACCTATCTCGTCATTAAATGGCGAATTACAAAAACATTGTTTTTGCCTTTTACGACTTTGGTTGTGTTGGTTCATAATTTTTTTCCGCATATCAATCTGCTGTCATTAAAAATATATTTCACTTTCCACTTTCAAATTACCCTTTCACCCCACCTTCTGTTCACCTATATATCACTTCTAATCCCGAAGTCCCGAGTCAAGTGGTGTTATGGTCTCGGGAGGCCTAGGGCTCCTGCGGCCCGAGGCGGCGACTCCTCTGCCGCCCGCGAGCCTTGTCGGGAGCCCACCTCAGGAACCGACGTATGTTAATCTCTAGTGCCGGCCTTCGCCCCCCGATGGAATCTAAACGGTCAGTTTAGGGAATTGACGTGTGTGTTTGAACATGTTGGCTGGTTTTTAGTTGATCGAGAGTTGTTTTTTTTTTTGTTGGCTAGTTTACGATTTGTCGAAATGCAATTGAGATTTGCGTTTTTTTTTTGTTGTTGTTGATGTGGACTGATGTTTCAAGTGACGGTTTTTAGATGTTCGCGATTGGTGCCAAGGCGAGATATTGAAGTTTGATTTTGAATCTTCAGAAAAGTACTTAATATAAATCTAATTGTGGTGAATAACTGATCTGACAATGTCTAAAACGCATTTAAATTTTCTTCAATTATGAGGAAATTAAAACATTAAATTCCAAAACAGCCACTTTGAATATCAGCCGTAGTTTTATTGAAACAATATTTTAAGTTGTAACCAATTTCTAGTGTGTCTCTTGAATGATTACGTCAAAGAATTCCGTTTGATTTAGTGACGATTTGTTTCGCTTTAGACGTTGTGTTTAGTTTCGATGTTTATTTTTTATCCTTAACTGTGTGTTGTTCTTTTAGGTCGTAGCCAGTTTCCGTTTTTTTGTCTTACTCTCATAAGAACTAACTTTCACCAACTATCATTCGTTACTGGCATGAAGATTTTGACTTTCAATTCTTTTTTTAACAGCAGTTTTTGCCGCATGCCCTTTTTCGTGTCGTACTCGTATATCCTCACCTGCCATCGCTTGATTCTCTATCTAACCTTAGTTTATCCTTTGCAGACGAAAGAAAAAGTGCGTCCGTTACTTCGAAGCGCTGGCGGCGGCATCAGGCACGGTCCCGATGCCGATGACGACGCCCCAATCCCCGTGCTCTGACGGAGACGACGTCAAACTTGAAGAATTGTCTGACGCTTCAAGCGACGCTGACACGCCTCTCAACTCGGCCTCAAGCCCTGGAGGCTTGAGCGCTCTGTCTTCGCTGGCATCCCCCGCATCAGAGCCGCCTAACCCGCCGCCGCCTCGAAACCCGGTCGGGACGAACCCTAGGGACGCAAACAATCCTCTGTCGGTGGGCCAGTTGACGTCGCAGAGTTGGCCAAGGTCCGCGCAGGCCAGGCCGGGCCACGAAGTGATATCGGTTTCGTAGTGCGGCGGCCGCGCGGCTGTCAAGCGCGCGTGAGTGAGTGTCGGTTACGTTTCATGGCGTTCACGAGGCTGGTACACGGTGCAGCTGGACTTTGGACCGTTCTTGTCTGGTGTTGAATTCAGATTGTCAGTGTGAGGCCTTAGCCACACAGAAGAAACGAGGGCGGGGACGCAAATTCACCCCACGTCCCTTTTGTGTGGCCAAGGGCTCCGGGGTGAAACGCACTAGCGTTTGCTTTGTACGCGTTGGAATGACCGCAATGTCGATTGTTTGAAAATGTGTGCGCTGAGGTTTTAATTCTGTTAATCCGCCCGAACTCGCACGAGGATGCGGCTAAGTGCCCTCAAGTGCCTTCAGTCCCTTTAGGGCTATTCCTTTATGACGAAAGTCTTCTACGAAAGAAGAATACTTATTGAACTCCACGCATGAAAAAGTTTGATCCTTTTCACAAAATCGTCTTTCATAATAAATCCTATTCCCAGATTGACGTAGAGTTATGACGCGCTCGCGAAGTTGACGTGTAAGCGGTATGAAATAAGTGAGACTATTCGCGGCGGCGCGTGCGCGTCATAGAAATACATATTTTTCAATAAGGCGCTTTACATCGGCGTTCTGAATTTGACAGGTTCAAAGTCTAGTGGTAAGATAACTACTGTCGTGTGTACAGTGGGAGCGGTTAGTGTTTTGGTTGATCTGGCTTATAGGACTTAGTTACAACCTTTTTTTTGTGACAGCCATTGGGGTAATTTACTGCCCACTAGAGGAGACATACCTAAAAAACGCCAAAAATTTGCACAACATACCAATGGAAACAAATCAAATGAAATCAAAAACGTGTTATTCAAAGTCGCACAGCAACTGCCGAATAATGAACGTTACGAGTGAAAAAGTCGATGTTCGGTAAAAAAATTCTATTAAAGTACATCATTTTCAAACTTTAATGAGTCGGTGGCCAACTCGAATGCTCCAGTGCCTCGGCGCGGTGACGCCGTTCTCAGCCAAGACTAGGGTTGCATTTGAAACATAAGATCATTTTGAAAAAAAAAACACTCTTAGCCCCGCTTAGCCCTGGTACACTAACAAGCTGTTAATCTACTGTTAACAGCTGTCAGTTCGCCGAAGTGCATACAAAAAAAAACAACTGACAACTGTTAACAGTAAATTAACAGATTGTTAGTGTACGAGAAACTGGGAGTTAGTCTCTTGAAAGTCCTTAAGTCCAGAGTTCACATAATCATTATAAAAAATAGAACTCATGAATTGTGCTGGCTTTATTCATAAACATGATCATTGCCATTTCCAAATAATCTTCTACTAGACCTTCTCGGCACAGAGTGTACTTTACAAAGTTTTTGAACCGCGTTACAGGCAGGCTTAATATATCGTATAGTTGAAACATATACAATGCCCCATGAGGGATGTATTAACCTTTGCCAGCCTTCGTTTTTAGTTTACATCGTATTTGGCTACCTAAAGTTACTTATATTTTCTTGACTACCATGTTATTTCCATAGATATACTGACTGAAAATATGTACATACTCCATTGGATTTTTTACATTTCTTTTCGTACAATATTTTAAAATGCCGAAAGACGTTTTAAAACGAATCCAGACGAACTTTCGTGACGCAAAACTTGTTTGTCTCCTCTACTATGTAGATACAATGTATTTATCTTTACTTGTCTAATTTAGTAAACAAAATTCTAACCTCATAAATTTTTACATTTGAACCTTTACATTTGGTGTCAAAACTTGTTATTTTCGCGCAAGTTCGTGAACTTTTTTTATGAAATTGGCAGCGTTGTATCTAAAATAGTATTCCAGGTGTTCATTTACGAGAATATGACAGTTTTTGACTAAACAGTCAACTAAGAACCTTGTTTACTAAAATGGAGAAGTAAAGATAAATAAACTGTAACTCATTGGTGACAGCTGCCGTGTATGGCACTTGTAGAACTGTCACAGATAGGGTTGCCAACTTTTTTTGTGACAAATATAGTATTTTCGAAGCATTACCCGTAAAAATTATAGTAGGTGGCAAAACTACTAAAAAAAAATAGTATGGAAAATATATAACCACTTATATATTTTCCTTATTTTTTAAAAGACTATTTTACTTCCCTGCGTCTTAATAATAATATTTTTATTTTAAAGAAAATAATCAAATGATTCATTACAAATCAAGTTTTAAGTTAAAAAACACCATTAATTCAGAAAAGGACAGCTAATAGGTGACAGTGACAGATCACTGACAGCTTAGTGAAGGAAAAGTTTTTTTTTTTCGATAAAGCGCGTTCTACACAGTCCGCGAAAGCGCGGCAGTCATGCATGCAGCGCGATTCACGGACTTAAGACTTGAAGAGTCAGCTTTAGAAAAAGATTAAGGCTGGGTTCCGTTTTTCTCAGAATATAGTAGTTTCGCCTACTATATATATATTTTTTAAATATAGTATTTGAACCCCTAATATAGTAAGATACTATATTATATAGTAGGGTTGGCAACCCTAGTCACAGAAGTCAATTTGTAACTCTACCGTAACCCGATGAATTACCAGTTGCCTGTCAACGACGCACGAATGAATTGGAACCCGAAATCGTTAAAGTTTTTGAAGAATTTTATCTTGAACTTAATTTACAATTCGACATCTATTATACGTAATTAGCGGTCTTCTTTAAAAAAAAAATTGGATTCTTAAAGCACTCCTCAGAGGCAGTTTATTTAATCTGTGATTATGTCTTTTCCTTGTATAATCTCCACTGCAGACTTTTTTAATTGGCGTTTATCGAGTGTATTAAGACATCAACTTTTCTTTAAAAAACACCGTTTACCTTTTATAACCAAGATGAAATTGTTTTAAGATTATAACGTGACGTATTTTCTGGAATGTCAGTTAGGACCAAGACACTACCGCCCCCTAGCGGCCGCGCTTATAAAGTCGTGTTGGTTGTGATACAAAAATGTCTGTAGATTACAAATCGACGCGCTGAAGCTGTAATTTTAAAGAGAAATGTGGTTACTACCTCTGTTGGGTTAATTTGGCGGGTGCTGATACAGAAAATAAACATTTTGCAGTTGGTTCTACGGAAACACACGACGATTTTGTTCATAATTCTAGACTCTATAGTCCATTCATTTAGGCAGTTAAAAAAAGGTAAATATTGTTGATTAGTGTTATTGAAATAAAAATATTTACGTCTATTTGACTTGATTTTTTTTAAATTACATTAAATTCCAGATTGAATTGTAAACATTTTGATTTTGAAAGTGTGTATTTCAATAAAAAGACTTATCAAGATTCATATTTTTTTTTAAGTAGGTTCCTAAATAAATGGACTATAGAGGTGTTATAAAGAATTGCTAGCATAGTCAAAAGGGTTGCTCTAACCACAATCAAAATTGTTTTTATATAGTTATAATTCCGGACCAATAACTTGCACATTTGAATTTCATTATTCATGATTCCGGTCTCATTAGCTGGGGACGCGGAATATGACTTAGGATTTTTAAGGTCTTAAGCTTAGTCAAATTCGATAACAACCCTTGTATGTCGTCATTTCTGGGGCACGGGTCTCTTCAAGGTTAGGCCATACTCCACCACGGTGGCCAAGTCTGGGCTGGTGAAGGATTGTAAGACAGTGGTGGGCCTTACTGTCAGCAGTTATGAAGCCGCCCATAAAGCTATCGACATGGCTTAACGACTGCTATTAGATGGCAGCCGGCACTCACGGCTTAAAGTGCCTTGCAAAGCACGGAAGCGCTCGGAAAAATGCCATTAGCAGTAGTCACGGGATGGTCACCCATCCAACAACAACCGCCTCAAAATAATAACTAAAAAAAAATCGCTAATATGTCCATCGCAAACTCATTCGGACTGATTGGATTTTTGTTCAAGGTATCTGTCAGGCACTATATCAAACTTTAACATGGCGATAAACATGAGCTTCTTCATGCTGGTTTCTATCATTAGACTTTTTTGTTTAGGGCCTAGTCAATCATTCAATATTTGCATTGAAGAATCGGTTAAATAGTATCCACCCTTTGTATGTCCCCGCTGCTAGAGCACGGGTCTCCTCCTGCATCGCAGGAGGGTTAGACCATATTCCACCATGGGGGCAAGTCCGGATTGGTGGAGGATTGTCAGACAGTGGCGGGTCTTACTGTCAGAAGTTATCAAGTCGCCCATAAGGCCCCTGACATGACTTAACGACTGTCATTACATTTAGCCAGCACAGACCGGTTGAATGATCTTTTTATTAATACCAGGATTTTTACCAAGCTCTAAGCTGTCAATTAGTACAAGATTTCTAACTTTTTTGTATGCCTTGTAAAAGAAAACCTTCAAATGGCCTATAGTCAGAAATGAGATTTCTATTGCGCTTGCTACGTACAGCAAGCGCTGTAGCACGTTAAGACTTCAGACACTAGGGTTTTCTCAAGAGGTTTTCCTTGAAAGTTAGCTAGTGGTATTGCTACCGTAACTTCACACTTGAAGTGGCCTAAACCTCCAGTACAAAACGTTAGGTGTTTCCGCAAAATCAATAACAAAATATAAACATACCTATAGATGTACACTAGCAATAGACTTAACACAGATGCGCACTACCAGTCATCTTAAATATAAAATGATCTCAAAATTGTGAGCCCCAAAGTCATTTATACGCATTTCGTTTCAAATTTTTGTCGCCGAAAATATTTAATCACTGAATAACTTACTTTTTCAGTACATAATAGAAGATTTTTATGCTAGCCCACTCTGGTCTTTTTAGGGAACTGTGGGTATAGCGCCTTAATTATGTAACTTTGCACGTATACATCTGTGTGCGAAAGCGGAATGTTTACTTAGCTCTGCCGTACAGATATGAGGCGTGCTATGTATCAGACATAGTGGATACCGCATTTTAGTCGATACCTGATACGCGAGAGTGATATTGAGCCACATAATGGACAAAATACGATAACAACATACGTTGCTGAAATAAAAAATACCGTTTCTAGCTTTAACTTTATTGACTACGGGAAAAATACTTTGTAAATTTAACTTTAATAATTATGGAGAAAAAATATTAAATTCGACCACAATAAGCAAGTTTCCTTAGCTCGCGTCGTCACCGCCAAAAAAAATGTCAGTGTCTGTTTGACAGATGACCATTTCTCTAAGTTTAGGTTATTTTTCATCTGTCAGGTCAGTCGTACAGATTTTTTTTCACTTGGCAAAGGCATCGACACAATATTAATACAGGTCTCAGAGCTACGTCACTTCCGGTTAAATAATTTATTTTTTCTAAAATCTTTATCTTATTAAATGAGTGTCCAGGAAGAAATCTGAAAGACACTGGTCTTTTGTTTTTCCCCCCTTTACTCAAAAATAATTTATAAAGGCAAGCATTTTTTTTTTGTCGCATTGTCCATTGTAAGACGAAGTCCATTATGCCGGCGCCAGACAGATGATCCAACAAGTGATCACAACATAAGTGTTCACATGGGTGGCACGGACATTTGTTACTATTTTCACATAAAATGTCCGTGCCACACGTGTGCACACTTATGTCATCACTTGTTTGAACTTCTGTCTGGCGCCGGCATTAGATATTTCGTTTGTGCACATAGATTGGTAGTTAGCCAGTGTCGGCTAGGTTTACCTCACGATGGGTTGGTTGAGAGAGCGGAATGGGAGGTGAAGTGAATGGACTTACTTGGTGATGGTGGATGATGGCTCGCTTTAGCTGTTGGGCAGATGATGATCGGTGATGGATGAGCTGATGCGTCCAGCGCACGGAGAACACTCCTGCACTGTTCACTTATAGTCTAGTATTGTCAATATATTGTATTTTGAGCTGATAAAGTTTCTTGGTCACCAAAATGTCTATCACTTCACGAGAATTCGAGCACTTATCACGCGCGTATGTCACAGTGCGAATGTGTGTGCAGATGGCTGGATAAATTAGTAGCGAGCGAGCGGCACGAGCGACGGCACCGGGGCGACCAGAATAATGAACAATGCGTGACCACAGATTCATGATTACGTCGCGTCGATTCTCGCGCGAACACAGATGTATACGTGAAATGTTACATAAACAATGCGCAGTTTGAACTTATTGGTAAACTGTCTTCCCTTTCGGTACATGAAGACCTGTTAGGTGAATTTCTTCCTCTAGTCACATTAATATGTGCCATTTTCATAATCAATCGGCTTAGTTAGGCAGTACATTTTGATTTTGGGCGACAAAAAAGAGAAATGTGACATTTTTTGGTTTCACACACTTCACTATCAGTCAATATTATTTTCTGTAACATTTTCTTAGTCACTTATTACGTTGATTGTTTAATTATAATTCCCCTTGGTCAGTTATTATCAGACAATGTCGGGAGTAGTATTGACTGTTGGGGCACAAATTATAACCGTGTTATTTAAAGAAACACGACTCCGATGAAACGCTCTTCAAGTGCAATTTAAATCGTATTTGGAATCCATTTTAACAGCACTCGAATAGTGTTTTGAGAAGTCGTATTTTTTGTGTATAAAACCGGTTTTTGACTATGGTATGGTAATATGATATAAAATCTTGAGATATAATAAGTTATCGCTCGTCATACATTTTATACGAGACCGGTTCCACTGTGCTTAATAATATTATAGCTATAAAACTAAATGTATGACGAGCGATAAAATAATATAACTCACGATGTCATATACATATACTGACAGTATATGTATATGACATGTATACAGTCAGCTTAACACGCTGACTGTAAAACCGAAGGTCTCGGGTTCGATCCCCGGCCGGGTCAAACTAGGAAACGAACGTTTCTAGTTTGTCTCGGGTCTTGGATGTTATCTATGTATTTATTGTATTAAATCTATCGTCGAGTTAGCAGCAGTAACACAAGTCAATTTAGTTGTACTCAATATGGGGCTAACGAGATCTGTGTAATATGTCCAGGGGTATTTATTTATTCATATTATATTACATCCCACAGTGAAGAGCCGGCTTAACACCGTCTTTCTTTGAACTATTTTTCCTAATAAAAGCGGCCTGTATCAGTTGTAAAGGTTCCCTAGAAGTTAGTCTTAACGTTCCCTTTGCTCTAAGCTCATGTAAAAAGTAAAGTAAGGCCCAAGCGAAGGGAATACTATTTTTCCGTTGTACGGAACCATTTAGACTGTTGTAGTTTTTAGAATTAGGGTCGACACGTTCGCAAGGGTGCGTACCGATTTTACTTTAAAATGTAATTTTAGAAAATTAATTGTCCTTTCAATTGTGTCTTCTGATTTTATTTATTCGACTGTTGTATTATTGGGTTTTGATTCAAAGATAAATTAAATTTAAAAGTTGCATCGGTATGCCGGACATTGTATATGTGTAAGTACATACATATTAAATGTATAAAAAAATAGTTTTAATCTAACTGTGTCATATTAGATGTTAAGTTTACTATGCTACTGATATACATACTATACATAATTAAATATATAGAAAAGAAAAAGGATTTTAAACAAAAAATATTAGTGGAATACTGACACATAAAATTTCAATATCATCATAACGTAATCAGGCGGAGAAATGGTTTATTTTTCTTTTATTTTCATCGAGTTATACATACCTAGGTAATGAAAATGACGACACCTCACGGATTTAAAGGGCGCCACGAAACCATGTAAATAAATTTGTAATTCAATATTATAAAATAATAAAAATATTTAGAAGTCCTTTTGGTATAAAAATTGCATTTATATTATTAAAAAATGATTAGTGCCCTCGAAAAAGAATGTTCTTGATGGTTTGTTTTATCCCCATGACAAAACATTTTTGTTAATTACTTTTTATTGTTATTATTAAGAATTTTAAATGTTGTTACTCGCAATGAAGCACATGATTTTTTTCGAATGATTTCTAGATTTTGCCCCCATCTGATTGCAAAATGTTTTTAATATCGAAAAGTATATTTTCGCATGACAAACAGTGAATAATATAATTCTACTTACCATGCATTTATTAGCAATGTAATGTTTTGACAAAAATGCTACATGATCTAAATGCCTACGTTTAATTTTGCTCTTAGCTATTGACCAGACCGTATTTTGAAGTTCAACTCTTGGTTAAATAAAATTATTTTTCTATGCTTTTTAAAATTGATGCTGTGCAATATTGAGCAAGCGCATGGGTTCTGTATATGTCGTGGTTTCTATGGAAGTGTAATTGATATGAGAGTAATTACTAGGAATTATATTTTTCAAATGGTAAAAGAATTTTATGGATTTTTAATTTTCGCACAGAGGTGTAGTTATGTTTATTTTTCTTTTCTTTTTTTTCAACTATTTTATTTGACATCTCTTGATGATTCTCTTAAAGTACGTGCCAAAACCATCTAGAACTAATCGTTTACATACAGGAATTTACCAGCAAATGTTAATAATTTTTTTTTTGCATAAACGTCAGTGCCAAATTGATGAGAGCGTTTCCAGTGTTCACTGGGGAACCCGAAATGGAACATGACTGTACTGTGTAGGTATTTTAGGATACCAATTACCTCTAAAGGGTCTTTATGTTGATATATTTTGTAGGTTGTTTTTATTGTTAAGAGGGTAAAGACAACGTGTGGCTCTAACCGGCCTCTGATAGTTATCTTATTAATTTTCGTAGTAAAAGAAAGATAAATAAAATTGTCAAATTAGTAAAACTCAATTGTTAGGGTCTGGTCCGTGTCTTGTGTTCAATTCGAACGAATATTATTTTAATAAACAACTTGAAATGGAGATCTTTTTGTGGTTTTATTCGTTCGTTACCAAACTTGCTTGGGTTCCTGTTCTGGAAGTTTTACCAAGATATAAAATTTATTGTTATTATTTAAAACGTAAAAGTAGGTACCCGGCGTGCGTGCGTAAAAGTGCGTGCTGCCTGCAACAAATTACGAACGTTGATGAACCGAAGGTGATCTGTCAGGATCGTGGCAAGTGGCAGTCCCTGGTCTCTGCCTACCCCTCTGGATACCGGCGTGAAGTTATATTATGTTATGAATTTTGGAAACAGTATTAATAAAATCGTTCGATAAAGCATCTGGTACACGACGATGCAATGTGGGTTTCCTCTAATTCCTTGTTTTGTAAATATGTTTAGGGAGAAATCTTATAGAACTGACCTAAAGAATCCGCTCTAAGAACGTTAGAAGTAGCTTAGAGTTACTTTATTAAGAAATATTTAATAAGTACCATGTTGTAATTTTTGAAAGTTATTGGGCCTGACACGAGACGATAAGGTGTCTGAAACGGTTGATAAATAATAGATGAAAAAAATTTTTAGGTATAGAAAGAGCCCGGAATAAAATGCCGCATGCCGCTAGCGGTAGCCATGGGACGGCCACAGCCACGCATTTTTCCAGGCTATGGAAGCAAATATTCTGAGATTACGTTGTCCTGTAATTTACTTGGAAGTTGGAAAAAGGCTTTTCCATACTGGGGCCATCCCTATATTTCAAATCGATAAAGGAATCTTTTTTTTTCGGGGACTTTCGTCGAGACCAGTCTCTCGGTGAATTCGCGGCACTTTGCACGGGGTACTTTTAGTTATTCGATACAATTTATAATAGATCTATTTCGACGGCAAAAAAGTCCCCGTAGGACAGTCCCTCGTCTGCGCAAACCCTTAAGTTAATATTTAAGTATATAACCGCCCCAACGTTGTATTGGAAAATCAACCACGCAAGCGCCGACTATATTAATTTTATCGAGCAACGTGTAAAAATACGATCTCGTAAGAAAAAAGAGCTCTGTTTTGGTATTGTTTATTTGTGACAATGCGTAATAATAATAAGATTAAAATACACAATTGGAAATTCAATGCAAATCCTTATAAAATTGTGATGCAACGTACAGAAATACTTATGGAAAAAACTTGCGAAAATAAATGATAGGAATAAAAATTTGTACTGTTCTTTTTGGTGTTGTATTTAAGTAATTATCACCACTTAAGGGGATCCCGTGAGCTAACTAGCGCTACTAATGAAAATAAAATCATCTTTTACAGATTATTGCAAAAAGGTTTATACAATCTCTCAATCATGTTAACAGTAATTTTTAGGATCCACTACAAAGAACCTAGGATTATGAATTAACTTCTTCAACCTATAGTCACCCAATATTATGCGTAGGTATCTTTTAAAAGGCGTGTATTCATTTATTTTGGTGTTGGGCTTTCCCAATTCAGTCTTTTCCTGCCACTTTGACCAGAGAGTCAATTCTCACTTCATTAGCAAATAATTCGTATACGAATTCTACATAAAAAGTCGAGCGACAGCCAAACTCTGTAATCTGAACGCCACGCTACATTGAATTTGAATGAGAAAATAAATGTCTAATTACTCTATCGAGTTATTTATATGCGACAAATGTCTAATCCTTCGAATATCTTCCGTCTACGCTTTCAATCGCATGGGCGAGAATCGGCATCCTGGTCGTCAGTCCATCTCATTGGTTGCTGCCCACATTTCTGCGCCAGTCTCTAGGTCTCCAAACTAGTGATTCTACACCCCATCTTTTGTCTTTTCTACACATTATATGGCCTGCCCATTTCCACTTCGGACGGGCAATCGCCAAGGAACTAGTAGCATTTATACAAAAATTATTTTTTGGCGTTACGCTATCTAGTCCTAAGTTTTTTGCTTAGTTCACCGCCATTTTGTGTGCAATAAACATTTTTATCTTATGGGTTATAAAAATCACTATTAATATGATTGAGATGTTCACACACTTTGCAAGTAAGCTGTAAAAGAAAATGTATTTTTTTCATATGTGGCGTTAATGTTACACCCTGGAGCCCCTTAACCTAAGTTAAGCGTTAGGGTAAAATCATACTTAGTAGAACTCAAGTTAAATAGTAACTTGACGTTAAATCTTAACAGTACAAATTGATAATTTTTTTTCATTATAATAACATTATTAATTAAAAGAGAAACGTGCTTAGTATAAAAACAATGGGGTTTCCTTATTCTAAGCCTTATGTCAGTACAAATACGGTACATGTTGCCAAATTCGCTCAAGCCACAACGACAATCATACATTTTAAAATTAATCCTTCATATTTTTTCTCTATAAAAGACTTCATACAAATGCTTTAATTTCGAAAATTAATCAAAATTATTTGACACTATTCGGGGAGGAAGAAAAATTTTAACCATTTCCTCTCTCCTAATAAATTCAGATACGTTTTACATACCCTATGGGGTAAGATATTGATTAATCAGTCTATTTTAATCATAAATATAGTTTAAACAATAGCAATATTAGCGTTAGTACAACAATAATTCATATTAATATGCTGCCATACAGTCCTATTTCTATGTCATTCTTCGTTATCCAAATGGAAAATGTAAAATAAATTGCATTATAATATCAAAGCTTTAATTTTATGCTAAAGGCTCTCCCACATAGGCCCGTAATTATTGGTCGATAATACCGGATGCTTTATTGTGATATTGCGTCACGATTCCTTACACAAAACTGATTTCCTTACACAAAATTTAAGTAACATAACTTAACCTTCGCCGGTATCCAAGTAGGTAGGCAGAGACCGGGGACTGCCGCTTGCCACGATCCTGAAAGATCACCTTCGCTTCATCCGTGTTCATAAATCGTTGCATGCATGCACGCCGGTTCTGGGTACTTTTTATCTTCCCCTTTGCTAATACATTTGGTCGATGTATGTCCGTCTGGGAGTTTTTGGCAGGTTTTCCTTGATCCTCCTTAATTTGATTTATGTTCAATTATTAAATTTCCTTTTGGCGTTTTCATCGGCCATCTTTCATAGCTAACTGTTAGTGATAACAATTCTTCGCCTGGCGATATATCGATATCCATATTGAAGATTTCTCATAACAGTTGGTAGAACCAAATTTCGTTCTTGACGCACTAACGATCTCGCAGCTGTGTGTGCACGCGGCCCAATACAAAATTTTCGAAGTAATATTAGAAGTATCGAAATATCGCAAAATGGAGGAACGATATTCTAAAAACTCGTATCAGAAGATCGCAGAATGGAGGAAAGGAAGCGTCCTACTTCTATTGAGTCACTATCGCAACAGTGCGTAACTTTTTTGAACTAAAACTTTCGTAAGCACAACACATTGTAGACTTTTAGTCCGGATCTACTTACGGGTGTTATATCGGAGCGAAACCTGGTCGGACTCTTCCGATATAACAACACCCGTAAGTAGATCCGGACTAAAAGTCTACAGTGTGTAACTTCGTAGCAGTCCTAATACATAATGTACTAAAAACTAATAACGCAACCGGTACTATCGACCGATATGTGGGAGAGCCTTTATCCTTTGAAATACGGTTCAATTTGACAGTGACATGATTTTCACCGTTTTTTTTGGTCGATTTGTCAATAGTTGCTATTTTATAATAGAAGATACGATCGATTGACGACCAGGAGAGCACAAGGTCAAGACGAAAGTGTTATCCCACTATTGGGTAACGGCATCTCGCTTTACGCGGGGTAGTAAAGCAAGATGGCGCTAGCCGATGATAGGACGAAACTTCTATCGTGTCGTATGCTCCCCTAGTAGAAGACCACCAGTGGTTAATGCTATCTAGTCTTTAGATTTTTGGCTGGAGGTTCTTCATCGTGGGGTCCTTAAAATGACTATTTATGTTCGAAAGAATAGAAAGATTTTAAGATTTTTTTACAAAACAGATCTGTAAAATATTGTAGACTTTTAGTCCGGATCTACTTACGGGTGTTGTTATATCGAAAGTAAAACATGTTTTTTTTTAATGACACCGCTCTTGAATGCCATGCGTCTAGATGGGATTCACAGTTAATTTTTGGTAGGTACACATTGCCTCTGGTGGTCGGCTACGGTGTGATTTTGAAATCGTTAGCAATATTTTAAGGGAATTCTGTTTTTTCGAACTAAAACTAAAATAATAACCTGGTCGGACTCTTCCAACAAAAAGTATAAAAGTATGTTGATCCGGTTATAATTCAATAATTTTTAAAAGTAAATGTTTTGGCATTTAAAGGTATAGATGGAATTTTATAATTAGGTAGCAACTGGTGTAATGAGGTTTAAGATGCTCAAAGGCAGCGGCTTACATTGTACATTGACGTTCAGCAAACAGAATGTAAATTCTTCACGCTGATTTTATTTTTTATTTTATTAGTGGTATAATATTTTTGTAAATAATCGTTAATCCCAATTTTTGGTTCGAAACTGTGAATATAAATTCAAAGAGCTCTTCGTGCAGAAATTTAAACGTTAAAAATTAAGTGTATAGTACCTAATATTTAGAATAAAAAACATAAAAGCTACTGCCATACGTTTCTATATCATGGTTAAATATGGTTTTGATAGCGTTATTAAAATGTTGATAACGACTTCATATTATCAACCTTTAGACATTCCCTTTTATAATATGTGACTTCTATGGAGTACGTTTTCTACTTATTCCGTTCTCAACATATATACTTATACATAACTGATAATTCGAACCAAGTAAGTACCTTAATTATATCCCGATACAATGTAACTTTGGGTTACCAAAAGGGTACAGTCATCAGCACATAAACCTTAACACATGTGCACTTTACTCAGTCGCATTACGGGCGACTTTGGAACAAAAACATTGAAGAAACAGAATTAAAAATTTATTTGAGTGTCTGGTAGTTGCGAATAAATTAAAAATGTTGCAGGTTGAACTCAAATAAATTAATAAATATTGAGAAATCGTTTCTCGTTTCATGAACAACCAAGATTTAACATTGTAAAGGCTGATTTGCTGTCGAGTTATTTAGTTTCTGACTACGTTAGTACGTGAATACCGTGTCATCGTTCGGAATAGCTCATGATGATTGAACGACGTTAAAGAAACTATACGAAAACATAGTAAAAATCGTTTTGCAACGGGTCTGCGTCGCTCTTAACGGGTTTAATCTAGTCAGAACCGGATACTTCAGCTCGCAACCGGTTTTTTACCAAAGGGTGGAGGATTTGCCGCCTGGAGGGTTGCGTACGCGCACCGAGGTCTTCGTGTCGAGGCCCTCTGTCTCTTCTGTAAATGAGAAAAAATGGGTCTTATTATTAATCGCATATGGCCCAAAACTTCTGACGTCCTAATTACCACCTCCATTGCCATCCTCCATCGCACTTTTTCAAAAACGATGTGCGAAAGATGTAAAAGAGACTACGGCGAAGCGCAATATGAGTGTATGTATGTATGTATGTATGTATGTATGTATGTATGTATGTATGTATGTATGTATGTATGTATGTATGTATGTATGTATGTATGTATGTATGTATGTAAGGGTGTATGTATGTATGTATGTATGTATGTATGTATGTATGTATGTATGTATGTATGTATGTATGTATGTATGTATGTATGTCCTTATGCTGATTGGCAAATCGTTTCACCACGATGGCTTGCCATCGACTCGCTAAGAAGAAGGTTGCTACTTATTAAGCACAGTATGGTGCCCTACTATTTTGTTTAAAATAATATTTTTATCTAAAAATCTGTGTTTATTCGACAATTTCACAAGACATATATAAATTACACCGAACCAAAAAACAGGAATTTAATTTAAAATCTGACGTAAGAAATAGAGATATTGTTTTTAGGCAAACTAAACAATAATGAGGTCTGTCGCCAACACTACTGTAACTTCACAAATGAAGATATGATTTTATAAGTTTCATCTCGAGTCAAAGTGGTTCTAACCCTAGTTAAGGGAATTTTAAAGGTTCTAACTAGTTAAAGGAATTGCAAATCATGTTTTTGCGATAAGCCGCGTGTATTCGGGGGAATTAGTTCCGGCTTTGTGTTTGAGTGTTCGATGGAGCCCTTCACTAGATATTGTAGTAACTCACGGCTGATGGAGAAGGAGGAGTTCTGCATATCCCGCTGGCCCGGCTGCCGCATCATGCGGCCGGTCGGCGTGGAGCAACCAGAGGAAACCGAAATACCTTCCAGGTGCTTGTTCACCAGCAGCAGTTCTGGAAACGAAAAATTGAACCGAATCACAATCAAACTGCTTTTATTCAAAACTATGAAATATATATGGATATCTTTATAAACTATGGATATCTTTATATATAATAAAAACTGGAACGACTTCAGGTGTGGTTTTATTTGTAAATTAGTAAATCAGAAAACTGAATAAAATCGGAGAAGCAGGTAAAAAGTCAGATCTGGTCAAAGGGTAAAGTACTTAGTAGTGATGAAAATAGAGGGAAATCGAAGAATGTGTGACGTAATTTAAATATTTGAAAATGATAGATGGAAAAAGAAATAAAAATGGTATGAAGAGGTTTGCACCGTCACAACTAGATGACCCCATAAAGCGGTGGTAGAGGAGCGGTAAAAAAAACTGTTTATTTCATTAAAAAATGCACAAAATATTGCATATTTGGCGTGGCGTAGCGGTAGCGCATCTACCTACCATGCCCTGGTTCGAAAACCGGCTGGGAACAAAAAAAAAAATTCCCAGGTCTTGGATGTTTACACGTTTGTGATGTCGTTGTTTCTGGTTCCCACGACACAGGGTATCCTAGTGTGGGGCCAAAATCTATGTATGCGCCTGTATGTAAATGTTATGTTATTACTATTATTATATTTTACCTCTGGAAGCTAAAAATCCCTCATTTAAGGTTATAGTGCTTGCAGAGGTTTCTCTATCTTCTCCTTCTTCAGGCTATTCTAGTCCACTGCTGGACATAGCCCTCCCCTAATGAGCGCCATAGCGCCCTGTCTTCAGCTTGCCGCATCCAGCATCTGCCGGCAGTTTTTCGCAGATCGTCATCCCACCTGGTCGGGGGGCGTCCTACACTACGTTTGCCGAGTCGCGGTCTCCACTCAAGAACACGTTTACTCCAACCGTTGGCGGTTCTGCGCGAGATATGGCCAGCCCACTGCCACTTCAGCTCGCTAATTCTTTGAGCTCGTTAGTTATATGAATATAAGTAAAAATTCGGGCTTGCCGAAGAACACTATACTAGTTATACAGGGCGTCCCAAAGTTATGGGCCATGAAGGGAAAGTACCTTAAATATCGTAGATAGGGTATTTTGCTGAAAGAAGAGTTTATGTTATTTTTAAAAGATAGTAATTCTGCATATTACGGCAGTTTCATGTATGTTTTTAATTTGATTAAAATTATTAATTTCACGCTGTTACTTTCTTTTAAAATACTAAGTTACTTAAGAAGAGTTATTAGTTTTTGGTCATTTTTTCGTTTGGCATCATAAAAGTAGGGGTGTTTTTTTTTTAATTTAAGTCGGTTCGATTCCCAGACAAGGCAAGTAATTTTTAAAAAATCTTTGAATGCAGAATTACTATCTTTTAAAAATAACATAAAGTCTTCTTTCAGCAAAATACCCTATCTACGATATTTAAGGTACTTTCCCATCATGGCCCATAACTTTGGGACGCCCTGTATATTAAACGGGTCAAATCGCGATTATTTATTTAAAACGTAATTACCTTATTTCCCGACGTTTCGGCAGCGTTACAGTTGCCGTGGTCTCGGGTAGTTCTCTGTAAATTAGAATACCTTCTTCTTCTTTATCTTTGCCTTATCCCATTATTTGGGGTCGGCTCACCTCGTTCTTTTGCTCCAGGATTTTCTGTCCTGGGTTGTCCGCTCGCTCAACTGGGCTCGCTCCAAGTCCTTTGCTGCCGTGGCTCACCAGGTGGTCTGTAAATTAGAATATGCGACTAATAATTTTGAACTGACCGGAAGTTGGCGTGGGCGTGTTGCCGTTGGTATGGCGCGCCGGCTCCGGCCGGTGCTCCGGCTCCGGCGCGGCGGCCGGAAGCTCGCCGCCGAACACGAAGGGGCTGTTCGTCGGGGTCTTGAGGAAGCGTCCGTAGCCTTGGGAGATGACATACACAACACATTACGATTTCTGTTCATATAATAATAATAACTTACACACAACTCAATCACTTGTCATGGTCCCAAACTAGGATACCCTGTGCTAAGGTAACCAGAGAAGCGCTCGTGGCCTAGTGCAACCGAGTTCGATATCAACCCTTGTGTGGACATACAAGGGTTGATATCGAACTCGGTTGCACTAGGTCACGAGCGCTTTCTGGTTCCTACGATACAGGAACCAGAAAGAGCGCCCTAGTGTGGGGCCAGAAGCAACGTATGTGCCTTTATATAATGTTATGTTAATCTTTTTTTATTTTGTTATTAGCAAATGTAATAACAATCAAGCCTCGATCTGTGTCCTCTAAAAGCATTGGCAAATTATCATTGCGATCCGAAATGCTGATATCAAATCAACCGTTTGTCAGTCTCCTCTGCTGGGGCACGGGTCTCTTCCTGCATCGCAGGATGGTTAGGCCATACTCCGCCACCAGAATCAATTACTTGGGTTAAGCTACAACAGGCGCGGTTAGGTGCAGGATGTGTGATCAATCCGTGTTTACCGCTAGTGGCATTTTTTCCGAACGCTTCCGTGACTTTTTACATGAATGTACTGTTTAATACCAGGCATCTTTGTCTTCTAGATAATCCTTAATCTTATAGTAAGCTTTTCTGCACGGAGTCTGCCTAGGTAGAGATATACTGCTTAGACTTTCAAAAATAAGATAAAATAACAATATTCTTTATCGCAAAAGTATCTATAGTCTACAAAAATAGAATATAAAAACACAGAACTTTTTATTTATAAAACACCGCTTAAGAACCTATTTAGAGGCTAAAAATTCCACCCATGCCGGGATTCGAACCTGCGACCTCTGGCTAACCGTGCCAGCGCTCTCCCAACTGAGCTAATGGGCGACTGACTCACCGGCATCAGTGAAATTTCGAACCTCTTTACAATATTCTCTGTATTACGTACAGGCAGCGAATACAGAGAATATTGTAAAGAGGTTCGAAATTTCACTGATGCCGCATGCCGGTGAGTCGCCCATAAGCTCGGTTAGAAAGAGCGCTGGCACGGATAGCCAGAGGTCGCAGGTTCGAATCCCGGCATGGGTGGAATTTTTAGCCTCTAAATAGGTTTTTAAAATTATCCTTAGCACGGGTTAGTGCATTAAAAAGAATATAAAACACTGCTATTGCTTTTAGCAATAAGGCCGCCCATTGTACCTCTTCTTTTGTAACTGTTGTCTCTGTAATTATTTTCTGGTGTGTACAATAAAGAATATTCTTATCTTATCTTATTTGCAATTGTTTTGTATTTGCCCAGGTTCGATCCCCAGTGCGGGCATGTACCAATGACTTTGTTTAATTTCAAAGTTACGTACATTTGCGACTTTGCAGTCGCAATACCACACGCTAACGGTGAAAGAAAAACATCGTGAGGAAACCCGCGGCTTGGTTGGCTCCGCACGTATTGACTAGTCTTTCCTGTGGGCTAGGCCGACTAAGCTGTCAGGATGGTATAGGTGCTGGGCCTACACGCCCTGCACCTATACCACGTATAGGTGCAGGGCGGCGGGTGGCGGGTGGGATTGGTGCACCTATACCAAGCCTACACCATCTATAAAACTATGACCCAGGCACTACAGCGTCGGAGTGGTCCCTTCACCCATCTAGTGTGAGTGAAGATACCACTGGACGCTGCATAAATCATCTCATTAAGTAGATGCAATAAGGCCAATATTTGTATTTGTTCTTTTTCCAGTGTACAATAAAGAATATTCTTATCTTATCTTATCTTATTGGTAATTAGGATGTAAGTAATACAATGTAACAGTGTGAACATATTAAGCTGGCAATAAACGATTTGATTTGATTGATTGATATCTTATCTTCTTTGCACTTACCTTCAGCGACCCTGAGGTCTCCATCGTCCAAGCAGACACGGCCACTCACCACCACGTACTGGGGGCTGCCCACCACTCGTTGACCCTGCAATGAAACAAGACGAAGGTATATAAAAAAATTGAGAAAGAAAAAAACATTTATTTATACTGTCACAAATGCACACACATATAAAAATATAATAAATCAAGAAAAAGAAAAAAGGACAGCAACACAAAGACAATACAAATGCTTGTGCCTCCGAGGCAAGAAGAAAGGGTCGCCAACTCAGCATGCTTTGCTACCAACACCAGCAAAACTGATTTTCAGTTAGGACCGTACTTTGTTTTGTTCTCTAAACAATAATACCCGAAACAATACATACTTACTTAATAAGTACAATACATAAAAGACCAAGGGATATAAATAATTTCAACATGTTGCAATAAACATAATTTTCGACCCTGATAGATTGGTTTATAAATAAAATCAAATAAACAAAAACGACCTTACTTCGAAGGCGTTAAAGTCGACTGTGCGGCTTAAATGATTTCTCGACAGGTTCTACACAATCACCTTGCTACGAATCAGGTTGATCAGTGCAGTATGTACGAATATATTATCTTGAGGACGCCATTTTGATGTTCTCAATTAAAATGGCGTCAATGAGGACGCCATTTTGATCTTCTCAATTAAAATGGCGTCATCGAAAATGGTCGTATCTCGCCGGTGTTAAAGTGACAGCCTGATGATGTTTGGCGTCAGAGATGGTCTTCTCCAGACGAGGGTCCCAGACCCTAGCACCTTGGTACGAGCCATGTTGATCAGTGTAGTAACCATATATATCTTGAGGAGGCTATTTTGATTTACGCTGTTAAAATGGCGTCCTCAAAAACGTTCAAACAAAAATGGTCCTTACCTCGAAGATGTTAAAGTCGACAGCCTGCCGGTGCGTGGCGGCCGAGATGGTCCTCTCGAGACGAGGGTCCCAGACGACCACGTCGGCGACGCTGTTGACGGCGATCCGCCCCTTCTGCGGCCACAGGTTGAAGATCTTGGCTGCGGTCGAGCTGGTCACCGCTACGAAGCGGCAGGGGTCCATGATGCCTGGGTGCAGATTGGTAAAGATAAATATCATCATCATAATCAACTGGTGCCAGTCCACTGCTGGACATAGGTCTCTCCCAAGACACGCCACTGAGCCCGAACTTCGGCTCTCCTCTTCCAGTCACTGCCGACCGCTTTGCGAATGTCGTCGCTTCACCTGGTCACAGGGCGTCCTACGCTACTTTTGCCAATTCGCGGTCTCCACTCAAGAACCAGTCTACCCCAACGGTTATCAGTCCTGCGGCAGATATGACCCGCCCACTGCCACTGCCAAAGATAAATATATCGGAGCTGCAAGTGATGCAAATTACTTCAGCCTGTACGTAATACAGAGAGTATTGTAAAGAGGTTCGAAATTTCACTGATCCCGGTAAGTCGCCCATTAGTTCAGTTGGCAGAGCGCTGGCACGGTTAGCCAGAGGTCGCGGGTTCGAGTCCCGGCATGGGTGGAATTTTTAGCCTCTAAATAGGTTTTTATAAATGAGATAGAAGGTTGTAATATTGAAATACGTCCTGTACAATCTGTACATGTTTCGCCCATCGGGACTCACAAATTATGTTAGAGAGAGCACTTTGGCCGTCATCACATCGCACTAATATTATGAAGGCAAAAGTTTGTAAGCGTGTATGTTTGTTACTTCTTCACGTCTAAACAGCTGGAGTGATCTTAATAAAATTTGGTATGGAGTAAGCTGATACACTGTAAGCTGATACACATATACGATTAACAAATAGGCTACGTTTTATGGCTTTATGGTTTATGGTTTTATGGCGTTTTAAGCTGTCAGGGTGGTATAGGTACTGGGCAAGCCTACACCATCTATAAAACCATGTCCCAGGCACTACAGCGTCGGAGTGGTCACTTCACCCATCTAGTGTGAGTGAAGATACCACTGGACGCTGTATAAATCATCTCATTAAGTAGATGCAATAAGGCCAATATTATTATTATTATGGCGGACAAAATATCTTATTCCCTCCGATTGTTTTTTTTAAGTTATGTAGGTACATTTGTGAAGTTAGTGTCTGAGGTGTTACAATACCTCAGCGCTTGCATTACGAATTTCCGCTGGGCAAGCGTGGTAATTAAGCTGTTGGCGACAGACATTTTTATTCTTTAGTTTTTTCTTTTTATAGACATAATTTTTAATACATATTGTCAGTTTTTAGTTAGTTCTAGTTCTTATCATGTCTGTGTCTAATGTAAACAAACAGTTCTTCTTCCATTTTTCGTGTCAGCGATTCGGCCAGTTGATATTTTTCCTCTGTAAAAAGAATGTTACATGGAAGCTAACCGGTGTTGACCCCCCGCTGCCAGAGCACGGCCAGGCGGTCCTCGACCCCGTTGACCCCGTTGGGGATCTTGGCGAAGTTGCCCTTCCCCAGCGCCTTGTCGCGCTCCTGGAAGGTGCAGTTGTCGCTGCCGATCACCTGAAGCCGGCCGCTGCGGATAACATTACATTGCTTATTACCATACCGTATGTATCAGCCGATGAGGATTGGCGCAGTAAAATGAGGCCTGTGCCCAGCAGTGGGTTGATGTGGGCTGATTATAGATAGATAGATAGATAGATGTATTTATCCTTGTATGTCCTCACTGCTGGGGCACGGGTCTCTTCCTGCATCGCGGGAAGGTTAGGCATCCTCCACCACGGGGGCCAAGTCCAGGTTGGTGGAGGATTGCAAGTCTAGTGGCTGGTCTTATCAGCAGTTTTCAAGCCGGGCCTAAGGCCTCTGACTTAGCTTATCGATTGTAATCTATCGACAGCAGCCGACACCAACGTGCTTAGCGTGCCTTGCGAAGCATGGAGCCGCTTGAAAAATGCCACTACCGGTCATAGACAGTAACCCATCCATGCACTGACCGCGCCCTACGTTGCTTAATCTTCGCGATCGTTTAAAGATCACTCAGGCAGTAAGGGCTACGGTTTAAAAAGAAGTAAAAGTCAAGTAATGGCCATGGTAAGCGGGGCCGGGCCCGGGGTAAGCAAAAGAGGGTAAAGAAACGTAGGGTACTTACTCCGACAAGGCTTCCAGCATCGCCTCGGGCGTGGTACGGTCAGGCCGCAGTGGCGGAGACAGTACGTGCGCCGCTGCGTGGCGGAAGCAAGCGTTCCGGTAGTGGGTACCTGGAATGCGAGGGACAAAGTAACTATTAATCCCACCAAAAACATTCTGTAAAGACTAGCCAAGTCTCGATGGAGCTGCTCGTTTATCTCTAAAAAGTAATGAAATCTAGACTAAATCGTGCCAAGTCTAAGGTCCTTTACTGCGATTTCTTTATTATTTATAAAGATTATAACCTAAAAATTATACCTAATTGTATAAATATATATGTATATATAAATATATATCAAATCTCAACATTAATTAATATGCTGGCATAATCTAATAATAGCGACACTAAAATCATAACTCATATTCATTTTTCAAATCCACGAGACTTAAAAACTTTGTCGAAGTTCACATTTCCTGTGGTCTAACCAATTGCAACCACGAATAGATTCTACCCTCAAGTTGGATAAACATCGAATGGCAAATAACTTAACCAATTTGTTATAACACTGGAAGGAACTAGCGTTTAAGATACAGGCTAGGCCTAGTTTAAACGCTAGTGCTCATAGAATCGTATTGTTTAAAAGTTTAACCGAAATTAATAGTGTATGATCCATTGGATATTGTTTAGAATGTAAGTACAACATGTAATTGTTTGTTTATCTATGTGTCAAATAAAGTGATTTTTATTTTATTTTTTATTATTTTATTTAGTTAATGTTGTGTGACTTGGCCGTTGAAGGGTACACAGGGGTACGAAACGCTTTCAGCCCGCGGTGAAATGGTTCCAGTAAAATTGGAACGGCAGTGTTTGCTTCGCGCTCGACTTGGCGGGGGCACTGCCGTGTCCCTCGATATTCTTTATATCAGGCTTTATGGGTGGCTTGATAACTTCTGACATAGAGGCCCGCCACTGTGTTACAATCCTCCACCAACCCGGACTTCGCCCCCGTGGTGGAGTATGGCCTAACCTTCCTGCGGTGCAGGCAGAGACCCATGCCCAAGCAGTGGGGTCAAGCAAGGGTTGATAAAGATGGATTGGAAAAAGAAACAAAAAAAATCGACAATCACTTATCGGGACTATAAAGCTAAAAATTACATAACATAACTTATACATACAGGCACATACATCTTATGGCCCCACACTAGGATACCCTGTGTCGTGGGAACCAGAAACAACGACATCACAAACATGTAAACATCCAAGACGTGAGGTATGGTCATATGCTCATATTCAAATATGCTCACTAAGGGGTAAAAAATATACCGGAGTAATCAATTAATAACACATAAATTACATCCACACGGCACATCTACTTGTCCTGGAACCAAACTAAAATACACTGTGCTATGGCAAGGACATCACAAAAATGGACTCTCCTAGACTGAAGCAGAATTTGTATATGGTATTCAGACGTGATACCGCTAGACCAGTCTGGCAGAAGCAGTCCGAATTTTGTTAATACATAAATTTTTCAGACGCTATAGTGTTAGACGAACTGCGTTGATATTTTGTTTTGTTAGTTAAGTTTAAAAACCTATTTAGAGGCTAAAAATTTCACCCATGCCGGGATTCGAACCCGCAACCTCTGGCTATCCGTACCAGAGGTTGCGGGTTCGAATCCCGGCATGGGTGAAATTTTTAGCCTCTAAATAGGTTTTTAAATTTGTTCCTTAGCACGGATTAGTGCATTAAAAATAAAAAAATAGTGTAATTAGTTAAGTTTACCAAAGTTTACAAGTCGTGAAAGATCAGAAATACGTCGTATGCTTTGGTGTAGAGTATACACCAAAGCATGCGTATTTCTTATCGTATTAATTAACCCCATTAAGCCTATTCTGTCTGTGGCCTATTTTAAACATAAGTATAGTAAGAGTATACTCTGCTGACTGCGGCTGCCTGAGTTATCTTAAACGTGAAGATCGATCTTAGATCATGAAGGTTAAGCAACAGTGCGCATTCAGTGCATGAATGGGTGACTGTCTATGACTAACGCTAGCGGCATTTTTTCGAGAGGTTCCGTGCTTCGCAAGGCACGTTAACCATTTGGTGCCGACTGCCGTCGATAGATGGCAGTAAGCCAAGTCAGAGGCTTTAGGGCGGCTTGAAAACTTGTGAAAGTAAGACCAGCCACTAGTCTTGCAAGCCTCCACCAATCCTGACTTGGCCCCTGTGGTGGCCTATGGCCTATACCTTTCTTAGGGAAGAGACCCGTGCCTCTCAGTGGGGACATAATGGATTGATGATGATGATGATAAAAAATATGCACCGTCAGTCCCCACAGTGGCAGCCAATGTCTCTCCGAAGAGCGGCTTCTTCTGGCCACGATGCCTCGCCTCCTCCAGGGCTCGAACCGCGGACTTCGACATCATATGCACTACGTACAGCGGCGAACCGGCCTGGTAGACAAAGAAAATAAACACATTGATACCATTTATATTTTCGGAAAACAGTACACACCAACTGATCATCAAAAACGTGGCACAAAGTCATAGGTAATACATTACCTAAGACTGTGTGTGCTATATTTTTAAGAACACTACATACATACATTAATACATGCATGCATACATACATACATATCTACATACATACATATATACATACATACATACATACATACATACATACATACATACATACATACATACATACATACATACATACATACATACATACATACATACATACATACGTAACCACACGCCTGTATCGCAGTGGGGGAAAATTCGCAAAAAGCTACTTTATAAAAAGTGACAATAATCATTATAAAACTAAACTAAATTAATCAAAAATACCGCCCTGGGACACACCCGACCCAAAGGTTCCCATGACGCTAGCAGCATTACCTCGTTGCACCGCCAGGGAGATCATTTGCATCAGGTATGCCCCGGAAGTTGTGCCGTGTGGTGTCTTCCTAGAGAATAGCACCAACCCAAATTCTTCCCGCGGGTGTCGTAAAAGGCGACTAAGGGACACCAACCAGGGGGTGGGCTGCAGCACCCCCTGCAGTACAATTCCACCGAACTGCGATCCCCAACCCGCATGCCCAGCGAGGGGATTATGGGCATCACCCCCCAGTGATGGCACAACCTTGCGCTATGGCGCTCATTAGGGGAGGGCTTTGTCCAGCAGTGGACTAATATAGCCTGAAGAAAAAAAAATGCCCCGGAACGAACGACATACCCCCGACTCCTCAGGCGCCGACCGATTTACCTAATAAAAACTTTTCCCTCAACCCCCCATACCCCCATTGTTTCCACGGCCAGTGGGACGAATAAATAATGACGCATAAGCTGGCTAAACTAATGCTTGCCAAAGTATTGAGCTGATGATGATGTAATTGCTTTTACCAATAAGGCTGCCAATTGTACTATGTACATTCGTAATTATTTTGTATTTGTTGTACGTACGATTAGAAAGAATATTCGTCTTAGATCTTATCTTATCTTCTTATCTCATCTCATCTTATCTTATCTTAAAGGCCTTGCCTGAAAATCGGCAACTATTTGCATATTGGTGTACATTAGTTACAAGCTGAGGCATAGACTTTTTTGTCTTCGTCTCTTTAAATTGTCATTAATGCCTCCAGTATAAGTGATTGTTGTGTCTTATTTCGCTTGAAGACAAATAAATATATTCTATTCTATTATGTAGGTACCTGGTTAGCGATGACGCAGGCCCGGTTGACTGCCTCCGCTTCCACTTCCTCGTCCCTGCTGAGCTGGTGACCCTCAGGGCCGGTCACTCCGGCGGCCAGCAGCTTCTCCGTGTTGCGGGCGATGATGTGACCGTTCTCAGCGTGCACCTGAAACGTTTAAAACAGTTTCTTCGTTATATTCTTTTTTTTAATGCACGAACCCGTGCTAAGGACAATTTTAAAAACCTAATTAGAGGTGAAAAATTCCACCCATGCTGGGATTCGAACCCGCGACCTCTGGCTAGCCGTGCTAGCGCTGTTCCAACTGAGCTAATGGGCGACTCACCGGCATTAGTGAAATTTCGAACCTCTGTACAATATTCTCTGTATTACGTACATGCAGCGACATCTGGCTGAAGTGATTTGCATCATTTGCAGCCCCGAGTACCTACTTAGCAGTTAGGTTTTACATCGGAATGATATCGCTGTACCCACATGATTATATTATTTTTAATGCATTAACCCGTGCCAAGGACAATTTTATTTGAAACCTAATAAGAGGCTAAAAAGTTTCTTAGTCTTAGTCTCCTTCTTTGGTCCCTTTACTCCTCCGTGAGCGGTATAGAACGCGGGGCTTCTCATTCGGAAGGTCGTGGTGTCGAACCCCGGCATGTAACAATGACATTGTTTTCTAAGTTTCGTACATTTGTGAAATTAAACTAGCAATACCACTCGCTGACTGTGAAGGAACACATCGTAGGAAACCCTAGTGTCTGAAGTGTTTACGTACCTCGGCGCTTGCTACGTACTTATTAAAACTCTAGATTTAGCAATAATACTTTCTTTATATTATATTTTTTATCACAAAAACCTAGCCTAGCTAAGAGTCTCAACACGACTGACAGCTATAGACAAAACGTAAAGATATTCTTAACAAACCTATTTAGATTTCTAGATACGAGTAATTGTAAGATCGTAGGATCTCAAAGCTCCCTATTTTATGGACCTAAAGTACCTTTTTATGACCTATATTTACTATGTTAACAATATTAATTAGAACTGGTTTTACACGGATTTCACTCGTTTATTATATTTTTTACAATTTTCCGGTAAACTAACAGTTAATGCTTTCAAAAAGACGCCTGTCACCTCAGTCATCCGAGATCACGGCACCTGTAAAAGTGCCGAAACGTCGGAAAATTGTAAAAAAAATATATATATTATAAAAAAAAATAAACGAGTGAAATCCGTGTAAAAACAGTTTTAATTATGTCTAGTACTCGTGTTAACCGTAGAAAATACAATACTAATTAGTACCACAGTTCCTGGAATTTGAGTGTGTGTTTTATCTTAATAATATATCTCACTAATCACGGAAAGTTATATACATTATTAGTGAGATATATTACTCTATTAGATACTCCATTTGGTGATGCAATCAGACTGAATGAGTTATGTTTGACACAAATACTCGTACATCCAAAATTTCATCCAAATGTCCAAGGAATAAAATGTTTCATATTTTTTTTTATCTCCTACATAGCCTCTTGGGGGTCGAATATTAAAAATCCTTCCTTAGCGGAGCCCACGTTATATGAGGAAAATGTGTGTTTTATTTCAATAACTAGGCTAAAGGGTTTCTTAAAATGTCCATCCCCTATTTTACCCTTTTTCTAGAAAACTCCGAAATGTTACAATGTAACTCGTTATTTTTGCCGTACTGAATTGATACGAAATTTCATGAAAGTTTGTATAAGAAATAAAAGTATCATACATATTTTACCCCCTATTTCATCCCCTTGGGGGTGGAATTTTGAAAGATCCTCCCTTAGTGGATGCTTACGTCCTATGAGAAAGGCGTGCGTACATGCAACGACTTGTGAACGTTGATGAAGCGAAGGTGATTAGTCAGGATCGTGGCAGGTGGCAGTCCCTGTTCTCTGCCTACTCCTCTGGGATACAGGCGTGAGGTTATGTATGTATGTAATATTGGGCGCATTAAACGTAGATAGAAATTACAAATGAAAAAAAAACTCTGTGGAAAAAAAAACTGTATCAAAAATTTCGGTCTGGGTATATAATTATTTTCTGATGTATATGTCACAGTCATAACTTAAACGGTCAAAGTACTAGTCTAGTTTTGACTGCTAAAATTAGTCAAAAGTACTTTTGTCCAAAGCTTACATTTGAAATACCAAATTCTAAAAACACCTAAAATGATGCATCACTGCGACTACAAAAATATAGTGCGACGAAGCGCGGAGCGCGAAGGAGCATGTTAGGTTGAACATGTAAGACCGAAAACCAACTCGACATAGTTGGATACATATTAAGATAAGAATATTATTTATTACACTGGTAAAACAACAATCACAAAACAACTGCAAATATACATAGTAAAATTGGCGGCCTTATTGCTAAAAGCAATTTCTTCCAGACAACCTTACTATTTTACTTTATTTTCTGCAGTCAAAACTAGTTTTCAGTTCACTGTTTAATACTTCTGAATATAACATGGCACCTGATATTATTAACTATTTTATTTTGTATTGACATTTTATCTTAATTAAATAAAATTTAATATTCCTGATATTAATGAAGTACCATTTAACTAGAATGTTTAAAAAAAATACAAAACATTTCGTCCAGAATGTCGGTCGATCACTGACGGATTTTTATAAACGCAATTTAAATGTGATACAAGATTCTAATCCAGCACTTGGTATAGGTAGGAAGAATCTTTCGAAAAATTTTATTGCTTAACTAAAGTGAATGGTTGAATACGATCCGATCTTTATTAAGTAACGTCTACTCGGATACAAACCTACCGCGTTTTACGAAACCATCAGCGCCATCTAGTGACACTGCGAATGCTCGCTAAGGCCGGTTGCGCCAGTACTATGAAGTAAAAAACCTGTCGCCTTTGCATTTATGAGATGATTTTTACAGCGTCCAGTCGGTGACACTATCACTTACACTACATGGGTGAAGGGACCACTCGGACGCTGCAGTGCCTGGGGCGTTTTAGATTGAGTAGGCTTGCCTAGCATCAGTACATCCTGACAGCTTAGTCAGCCTAGACCACGGGAGAGACAAACCACGTGTTTCCTCGTGATTCATTGTTTAAAAAGGTGTAAGATCCATTGAATAATTCTAAAAGCATTATGTGACATGTGCAAAGTATCCATAAATGTGAAGGTCTCGGGTTCGATCCCCGGCCGGGTCAAACTAGGAAACGAACTGTTCTAGTTTGTCTCGGGTCTTGGATGTTCTACTTATGTATTTATTAAACCTATCGTCGAAGTGCCACCTGTAACAAGTCATTTAGTTGTACTTAGCATGGGGCTAACGAGATCTGTGTAATACGTCCACAATTATTTATTGTTTACTATTATTATAATCTAGCTGACCCAGCGAACTTTGTACCGCCTAACAGTCAATTCTTTAATTTTTTATATTTATTTCTCCGTAAGAACCATCCTCGTCCTTCAAGGAATATTCTAAAAAAAGAATTAGCGAAATCGGTTCAGCTGCTCTCGAGATTTGCGCTTACCAATACATTCAGCGATTCATTTTTATATTACAGAAGATTAGCAGACCTAGCGTACTTCGTACCGCCTCAAATTCGATTCTTTAATTTTTATATTTATTTCTCTCCGTAAGAACCATCCTCGTACTTCAAGTAATATTCTAAAAAAAGAATTAGCTAAATCTGTTCAGCTGCTCCAGCTGCTCTCGAGATTTGCGCTTACGAGTACCAACACATTCAGCGATTCGTTTTTATATTATAGAAGCTACATAGATATATTTCAAGATAAAAATTACGCACCAGGGGCAAGGCGTTGAGCTCAGCGCACGTCTCCATGGCGCAGTAGAGGTTGTAGTCATCCAGCATCCAGGCGTCTTTGTACGCCATGAACATCTTGAACGAGTTGACGCCGTACTGCTCCGAGCAGAGCTGCTGCATCTCTTTCTTCACAGACGGCGACCACCAGGTCACTCCAACGTGGAGTGCGTAGTCGCAGCATACCTGGGGAGAGGATACGTGCGACACTGTTAATTAAAGACAGGGACTGGTCGACTATTCGATATCAATCCTTTGTTGCTGGGGCACGGGTCTCTTCCTGCATCCCAGGAAGGTTAGGCCATACTCCACCACGGGGGCCAAGTCCGGGTTGGTGGAGGATTGTAAGACAGTGGCGGGCCTTTCTGTCAGAAGTTATCAAGCCGCCCATAAGGCCTTTGACATGGCTTAATGACTGCCATTATATAACAGCCGGCACCAACGGCTTAATGTGCCTTGCGAAGCACGGAAGCGCTCGGAAAAATGCCACTAGCGGTAGCCACGGGACGGTCACCCATCCTGCACCTGACCGCGCCTGTTGTTGCTAAACTCAAGTGATTGATTCCAATCACTCGGTTTGACTAGGCCACGAGCGCTTCAGCTAGTAAGTAAATTGAGTCCTTATTTAATTTTAACTAAGTGTTTCTTCTTCCGTTTGTTTCGAATGCCTACCATTTAATTTCTTGCACTACCTGTGGTTGACTGGTAGAAAATGCTTATAGCATTAAGTTCGCCACATTGCCATGGTATTTTTTTTACTTATACTTATTTATTTTTACTTATACGTATTTATTTTTAGTTATTATTATAAATACGTGCAATAAACGTATTTATAATAATAACTAAAAATAATCACATACATCCGCCTGCCTCATAAATAACCAACAACAAATCCTTGTTACCTTATTGTCAGCTTTCTCCCTCCAGCTGTTGTATGCTTCCAGCAGGGACTGCCCCTTTTGTGGCAGCACGAAGTCAACTGAAATGGTGAGAAATTTTGCTTTGAGACAATTGTATGATAAAAGATAGTTACAGCACAGGTCAAGACAGTATGGTGAAAGATAGTTACAGGTCAAGGCAGGCAGACACGGTGGAAGAACAAATTAATAATTACAATAAAATATCACCTCACTGTTTGACACTACCCCCTTCGTTGTTTGGCTAAAATAAAATACTATTTAGTAGTAAGCTCGCCAATTGTACAATTTTTACTGGTACGAGTACAAAAAATAATTTAATAATAGTAATAAGAACTGGCTCTAGAGACTACACACAATAGTTTTTCAATAGAATAATAATATAATTGTAGGTTGTTATTTACCTTTAATAACAGCTGTTATTTACCTCTA
Source organism: Yponomeuta sedellus (assembly GCA_934045075.1). Lineage (NCBI taxonomy): Eukaryota > Metazoa > Arthropoda > Insecta > Lepidoptera > Yponomeutidae > Yponomeuta > Yponomeuta sedellus. The sequence goes on along the minus strand of OW203746.1, from coordinate 9,709,531 downwards.
TTTGATAATTGCAGGTACGACAACAGCTGTTATTTAATTTACCTCTATTTGATAATTGTAGGTACGACAACAGCTGATATTTACCTCTATTTGATAATTGTAGGTACGACAACAGCTGATATTTACCTCTATTTGATAATTGTAGGTACGACAACAGCTGATATTTACCTCTATTTGATAATTGTAGGTACGACAACAGCTGTTATTTAGGTACCTCTATTTGATAGTCTAAAATAGAAGTACACTGACATTTCAATGGTATACCCGAGCCAATTAAATAGGCATCTCTTGCGAAAAAGATCGCACGAGTTTCCCAGTAAATACGTTTAATAAAAATCACAACTTGTAAATAATACGTTTTGTCCAAAACGTAAACATAAAAATTTTTAACCACTGATTGAGTGAATGAGTGAGAGAGTGAGTGAGTGAGTGAGTGAGTGATGGTATTATATATAAGTACTTACTAGCAGTGAATAGTGAATCCATTGACGTGGTTTTTTTAGATGATTTTCTTACGATTCTTACATTATATTCTTTTTAATGCACGAACCCGTACTAAGGACAATTTTAAAAACCTATTTAGAGGCTAAAAAGTTAACCATGCCAGAAGTTGCGAGTTCGAGTCCCGGCATGGGTGGAATTATTAGCCTCTAAATAGGTTTTTAAAACCTATCTAGATCAAAGAGAGAAGCCTTCCAAAAATTCTTTTTTTTTATATAGCCTAATAAACGTCCCACTGGAGGGCAGATGCTATCTCTCAGGGAGAGAGTATGGGCTTAATTACCACGCGTTTTAGCCTCTAGGTTTTTTAGCTCTAGATTTCTAGCCCATAGGTTTTTAAAATCGTTATTGAAACATGATCAAATGTGAGGCGATTGATCTCCTGACAGTGTGATTCAATAATTTATGGATTGAATAATACTCACTGATGGTAGTGGTCCCGCCCGAGACGGAGGCGGCGGTCCGGGACCCTTCTAGAAGTCTTCCGCGGTCTTCGTCTCCATCATCTCGAGCTCGAAGTGCGTGTGCAATGGACCAATTCGGACTGATGCATCGAGTGAATGAGTGACAGAGCGAGTGTGTGAGTGAGTGTGTGAGTGTTGTGTGTGAGTGAGTGAGTGAGTGAGTGAGTGAGAGAGAGAGAGAGTGAGTGAGTGAGTGAGTGGGTGAGTGAGTGAGTGAGTGAGTGAGTGAGTGAGTGAGTGAGTGAGTGAGTGAGTGATTGAAGGTATTCTTTATACTTATTGGCAGTGAATAGTGTATCCATTGACATGTTTTTAGATTTAACGATTCATGCATTGAACTATGAGCCGATTTATTTGTTTATAGATTGATTGATCAAGTTATTTATGAATTAAATTATTTTTTCATAATACTCACCGACGGTGGTGGTCTCGCCCGCGACGGCGGCCCGGGTCCCCTTGTAAAAGTCGTCCGCGGTCTTGGCCCCCATCATCTCGTGCTCGAAGTGCGTGTGCAATGGACCAATTTGGACTGATGCATCGAGTGAGTGAGCGAGTGAGTGGGTGAGTGAGTGATGGTATTCTATATACTTACTGGCAGTGAGTTTCCATTGACGGGCATTTTTTAGATTTAACGTTTCATGCATTGAAGTATGAGCCGATTTATTTGTTTATAGATACAAATAGTTTATTTCATAAAAATTGTTTCCAATTAAAAATTCCACTTAAGTACTTAACTTAGCTGTAAGAACCAACCGATATAATAAGTGGCAAGCTTCTGTTGCTGAACTAGGCAGAGCCTGTGTTTGTATTTGTAGATAGACTGATTCATCTGTTTATGAATGGAATAATACTCACTGACGGTGGTGGTCCCACCCACGACGGCGGCCCGGGTCCCCTTGTAGAAGTCGTCCGCGGTCTTCGCCCCCATCATCTCGAGTTCGAAGTGCGTGTGCAATGGACCAATTTGGACTGATGCATCGAGGGAGTGACTGACAGAGTGAGTGCGTGAGTGAGTGAGTGAGTGAGTGAGTGAGTGAGTGAGTGAGTGAGTGAGTGATTGAGTGAGTGAGTGAGTGAGTGAGTGAGTGAGTGAGTGAGTGAGTGAGTGAGTGATGGTATTCTATATACTTACAATGAGTACCAATTGACGTGTATTTTTTAGATTGAACGTTTCATGCATTGAAATATGAGCCGATTTATTTGTTTATAGATAGATTGATTCATTTATTTATGAATAAAATAATACTCACTAATGGTAGTGGTCCCACCCGCGACGGCGGCTCGGGTCCCCTTGTAGAAGTCGTCCGCGGTCTTCGCCCCCATCATCTCGAGCTCGAAGTGCGTGTGGGGGTCCACGCCCCCGGGGAGAACCAGCTTGCCGCTGGCGTCGATGGTCCGGGTGCCGCCCGGGATGATCAGGTTTCGCCCCACTTGCCTGGAAAGGAGTGGAAGGGGGGTAATTAAAACACAAAATAATTATGTACTTGCAGCAGTTGGTGCCGGCTGTCATGTAATGGCAGTCGTTAAGCCATGTTCCCGTGATGCAGCAAGAGATCCGTGCCCCGGCAGTGGGGACACACAAGGATTGATATCGAATTATGTACTTTTTATACGCGAGAAAGAGAAAATTAAATCTTACATCAAAAGCTGTAAATGCTGGCTGGACGAAATTTCAATTGAAATAAGTCCGCCTTTGTACGTGATTTTTATCTCATCAATGTCATGTTATTTAAGTTTCTTTTAAAGGTTTTTTGAGCAATAAAGTCTAACAAAGGAACAAAACAACGAAATTTAAAATTGTTTAAAAAAGAGTTGTTGAATCGGCGGACGGTGAGAGATGGCATCTGGGGGTAAAGGCCTATACCCAACGCTGGGCAGCGGTGGGCTGATGATGATGATATTTAAAAAAAACATCTACGCCTGGCTTCGTAAAAAAAGTAATAAGTAAAGAAAATAATATAATAATAAGTAAATAGTTTAATATTTTTATATATTCGGTGTCACTCTCACAGTTCAGGCGAATTGAACAACACTCCTCAATATATATATATATATATATATATATACACACACTCGAAAAACATAGCCCTCCTTCAGGCGTAGTCGAAATATAACCAGCAGTGTACAAATGTACGGCCGCCCCACCGGGAATCGAACCCACGACCTGCGGCATGGTAATCAGAGGTGATACCGCTAGACCAACGAAGCAGTCAATAAACATTTATTTTACGTTACTACTTTTATGGAGAATATATTATAGAGAATACGAGTAGTATTTTTTTTATTATTATTATTACAAATGTTACACAAAAATATTTTTCCAAAAAACTAATTTCGGACCTCCTGTTCTAATTTAATAATGTATAGACGTGTGACGTCACACTAGGGAGGACTGTCACAAATATCTATGACAAAGACGAGAAGAGGTCAAAAGGTCACGAGATGACAGCCCAAGGTGACCCCTAACCGGTAAGCCAAAAAAAGTATAAAAGTAAGATAAGATAAGAATATTTTTTATTGTACACCATGAAAAAACAAACAAAACATAATTACAAAGATACAGTACAATTGACGGCCTTATTGCTTAGAGCAATTTCTTCCAGGCAACCCACAGTTTCCCAAGAAACCCAGTAAGTATCCCAAGAAACTTTTGGACCAGTAATACCTTGCTTTATATTAGAAATAAAATATTAACACTGGCCGTCTACATTAACAGAGACAGACGAAAAAACCAAAAAAAGTTTTGATGTCACAATCCGATATCCTATCAAACAAAACTAGTTCTAATTTTAACACGCAAATGGTCGCAATTGGTAAGCCCATAGGTTTCGTTTTTAACACGGCCAGCACGTATGGAAGTACGGATGCACAGCTTATTACGGCATTACCGACTTCCTGCGCGTGTCCGCGTCACGCATTTGGATTTGGAACGGGAAGTGTCAACTAGCCTTTATTTTATTACTTAGTTGTACAGAACGTGCGTTGAAATTTTGTTGGAAAGTCGCCCTTAACGTAACTGTGTAGAGTGCACGAGAGTAAAGGTACAGTCTGTTAGGTTTTCGAATATACCTCGGGCTCTAGAGTAGTCTTCGGTTTTCGCCGAAAGCACACGAGTGTAATACTACTTCCTGCTCTGTACAAAACTATTCTTCACTATTTTGAAAAGTTATGCAAAGTTAAATGTCATAATGGTTCAGATATTTCTATTACACGAATATATTCGATTCTATCCGCTAGTAGCCGAGGTATATTATATAAGCAAACAGACTGTAGAGGTGCTGTTGACTGTACACACTGCCCATCGAGCTTAACTTGCTGACACTCTATTCGTTTATGCTTGCTTCATAGTTGCAGAGAGCAAAACTTTATGACTAATATGCTGCTAACGAGAAACCTTTATTTATGTTACGGCCATTATTCTCCCCGCTTTTAGACATGGTTTGTCTGAAACACTCCCAGAGGCGGTTTATCTAATCTGTGGCGTGTAAAATCTCCACCACTATTTACCACCAAGGAAATTTGTGTTTAACTCAAACTCAATGTCAAATAACTTCCGCACAATGCTTGTCTCCATCATCCATTATCATCAAATATCTCAATAATGGCGATCCTTTATTATTAAAACTTTAGAACCTAGGCCATTGCCCTCGCTGTAGGTCAATAGCCTGGATTGTTCAACGATTTCCGCAAATAAATGGCAATTTTTGACAAAAATGCTTTTTTTAAAAACCTATTTAGAGGCTAAAAATTCCACCCATGCCGGGATAATGGGCAACTCACCAGCATCAGTAATTTCTTGTAATTTTTAGCCTCTAAATAGGTTTTTAAAATTGTCCTTAGCACGGGTTAGTGCATTAAAAATAGTATAAAAATGCTTTGTTTGTCTCTGTGCTAAGCCGGCAGCCGTAAGCCAGATATACGAACAGACGTACGGAAGAACGGTAGTTGACTACGGAACGATAAAAATACGAATAATGCAGGAAATATTCGTCCCACTGTAGGGCACAGGCCTTCTCTCGGAGACACAGTACCGACTTAATTAGATTAGAACTCTTTATTGTACACACCAGAAAACAAAATACATAACAAGGCTTACATATCTAAGTATTGCCGTATACAATTGGCGGTTTTATCCCTAAAAGCGATCTCTTCCAGACAACCTTGGGATGGATAGAACTGAAAGATGAAGAAAGTAGGTAGGTAGGTGTAAATGAAGATTAATTACCACAATTAATTGCTATTACAAATTCGCAATACGGAATCCTAAAGAAATATATTAGTTTCATTAGCTACGCTTGTTAGCTCCGGATAGCCACTTAATCTACTTATTGTTACTTGTTTAGTGACCAAAATCGCTGCTACATTCGACTACAGAGACCCTAATAATATTGATGACTTCGCCGTCGATTTTAAGAGCACGTAAAATTGATTTCATTGTTGAAAGTAACGAATAATAGGGGGTATCTAAAACCATTTATTTAGCCGTCAATTTAGGTAAAATGATGTGCCAAGTACGAGTTGAACTTGCGGACTGAACGGTTCCGTACATAACACCGCTGATTTGAAATTTGATTTGTGCAAACCTCTTTACTTCAAAAATTTCAAATTATGTCACACATTTCCGAGATTTCCCTCATTTTTAACATTACTACTTCACATCTTGACTAGACCTGACTATTTTTACCTCCTTATTCAGTTTTATCCAATTTTATGTTAATATATTATAAATAAAATATACAAACACTTTAAATAAAGCAAAAAGTTGAAGTCGTTCTAGAATTATTATTTATAAAAGTTCTACAACACTACAATCTGATTTCCTTTACGAGATAAAGTGATTTATGACACGTTTTAAGCCCAGAAGAAAAAAGAATTGCGAGAGTCCCTTTACTAAACGAACCTACAATGATTAACCTATGTTTTATTTATGGAAGCTATTACGAGTACTTACTGTTTTTACATAAAAACTTGACCTTTGCATCTGCATAATCAGATGATTTATACAGCGTTCAGGGGCAACTCACTCCCTATAGAACGGGTGAAGGAACCATTGCTTTTAGAAGGAGTAGGGTCGCCCTGCACCTATACCAACCTGACAGTTTTAGTCGGTCAAGCCCACAGGAAATACAATTCAATATCTTGGGAGCTAACCAAGTCGCAGGCTTCCTCATGATGTTCAAGATTAGGTACTATCTTTACCTATAGTTAAGTATTGTAAGTACAGTTATGTTATGTGAATTCAGATATTGGACGAGACATGTTATAGGTGAGATGGACGTCGCCAGCATATCAATAAGGCCGCATGCCCTTTGTCTAGTGATGCGCGATATGAATGAAATTATAAGTCGGAAATAACATAACATAAAAATTACATACAAGCACATACGTTGCTTCTGGCCCCACCCTAGGATACCCTGTGTCGTGGGAACCAGAAACAACGACATCACAAACAGGTAAACATCCAAGACCTGGGCTTTTTTTGTCCCCAACCGGGATTCGAACCCGGAACCTCTTGCATGGTAGGCAGACGCGCTACCGTTACGCCACAGAGGTCGTCAAATCTTAAACTAACTAACGTTCGTATTATACTTTAGACCAAGTTCTCGGTCGGCACACACCGTGCATAATTATATTATTAACACGAATCGATTTGAGCCATTTTCGACCCCCTCTATCTATAAAGTTACTAATATTTTTTTATGGAACCCTAAAAGTATATTCTTTCCTTTTGTCTTGCCACACAAACAACCTCTGAGTCAGCAAAGAGGCCATCAAAACGTACAATCTACAGCTAGTTAACTAAAAGTAACGATGACTTGCAAGTCTCGCAATGTCTTTTGTACAAAAATCTATTTTTAAACTCAATTTCCCAACCTGTTAGTGGCTCACTAGCGCCACCAATGGAATAAAAATCATAATACATATATACATAACCTCACGCCTGTATTCCAGAGGGGTAGGCAGAGACCAGGGACCGCCACTTGCCACGGTCCTGATAGATCACCTTCGCTTCATCTTTTTATCTTTTCGTTTGCTTATATATCCCCTATTTGATCGATGTATGTCCGCTTGGGACGTCCCTTACCAGCCCTTCCACTCACATTCGCCATAAGAATTGAGAAAGGAATGTTGCGTTGGTTTGGACATGTGAAGAGGATGAAGGAAGAAAGATTGACGAAACAAATATATAATATATATTTGTTCCTTTCTCAATTCTTCAGAAATCATAACTTGTTGTAATACATATAATATATATAATACGTTTTTTTTCAAAAACTAAACATGAGAAATCTTGACATCTGTGGTAGTAGCGTCCCTAAGCGCCTTAAAGTTTTTGTGAACAATTTGTACGAAACAAAAATTATCCAATTACTTTTTAACGCATTAGACGTTTGAGTGTACAGTTCGCAGCCTATTTACTAAGCCGATTTTTGTTGAAAAATCGCCCGCAACGTAACTCAATACGAAACACGTGTCTGTTAGGTATGTTCGAAATGTTTTACATGTTTATTGCGAAGTCGCCCGTAATGCCTCCAAGTAGAGTGCATCCGTGGCACCCGCTCACTTGTGTTCGACTGTACATGAAACACGGGGAGGCCTATTAGATTAACACTTCTCTTTAGTTTGTCACAAAATGTAGGTGTGGTTAATTAGTGAACTAGGAGCGGTTTGCATATGGTGAGTGATAATAACAAGGTTTTACGAAAATAAACGTCGATGTTAGGTTGTCGTACCAATGCCACTAACTGTCTGTGAAGGAAATCAGCGTGAGGAAACCTGATAATTTCCCCAAGTAAATGCTTAACTGTAGTGCTGTCTCTCCGAATTTCTCAGAAAAGAGCGTGACGGAACTTTACTTAAGTACCTATTTACTTAGTGAAATCCTAAGTTCAGAAATCGGCCTATAAAAACCTCTTGTTGATAAGGTTAGTGTTAAAACTATAATTGCGACAAAAATTATTCGTCATGGTCAGCTTTTTTTATTATTTTTTTTATTTATTTATACAGTTTGGAGAATCATCAGTTTACAAAATTATGCTAGTAGAAGAAATAGGTTACTAAGAGCTAATAACAGATTCCCGCCTATAGATACAACGCAATCAAACAATGTATGGACTTCATGTTTCGCGCTTCAATCACTTACAATGATGATTTTACTATGTATGTATGTATGTATGTATGTATGTATGTATGTATGTATGTATGTATGTATGTATGTATGTATGTATGTATGTATGTATGTATGTATGTATGTATGTATGTATGTATGTATGTATGTATGTATGTATGTATGTATGTATGTATGTATGTATGTATGTAAGAGTGTGATAGAATATTATTTAAGTATTTATTTAGTTGACGGCCTCGGTGGCGCAGCGGTTTGGCACGCTGACTGTAAAACCGAAGGTCTCGGGTTCGATCCCCGGCCGGGTGGAACTAGGAAACGAACCTTTCTAGTTCATCTCGGGTCTTGGATGTTATCTATGTATTTATTGTATTAAATCTATCGTCGAGTTAGCACCTATAACACAAGTCGTATAGTTGTATTTAGTATAGGGCTAACGAGATCTGTGTAATATGTCCATGAATATTTATTATTATTAATATTGTTACTTATAAGTATATGTAGATATTTATTTAGAGTATTTAAGTATGATCTATGTATGTCTATTATTAGGTACGTATACGTACTTTTGTCTATTAATATTCGTATTTGCACCGGCTACCCGTATCTATTTTCTCCAATTTGAGGTTGCCTGGAAGAAATTGCTATTAGCAATAAGGCCGCCAATTGTATTTGATCTTTTGTATATGCCGTTTCTGTAACTATTTTTCCGGTATACAATAAAGAATATTCTTATCTTATCTTACTTAGTGAAATTCTCGATTCAGAAACCGGCCGTAAAGCTACAAACAACTACAAAGTCGGTAGTCACGCAACGTCTCGTGGGAAAGTCACGAATTTTGGGAAAGTACAAAAGTTTATCGATTCGGTCGGTTTTACGCATGATTCGGCAGTACACCCTTCTCTTTCTTTCGTAAGCTGCGAGAAGGATAGACTGCTGCAAGTTGTAACAACATTGGATAAAAGAAAGTGGGGGCTCCGTATACGGCCAAGCAGTGCTGCAACCTCTACTGATTTATCAGGAGATTTTCTGATTTTAGGCACCTGATCTACTGTTTAATTTGTAGAATTGCGTAAAATCTCCTGAATTTTGACAAGTAGCCACTTTGTTTCTGCATATTCCACCCTTTAACTAACTAACACTAACACAGTCTCAATGGCTAGTTATTCGAAAAAAAGGAGTATTCGCAACATGTTTTTGGTGTACTTGATGGAAACCCATTAGAGATTTTCTTTTGATACTCTGGCCAAAATAGAAGCATTTTTTTTTAGTTAATGTCAACTCAAATTAGGTACTAACTTCAATCTACCTAACTGTCAACTGTCAAAAATCTTGAGTGACGAAAGGTTTTTTATTGTTATTTTATGGTCTGGTAACACATCTTTAAGTCATATCTTTATTGAATAAAAAAGCATTGTGTTTTTTGTTTTGTATTTTTCTGCTTCACTAACTTAATTTACTTAGATCTAAAGTCATAATTGATCCAAAAGATATTTTTTTTGTTTTTTTCCGATTTTTTTGGCGTCTCCTGATTTTTTCTTCAGTCTCCTTTTTTTCTTGCTGGTGGGGTTTGCAGCACTGCGGCCAAGTCTCACCAAGTGAAATCCGTGGTCCGAATTGTAAGGAAACGGCCACGCGCCCTGTGGGGTTCCGTAGGAGGATTTTAAACGAATTGAATTCGTAGACGCAAAATATTCGAAGGCTATTTGTCGCATAAAAATAATATAACTCGACAGAGTCATTAGAGATTCATTTTCTCATTCGAATTCATAATATAATATTGGCCTTTTTGCATCTACTTAATGAGATGATTTATACAGCGTCCAGTGGCATCTTCACTCACACTAGATGGGTGAAGGGTCCACTCCGACGCTGTAGTGTTCGAATTCATAGTTATATATTAAACGGGTCAAATCGACGAGAGAAGAGGATGAAGAGGAGAAGAGAGGAGAGGATGGGTTCAAGCTTTCAAGTACGTTACAAGTCACGCGCCTTATCACCGGACCTGTCCGTTGACGTAGTGAGTGTTGTGTGTCGGCCAGCTGCGAAAAATTAATAGTGACTACCCACAATAATTGACTGTATTCGCCACTTCAGTCTACCCGAGACCACGGCAACTGTAACGCTGCTGAAACGTCGGGAAATAAGGTAATTACGTTTTACCTAATAAATAATCGCGATTTGACCCGTTTAATATATAACTGTATGAGTATCGCAAATCATTAAGAAATACTATTCATTCGAATTCAATCTAACATGGCGGTCAGAATAAAGATTTTTGCTGTCGCTCGACGTTTTACGTAGAACTCCAAGTCATAAGCCTAACCCCCAGTTTCTCGTACACTAACAGTCTGTTAATCTACTGTTAAAATCTATCAAATGTTTTTTCTGTATGCACTTTGGCCAACTGACAGCTGTTAACAGTAGATTAAAGGCTTGTGAGTGTACCAGAAACCGGGGGTTAGAGTAGTATACGACTTATTTTCTAATAAAAAAACTAGACTTCTAGTGCAGTAGAGGCAGGTAGGTTTGAATTGAGCGTTTATAAACTGTTTAGCAGTCAAGGTGTGTGGCCAGCCCGCATGGAACTCGCGAGTTTAACTAGCGCGAACTAGTAATAGGGTTATCAACGGTTGTTTTTTTACAAAAACATCATAATAATAACTTCCTTCAGCTGTGTGTTGTCGGCCTAGAGAATAGCACCAACCCAAATTCTTTCGTTTCAAATTAGTCGTAAAAGTCGCTAAGGGATACAAACCGGGGGTCGGGCAGCAGCGCCCCCTGCAGTACAATTCCACCAAACTGCGATCCCCAACCCGCATGCCCAGCGTGGGGATTATGGGCATTACCCTCCAGTGATGGCACAACCTTCCGCTATGGTGCTCATTAGGGGAGGGCTATGTCCAGCAGTGGACTAATATAGCCTGAAGAAGAAGAAGAGCCGTTGTACATTAGTACACAGGGGGCGCTGCTGCCCACCCCCGGTTTGTGTCCCTTAGTTGCCTTTTACTACACCCGCGGGAAGAATTTGGGTTCTTCAAATTCAAACTTCAAGTTCAAATTCTTCCCGCCAGGCCGACACCACACAGCAAGCTCGCAAGCAGCAAGCAAGTGCAACGGCTCTTAGTGGCAACTGAACCCGGCGTTAAGGTTCATTTTCGTACGATCGCCTAAAGAAGTTCTCACTACAAATGACACTTATGGCACTTATTAAATAAATAGATAGATCGTTATTGTACATAAAAACGGAAATTATGCAGGTATTTCTTTACCTGAGAGTACAGACGGCGGCCTTATTACTAAAAGTGATCTCTTCCAGGCGACGTTTGAATGTACTGGAAATATGTAGCACATACTCGTATATACGCTGAAATATGGATGGTTTGACAGCTTTACTATTTCACAGTATTTAATTCATAGTTATTAGTAAAAATACCGTAAGATGGGGTGACTCTGATTAATTTTAAAATTAAAATGCTTGTTTCTCAGCCAGTACAAGTACAAAAATTATAAAAAAAAAACACTATAGTGAGGACTTAGAATATATATTACTATGGCGTGATAAAAAAAATGTGTCGCTTAACATTTCTGCAAAAAAATATATATATATGGGCTTTCAACTTTATACTATAAAAGGGGTTACTTTGATAACCACCACTTTTAAAGAAGATAATCACAGTAACCCCTTACAGGATTCTAAAACAAAAAGAAAACTTTTACTTCTCCTATTATTTATTTAATTACAGAATATCAAAGTTTAATGGGGTGAGTTTGATTACAGGGGTCACTTTGAGACTATTTTTAAAAAGTTTAATCTAATTTATTTACTTATATAACCAGTATTTTGGGAAATGTAATAGGTAAATACATCAAAAGTCACACTAATTAGGAAAATTATTTATTGAAACATATTGAAATTGAACTTTAATAACCAGTCTTTTGTTTTAAACAATGAGATCTGATATAAATAAATAGAATGAGATCAATTTTTAGTAGACTAAAATTATATAAAATCTTCTTAAAAAAAAACAACAGCAATAGCAAACGACAAATAAAATCACCGCAAAATGCTCTTTATCTTATAGCTCTTTTACATGCTCTTTTACATCCACATCTACCCCCTTATTCATAATAGTCTGTTAACTTTAAGCAATGCTTATTCTCACTCTGTCCTCTTCTATTGACCTAAGTCAGAATGAAAGAGAACACTCTTTAGCAGCTGTTTTAAGCAAGCGGACTATTATGAATAAGGGGGTTAGTGGATAAGCATATATAAACCATCGCGTAACGTTGGTTTGGGTAAGTAAGGTATGATGTTAGTTTCGTCGATTATAGACACGTCATCATCGAACTTCGTAACATTTCTTCCTTGTTGGTCTAAATATGACTTCGCAAACATTCGAAGATCGAAAGTCGTGAGTGGAAATCCCCAATCAGCACAAGTAGCTGCAGATTTTAAAATCGCTACTTCTTCCAAGTGCGAAAACACTGTCTGTCCAGCCGAAGTCAAACCATACAATGCCCTTATATCTGTTGTATTAGGTGCCAAAAGGAATTTTATAGTTTAAAGATGCTGCATTTATACACATTTCCCCATCTGTAATTTTCTCTATGGCTTCCTCTAAAGTTTCCTGTAAGTTTTATACTCACGGCTACCCGGAGTATTGAATCTACCAAAATAAAAACGGGGGTCACTTTGATAATCTTATTTTATACATACTATTACATTAAAAAAATATCTTGGGGTGTGATTGATAACTATCAATGTCGCCTCGTATCAATCATCAAAGTAGCCCCGTTGAATAAACTTCAACACAAAAGCCACAATAGCCGTCACCGGTAAAAAGCAATATGGCGAATATATTCCCAAAAAGTTAATAACATACCTACAGAAGTAAAGTAAAACTAAACAGATTTTAATAATAACTGTTGCAGCGAAACAGTTTTCTGATGCACAATGGTCAATGATAATTGGCTCGTGAACTGTCGATTTATTTTCCAATTATGTAAAACAGCTTCTGCGCTTACGCCTAGAGGAAAGACAGCTACTATATCGATGTTGCCATTACTAAAAAAAAACAAGAATACGTTCAGAATTTGTCAAGATTTTATTAAAAAACCAACCAAAAAAAGCTATCATCAAAGACGCCCCGTATTTTTAAAGTCGCCCCATTTTACGGTATTGTAACAATCCTAGACTGCAGCAGAAAATTAAGCCATGTCAAAGGCCATAAGGGCAGCTTGATAACTTTTGACAGTGAAGCTCGCCACTGTCTTACAATCCTCCACCAACCCGGGCTTGGCCCCCGTGGTGGAGTATGGCCTAACCTCCCTGCGGTACAGGAAGAGACCCGTACCCCAGCAGTGGGGACATACAAGGGTTGATATCGACTCAAAAAAAAATTGCTTAGAAATCTTGTTACGAATAGTTCGGGAACCATTACTACTGCCTTTCCATATATCAGAATAATAATTCACAGACCCTCGGCGTGCACGCACCCTAATGGCTGGCTACTAATGCTTCTCACAGATTTGAGCTTGTTTCGCGATATTTTTGGAAAGGGCCTTTAAGAAAAACAATCTAGCGTATTCCATAGCTTAACATAGTCATGCTTATTTTGGATTTCAAACCACCCGAAACCACTTTCGTGTCCTCGGTGCTGTAGTGTAGTTTAAACTCATTTTATATTAACTTGCACATGTTTTTTTTTTGTTACCATATGCGGAAACTTTTTTTTAGCTTATAGTTAGTCATTAAGAACTGTCCATTTCTATAATATATAGATAATATTAAAAACCTATTTGGAGGCTAAAAAATCCACCCATGCCAGATAGGCACGGATAGCCAGAGGTCGCGGGTTCGAATTCCGCATTTAAATAGGTTTTTAATACTGTCCTTAGCACGGGTTAGTGCATTAAAAAGAATATAATATACTATTTTTATTTTTAATGTACTAACCCGTGCTAAGAACAAATTTAAAAACCTATTTAGAGGCTAAAAATTTCACCCATGCCGGGATTCGAACCCGCAACCTCTGGCTATCCGTGCCAGCGCTCCTTGTTATGTCCTTGTTACAAATTCTCTCACGCGTCAAGTTAATGTGAACGCACTGTAGTGACCCTATTCTCGTAGTGAAATGTCCTATTGACTACACAGCAGATCAAGACGGAGACTGTAATATATATATATTACAGTTTTCTTAGCGCTTCCATGCTTCGCAAGGCACGTTAGGCCGTTGGTGCCGGCTGTCATTATAATGGCAGTCATTAAGCCATGTCAGAGGCGTTATGGGCGGCTTGATAACTTCTGACAGTAAGGCCCGCCACTGTCTTACAATCCTCCACCAACCCGGACTTGGCCCCCGTGGTGGAGTATGGCCTAACCTTCCTGCGACGCAGATACACGTGCCCCAGCAGTGGGGTGTGTGTGTGTGTGTGTGTGTGTGTGTGTGTGTGTGTGTGTGTGTGTGTGTGTGTATGCATGTGCGTATATGGTGTTCTAAACAAATTATTTTTTGGAAGATGCGAGTAGGAGAGGTCTATACCGACATGTGGATCACCTGACCTAAAAAGTAAAAGGTAAGTTTCAAAACAGTATTATTTGAAAAATAAACGTGTAGTGACCCTATTCCCGTAATACAGATGCGCAAGCCACAGGCGCAATGAAGACGTTTTTAATTGGAGCGGGCAGGTGTTTGACCTGCCCATTGTGTAACCTACGTACTTAACTACAAGATAACACATTGACAGCGAATTCAACCTTTTGCCTTTGTGATAGAGTTAACTGCGCAGAAATTATGAGTCTTGATCAAGGAGGTAATTATTACTCTGATGACAAAACTGCATAAATAATTAACTAAATATACTTATGCAAAATACATATTCATAACAAAATATAAACTTGCGTGCTTCACAAGGCACGTTACGTTAGGGGCACGTAATGGCAGTTTTTAAGCCATGTCAGAGGCTTTAAGGGGGGCTTGATAACTTCTGACAGTAAGACCAGCCACTGTCGTACAATCCTCCACCAACCCGGACTTGGCCCCTGTGGTGGAATATTCGGACCTAACCTTCCTGCGATCCAGCAAGAGACCCGTATCCCAGCAGTGGGGACATACAGGGGTTGATATTGGCATACAAATACAAAGGACATAAGCGAAACACAAACAACAACAGAACAATATCGATAATTCATTGTTAAATGTACATACATTTTTGCCAGGATGATGCAATGTGGCTGTCGACAGGGAGTTGGAAAGCAGGAGAAGAGGCCTTTGCTTAACAATGACCACAAAAGAGGCTAAGTATGTCATTCCATTATAAACTACAAATTGTAGTTTTATTTTATATATACTACAAATTGTATTTCGCTGACTGTAAAACTGAAGGTCTCGGGTTCGATCCCCAGCCAGATTAAACTAGGAAACGAACCTTTTCTAGTTTGTCTGGGGTCTTGGATGTTATCTACGTATTTATTGTATTAAATCTATCGTCGAGTTACCACCTATAACACAAGTCATTTAGTTGTACTTGGTATATAGGGCTAACGAGATCTGTGTAATATGTCCGTGAATATTTATTTATTATTTATTTATAACGGGGCTCTGCTAGCCTTCCCTAGTCTAAAAGATACGGCGTGAAAATTTAATGACTTCACAGTTGAAGGTGCAGATCACGGACATACACGTAGGATCTTATATTATTTACTTGCAGGACGCAAGTCGATCGTTAAACGGTAACTACTTGTTTGAGTCCCTACCTTTAAGATGGCTTTTGACTATGAGATATAATATAACGTACTCGTATTACATCTTGAGATATAATAATTTATTGCTCGTCATATATTTTGTACGAGACCGATCCACACTGTGCTACAATAATATTATAGCTAAATAAAAAAAATAACGACGAGCGATAAAGTATGAATGAATGAACGAACGAACGAACGAACGAACGAACGAACGAACGAACGAACGAACGAACGAAAGAACGAACGAACGAACGAACGAACGAACGAACGAATGAATGAATGAATGAATGAATGAATGAATGAATTTATTGTGTCAAAAACATAGGTTACATTTAGTGGTTGTAGTTGCTTACATCTGAATCTCCATGTTCTACCTTTTCAGGTGTATACACATAATGTAGTATTTAATTTTATATCTCAAAATGTAATAATATTAAATTACATGCCATAGTCAAATACCGGTTCTAAGCCGTAGCCGTTTTACATAGGGCTTATGCACCGTGGTATCATCATAACGCAAAATCTGAAAACCGTTTCCTGAGTATCGATAGTAAAGCCACTATTGTGTGCATTTGTGGCAGTTTAAATGTTTTCTCTCTACATGTCCTAACCTACTGACAGTGCAGTCAACGACTGATCAACTTTCACAATTACGTTTACGTACGTAAAGTTCGCCGTGACGTCGACTGTACATTAGCATGAACATAACTGTTCCTATGACATGGTCTGTTAACGCTACGCTAACTTGTACTCATTTAAAATTATGAAGTCTTGTCAAAACATATATGTGATAAAACGGGCCAACTTCCTGTCTGCAAATATATGGTGCAATATATTGATACTATCCCAAGTTTTTGGCCTAAAGAGGGAAACATATGTAAATGAATTAATGAATTAATTGCACTAAAACATGGATTTTATTCAGCGGTGACTAATTATTTCTGTTATAATATTACCTATATTATAACAGAAATAATGTACGCGGACGATTTATGTTTTGTGACGGAAACTCCCGAAGGTTTACAAGAGCTTATATCCAAATTTGACTCAGTGTGCTGTAAATTTGGGCTTAAAAATCAGTGTAACAAAGACTGAAGTCATGATGACCGACACCGCCCAGCAGGTGCCCCTAAATATACAGCTCAACGGGACGAATTTGAAGAATGTAGATAATTTCAAATATCTGGGAAGCACTAGTGCTTCCGGAGTCAAGGTCACCTTTGGCTGTTACAACAGCCAAAGGTGACCTTGACTCCGAAATCAACAGCAGAATCGGTGCCGCCTCAGCAGCTTTTGGAAAACTGCGAGTCAAGATGTTCCGCTCACACAACATCAAGCTTGAGACTAAAATTAAAGTATACATGGCGATTGTCCTGCCCAACATTCTCTACGCGGCAGAGACGTGGTGCCTGTACCGCTGCCACATACGTGCGCTTGACAGATTTCACCTAAAATGTCCTCGTGACATTCTGAACATCAAATGGTCCGACCGTGTCAGTAACACAGATGTTCTCAGGCGTGCGAATGTGTGCGGAGTGGAGGCCTACCTCATGCGAAGGCAGCTGCGTTGGTGTGGGCACGTATCTCGAATGCCCGAAGAAAGGGTGGCCAAGCGCGTCTTTTACTCAGAACTTGAAGAAGGCAAGCGTAAAAGCGGAGGCCAGTATCTGAGATACAAAGATGTGCTGAAGAGGCATATAAAAGGGAGCGGGATCGAGCCTACGACATGGGGATTGCAGGCTGCTAGTCGCTCTGAATGGAGGCAAAAAGTTAAAATAAAGGTTAACGACTTTGAAAATAAACATAGGCACGAGCTTGATTTACGACGGAAACATTTAAAAAATAAAGCGCCTTCGAATATTTTGTACAATTATGTAAATGGAGTCCTCACATGTGGCACCTGTCTTCGAACGTTTACTGCTAAAATTGGTTACATTAGTCATGTGAGGCCGCACGAGTAACACAAAACAGAATTGGTCGCCGTTGCCGAAATCGGCATGGAAGGCATCATCATCATTATATTATACCACAATCAAATCATCCCAAACCCTGAGCGATTCCAACCGTGTAACTGCCAAATTAGTATCGTATTTGACAGTTAGACGATTGGAACAGCTCAGGATTTGGTGCGCATTGATAGGCCCTTGATTATCTGTTCCGATCTTTAGGCAAGGAATTTAAAGTTGTGACCAACCGTCTTGGTGTGAAGTGCACTTTTGAATTTGATTATATATTTTAAAATGGGATTTCATAAAATCTAGCAGGTTTATCAGTGTGAAGCTCTCGTGGCCTAGTGGAACCGAGTGATTGAAATAAATTAATTGAGTTAAGCAACGATGGCTGACCATCCCGGGACTACCACAAGTGGCATCTTCTCCGAGCGCTGCCGTGCTTTACAAGGCTCGCTAAGCCGCTGGTGCCGGCTGTCATGGCACTCGTTAAGCCATGTCAGAGGCCTTATGGGCGGCTTGATAACTTCTGACAGTTAAGCCCGCCACTGTCCTGCAATCCTCCACCGATCCGGACTTGGCCCCCGTGAGAGAGTAGGTCTAAGATTCCTGCTAGGCAGGAAGAGACCCGTGCCCCAGAAATGGGGACATAAAAAGGGTTGATATCATCAAGTGTTATTATTATTATTAATACTTTATTGCACCTATAGGCAGGCTGAAACCCAGTTATAGGAACCGCTGTATGTGAGCCGACCGTGAACTTGGCCAGGCACACCCATGCGTCTAGATTTGCCCTCGGATTTTCCCCTTTTATCAAAAGTATAGGCGCAGACTGATAGATTGGAATTGCTGTCAAACATTTATGGGTTTATTGAGAGATATTTGCCCAGTTCATACAATTCGGCGTATGTTGCGTTTTTTTATTTAGTTTATAAGACAAGCAGCAAATTTGTACCCAAAAGGATTTTTATGCCGAGACGTCAATCGATTCCAAAACTACTATGTAGTTTTTAAAGAATAATTAATTTCAGTTTGATCAGGAACAGGTCGTTCTTATATAGGAGATAATGCTCCTAAATGAGGGAAAAAATATAGTCATTGTTTTTATATTAGCGAAAGTACAGTCGACAGCACATCAACCATTACGTACGTGTACTCTAAACAGTTACGTTAAGGGTGACTTTGCAACTTATTAAATTTGTGGTTACGTCTTTTCAAAATTCAAATTCAAAATTCAAATAATTTTATTTCAACGTAAAGAATTTACATTCTGTTTGCTGAATGTCAATGTAAAATGTAAGCCGCCGCCTTCGGGCCGTATTGTAGTGGAGAAAAAGACAGCGGAAAAAAAAACTCCACTCTGACCATCTTTTCTCAAATCTTTTCTTTATAAAGTCTCCACCAGAGACTATTATTGTGGGCGTTTGTCCGACTGTTTGAAGGAATTGTGGTTTAATAAATAAGAAAAAATAGATTGCATTTATTAGACAACTCACGGAGCCCTTTTCAGGTAAACCTTTTTGACAACTGTAAGTTGCTTCACCAAAAATAATGAGCCGTTTTCAGCACAAATTCACAAAGCACTTCATAGGACACGTCTGTCAAATTTATCTGAGCACAAATTAATTTTGACAGCCGTATTCTTTCAGCCGTATTCTCAGCCGGTTCTTCTACGGCCACGCCTGTAAGCGCCATCTATGAATTGCTTTGTGCATTTGTGCTAAGAACGGCGCATTGGATGGCTCTGTACGCAATCTCGTCTGAGAACGGTAAGGAGCAAGGAGCGTCATCGACAGAGAGTATATAAGCGTGACCACGTGACCAGAAACCAAAGAAACCTCACTGCATGTTATCCGCTGTGCAGACTGGTTTCTTTACTTTCTGGTCTTCCTTCATTCAGATATGGGTTATGTCAGCGCCGTCTATCGATAAAAAGAGGTACTATTATTTTAGTCGCTGTGAAAAGAGAGAAAAGTCAGTGCAGTTAAAATTACCAAGAGCCCGTTCTTACGGTGCGCTACTGTATGAGGTATAAGCTTATGTATGGAGAGGTCTCATTATAAGATCATTATTGTTTTGTACTCGCCTTGTCTAGGTAGCTGGGTACTTGTTTTGTATGGCACAAGTACATTTGTATTGTTCTCCATTGAATTACTCGGTCTCGGAAACGGTTAAGTACAATCACTGCAATTCGCCTACGTTTTCATAAACTGTAATCGGAAACAAATTATTTTTGTTCACAAATTTCTAAAATTGCTATTTTCAAGCACGCAAAACGCGAGAAAAGGCTTTATAAACCGTAGTAATCATTGTGACAGTCAGTATACTTTGGGTCGTTTTTAGTTGACAAAAGACTAGGTTGAAGTTTGTTGAAAAGAAAAAGCAACGTTTTTATACGGGTCAAGCAAAGCACATATAATTATACGCAAAGATTAGCCGAAAGGAAGCGTTTGTCCAGGATATTACATCCACGCGTCTTCGCGCGCAGAGCTAAAAGGGTTGTGATTTTACCAGTCTGTGTGTGTGTGTGTGTTTGTGTGTGTATGTATGTATGTATATATGTATGTGAGTATGTATGTACATGTTTGTATTTAGAGAATTCGAGAGTATATTTTCGCGAATTTTTCTCATTGGGTCGGGCTTATATCATATTTCATAACGGCACAAGTAGGTACGTCTAGCGAGATTAATTTTCTTTAGCAATTTGTCATTTAGAATCACGATAGGGTTATCAAGAGTTCTAAATCAACGTAACTACAGGTTAAATAATAATAGATATAATGCTCGAGAAAGTGAGAAAGATCTTGTTTCAGTCGTGTCCAACTTAGCAATGTCTTGAAAAGAACGCATTGAATACGTGGTAAGATATACATCGCTATTTATTTTAAAAAAAACATGCGTCCTTTTACTTTTTTCTACCCAAGGCTTATACCAATATCGTAAGAGCATTTTAGTATTTGCATTGAGCCCGCCAACCGTATGTAATCCGTATTATGTCATGAACGAATTTAACAAACTGTACTCTATTTCTAAATGGTTTGCTCACGTGTTAACCAAATTGACCAATCTCAATAAAATAAATGTAATTAGGGTATGTGGATCACTTGAGTTAAGCAACAACAGGCGCGGTCAGGTGCAGGATGGATGACCGTTCCGTGAATACAGCCAGTGGCATTTTTCCGAGCGCTTCCATGCTTCGCAAGGCACGTTAAGCCGTTGGTGTCGGTTGTCATACAATTACAGTCGTTAGGCAATGTCAGAGGCCTTATGGGCGGCTTGATAACTGTTGACAGTAAGGCCCGCCACTGTCTTACAATCCTCCACCAACCCGAACTTGGCCCCCGTGGTGGAGTATGGCCTAACCTTTCTGCGATTCAGGAAGAGACCCATGCCCCAGCAGTGGGGACATACAAGGGTTGATAACAGGTAGAGGTAAAAAAGGAAAAAATGCTGAGAAAAGGATATTTTTCAGTGTCTCGCTCTTTTTTATAGTATAACAGAATGAACTGCTAGAAAAATATATTAATTACTATCAAGCCCACCTACTGTATATTATGTATTACTAGTCTTGTATTACCTGGTGCAAAAAAGAATTATAATAATATAACACTAGAAATCTATAATAGGCGTGACGACAGCATCAAATAAGCAAAGGGAATATTAAGGGAAACGATATTAATGGAAAGTACATATTAAAAGGAATTAAAACACTGATCTAGTAGTGAAATAGATGACCAATATTTTCTATAAAATAAAAGATTTCGGAAAGAAAGAAAAGATACGGCTTTCAGCCATTTTGATTGAAACATCCTGACACACCGCCTGACGTCACGCTTAGGTAAACTTCACCCGTGCTTTGTTGTGATTACCAGTGACTGCGATGTTTGTTTACCTGGGCGTGACGTCAGATTCGACGCCATGACACTGCGAGCTGTTTTCCCACAGATTTAAAATAATTTTAGAAAAATGGCTTAAATATTCGTTAAAGTTTAGTTTATTACTGAAATATAGGTTTTTTAGTAAATCTTCACGCAAGAAGAGTAAAAAATCTTTCGTCATGCCTGTCGATCATGTATTTGATTAAATTTTAAGTATTGAATATTGAACGTAATAATAATAATATTGGCCTTTTGCATCTACTTAATGAGATGATTTATACAGCGTCCAGTGGCATCCTTACCCACACTAGATGGGTGAAGGGACCACTCTGACGCTGTGGTGCCTGGGACATGGTTTTATAGATGGTGTACGTTTGCCTTGCACCTATACCATCCTGACAGCTTAGTCGGCCTTGCCCACAGGAAAGACTAGTCAATACGTGCGGAGCCAACCTAGCCGCGCAGTTGATTTAACGAAATAAATAAATTAAAAACGAAACAGCGTCGCGTGCTAATTCAAAGATTACCAACTACCCTCATTCATATTTCACACGATCGAAACGAAAGTGAAATTAAGGCAACAGTCCGTCCGACAAGTTGGACAGTTCCTGATGGCTCATTAGTATAAAATGAAAAGAAATGGTTTTATTCAAACTAGCGCAGAAACTGCGGCTTTATGTTAAATTCAAAATCGAAATCAAAATTTCAAAAGAATAAAGTCAACATACTTACCCCCGGTTTCTGGTACACTAACTTGCCGTTAATCTACTATTAATGGCTGTCAGTTGCACAAAGTACATCGAAAAAACCATTTGACAGTTTTTAACCAGATTGTTAGTGTACGAGAAACTCAGGGTTAGTGAGGGAAATATAGAAAAGAAAAACCGGAATCAGACTCGACCACTGAGGGTTCTGTAGAAATTTTTAAATACATACATATTATAAATAGTTTCGGAATCGATTCTTGCAGTTTTTCTGTTTTTACCGAGCTTCAAATACTATTTTTATGTAAAAAATTATTGTGTTGAAGTAAAAAAATATATATTAAGTTTGTTTTATTATTGTGGCATGTGTATTGTCTCTATAATCAAAGTTTTTTTCTTTTTCTTCTTTATGATTTAATTACAAATGTATAGTTTTCGGAATCTTCTCTGTATTTTATCGTACAATACAAATAATACGACTTATTACTTGAAATCATATCACAATACACTAATATTATGAAAGCGAACGTTTGTGAGTGTGTATGTTTGTTACTCCTTTACGTCTAAGAGACGAATAACAAATTTTATTAAAATCGCTGGAGCGATTTTAATAAAATTTGTTATGGAGTCAGCTGACACCCTGGAATAATACATAGGCTACGTTTCTATCTATCTATAATCAGCCCACATCACCATCTCTGACCTGCAACCCTCACGATGTCGTCTGACCATCGTGTCGGTGGTCTGCCTACCAACCTCC
This sequence comes from Yponomeuta sedellus, assembly GCA_934045075.1. NCBI lineage: Eukaryota > Metazoa > Arthropoda > Insecta > Lepidoptera > Yponomeutidae > Yponomeuta > Yponomeuta sedellus. The sequence goes on along the minus strand of OW203746.1, from coordinate 9,686,398 downwards.
TTTCCTCCCTTAGCCACCACTCCGATACTGCCCAGAGTGCGAGTTTGACAGATCCAATCGAATAACTTTACTACCGCGTTAATCGAGCATTGAGTAGGTAGTGAGTAAGAGTAAGTTAACCGTTCGAACTGGCAAAACGCTGTCACAGTACAACTCGCACTCGCGTTTATTCGTGTTTTGGCTGGTAAACGTGTTCACTTCTCAACGTAAACCATTACAACTCGCACTCAGCAATTTTAATTTCCATACTTTTCGCTAGGTGGCGCTTCCTCGATGCCATAGAAATATGAGTCTACGTTAACGCGATCGAGTAGTTAAAAAACTCGCACTAAGCACTCTGGTCAAGTCTCCCGCCCATCTCCACTTTAAGTCTGTGATCAGCTCACCAACGTCTTCTACCTTGGTTCTTTGACGAATTTCTGCGTTGGGAACGCGGTCCACAAGCGATATGCCCAGCATGGCACGCTCCATCGCTCTTTGTGCAACCTTTTACAGGGAAAATATCTTTTACTGTTAGTACAGTTTATTTTCCCTAATGAACCGCGGATAACTCCGCAGGGCACGGCTTTTATCTTGACTCAAAGTTTTATCTCACTATCGGGTAGCGGCATCTCTCTTTACGCGGTGAATTAAAGCAATATGGCGTTAGCCGATAAAAAATAAAACGTTTTATCGTGACGTTGTCCCCTTGGGTAGTGTGATAGTATTATTATTAATATAAAAATTTTGAACTAAAACTTTCGTAAGCACAACACATTGTAGACTTTTAGTCCGAATCTACTAAAATCGTGTGAGACCGTCTCTGCTCACCATGATTGAGCTCTGCGAATCGGAGCGAAACCTGGTCGGACTCTTCCGATATAACAACACCCGTAAGTAGATCTGGACTAAAAGTCTACAATATAAAATGTATTAATTTAGTATCAGTATTAATTAATTTAGTAACAGAATCGCTCGTAGCCCCGGCTGTCTGAGTGATCTTAAACGATCACGAAGGTGAGAAACGATCACAACACAGGGCGCGTTCAGTGCATGGATGGGTAAACCGTTTATGAGTAACGCTAGTGGCATTTTACCGAGCGGTTCCGTGCTTCGCAAGGCACGTTAAGCAGTTGGTTCCGGCTGTCGTCGATAGATGGCAGTCGTTAAGCCAAGTCAGAGGCCTTAGAGCGGCTTGAAAACTTGTGACCGACCAGCTACTAGTCTTGCAAGCCTTCACCAATCCGGACCCGTGGTGGAGTATGGCCTATACCGTCCTCAGGGAAGTGACCCGTGCCCCTTGGTGGGGACATAGTGGGTTCTTCTTCTTATTTGGTCCTTTAGGGCCTCCTAGCGGAGCATAGGGCCTCAACCACAGATTTCCACTTCTGACGATGGTTCGCGGCAGCTTCCAATTCAGGCAGGCTAGTGCCGATCAACTTGGCCTCTTGGTCTATTGATCTTTTCTAGGTGGTCCTTGTATACAGGGCGTCCCAAAGTTATGGGCCATGAAGGGAAAGTACCTTAAATATCGTAAATAGGGTATTTTGCTGAAAGAAGACTTTGTGTTATTTTTAAAAGATAGTAATTCTCCATTCAAAGATTTTCTAAAAATTACTTGCCTTGTCTGGGAATCGAACCGACTTAAATTAAAAAAAAAAACCGCTACTTTTATGATGTCAATCGAAAAAATGGCCAAAAACTAATAACTCTTCTAAAGTAAAGTATTTTAAAAGAAAGGAACAGCGTGAAATTAATCATTTTAATCAAATTAAAAACATACATGAACCTGCCGTAGTCAATGAAGTGGGTATTTTTTTGTAAATTAATTAATTAAATGCTCAAAATGTGATCCCTCTTGTCTTACCCAAATCGCCAATCTTTTAATGAGTCCGCTGCCTGTTGATTTTCATTTTTAATTTTCAACTTAACGGCAGTTTCATGTATGTTTTTAATTTGATTAAAATGATTAATTTCACGCTGTTCCTTTCTTTTAAAATACTATGTTACTTAAGAAGAGTTTTTGGCCATTCTTTCGATTGGCATCATAAAAGTAGGGGTGTTTTTTTAAAATTTAAGTCGGTTCGATTCCCAGACAAGGCAAGTAATTTTTTGAAAACCTTTGAATGCAGAATTACTAACTTTTAAAAAAAACATAAAGTCTTCTTTCAGCGAAATACCCTATCTACGATATTTAAGGTACTTTCCCTTCATGGCCCATAAATTTGGGACGCCCTGTATATAGTGGGTTAATGATGAATTAATTTAGTTCCTTCGTAGAAGACACTTAATTGTGTCATTAATATTTGTGTAAATTATGTTTATGTTTCGTAATGCTGTTGATGTTTACACTCTGTGTTCCGAGAAGTGTTATCATTACTCGCCTCGAGTGCATTCTTTGTGGTACGAAAGTTTTCGTTTTGTTGTCATAGTATGCATACCTTTAGGTTTTAGGTCACCAAATAACAAACTAAGGGCCAGTGTCTGAATTGAAATTTTCGCTCAGTAAATACTTAACTGTATCCGCAGCTGTCTCCACGAATTTCTCAGCAAAGAGCGTGACAGAACGTTATTTAAGTACATATTTACTTAGTGAACTAAGTACTTAAAATAAGTTGCACACCAGGTTCGATTCCCAGTGCGAGCATGTAGGTACCAATGAATTTGTTTTCTAAGTTACCTACAGTCTATTTATCCTTACTTGTCCAATTTAGTAAACAAGATTCTAACCTCAAAATTGACTTAAATGCCAAAAATAGAAATTTTGTCGCAAGTTCATGAACTTTATTAATAAATTTGGCAGCGTGTTATCTAAAATAGTGTCCCAGGTTACTTCATTTATAGGAATATGTCAGTTTTTCACTAAAATGTCATACTTTACAGGTAAAATCTTGTTTACTAAATTGGACAAGTAAGGTTAAATAGACTGTACGTACATTTGTGAAGTTCTAGTAGGAAGGAAAACATCTTGAGGAAATATGAATGTCTGAGGTCTTCAAATACCTCAGCGCTTGAAATCGCCAATCCGCGGTGGGTACGCGTAGTAACTAAACTCTCTCTATGAGAGAAAGACTGTGCCCTACAGTGGGACATTTACTGGTAACATAAAAAAAGTAACTACACAAATAAAAAAAAAAAACATTATTTGTAAGGTGCAAGTTGCAATGACCTAACCTAAAACTTCTTAATTTTTCTCGTCAACATTCAGTTTTTTACGTTACAGCTGTAATAATTATCGGTTCAAAAGTCCCCAAAATTTGCTAACATTCCTGACGTGATTTCATTCAATTTCTTGTCAATTAGGTTCTATACTTACTTGATGATGCCATCTTCAATGTAGACGTCGGCATCCTCCATGCCATCATCGTTGACAACCCTTCCATTCTTGATGAGCAGCCGATTTTGGGAGCTCTGCAGATAAACATAGAGTCGACTTTAGATTGCACTTCCTAATGAAATACAGTCCCTATAAGGTCTACAGCTGATTTAATGAAGAACGGCGATTAGTCTTAAATTAGAACTAACTTTAATGTTGATTCCTGATACTGATGTAGTTTCCACGGTCATTGTCAAAATGGCGTGCTAATTTGAAGCTCAAAACACTGGCCAAAACTGAATACTTTTACAAAAGAAGAAGTAAATCAGAATGCGATGAATCAATTCGCGGTTCGAACTTCGAACGCAGCAACGACCGCCGCGCGTTTACGCGGGACATCGACTGAAACTGAAAATTGTGACGCCTAAAATAGAAGAAGATATTTACGTTCCCCTCGCTTCCAGTATGGCGGCCTATAAGGAAAGTGCTGATTTAAGAATAGAAGTCGATAAAAGATCGGTGATCGATAAAAAAACATGACTTTGTACTGAAATACTTAAACAAAACAGAGGATAAACTCACGCCTGTATATACCGGTGAGGTACTTAAATACATTACATTTATGTATGTACTTTGAACAACAAAGAAAGCAAAGAAAACATGCCAGTTTACAAACAATGGCGGCTCAACAATTAAAAAAAAAAAACGAAATTACAGCCACTGTCAATGTCAGTGAACGTGTGGTACAAAACTACTGGCACCTTGCTCAGATTTCTCAACGCCATTAGAGTTTGCAGAAAAAAAGTAAATAAAAAAGAAAAACGTCTGGGAAAAGCGCGCTAAGCTAAACGTCGCTGCATGCAAACTCATCGACTCTCTACTTTCTATGATAAGAACTGGAAGTAAATCTTTAAGTGATACAAGTATTTGCTACCAATGTTTATACCTCTGCTACGTAAGGTCATAACAGTATTATTATTTTTTGTTTATAACCGTGTAATTACTACCTATTGTCTTTGTTTGTTATGCATGATTTAATTAAATTGTGTAAGTACGTAACTAGTAATTTTCTTATGAGAGTGGTGTGTTATGGAAGGAGGTATGATGGAAGAAAGAAATAGCCGGAATTCGCTACTTGACTCATATCAAATTTGACGCGATAGCTATTATTTGCAGCCATGCTACATACTTACCTACATTTGCTGCAAATAAAGAAAAATTCTGCTTTTAATTGGGACCGGTGAAATCGCTAGTTTGTAAACAAACATTTGTCGGCCAGAGCCAGTGGACAGTTTATTATTATAGGACTCACATCAAAGTGATCTTCACAAACATACACCCGAGTTTTAGCCGATAATGTATCGGGGTCTCTTTTGGCAAGTTTGAGCCAATTTTTTCGTATGTTTATTTCACTGGGTACACGAATCCATAACTTTCCGGGGGTCTTTATCGACATGTTTTTGCATTATCGAACAATGCAATAATGATAATTGCTATATTTTGCATGTAAACTTGATGAAATCATGGTTGCGTTTTTGTTATTTCACTATGCTCACAGATCACTCACAGGCGTTGAATAGACAAAATGGCTGACCGCGTTTTTAGCTGTTTAGCAAAGCAACGTTTTAAAATATACTAAAATATTTTTTGGTCTGATGGAAGAGATATTTTTCATTTAAGCCTTACTTGAAAAGAGAGTCAAGTAGCGGATTGGCTTAGAAGTCAACTCACCCTCATATAATTTAAACCATAAAGTGAGTTAGGTACCTCCTTCTTTGTCAATTTGACACGCCCAAGTATGACATCAGATAACATACTGGGCGAAATAGGCGACTCAGTCGGCTTCAGATTGTAGATGAGTTGCCTACTTCGAAACTGATTAGGTGAGTCGCCCATTAGTTTAGTTGGAAAGAGCGCTGGCACGGATAGCCAGAGGTCGCGGGTTCGAATCCCGGCATGGGTGGAATTTTTAGCCTCTAAATAGGTTTTCTAAAAAAGGGTTCAACTAACTAATCAATTTCGCTTTTAACTTGTTTCAATCGTCATAAATGCTTTTGCATTAGAGCTTATCTAAGAAGCCTTGTCTCAGATTTATGTAAGTAAGATGGGGTCAAGTCTTGGAAATAAACTTATCAAAAATAAACTTATGAACTTGTGATTAGTTTCTATGAAAAGTCTTATAGGTATTGTGTTATTCCTTCTTGTAGGGCATACGTTCGTTTGTGTCGTCTTTACATATTGGTAAAATGTTACTGCGTTCCGGAATGTCATTCATTCAATTTTCTATGAATGATTTTGCAGATTTTTTTTATCTCCATAGTAACAACCGTTAATCAAGTCACGACATAGAATGGATTCATGTTTTAGTTGTCATAAATGCCTTTACATTAGAGTTGATCTAAGAAGCCTTGTCTCAGATTTATTAATGTATGATGGGGGTCAAGTTATTTAAACGTTTATTGAATTAAGTCCATATCCATTTAAATATGTAGGATAGCTGAGGGATCCTCCTCACCCTACACAGAGTGCAATAAACCATAATCATCTCATAAACGAGTCTAAATTGTGTGTTGACTCACGCATTTCGATTGTCCGAACGTGAAAGGGTCATCCGTAAGTCTTAACACCCACATAACACTTTCTACACGTTATGTTATGAGTTATGGCAGTTTGCTTAGTGAGTTTTTTGGCTCTTTCCTGATTGTTTCATTCGTCTTGGGGTATCTCGACTGATTACCTAGCCGGAGGTCGTAGGTTGGGTTCGTACTGGGAGTTGGCGTACATTTGTAGAGGGTCTTAGTCAGGGTGTATTTACATGTTTGTGATGTTCTTGCCGGGTTAGCATAGCATAGGATATTCTAATTTAGCATATCATAGGGTATCCTATCTTGGGAGAGCTAGTGTTGCGTTGTGTGTAATTTATTATTATTGGTTTTGTTTGCGTTTAATTGCTGCAGAATTTTGAAAATGTAGCACAGACATAAGACGGTAATAATTTTACTAGCTCGCTCGTAATTTATTAGCAAGAGTGGTTCAAGCAAGATGCTATCGTTTTAGACAATATCTTTACCTAAAGATCGTTTTTGCAAAAATATCAAGACCAATCAATCTCTCAGTCATGTATTTCAACTGCTATGACAGCGACGGCATAAATTAAATCTGGTCCTGATTGCTTACCAAAACAATCAAATCAATTCTACACAAAGGTATATTCACTTTTGTTGCTAAGCCGGGTAAAGCTTTATTTTTAGCCTTCGCATCGTGGTTCACATTTGTTTTTCCCAAGATGCCACTTTCGCCAAAATTTACCGAACCTTTTCATTTCATTTGCACTGCTATCTTCAATTGTATGTTTTGATATGTGTGAATGTAGGAATTTTAAAGGCACTCTTGCATGTTTAAAAGTATTTTTCCACGAAATCCTCCGCCCACACCATGTGCGCCGCCATTTTTGTTTATGTTTTTTTTTGCACCACAATCACAAACCTGACGATCAACCAGTTTTGTTAACAAGCTAAAAGTATAGCTCATTCACAAATGCGTCCTTTTTGCCTGATTTTATAAAAGTTATTGCGAACCAATAAATAACGAAGACCAAACACCTTTTCCCTACAATTAAGGCTGTGTTGTTTAGGTACTTAAAATAAAAACAATCTTGATTCGTCTTTTTATCGAAATACACACTTTTTAAATCCAAATCTTTACATTTTACTTGAATTTCATGAAATTACATTAAATTTCAGATTTAATTGGTAAAGTGTGAAAATTTTTCATTTAAAAAGTGTGTAGGTATTACGATAAGAAGATGTATCAAGACTGATTAATGTATAGAAGTACCTAAACAAATGGACTATACTGTAGGGGACACTGAATGATTCAACTTAATTTAACTGTAGATATAGAATATTCTTTATTGTACACTGATATTACAGTTACAGAAATAATATAAAAATATAGTACAAATGGCGGCCTTATTACTAAAAGCAATTTCTTTCAGGCAACCAGACAAACTTCATTACATGGAGACAAGAAAGAAATTAGAGACGTAGTGCGAAAGAAATTAATAAGAAATAAAAATTAAGAAAGAAATTAGAGGCGTAGACTGCAGTGCGTGTCAGCATGAATCTGGACAAAACTGAGGTCGTGTTAAACGATACAATCATATTGGAGTCGTTCTCCGTTGGTGGTGGTCCTCGAAGCTGTCCAGGAATATGTATACTTAGACCAGACTAAGCAACTGGGCAGAAACAACTGAGAGAAAGAGGCCGCGAGAGGGATCCAATTCAGTTGGGCAGCGTTAGGAAAACTGCGCCAGGTTTTCTCCTCGGCTCTTCCTCAGAAACTAATGACTAGGGTCTGCAACTAGCACGTCCTGACAGTTATGACCTACGGAGCTGAAACGTGGATACTGATGGCAGGGTAGTGCACCGATTCAAAGTCGTTCAGCGTGCTATGGCTCTGTTTCAAGTCCCTTTGATAGATCACATCAGAAATGAAACTGAGAGAAGAGCTAAGGTAACTGACATAGCCTATGATGTTAGCAAGGTGATGTGGCTGTGTTCTGGTCACATGTGGCGAAGAACCGTGGTCTATGGTTGCAAAGGATCTCCAGTGGAGACCACGAACTGGCCCACGCAGGGAAGGTTGGCCACCACCTCGCTATAGGCCGACGATCTAAGGCCGTTTGCTGGCAGTGGCTGAGTGAGGATGGCTGAGGACAATAGGAAGTGGTAACCCTTTATTGGATTATTGGTGCTTCGCAAGGCACGTTAAGCCGTTGGTGCCGGCTGTCATATAATGGCAGTCGTTAAGGCACGTCAGAGGCCTTATGGGCGGCTTGATAACTTCTGACAGTAAGGCCCGCCACTGTCTTACAATCCTCCACCAACCCGGACTTGGCCCCCGTGGTGGAGTATGGCCTAACCTTCCTGCGATGCAGAAAGAGACCCGTGCGTGCCCCAGCAGTGGGGACATACAAGAGTTGATAACGAACCCTTGGGGTGGCCTTTGTCTCGCTGTAGACGGGAAAGGGCTGATTGATAACCGTAATCACATGAAACAAACAACCGTTTGCTTATGTAACTTAGTTCCGACTTACATTGTTTATTTTCATATTCATAAAGCAAATGTCAACCAGGCTTTACTCTGACACATTTTGAAAAGCGCAGAATTTTTGTCAAAATAAGTGGTAGAGCCTAAAATAAACAGTGAAATATGACACTTTCACTGAGTAAAGGACGGGAAAGCTTTTAGTTGAACAAACAGTGTTACGAAGATTACTCTTAATAGGGAGATAATAATCTGACTAAAGATCGGTTCTTCTAACGAATAGTCTAAACAACAGACAGTCCACCTTTATGAAAATTATGAAACGAGACGAATTTTCCCGAAAGTACCTACAGTACTACACATCATAAAAGTCCCTTCGGGAAACTAAGTTCGCGTAGACTAGGAAGAAGTGTAACGAAAGTACCCGATCAACATGATCTTTAACTGATACGGTTAAGGTGCAGAATTGATTTCCGCAGTAGCGCTACCTATTTCGCTCACGCTAATATTGCCAAACTAATAGTCACCTGCATCGATGACGTTGAATCAACCAATAGCAACAAAGGCGCGCGGTCTGCCATAAAATGAAACTATCTGATTGGTCGATCAACTTGCCGCACATCCAAAATTTGGTCATCTGCGCAGGTACATCCGCGAGACTTATTTCGTTTGTAGCACTGTACCTCTTTGGCTTGCACAAAACATAGTTTGTTTAAACTTAGAAATAGGTGCCGATATAAAAAAGTTTCGCATGAACCAATATTGATACCACGGCAACTGTAACGCTGCCGAAACGTCGGGAAATAAGGTACATAACTAAAGAATAATCGCGATTTGACCCGTTTAATAAATAACTATGTATGAGTATCGTGAATAATTAAGAAATAAGATTAGAATATTCTTTATTGTCTTACAATCCTGTCTTATATGCATTCCTCCACCAACCCAGATTTTGCTCCCGTGGTGGAGTATGGCGTATGGCCTAACCTTTCTGTGATGTGATGTAGGAAGAGACCCATGCCCCAGCAGTGGGGACATACAAAGGGTTGATATCGATTCTTTATTGTACACACCAGAAAATGTTACAGCGACATTTGGTAATAAATTATTGTTTTTTCCCCAGTGTAAAGAATATTTTTATCTTATCTTATGTTGACAATAGTTACAAAAGAAGAGGTAGAATGTAACTTGTGTTAATTTGTGTTAATTAAGCAAACCAGCAATCTGCATGTAATCGTATCAATCAGATAAAAGTTACGAATAAAATTAAACAACACTAGATTAAAGTAGTAAACTAGCTGATAGAAAACACTTGGCGTCGGTATCTAATCTTGCTTCCAAGAATTTCTCAGTAATCGTAAAAATTATATTGACTGCATTTTTATCATGGCGTTTCAGAAAGATCATACGATTCAGTCGTCAACGAATTATCTGCCTGCGTTACTTATTCTACATGTCTGTGAAGTTAGTTAGCCTACTTGCTCTCGTGTGCGTATGACGTAACATTTGTCAGTGAATTTGAAGCTAACGCAATCAAGACGAACGGACAATGCCTTTTGCGTAAGATTGAAGTGTTTCCGCGAATAAATTCTCATGGCATCTAATTAGCGAAGAAAGTGGCAATTCTTTCGCGAAATGAGCGCGTGTTTCGAGTTTCGAACGTTTTTGCGCGGTTATTTTTCTTTACGCGCATCTTTTATGAAATCTCATGAATAAAGGCTATTTCATTTCCAGCCACTTTATTTTATTTTTAAACAATTGGCAGAAGAAGAAAATAAATTGTTTGATTCCAAAACAAAATGTTTGACTAAAGACTACCTACATATCTACCAGTCTCTATTAAATTATATCGATGTATAAAAAAATAAATATTGGGCGTTGATTCTAGAACTAGGCCGAAATTTCTTTCGGATGAAAACTGGATGAGACCCTAAAAAAGTGACTTCAAGAATCGCGACCAGGCAACAAGCCTCTGCGGGCGTATCGATTTTCTCTCCAACACGTCGAGATAACCATTCCATTAGAGCTATCTGGCGGTTAAGTGAATTTGTTACATTAGGTTCTATAGACCGAGACGAGTCCACTAGTTTCAGGGCCGGTTTCTGATTAGAGAATTTGATTAAGTAGGTAACGAGGTAACAAACCTCTTAACACCCACCCCACAGTATCATTTTGAAAAATTTAAAATTATGTCACACATTTTCGAGATGTCCCTCATTTTTACCCGACTGCAGCGAAGCCCAAAAGGAGGGTAATGTGTTTAGTGCGTATGTATGTATGTATTGTATGTATGTATGTAAGTATGTCCGATTCTATGTTCCCTCATAACTCCTTAACCAATGGTCAGATTTTGTTAAACAAGGTATCATTCGATTCGGCATCCTTGCGCGGGTGTCATAGGCTATATAAAATCATAATTATGCGATCAGAACTGTGACGAAAAATAAAATTCGTTAAGAAGATTCGTTAAAGTACAGCTAGGAGCCACTAGATGGCGCTGTTATATTTAGTTTATTGAATTCGAATACTAATTTTATTGAACTACCCCTAACAGGTGTGTAATATTTAAAACAGAATTTTGCGGATGACGTAGGTTACATAAAATCATCATTAATAGAAAACCAACGGAACAAAAAATAACATTTACTTCTAAGCAATTAAAGTACCACTTTTAGCCACTTGATGGCGCTGCTATATTTTATTTATTCTAATACATGTGTATACATAATTTCAGTTTTGGTCTACATGTAAACAAACCATTTATAGAATCGGTACAAATGCGGAAAGAAATAATTCCTATAAAGTGGTTTGATCCTTCTAGATCATTCATTTAATTAAAAAAATATAATTTTGTTTAACTACGCCTAACACGTGCAAAGTAATTAAAAGAGAATTTTGCGGGTGTCGTTGATTAACATAAAATCAGCATTAATAGAGAACAAACGCAACACAAATAATATTCACTTCTAAGTAATTAAAGTACTGTAGCATTAGTTCCTCTACCCAACCACAGATGACGCTGTTTGTGTTCTAAATTGCGGTATGGTTTTGTCCGAAGGCCCTACATAATATTAAACAAAATTGGATAGTATTGAGCACTCGACCAATCACTTCGACCAATACTGACTGTGACTGTCCACTAATAATTGGCACGACTAGTGACGTAGGTAGTATACCTCGCTTTGCGCTGTGGTGCGAGTAGTACAGTTACTAATCCGTAATCCTTAGTAAGTTTCATATTGCTTCAATAAATAGATCCCTAAGTACGTGCTGTCGTGCTGAAACAACGTTTCTCTTCTTATTTGCTGAAACCCTGTCCTACAGTACCACTTTTAGCCACTAGACGTATTTCTCTCTACGCCATTCGTTTATCTCATTAATTTAAGAAATATCAACCTCATAGGGGGTAATAATACATTACTGCAAAGGCCGAGAAGTAAGGGATTGCTGGACGAGTTTGGGATAGACCCTGCAATCCCTATTCCGGCCGAGGATTGTATAATGCTTTTCTCAAACAATGCGAGGCAATATTAATATTAAAATAATTACTAGGTAATTAAGAAATAATAGTTTAGTTTGCCGCCTTTTTTATTTTTAATACACTAACATATTTGAGCACCATGTTTAACCGCACAAAAACCAATACCATAGATTGTTTTCTTTTTTTAATCTTGCAAGTATGCTTACATAACTTAGTAGGTGGTTGGCTGTATGTAATTTTTCCTTGGTCAGTTTAATTTTAGTAAGTAAATTTAAAAAGTTAGAGCAGCGGACGGTAATGGATTTTCATACTTACTTTACTGGCTTAGGCCAGTAAAGTGAGGCGGGAGCCATAAAAGAGAAACTTTGTGGCTTTATTTCATGGTAATAACACAAACATTTCCAAGCATGTTTGAGAAAAAATAATTAATTTCTTAACACTGATATTAATTTCCTACTGACACTTACACCAAAACTAACTGAACAAAATATATTAAGTGTAGCATGTAACTCCTTTTCCCCTGTGCGGTCATAGTCAGACAAGCTGGGTTCAAAGAAGAAACAATAAATGATAAAAAAATATTTGAACGCTCTCACTGGTAACCGAAGACGGATCCTCCGTGACCTCGTATCGTAGGACCCATGAAATTTTAAAAAATTCTAGCTCTATTCATCTTAACGAATTTTATCTCGTTTCCTCCGAAAATAAGATTATGATTTTGTGTTAGGTTTCCTGTTCACTTGTGAGACCAAATATTGCTTAGCTACACCTAAATATTCAGTAAAACTTTTCAATGCTTTAGGGGGCCACCTCAAGATGAATTTGTTATAGTTTCATTTTAATACCGGTAATATTTTGGCATTCAGAAAACCAAGATTTTGTATGTCTCCACGCCCATGCCACAACTCTAAATAACTACGCCAGGCCGAAGGCCGAGCCCCATCATGCGGGTGCGAGGAAACTTGCCGCGACGAGGTTGAAGGCCGAGCTCAATACAGGTCGCGGCACGGCCGAAGGCTGTGAAGCGGGCTAGAGGAATACTCCCACGGCGATTCCAAATGCTGAGCTCTATTTACGCTGATGCCAAATGGAGAGACTATTAGCGCGGCCGAAGGCCGCGACAGTTACTTAAAGTTGCTGTTAGGAGGAAACCTGTCGCGCCTTTGTACAGGCCGCGGCTGAAGGCTCAGACCATTTATGTTCCCATTTACAAGTCCTTATTCTAAGTAATTAGCGAGACCGAAGACTGGGCCCAGCAATGCAAGCACGAAGAATTCTACTCTGGAGATGTCGAAAGCTGAGCGCCGTTCAGGTCGAAGAGATAATTCGTGACTATTCCAGTCCCCACCTACAATCGTTAACATTAAATAACTAGGTGCAGTGGAGCGTTTCTAGGCTACATAAAAAACAGACAATTTATGTAAGGATAATAAAGAAAATAATCTGTCGTTTCCTTTGCAAATATTCTAGATAGTTTAACACCATTAGACCATATTCATTATACTAGCTAAAAAATATCGTACGACATAAATTTTTTAATGCAGGCAGGTGGTACCTATGACTATATCAAACAAGTATATCAGTAAAAATATTTATGATTTGCCGAGACATGTCCATTGTCGAACAAAAGAAAATAAAGCAATAAACTAAAATTCATTTAGGACATAAAATAATATAACGATTTAAAGCATGTAAACAGAACAGATGGACTTTTAAATTTTATCGTTTTACTGAGTCACTAAAAGGTCAAAAATAAAAAAAATATTTAAAAAAATAAAAGAACCCGACTGCAGTGATAAATCAACTGAAAGGGAAAAAATAAGATAATTTTATTATCAAATGCTAATGTCGAATCAGAAGAGTTCATGCTGCTTTACTTGAGGGACCAAATAATATAACTTTATAAGCATTATTTGCTCAAACTGTTGCAATTATTATTTTATATAAAATGATGCAGTCGGGACCCATTACTGTTTGTTTAAAGTCCTCTAATGGGTCCCGACTGCATCATTTTATATAAAATAATAAATGCAACAGTTTGAGCAAATAATGCTTATAAAGTTATATTATTTGGTCCCTCAAGTAAAGCAGCATGAACTCTTCTGATTCGACATTAGCATTTGATAATAAAATTATCTTATTTTTTCCCTTTCAGTTGATTTATCACTGCAGTCGGGTTCTTTTATTTTTTTAAATATTTTTTTTTACCAAAGTAGTAAACTTTACATCTTGACTAGATCTGACTATTTTTATCTGCGTATTCCGTTTTTATCCAGTTATCTGTTTTTTATTATCAAGTCTAGGATTTTTACATGTTTGTGATGTCGCTGTTTCTGGTACCCAAGACATAGGCCATCCTAGTGTGGGGCCAGAAGCAATGTATGTGCCAGTATGTAAATAGTTATGTGTTGTCACGTTCTTTTTTGGGAAATTCGAAGACACAACAGTACAGTTAACTATTTACTTAGCGAAATTCTCAGTTCAGAAACTGGCCCTCGAAGTTGTTCAATATAGTGGTGTTAGCACTGCAAGCACACGTCGTCGTCAGGCTATACTAGTCCACTGCTGGACATAGCCCTCCCCTAAAGAGCGCCACGTTGTGCTATCATAGGGGGTAATGCCCATAATCTCCACGCTGGGCACGCGGGTTGGGGATCGCAGTTCGGTGGAATTGTACTGCAGGGGGCGCTGCTGCCCACGCCCCGGTTTGTGTCCCTTAGTCGCCATTTACGACACCCGCGGGAAGAATTGGGTTGGTGCTATTCTCTAGGCCGACACCACACACCAAGCACACGTAATGCGTGTGAATTGCCAAGTGAAGGGACAGGCCCGCCAGGCGTCGTACAGTCGGCAGCAAAAAATACGCGCGTGCACTTCAACGAAGATTTGCAAAGGAGAAATTAGCAGTTGATCTATAAATCTTTAGTTAGTTCTAAGACAAGCGCGTTATATGCGAACACCCCAGCCTGGGAAGTACAGTCGACTGCCTGTCTACCTATAGTATAAAGACAAGATAAAGATAAAAGTATTTATTGTATAGAATCAGGCGTTACTTTGCGGAAATCCATAATAGCATTGAAATGTGAAAATTACTTTGCTAAATTGCGCCAAAAATCCTATAGGCACCATGCGGTTAGTTAATGCACCGCCCTCCCTACCATTTTTTCAAGCAGAAGCAAGACACGATTTAGTGTCTTTTGCCATAAAAAGGTACAGTTTTATATTCTTTTTTTAATGCACTAACCCGTGCTAAGGACAATTTTAAAAACCTATTCAGCCAGGCAAGCCTCTGCGGGCGTGCCTCTGACACGGTTAGCCAGAGGTCACGGGTTCAAGTCCCGGCATGGGTGGAATGTTTAGCCTCAGAATAGGTACAGTTTTACTTAGGTATAAGCTAACCCCCACACTAGGCAAGGCCATGTGAGGCCATTATCATGCGAGGTTAAAAAATACGTTACCTGCTAACAAAACAAGTATACTGTCCAAAAAGTGTAGAAATTAAAGAGTAAGGTTTTGCTCAGACTTTTTGTCTGTGTTAGTTAATTTCTTGCTCTTAAAAGAGTTATAAAAATAAAAACTACAGTCATTTCATTAAATAGATGTAATGTGCTCAATCAAACTAGTTAATGGACTTAATTTTCGATAATTGCACTAATAAAGTTTCGCTTCCGGTTTCTTGAAATTTTGGACAAAATGTATGTAAAAAAAATAAATAAAATGTAAACATATTATTTCATTAAAAAAAATCCACAAAATATTCTAGCTCTGGAAGCTAAGAATCTTCTACATAAGATTATAGTGCTTCCAGAAGTTGCTCTATATTAAAGATAAAATTGACAATCATTCCACTCCGCTTACACTTACTTTTACTAACATGAGTATAAGTAAAAATACCGGTATGCCGAAAAAAAATATACAATATGCAAATGATAACATGATAATATATAATATGCAAATGATAACATGAAATTACATTATCTAATTTATATTATAAAATATTATATCAGAACATGCTGGGAGGCTCGGACTTATTTGATTTTGCAGTCCGGTAATATGAACGCGCGTTTATTGGTATTACCTACATTCGTGCCCGGGCAATATTGCCAATGATATTGCCCGGGCACACTGGCAATATTGCCAGGGCACGTCAAATCGTCAAAGTCAAAGCACACGCGGTTCTCTCACTTTATGCAGTGAAGCGTGTCCGTTAAAGACGAAAGGCGGAAATCAACAAACACTCTTGCGTGACACGCATGCCGTGTTTTGCGTGTCCCATGGTGGGTCTGGGTTGAGTTATATTATATAACAGTTACATAATAACTATAAGATAAGAATATTCTTTATTGTACACCAGGAAAAAAAAACAAAAAATAGTTACTAATATACAGTACAATTGGCGGCCTTATTGCTTAGAGAAATTTCTCCCAGACAACCTACGATGGGGAGTTGCTGAAGGAAAAGTGAGACGGGTAGTTGGTGCAAATATGAATATTGATATACATACTTATACTTAAAAATAATATTAATATATAATACTGTATTGCACACGAAATATTTAACAGTGCATTACATAAGAAATAACATGTAGTCAGGCGAGCTTATCGCTGAAAGAGATTTCTGCTGGCTAATCTTAGGGCGAGATAAATAGTCGTTGCTTAGCCCAAGTCCGTACTCAAGCTTGCCTAAGCATTACTTCAGGCTAACTTAGCTAAGTATCAAAGTAGACGTTTGCTTACCTAAGCATGTTCTTAGGCCAATGCTAAGAATTAGTCCGGGTTTCGCGACTTAGAGAGTGCCAAAGTACTGTCTATGATAGACAAATCGATTCTTAAGCAAGTTGTTCTTAGAAGCGACTATTTATCTCGCCCTTAGAGTCTGGAAGGCAGTAAAAGTCTGATCTCAATACGTATACAGAAGTAAACTACAAAAATAACCTATCTCCTTATAGGAAAAATAAATAAACAAAATACCTATCTAAAAAAGGCTACGATAGATAATACTACATAAATATATAATATACCTATTTTGCATCCTGTTAAATTCTGACCGTTACGATTCCCACGTGCACAGAATGTCGTCACCTTTGGCAGAACGGTGGGGGAGCTTCCCGAACTTTACCTTTCCATGTCTTTTAATTTTTTTTTTATTTTAGTGTTCTGAAGTGTTTTATCACCCCGATAAAATTTCAAGGGGCTACCCGGACCAATGGGCAAAATAATTTCTTTGCAATATATGTCATCAACTTTTTTTTTTTACGTTTTTCAAAAGATGAACAATATACACAAATATACCTAGCTATTTTTCAGAACCTATACTCTGTAAGTAATGCAATTTGCTTAAGTCAGATGTCGCTGCCTGTACGTAATACAGAGAATATTGTAAAGAGGTTCGAAATTTCACTGATGCCGTCGCCCATTGGCTCAATTGGTAGAGCGCTGGTACGGATAGCCAGAGGTTGCGGGTTCAAATCCCGGCATGGGTGAAATTTTTAGCCTCTAAATAGGTTTTTAAATTTGTTCCTTAGCACGGGTTAGTGCATTAAAAATAAAAATAGTGTAACCTATACTCTGGCATACAGCAAGAAGTCCTTTTGTTTATAAAAACAGGATTCATTTAATTTGTGATAAATGTACTAACTTTTATATGGGCAAGGCCTGAAATAAACGATTTATTATTATATTATTATTAAACACTACACTCTCAAACAATCCCTCTAAAACACACTGCCTCTGTGTTTTTTAGAGGGATCGTATTTTTATAAATAATACCGTTAGGTTCCTGAAGTTTGAAGATTTTTGAAGAAAACCACTGTTTTTGACGGAAATGCTATTTAGTCCCACTTTTTATCTTAGGTTCTCGGTCGTGGATCATAAAAAAACTCAATGGTTTAGACGACCTCTGTGGCGTAGCGGTAGCGCGTCTGCCTACCATGCAAGAGTACCGGGTTCGAATCCCGGCTGAGGACAAAAAAAAGCCCAGGTCTTGGATGTTTACATGTTTGTGATGTCGTTGTTTCTGGTTCCCACGATACCTATCAGGGTATCCTAGTGTGGGGCCAGAAGCAATGTATGTGCTTGTATGTAAATGTAAATTTGTGTTAGATAGCCTGTATACGTCCCACTACAGGGTTCAGACCATCTTTCAGAGAGAGTATGGGCTTAATGACTGCGCGTGCCCACCGCGCAATGCCAATTTCAAGCGCCGAGGTAGTTGAACACCTCCTTTGGACCCGTTTCCTTCCGATTGAGAAGCCGACGCTTTACAACTCCGCGGCCACCGATTCGATTAATTCGATCAAAGACCTAGGTCATTAACCCGTAAGTTAAGGCTGTGCGTTATAAAAAATATCACAATTATAGAGGTTTCTGAAGTTTACTTTTCGCAAAAACGTACTACAAGTGGTTTTTCATGTCTCTTTTTATCTAGTATAGTATAGCCTTAACATACCCAGGGTAAATTGAGAGTATGGCTATCCCCCGGTTTCTTATACACTAACCAGTCGTTAATCTACTGTTATCAGCTGTCATTTGGTCAAAAAGCATACAGAAAAAAACATTTGACAACTGTTAACAGTAGATGAACAGATTGTTAGTGTAGGAGAAACTGGGGCAAGCAAGAATTATTTGTATCTAACTTAAGTTTTCTCAAACTTACATAGTTGAATGTACCCATACGTCATACAACCGTTGCTTTGTGCATCGGGTACGAGTGAATTACAGCTACATTGTAGTTACAGCTACACTGTGGTCGAGAGAAGGGCTTATTCGCCCACTTTTACGATTCGAATACCTCTTACTACGAGCACGTATTCGAAGCAATCGATTTTTTCGAATATTTGCTGCACTATGAAGAAAAGTTTTTAAATTCCTTTTAAGGTCATAATTTTGCAGTTTTCGGAAGGCCTCACTTAACTCAGTAGAGCAGACTTTTACTTCGTTAACCACAATAAATGAAGAAAAAAGAAACGAAGAGGAAGTTCTTCGAAGATAACCGAATTGGGTTGCCAAGCTTCGATAGAAGACGACACCTAAAGAAGAAAACCAAAATAAATAATAATAAAAAACAACTGACACATCATATTTTAGAATAACATTGTTTTGGTTAGCCTATTGTAGCCTGGTGCTACAAAACCGTTGCAAAAGATGACATATCAATTATTCGACAAAACAATGCCAGAAAATAAGTAATTGACAATTTTTCTGGCATTACTCTTTAATTTTGCCCATGGCAGGGGACCTGATGGGTTAGCGTGACAGAGAAGTGGCTTGTGCCCATTAGTGGGCTCTGTTTATTGGCTGATTTGATAGATAGATGCCACCGGCGGCGGAAGCGTTGAAAATAGGTAAAAGAATATTAAAAATTATATTATGCACTAACCCGTGCTAAGGACCATTTTAAAAACCTATTTAGAGGCTAAAAATTCCACCCATGCCGGGATTCGAACCCGCGAACTTTGGCTATCCGTGCCAGCGCTCTTTCTCGAAATTTTGAACATCTCTTCCGAAACCCTGGCACGGATAGCCAGAGGTCGCGGGTTCGAATCCCGGCATGGGTGGAATTTTTAGCCTCTAAATAGGTTTTTAAAATATTCAAAATATTCGAACACTAAAGCCATTCAGTCGAATTTAAAATTACTTTAATAATAATAACGTCCACACATCAATCACTTGTCCCGGTTCCAAACTAGGATACCTGTGCTGTGGTAACCAGGCATTACAAACATGCAATTACACCTAGAATGAGACTATTTGTACCGCGGCATCCAGTGGAAATCGAACCCACGGCGTCTGTCTCGGTAATTCATATTATTATTCGAATAGTAAAATAGACGAATATTCGAATCCCAACCCACTAGTGAGTGGCTACGTTTTCCGACATTCAGACAGATCACTCTTGCCTATCCTAGCACGCTCGACAAAGCAGAGCATTTGTGAAGTTGATGGGTTTTATGTTAAGTTTACGAACGTATACACATACTGCGCCACACAAACTATCCCCCCTCGTAAACAAACTGTTAATAAAACTTATTAAGTGGCGACCCAAACGCTAACCAGCAATTATTGCGAAGAGCATTCGTTTTCGACGAACCTTCTTTAAGATCCTTTGATCTTGGATAGAATTTATCATTCGCAATGGACCGTGTTAGTTAGATTTGAAATTTCCTCACTTAGCCTCATAATTGGGCCACTGTACACAGTGGAGCTGTGAGTTTACTCCAGCCAGCCTATCTCTTTCCAGAAAGCCAACAGTGCTCCGATGTCTCTGCTGGCCTCCTTCTTCTTCGTCTCAGCGATTCGACCAGTTGATATTTTTCCTGCCCAATAGTTGGCTACTGCAATTGCAGCAGCGTTGGCCTCTGTTAGGTCCTCCACAGTGCAGGTGTAAGGGCATAATGGGCATTGAAGCAGATGCACCATGGCCTCCTAAAGGGATCCCAGCTTCCCAATGATGGCGGTCCTTTCCTTTCCCACTCCTTCACTGTGAATGGTTCCAGGGGCGGATGTTTCCTCTTCTTTGACGCATCCCCGGCAGAGCGGGCTGTCGGTTAGTCCCATATTGTAGAGATGCCTTTTCAGTGAGCAGTGGCCTGTTAGGATTGCCGCAGCTTTACCTAAATTATCTTTTCTCAGATGCAGCAGGCTACGTGAAAGACGTTTCGAGATTGTTGGTAAAGCCTCCCTGGCTTGTCTACATTAGGTTTCGGTTCTCCAAAGTTCGGCATGCTGGCTGGACCGTGTTATTGAACCCTAGAGTACGTAACACTTGTTTTGACGTTAGAGAAAGTAGAGAGTTGGAATTATGTTGCTGATATGCTAATTTGTTAGCCTGTACCACAGATATGCTCAACACATGCTCAACACTGTGATAGGTGTTCTACTGGGCTTAAACTTGCCTTTATTCAAACAAAACATGGACCTACAGAGTATTGCAGAAGCCTCTTTTTAAGGCGTTTTGGGGTGGTCACTAGCGCCGCCAATGGAATAGAAGTCATAAGTTGTTTTATACATACCTAATAAGTTTTTTTTTCAAAAAGTACATATAAGAAATTTTAATATCTGTATTATACTTTTTTTTTAATGCACTAACCCGTGATCAATTGGTAGAGCGCTGGCACGGATAGCCAGAGGTTGCGGGTTCGAATCCCGGCATGGGTGAAATTTTTAGTTTAAATTTACACAACTTAAATATTTTAGGTTAGTAACTACAATAGCGTAAAAGACCCGGCCACGGGCCGCCGACGGGAATGCATTTTTTGCGCTTTAACTTATTCTGGACCAGTTCCTGAATTGAGAATTTCACTAAGAAAATACTTAGGTCATTCCAGAGACAGCACTACAGTTAGGTATTTACTTAGCGAAATTCTCAATTCGGAAACTGGCCCTTTAGTTTCTAACTTCGTAAGCATTTAAATATTGATTACCCGGCAGCGGCGGAGCCCAAAAGGAGGGCAATGTTTTTGGCACGTATGTATGTATCTATGTATGTCCATTACTATTGTGAGGTTGTAAAGCGTTTTATAAATAATAAACTGGAACGACTTCAACTCTGTTTTATTTATAACGTTAAATAGAAAAAAAACCTTGATACAAAACAGAATATTTAAGCAGGTAAAGGACGATTTATTTAGTCTCGTCTAGTGGAAATTTAAAGTAGTAATGCCAAAACATGAAGGGAATATCAAAAGTGGATGACATAATTTTTAATTTTCATAATGATAGACAGAATTAAAGATGGAATGGTGCAAACCTCTTTACACCATTTTTTATATATGTTCCTTTAAATCTGTATAAGAAAAAACTTAAGTAACGTTCTGTCACGTTTTTTGCTGAGAAATTGGATAAATTAAAATGACGTCACCTATATTTGAGATTTCCCTCATTTTTAGCATTCTTACTTCACATTTCCACAAGACTTGACAATTTTTGCCTGCTTATTCTGTTTGTATCTATAGCATTCTGTTTATATTATAAATAAAATAAACAAACACATTTTAAATATAGCACAAAGTTGAAGTTTTTTTTTTCGTATTTTTTTAATTTTGGCAATTATTGACAGAATTAAAGAAATGTATAAATGGTTTACAGAGGTCTGCACCCTTACACTATGATCATCACAACTCCTTAAGCAAAGGTCAGATTTGACAAATAAGATCCCAATCGATTCGTCGTGCTTGCGTGAGCCACGTCTCACGTCGAGCCACGTCTAACAGGTGGGCAACTTTTGTTGGGCTTCTCCAAGGTTAGGTAAAAAAGACATGTCTTTTTTCCATTGGTTTCATTCCGACGACCTCTGTGGCGGAGTGGTGGCGCATCTGCATATCGTGCGAGAGGTCCCGGGTTTGATCCCCGGCTGGGGCCAAAATAAAAAACCCCAGGTCTTGGATGTTTACATGTTTGTGACGTCGTTATGCCTGGATCCCACGACACAGGGTTATCCTAGTGTGGGGCCAGAAGCAATGTATGTGCCTGCATGTAAGTGTGAAAATGTGCGTGTGGTTTAAAAAAAAAATTGGTGCCACTAGTATTAATGCTTGGAGCCCCTCAACGTTAGAAGTTCGATATATTATTGCACAGTCAGCAGTGCACTTTTACATTTTTGTTGCGAATTAACCCGTAACACAACTGAATAGAGTGGACGTATGTAAAGGTTGGTGAGCTGTCGGTTGTACCTGGCAGTACGGCTTTTATGGAATGGCGAGCTCAAGGTCACAGTGAAGTACAATCAATGGCCGGTCCAAATCGGGAACATAAAAGGCTTGCCCAAACATGTTTGACATCACTGATACGCATTTATCATTGTGTTGATTCAGTGAGCAACTGAACCTTATTCTATGACCGCAGCGACGACTAACAAAGGGAAGTTAGGTAACCGACGAATCTATTGGTTGAGACGGTCACTAATTAAATATTCAAGGAACGTTCTGTTACGCTCTTTGCTGAGAAATTCAAAGCGACAGCACTACAGTTAAATATTTACTTACCTACCGAAGTTCTCAGTTCAGAAACTGGCCCTCTGAATTGAGAATTTCACTAAGTAAATAAAGTTATTTATCCAATTTCTCAGCAAAGAACGTGACAGAACGTAATTTAATTTTTTTTTATACAGATTTAAAGGAATATATATAAAAAATGGTGTAAAGAGGTTTGCACCGTTACATCTTTAATTCTGTCTGTCATTATGAAAATTAAAAATTATGTCACCCACTTTTGAGATTTCCTTCATGTTTTGATTGATTGATTATTTGATTGATTGATTAATCATTTATTTACACTTACACACACAATCAATAAAAACAATATTAAGCAGACTATACGGTACACAATGAAACACAGACACAGAGCATTTTCCAGTGTGAGTACTGTGGGTGTGGCAAGTGCAAAAGGGCTCTGACTCAGCATAAGCTGGAGATATGATACTCCAGCGCTGGTCTTCCGTGCCCGTGAGGCAGCATGCAGGCCTCGGAGAGTACCTAGTACGAACCTGAACAAAATCGTAAATAAGATTATGCAAATAAATAAGCATTACCACAGATTAGATAATAGTTACTACGTGCATTACTACTTTAAATTTCCATGTTTTGGCATTATTGCTTTAAATTTCCACTATACCAGACTAGATAAGTCGTCCTTTACCTGCTTATTCAGTTTTTATCAAGGTTTTTTTCTGTCTAACGTTATAATATAAATAAAACAGAGTTGAAGTCGTTCCAGTTCATTATTTATAAAACGCTTTACAACCTCACAATAGAAATGGATATACATAGATACATACATACGTGCCAAAAATATTACCCTCCTTTTGGGCTCCGCCGCTGCCAGGTAATCAATATTTAAATGCTTACGAAGTTAGAAACTAAAGGGCCAGTTTCCGAATTGAGAATTCCGCTAAGTAAATACCTAACCGTAGTGCTGTCTCTTTGAATTTCTCAGCAAAGAGCATGACGTAAGTATTTTCTTAGTGAAATTTTCAATTCAGGAACTGGTCCAGAATAAGTAAAAGCGCAAAAAATGCATGCCCGTCGGTGGCCCGTGGCCGGGTCTTATTTACGGTATTGTAGTTACTAACATAAAATATTTAAGGTTTATTTTAGCTTGTTTCGTCGATCCCGCACCTTTATGGAATTATCTTGTTTGACCTTGAAGTAGCCAATTCAAAATAGCGCAATGTGCGTAGGTTGTTATGGTAGATAATTTATTATGTAGACCAATTAATGCGCCTATCTTAACTCTTATGGTAGGATGCGTCATCCAATAAATACTATGTGTTATCAATTATTTACTCGATTTAAACTAATTGTAATATATTAAACGGGTCAAATCGCGATTATTTATTAGATAAAACGTAATTCCCTCAAATCCCGACGTTTCGGCAGCGTTACAGTTGCCGTGGTCTCGGGCAACTGTAACGCTGCCGAAACGTCGGGAAATAAGGTAATTACGTTTTACCTGATAAATAATCGCGATTTGACCCGTTTAATATATTACTATGTATGAGTATCGCGAATCATTAGGAAATACTTAAACTAACTGACCAAAAACATAAAGGGAGATCTTAATGGATTGGTTCAACATATTCTAATGACAAAAATAAAATTAAAACGGATATGTTCATTTTCACGTTATTTACTAGCTGGTGGCCGCGACTTTGTCTGCGCAGGATTAGTATTTCGAGTAGCTTATATATTAGGGAACTATATTTTGTGTCATCAAAGTTTATATTTGTCATCAAATTTTATCATCTAATTAATAGATCTATCGCCTCGAAATATTTTCTTTCTGAGAAAAATAAAAAGTGTCGCCAGGTACAAATTACCAAATTAATGTCAAGATGTACGTAGAAAATGAGATGGATTATTTTTGTAATCATAGTTCATCCATTGAATAAAAAAAGTGTTCTCAAAATAATAGGTTTATTAACAACAGCTCCGTACTAGTAGATCCGTCATCAAAAAAATCGATTATCGTCCGCAGATTGAGATTTGTTCTTATTTGTTATTTTGTCATCAGTACAGTAGTTACAAATTATTTCGATCAATTCTCCAAATAATACGATCTGTTACCAATTTAATACATAGTTCAATTCATTAATTTTATGAAAAAATGTTCAGACGGGCGGATCCCAATTGGCTTCGTAAAAGTCAAAACTAATTTATGTGTTTCATTTATTAAGTATTCTAGAACATTCATACCACTTACTTATATCTATTCAAAATTCAAAATTAATAAATATTTACAGCCTGAAAACAAAGAAGAAGATGTACTCGTACCATGACCGATAATGGCCGGATCACGTGTGGTGCTTTTTTCAAATGCTCATTGCTGGAGGGCTATGTCCACTGCTGGACATAGCCCTCCAGTAATGAGCGCCATAGCGCCCTGTCTGTAGCTTGCAGTTTTTCGCAGATCGTCATCCCACCTGGTCGGAGGGCGTCCTTAACTACGTTTGCCGAGTCGCGGTCTCCACGAGTGCAATGCACTAACAACTTACAGAATCAAGAGCCTGGTCGCAGGGCGTCCTAAGCTTACTGATTCGCTTCGCTAAACGCAGAAATTCGTCAAAGAACCAACGTAGAAGACGTTGGTGAGCGGATCACAGACTTAAAGTGGAGATGGGCGGGACACTTGACCAGGGCAGTATCAGAGTGGTGGCCAAGGGAGGGAAGGAGGTTGGTAGGCAGACCACCGACACGATGGTCAGACGACATCGTGAGGGTTGCAGGTCAGAGATGGATCAGGTTAGCACAGGACCGTGAGGAATGGCGCAATAAAAAGGAGTCCTAAGTCCAGCACTGGCTGGACACCGGCTGATAATCTCAAAATAGACACAAAGTATTGAAGTCTGTTGACCTTAAGAATGTAAAATGTGTTTTGGAGGAGCACTGCTTATCCTAAATCCACAGGTTTTTAGCCTTTTTTTGGGAACAGGGTACCACTGCCTTAGTGATAAGGTCACTGTAAAATGTTTTTTTTTATAAATTATCTTTTTTTATCTTTTTTATAATCATGATGATTATATAAATCCTGATATTTCAAAAAAATCTTTCCTACTAAAAAAAAACTCGTTGAGAACACAAGTTGGCACACACTCAAATTGGCGTGTTCTAAGAACTATACATTTTAGAGGTTGATAACCCTGTATAATCTACCAAGGCAATCGTAATAACAACTCCCCTTCTAGACGACGGGAGGGTCATGAAAACCATGATTCATACCGTTCTATAAAACATCCTATACCGCACGTCTGTATATAAACCCATAAATCGTCATGAACCCGTTCAATTTTGGCCTTTATGCCGACAGATTTAAGAGCTCGACTTACTGGGCGACTTATCGAAATCGATTTTCTGAGAATAGCTTTCTTTAACCCTCTTTGTAAGTATAATACGCACCAGATATACTTTCTATAGGAGTAAACAAATTTCCACCGAAACATAATTTAGAAAAAACTGGCCAATTTCTCAGAAAATTATACATTGTGGCGGCTGTACACAGAGGATTGATTTTTTTTAGTTTATTGTATTTTTTTATTTGATTAAAGTTTTGTTTTGTAAATATGTTAGGTACGATGATATTATATGTGTTGGGGTAAGCAGGGAGTACATTTTTGTTTTATTATTTGAGGGGGAATATTGTGGCAGCTCTCCAAAGAGGATTTTATTAATTTATTTTACGATTTTTTTTATTTGAATTTATTTTAATTTTATTTTACCTTTTTCCTTTGTCAGTAAATACAGGTGTGAATAGATTTTTTTTTGTGCACACTTCATAATTAAAAATCCGTCGCAAACCTAACTGCTTCTTGATTTTATGTGAAGTATATTTGTAAACTCTATTTTGTATAAAGTTTACGAAGAGGGTTATGTATATGATATGGAATTGGGTATTTATTGAACCAGAGTAATTTGGTATGAACGACGTGAACCAGTGAACTGGACAGCCATCAAGAATAAAAATAATTCATTATTTAGGTTGCATGCGTTTTACCAAGCGTTGGTGCAGGCTGCCGTCGATAGATGGCAGTCGTTAAGCCAAGCCAGAGGCATTAGGGCGGCTACGAAACTGTTGACGGTAAGACCAGCCACTAGTCTTGCAAGCCTCCACCAATCCGGACTTGGCTCCCGTGGTGGAGTATGGCTTATACCATCCTCAGGAAAGAGACTCGTGGCCCTTGGTGATGACATAAGGGGTTGATGACAATGAGGTTGCATGCACATAACAAAGTTTAATGGCTCCATAAGTCTCATTAGCGCCACCAATGAATAAAAAAAACATATCTTCTGAACTGCAAATTGTTTGGGGGTCGACCTTAGTATATATTTTAGCAATTTATATCAACGATTTGGTCTTGTTCTGGAATATCCTTTACGGCACAGAGTATACAGAATGTATGTCCTAGTTCACAAGGGAATGTTAAATATACGGGTATTAGTTAAGACCGCTTAACTTCTTGCTTCCGTCTTGTTCGCACATAATTTATTAGATATCGTTATTAGCACATTATTATAATCGAGTCTCGATTCAAAAATCTCAAGATTGATCAGATGTCGACTGTGAAATTCACTCCACTAATCTCTTTCAAAGTTTATTGTAAGGTAGCCAAGATATAAATGATACATGACTTCTGATACTAAAACGTGAAAAAAGAAAAGAAAATTTTACGCAATCACACGATTGCTCCATTCAATCGTAACATCCAGTTTTTTTCTTTAGAATAAAATTTTCAACGGCCAGTAATCGAACTTTGAGTAATTCCATTCCATATTCGAAATTTGGGGCTCGTTTCATTCGGCCAGCTCGTGGCAGTTAGGGGAAGGTGACCTATTATTTACAGACTTAACGAAAATCTATTTCTGAACTATGAACGATGGCTCATGCAGATACAGCGCGGATTATTTATTTAATATTTAGTCGTGGGCAGGATGCCGTAATCCTTATCTCCCGTTGTCTGCTCGCGCGGCCGTAAAGTACCGGACCCATTGCGCATGTCACGTGTGGCCTTTACCGACATACCTACGCTGGCATACGCATAATCGCATAGCCGCCAGTATTTTTGGGGTCAGTAACCTATCTGTGAATCTGTAGCGGAAAAGCCGGGAGGGAGGCTCGTTTTGACCTACATTTTGTATTCCCATGGGGATGGAAACTGGCGTTGTTCATTTCACAGCTATCAAGGAGTTTTATTTGTCAAACGTTTAACTGCAGGCGACTTATTGGCACTCACGAAGTGGATGTCCGATACGATAAACCAAGAAAGTGCTAAAATGCGATAAGAATGATGCGGTAACAACTATAAACAGTTTTGATAACATTAAACTACCTTTTAATCTTGTATTTGTCACCGTAAACAAGAGTATTTACGTAGATTATGTATGTTTATAAAATTGTTAGATAAATACTTTTAAACACTAGCATAAATACAGAGCACAGCACATAAAACTTTACAACCTAGCACTCTAATTAGTTATATTAAGAGTAAATATGTAACAAATGTGTAAAGGTTGATCTACAGTCGACTCGATCGCCATAAACTGTCGAAGAACAAGATGCTGATATCATGCTGTTGATAAATCTTATGCGTGATGCAATGGCAGGTGAGAATGTTATCTATTTATAAAATTTTCACAAGTGCGTAACCCATATTGCAGCGAATACGGGTCAACATCTTGGTTCCCACGCCAAAAAAAATCAGGAAGATAATTTTGGCCTAATAATGTCAGATAAATCACTTAAAACTCAATAGTTCTTTTACAATTGGCACTAGTTTACGCGCCGGTAGCTTTTCTGCCAATATTGAACGAAAAACAACAGGTAAAATCCAGGTGCAACGGCTAAAACTTACCTGTAAATGTATGGGGACTTTTTTTACTGGCGCAGCGCTTGTCATTTTGTCTTCGGAGAATTACCACACACAGTAAACAAAGTCAGTATTCCCTTCCTAGGCAATCACCGGTTCTTTTTTTGAGACGTAATTCAGTAAACACGCTCGACAACCATTGAAACCAACGGCAAACGCCTACTGCCTGACTGATAGACATACATAATCTTATTTTCATTTCATTCAGTTTACTACGGTTCCCCTTCTACTACGCATGCGTAGCCCAGGCCCCCTCGCTGGATTGTTGGCGGCTAAAAAGGAAACTTTGGACGCGACGTTCGGTGTTATTTCAAGAAAAAAAACATAGAGGGCAGTAGTTTCCATGCAAAAATTATAGTCAATTCTGATACTTTTTAGAAAATATCTTGTTAATGTTTTAGCAGAGCGAATAATTAAATTATATTTAATAGGTTTATTACATTTTATGATGTAAAATTTAACTTTAATTGTAATTTTCTCTTTGCCACAGACTGTCTCCGTTTTATAAAAGTGCTGTTATTGAAAAATAGATGGCGCTGTTATACAAAACAAAATCCGATCATTATAGGCGACATCGAAGAAGAAACGAAACGACCAAAACATTCCGGACCATGCGTGAAGGGCCACCGATTTTTGGCGCCTGTTTATATATTTTTTATTAAATTCACAAGTGTATATAACAGTCTAAAATAATTAAAAACAACTGTGATGTGATGTGTAATGTGTAGCAAGTTATTTTTGTACCGATGCCCACTCTACATCTGAAACCTGGAATCACGGTAAAAAAATCGTGCCGATATACCCGACTGGCAATAATTTACTCTGCGTATTTTCGTGCCTTGCTTTTTATAAATAACCTGTTTCTTAGTTCCTTTGTGCTAATAAATGTTTGCATGAAAACGCTTTTCGCCAAAACTTTTGACTGGCACGAATTGGTAATTTTAGCTGAACCTTTTTTCAGGACTGAGATAAGGGTTTTCAGTATCAAGATCAACAATAGACGCTCTATTTACATTCACTTTAGTTTCTTTAATTATTATCTGCCTTTTTTTATCGTATGTATCCTACGTATCCCATGTAACTGGTTTTCAGTCAGTCCATTATATGTAGCAAAAAAGAAACGTGAAATTTCCCCTCCGTTAATATTTTACTTTTACGTAGGCATTATACAGCCTGTCAGATTACTGAACCAAAATTTGCGCGATGGGGACGAATTTGCAAGGGAAATGTTAGAGCAAAAATGTTAAGTTCATCAACAAAATCAGTTGGTGTCAGTCCACTGCTGGACATAGACCTCTCACAAGCGACAATACAGTAATGTTTAGTTAAAGTATTTGTTAATTGGACTAAGCTTGAATACAATAATTCTAAGTCACAACCTGCGTTGATAAGACCCGAATTACGACCATGCGAAGTCAGGCATTTGTTACAATGTCGGGCACTATACCAACATGCCTACCTACTTACTAAAATACAAAAATTCCGAGAATTGATTAGTTCGAGATTTGACATTTAATTTTTCGGAGTATTTTTCGTAGTGTGCCAAATAAATTCTCCCTGACCCTAAAACTCGACATACATTTCGATCGCGAAACAACTGAAATAGGCGAAAAATATTCTACAACTAGGCGTTATCCGTGGTTTATGGATGTTCCCATGGGAAACAAGATATTTTCTCGCAGTAAAACGTAGCCTATGTGTTAATCCTGGGTGTCAGCTAACTCCATACCAAATTTAGACAAATTTACCTATTAGACGTGACTCACAAACTTTCGCCTTTATAATTATTAGTGTGCTTTGAATCTACATCCATTTGTGAAGTTGTAGTAACATAATACCACTCGCTAAATGTGAAGAAAAACGTCACGAGGAAACCTGAGTGTCGGAGGTGTTGAACTACCCCTCTTGAAATTGCCAATTCGCGGTGGGCACGCGTGGTAACTAAGCCCGCTCTCTCTTTCTGAAAGAAGGCATGAGCCCTGCAGGGACACATGGTGGGCACCCGTGGCAACTAAGCCCATTCTTTCTCTCTCTGAGAGACGGCCTGGACACATAAATATAGGACACAAAAAATTATCTATAGGTAGTTCAAATCAAATAAAATTGCACTTGCTCAATCTCTGTTGCTCCCTATCCTCGACTATGCTGATGCCAGCTATCTTGATTTGACTGAAGAGCAACTTAATAAACTTGAGCGCCTCCAAAACTTCGCTATAAGGTTCATATTTGGCTTGCGCAAATATGACCACGTGTCCGAATACCGCACTAAGCTCAAGTGGCTCTCCATTCGTTCTCGTAGGAATGCTCACATCCTCTCACTTCTTTATTCAGTACTGTTCAATCCAGCCTCTCCGACTTATCTCAAAGAGCGCTTTGTTTACCTCAGCGATTCCCATAGCCGGGCGCTGCGGTCTGACCTGACTCTGATGCTGAAGACGCCAAATCACTCTACGAGGTTGTTGGGCAACTCATTTGCGGTAAGGGCCGCCCAACTGTGGAATAATCTGCCGGTCTCAATAAGGCGCTCTCCTTCCCTAGCTGTCTTCAAAAGCAGAGTTCGTGATCTTTATTTATCAGTATAGTCGTTAAAATTTTGTCCTCTTGTGTGTAGGTTAGTACTTTCCTTGTCTTATGTAGAACTTTATTATAAGATATATACATGTATGTTTATAATAAATTATAAGTTTATATAAGTAACGGTATGTAAGTGTATTATTATTAAGTATAAGTATGTATCAATATTCAAATTTGCACTGGCTACCCGTCTTTCTAATTTCCTTCAGCAACTTTCCATCGTAAGGTTGTCTGGAAGAAATTGCTTTTAGCAATAAGGCCGCCAATTGTACTATGTATATTTGCAATTGTTTTGTATTTGTTGTTTTTCCAGTGTACAATAAAGAATATTCTTATCTTATCTTATCTTAGTTCTTTCACGTGCTTACAATAATTTGTTACACCCTCCGACGTGTCACAAGCACACCCACCACTCTAAGCTTCCCCTTCAGTAACTAGAGAACCAGAAACAGTATATCATACTAGTTAGGGAACTAGCTCTTATCGCTAGCGGAATAAGGGCGTCTGTTGAACCAAAAGGCCTGTCTATGGCGGAGGCAGACCTTACATATTTCTCTCGCTCCTATATGTTCTATTTCAACGACCTTGACCTTGGTCATAAGTGTATTATCTGTGTTCGGGTGGCTTCTTTTCGCGACTGTGTTTTTCAGCAGTGCTGTAGAGCTAAACACACTACACTCGCGATCAATGAAAAAGGGGCACTGACATAAATAAAATTAATTACAGAAATGTGTCGTTTTTATAGCCTCCTAAGCCCTGGAGGTCATATAATGGCAGTCGTTAAGCCATGTCAGAGGCCTTATGGGCGGCTTGATAACTTCTGACAGTAAGGCCCGCCACTGTCTTACAATCCTCCACCAACCCGGACTTGGCCCCCGTGGTGGACTATGGCATAACCTTCCTGCGATGCAGGAAGAGACCCGTGCCCCAGCAGTGGGGACATACAAGCGTTTATAACGAAGCACTGGAGGTAACTGTTACTTTAAGTCTTCTAAAAGTACATAGATTTTAAAGAACTTTTTTTTCTCGTTGTTCAAAAATTTATGAGGAAAATATTGGACCTGGAACAGTAAGTTCTCCGGACTTCCTCCTAAATCATTGGGTGTAAATAAAGAAGTTATTCGTGATGTCCTGTTTCTAGGATGCCAGGGCTTAGGAGGCTATATTCTACTTTAACGACCTAGACCTTGGTGATGATAAGTGTATTATCTTATCTGTGTTCGGGTGGCTTCTTTTCGCGACTGTGTTTTTCAGCAGTGCTCTAGAGCTAAACACTACACTCGCGAGCAATGAAAAGGGGTCACTGATTAAAAAGAGTTGTTTCATTGTCAATACTCTCTCTTTCCGATAGAAGGTCTGTGCCATGCAGTGAGGCGTATATGGTTTAGTATCAACCCTTGGTATGTCCACACTGGTGGGGCACGGGCCTCTAGGCTAAATGAAAAAAAAATGTACCTTTGTTCGCTACGGGTGGACAGTATAAGGAACGAGATAAACTAATAAAATCGATTTAATGCTTTTTTGAACTAAAACTTTCGTAGGCACAACACATTGTAGACTTTTAGTCCGGATCTACAAACGGGTGTTGTTATATCGGAAGAGTCCGGCCAGGTTTCGCTTCGATTCGTAGAGCTTAATCATGGTGAGCAGAGACGGAGCTCGCGTCGTCGGTTGCTTGTCAGACTGCGGGCACAGATTTAATGCTATTTGAGTTAGAAATGCTATTTAAAATTTTCCCAATCCGCGGTGGGCACGCTTGGTAATTAAGCCCACACTCTCTCGGAGAGAAGGCCTGTGTTTGTATGCTACATAAAAATTTATAAATTTTCCAGATTTTTTTATTGCGCTGCATGTTTCATAGCGAAACTTTAAAACCACACTGTTCTACTGAATATACATTATTGTAACTTATAGAACAATGTTTTGTTAAAGGCGGCGACAATAATTAACAACGACTTTTAGTTTATACCTTTTGAAACTTATTTTATCAATTTCCTATTGCTTCATGAAATTTCCCTGCGTTTTTTAATTCTAGGAGATGGTCAATAGATAAAGCTTAAAATCATTATGTTCTGGCCTCTGCATCTACGTAATGAGATGAGTTATACAGCGTCCAGTGGCACCTTCACTCACACTAGATGGGTGAAGGGACCACTCGGATGCTGCAGTGCCTGGGACATGGTTTTAGATGGTGTAGGCTTGCCCAGCACCTATACCGTTTTATATCGAACGGACATTCTTTTATGTAGGGCAATGATTTGTTAAAGACTGCGACGGTCATTTACAAGGAGGAGTTATGGGTCACGACTTGAGAAGTTTTTGTTTGATTAATTTTACAAACAGAAGAACCGGAATACGTCTGTGAAAATTAATCTGTGGAAGCGCTCGTAGCCTAGTCGAACCGAGTGATTGGAATCAATCACTTGAGTTAAGCAACAACAGGCGCGGTCAGGTGTAGGATGGGTGACGGTCTTGTGACTACAGCTAGAGGCATTTTTCCGAGCGCTTCCGTTCCTTCAGGCACGTTAAGCCGTTGTTACCGGCTGTCATTTAATGGCAGTCGTTAAGTCATGTCAGAGGCCTTAGGGGCGGCTTGATAACATCTCACAGGCCCGCCACTGTCTTACTATCCTCCGCCAACCCGGACTTGGCCCCCGTGATGGCCCAACCTGCCTGCGATGCAGGAAGAGATCGGTGCCCCAGCAGTGGGGACATACAAAGGGTTGATATTGATGTCCTAAGTATTTTTCCACGATTTTTCATTCTCCGTTAGCCATTGAACTGCGAGCCTTGAGAGGTGAACAAATATTGCAGTCCGCTGATATCGGGCGGTATTAGCCCGTAATCTCTATTGGAAAAAGCTTTTTGCGTCGATTCGTTTCGGGCCAGGCGGTGATAACTAGGGCCACCAATGGAAAAAAAATCATAACTTGTTTTATAATACGGTTTTATCTAAATGTGAACATGAGAAATCTTAACAACTGTGATAACTACTTTTAGAACATACAGAACAACGCAGAGCCTATGATCAGTTCAGTAGATTACAACTGTAATCGATTTCCGCTAGAAACGGCTCAAGTGATTGATTCCAATCACTCGGTTCGCCTAGGCCACGAGCGCTTCTCTTCTTCTTCTACAGGCTATATTAGTCCATTGCTGGACATGCCCCCCCCTACAGTATAAATATTATATTAAATTATGATTTTCTTCTATTGTTGACACCAGTTACGCGTGACCCATTAATAAAGCTTTGTTTCAAGCCAATGGGGCGAAAGACCGCGAAAGATGGTGTGATGAGGAAAATGCCTTTAACCAGCAGTGGGCAGCGGTGGGCTGATGATGATGATGATAGTTAGTGAGTTAGATCCTGAGATTTCCGCAGTTAGCCTCATTGTTGGGCTATTGTACGTAGCAAGGGCTGACGTATGATATCACTTCAGACACCTTTCCTCACGATGTTTTCCTTCAATGTGAGCGAGTGGTATGGCTACTATAACTTTACAGAAGTAGATAATATAGAAAACATGCCGGTATTCGAATCCACGACCTTCCGATTGAGAAGCCGGTGCGTTCTACCGCCCGGTTGCCACCGCTCCCGATGATGTTTCAAGGACCGCCATTCCTGGCTGCGCCTTGACTGTGTAATTTTCCACGTATACATCTGTGTGCGAAAGCGGAATGTTTACTTAGCTCAGTGGCCGTTTAGATATGAGATAAGAATATTCTTTATTGTATAACGGAAAAATTGTTACAGAAACAGCAGTTACTACAGATAGTATACAATGCCCAGTTGATATTTCGTTTTTGCACACATAAGTATGTATAAGTGCATGTGGAGAGGATGAAGGAAGAAAGATTGACGAAACAAATATATATTGCGAATGTGAGTGGAAGGGCTGGTAAGGGACGTCCGAGACGGACTTACATCGACCAAATAGGGGATGTATTAGCAAAGGGAAAGATAAAAAGTACCCGGAACCGGCGTGCGTGCATGCAACGACTTATGAACGTTGATGAAGCGAAGGTGATCTGTCAGGATCGTGGCAAGTGGCAGTCCCTGGTCTCTGCCTACCCCTCTGGGATACAGGCGTGAGGTAATGTATGTATGTATGTATGTATGTATGTATGTATGTATGTATGTATGTATGTATGTATGTATGTATGTATGTATGTATGTATGTATGTATGTATGTATGTATGTATGTATGTATGTATGTATGTATGTATGTATGTATGTATGTATGTATGTATGTATGTATGTATGTATGTATGTACGTATGTATAAGTGGAAAGTTACATAATCAAGGAGCAAATGAGCGAAATGTCGCAAAATATCCTACTAATACTTATTATAAAAGCGAAAGTTTGTAAGTATGGATGGATGCATGTTTGTTACTCATTCACGTAAAAACTACTGAATGGATTTTAATGACTCTTTACAGTAATATAGCTTATACATCATGGCTACAATTTATGAGGGTATTGTGTGAATTGTCAAAAATATGGCAATAACTGTCAATAACTGTACGTAATACAGTTAATATTGTAAAGAGCTTCGAAATTTCACTGATGCCGTGAGTCGCCCATTGGCTCAATTGGTAGAGCGCTGGTACGGATAGCCAGAGGTTGCGGGTTCGAATCCCGGCATGGGTGAAATTTTTAGCCTCTAAATAGGTTTTTAAATTTGTTCCTTAGCACGGGTTAGTGCATTAAAAATAAAAATAGTGTAATCATGTGGGTACAGTGATATCGTTCCGATGTTAAACCTAACTGCAAAGTAGGTAGTCGGGGCTGTAAGTAATGCAATTTGCTTAAGTCAGATGTCGCTGCCTGTACGTAATACAGAGAATATTGTAAAGAGGTTCGAAATTTCACTGATGCCGTGAGTCGCCCATTGGCTCAATTGGTAGAGCGCTGGTACGGATAGCCAGAGGTAGCGGGTTCGAATCCCGGCATGGGTGAAATCTTTAGCCTCTAAATAGGTTTTTAAATAACTGTCAAGTAAGTAGGAAAAAATCTAACATCTGCGAGATTATACTGTTTTTATTTTTAATGCACTAACCCGTGCTAAGGACAATTTCAAAAACCTATTTAGAGACTAAAAATTCCACCCATGCCGGGATTCGAACCCGCGACCTCTGGCTATCCGTGCCAGCGCTGTTTCCAACTGAGCC
The DNA here is from genome assembly GCA_934045075.1 of Yponomeuta sedellus. NCBI lineage: Eukaryota > Metazoa > Arthropoda > Insecta > Lepidoptera > Yponomeutidae > Yponomeuta > Yponomeuta sedellus. Next base: position 9,649,971 of record OW203746.1, on the reverse strand, counting down.
AATGGGCGACTCACCGGCATCAGTGAAATTTCGAACCTCTTTACACTATTCTCTGTATTAGGTACAGGCAGCGACATCTGGCTTAAGTAAATTGCATCACTTGCGTCTGCGAGATATTCTGCGCTGCCAAAACTGCACTGCCGAAACCTTTTCTACGCCACGGTAATAAAAGCTACTCGATATACTAATCCTGCGCAGACGAAGTCGCGGGCACCATCTAGTAGGTTAACTGGAAGAGATAACACCGCTAAATGTATTAGTAGCATTATTTGAATAATAAAAATAATTGATTATTTTTTAAATAAATGATTTTTAAAAAGGAATAAAAATTATTGATTACAATTAGTTATTATTGTTACTAATATAGTCTTAAGTCACTATTGTTACTAACATAATATGGGTACCTAATGCCTGAATTTTTATTTAATTTTTATTATTTTATTTATTTAGGTACGAGGCTTTGCCTAGTCTGCCTTTCGTGGAAACCTCGATGGAAGACTCAAACATGTTTTTCTGTGCATCAAATTCTGTAAAAAAAACAGTTTTCACTGTTGTCGTTTTAAATTATTTACTTTACTTTATACTTTAGAAAAAATATATAATTCGTAATTCCTTCTTCACGTTGTGCAATAAAATGTTATCTATCTGAAGCAAATGAGGCCTTTTTGAATTATTAAAAGAAGTAAACGGCAAACGTAGTGTAGGACGCCCTCCGACCAGGAGCTCTATTTTTGAATCACTCATCTCGCGTCGAGCGCTCGATTTCTACTGATTTTCGCTCGACATACGAAATTCCGTATTTTTGAATCACTCGACTGCAACGAGTGGTCCTTACCACTCGTCTCGTATGTCGATCGATAGATTAATTTTATTGTCAAAATTTGTGTTAATTTGTATTGTGCTGCGCACAGATACCTAGCGATAAATGTGAATTCGCTCCTGTCAACTGTTATAGATTGTGAATATTGTGATCTTCAGTGTAGAAAAGTAATTTTGAAGAATACCTTAATGGATATTTGGATTCAAAAATACGGAAAAACGAGATCATGCGACTTAGAAGACGAGTGTGACTTATGTCGTATTCGACGATACAATTTCATACGAGTGATTCAAAAATAGAGCTCCAGGTGGGATGACGATCTGCGAAAACCTGCAGGCAGATGCTGGATGCGGCAAGCTGAAGACAGGCCGCTATGGCGCTCATTAGGGGAGGGCTACGTCCAGCAGTGGACTACATAATATAGCCTGAAGAAGAAGAAGAAGAAAAGAAGTAAAAGTTTTGCGCAGTTTTGGAAGCGCTTGTAGCCTAGTCGAACCGAGTGATTAGGATCAATCACTTGAGTTAAGCAACAACAGGCGCGGTCAGGCGCAGGGTGGGTGACCGTTCCGCGACTACCGCTAGTGGCATTTTTCCGAGAGCTTCCGTGGTTCGCAAGGCACGCTAAGCCGTTGGTGCCGGCTGTCGTGCAATGGCAGTCGTTAAGCCATGTGTCAGAGGCCTTATGGGCGGCTTGATAACTTCTGACAGTAAGGCCCGCCACTGTCTTACAATCCTCCACCAACCCGGACTTGGCCCCCGTGGTGGAGTAAGGCCTAACCTTCCTGCGGTGCAGGAAGAGACCCGTGCCCCGCAACCCTTGTATGTAACAGTGGGGACATACAAGGGTTGATATTGATATCGAAAAGAATATTCTAATCTTATCTTATCTTTATGTCCCACTGCTGGGCAAAAGCCTCCGCGCCTGCTCCCCATCTCTCCTTGTCCCCAGCCATCTCGTACCATCCCGGCAAGAATGTATTTAGATCGTCCCACCATCTCCGCCATGGCCTGCCGCGACTCCCTTGTCAAAGTTTCTTCTTCTTCTTCTTCAGGCTATATTATGTAGTCAACTGCTGGACATAGTCCTCCCCTAATGAGCGCCATAGCGCCCTGTCGCCGTAGCGCCATAGCGCAATCACGAAAGGGCTGGTCCACCAGTTCAAAGTCGCTCAGTGAGCTGTGGAGAGAGCTATGCTCGGAGTTTCTCTGAAGGATAGGAAATGTAACGAATGCATCCGACAGAGAACCAAAGTTATCGACATAGCTCAGAGAATTTGAAGTGGCAGTGGCTGGTCATATCTCGCGAAGAACCGACAACCGTTGGAGTAAACGTGTTCTTGAGACCGCGACTCGGCAAACGTTGTGTCAAAGTTTAATTTTACGAAAAAAATGGCTTGCTCTTCGACCTTGGTCGAGGCAAAACTACTTTGTTTGACGTCACCCTTTAATTAGACGCTGTCCAAATTAGTTCTTCCATTGTTTAGTCTAACTAGAGGGCCACGCTAATTGATGATTTATTAACCGTGTCGGACTTCGTTTGCTTTGGATTCTAATAAATAAATATATAAATATTCATGGACATATTACACATATATCGCTAGCCCTATACTAAGTACAACTAAATGAATTGTGTTATAGGTGCAAAGTCGACAGTAGGTTTAATACAATAAATACATATATAACATCCAAGACCCGAGACAAACTAGCAAAGTTTGTTTCCTAGTTTGACCCGGCCGGGGATCGAACTATTGGCATTCGGTTTTACAGTCAGCATGCCAAACCGCTGCGCCACCGAGGCCGACTGACCGAATAAAAAGTAGGGTTATACTCATTATTAACTTAATTCTGAAATCACTAATTGATTTTTTTTCGGAAGACCAGTTTCTTTAAATTGAAATAAATTTTATTTCAACGTAAAGATTTTACATTCTGTTTGCTGGATGGCAAAAAAGGCAGCGGGAAAAAAAAACTCCACTCTGACCATTTTCTAAAGTCATATTAAATCATACATCAGTTGCCACCTGTACGTATGATAAGATGTCATTGTTGCCATCAATAACTTGCATTAGAAAGGTCTAACAAAAATAAGGAAAATATAAGTGCTGCGGCCAGACACACGAAAAGCACTCTTTCACGAGCACAACGCAGTGGTCAGCCATCATGTGTCTAAACCATTTTGGAGGGAGATAGATGACCCGGCCACAACGCCACTTTCTTATTCAAGAGCTTTATCAAATAAAGGCGAAACCTGGTCGGACTCTTTCGACAAAAATACAAATAGTGATATCAGAATTACTGAATTACAGAAAACTAACATACGAGTAACATTAACATAACATTTACATACAAGCACATACATTTCTTCTGGCCCCACACTAGGATACCCTGGGTCGTGGGAACCAGAAACAATGACATCACAAACATGTAAACATCCAAGACCTGGGCTTTTTTTGTCCCCAGCTGGGATTCGAACCCGGGACCTCTTGCATCGTAGGCAGATACCGCTACGCCACAGAGGTCGTCAAAGTACCGTCAAACTAAGAATTGTAGTTTTATGAGACTCGGCCCTACCGTGTTTTAGCTAGACAGTGTATTTTCAATTCGCTTAGCTTCACCGAATCGATAAAAGGTCGCTGATCAAATCACAGCAGATAAATCCAATTTGACCAATCACTGGGCCAGATAGACTTGCTTGCCTACCAACACGACTAGAAATCGAGACATTTTTGTCTTCAAATAATAATAGGGATCTATTTACTTTTCTTTTTAGCATTCCGAAGTCCACGACACTATTATAATTAGCGGAAATTGTGCATAGTAAAAAAAGATTTATATTGCCACCAAAAAACATTACTTGAAAGAATAAACTTATTTCAGTCAGATGTCGCTGCCTGTACGTAATACAGAGAATATTGTAAAGAGGTTCGACCTCAGAACACAAAATCTATGATCTGAGGGTTCGACATTTCACTGATGCCGCTGAGTCGCCCATTAGCTCAGTTGGAAAGAGCGCTGGCACGGATAGCCAGAGGTCACGGTTTCGAATCCCGGCATGGGTGGAATTTTTAGCCTCTAAATAGGTTTTTTGCAACAATAAAGACGTATTAATCGCTCTGTGCTTCGCAAGGCACGTTAAGCCGTTGGTGCCGGCTTTCATATAATGGCAGTCATTAAGCTATGTCAGAGGCCTTCTGACAGTAAGGCCCGCCACTGTCTCACAAACCTCCACCAACCCGGGCTTGGCCCCCGTGGTGGAGTAAGGCCTAGCCTTCCTGCGATGCAGGAAGAGACCCGTGCCCCAACAGTGGGGTCATACAAGGGTTGATAACGTATAACGTAATCCCTCTCACTAAACGTGATATAAAAACTTAAAAAAAAACTTTTCTTGTGGTTCCTCTCCTACACTTAAATTCCTCTTCGTCGTTCCCCCATCACTGAGGATCGCGATCATGGACCGTTCTTTTCCATAGAGAACGGTTTTCCACCATGTGGACCGCCTAGTATATGCTGCCACCGGTTGCCGCTTTTATGACTCGGTGCCCTTCTTCTGGCGCGTTTGCCATTCAGTTCTATGTATTTATAGTATTAAATCTATCGTCGAGTTACCACCTATAACACAAGTCATTAAGTTGTACTTAGTATAGGGCTAACGAGATCTGTGTAATATGCCCATGAATATTTATTTATTTATAGTTAGATTCGTTTCAATCACGATATCAACCCTAGTATGTCCCCACTGCTGGGGCACGGGTCTCTTCCTGCATCGCAGGAAGGTTAGGCCATACTCCACCACGGGGGCCAAGTCCGGGTTGGTGGAGGATTGTAAGACAGTGGCGGGCCTTACTGTCAGAAGTTATCAAGCCGCCCATAGGCCTCTGACATGGCTTAAAGACTGCCATTACGTGACAGCCGGCACCGACGGCTTATCGTGCCTTGCGAAGCACGGAAGCGCTTGGAAAAATGTCACTAGCGTGACACGGGACGGTCACCCATCCTGCACCTGACCGCACCTGTTGTTGCTGAACTCAAGTGATTGATTCCAATCACTCGATTCGCTTAGGCCACGAGCGCTTCCAGTCCAGTTAGAGAGAACAGTTAAATTAGGAATAAGATTTTTGTTCTTGCTTAAACTTAAAAATGAACAAAAATCCCCAATCCAAATCAACAATATCGTTGGAATTGGTAGTTTATATTGTAGGTGTAGGAAGACCATTTTTCAATTTATGGTTCCGTGTGCGAAATATTAAGTTTTAAAGCATATTTTTTTTTCTCTGAGTCGGGCGTCCTCCCCTTCTCCCGGCTAAACGGTTGATAGATAGATAGATAGATAGATAGATAGAAAAAACTTTATTGCACAACCAGAAAATAGAATACTACCATGACTTCTTAAATCTAGGTAATATTATACAATTGGCGATCTTATCGCTAAGTGCGATCCCTTCCAGACAACCTTTGGATTGTAGAAACGTGAAAAAATTCAAGATAGTGGCAATTAAAATGAACATAAAAGGAATACTATCACGGTCAACTAATAGTACCGGAAACTGTCGTGCGTGCATACAACGACTAATGAACGTTGATGAAGCGAAGGTGATCTGTCAGGATCGTGACAAATTGCAGTCGGCCTAGAGAATAGCACCAACCCAATTCTTCCCGCGGGTGTAGTAAAAGGCGACTAAGGGACACAAACCGGGGGTGGGCAGCAGCGCCCCCTGCAGCACAAATCCACCAAACTGCGATCCCCAACCCGTATGCCCAGCGTGGGGATTATGGGCATTACCTCCTATGATAGCACAACGTGGCGCTCTTTAGGGGAGGGCTATGTCCAACAGTGGACTAGTATAGCCTGACGACGACGAGCTGAATAAGACACCAACGTGAACGCATTTTCCCGTTTAGTGATATTAGAACCTTACAAGAGTCATCGCGTCATCGCCACTATCAAGTCATTAGCCGCCATCAGCATTATCTTGACAGTGCAATGACACCTGGCTTACTTTGGAGGCTCTTAAAAGGCGTTTTAACCTTATGCGAAAGCAAATGAGGGTATGTTTTCGGCGCGGATGTATGTATGTATGAATATTGATTATTAGCAATTGAATTTTAATTAGATTTAATTTTAACTTCAATTACTAATAATCAATATAGTCGACTTTATATAAAATAATTGGTTTGCCTATTTTGGAACGTAACTTCATAATTTGCTTTTGTATTTTTGCCGAGGGTAGTAAACAAACAGTTAATGCTTTCAAAAAGACGCCTGTCACCTCAGTCTTCCGAGACCACGGTACTTGAAAAAGTGCCGAAACGTCGGAAAATTGTAAAAATCTTAAATAATCTAGTAAAATCCGTGTAAAAATACCTAGTTTTTACTAAAGTCAATACAGTCAATTTCTCTAGAACAGGTTAATGTGACAAGGTTGAAAGGTATTTACATGTCAGTGGACGCGACTGTACTGAAAGTAGCGACTTTTGACAGTTGAAAGTTGCGACTTTTGACAGTTGAAAGTCGCGACTTTTGATAGTTGAAACGCGCGACTACCGTCGTTGTACAGCCCGCATAAATCACACTTGAATTATCTTTATGTTTTTTTAATTGATCAGGATTACAATTTAATTACAACACTCGACCCCCAGTCACGATATCAACCCTAGTATGTCCCCACTGCTCGGGCACGGGTCTCTAATGCATCGTAGGAAGGTTAGGCCATACTCCACCACGGGGGCCAAGTCCGGGCTGGTGGAGGGTTGTAAAGCAGTGGCGGGCCTTACTATCAGATGATGTCAAGCCGCACATAAGGCCTCTGCCATGCCTTAACGACTGCCATTACATGACAGCCGGCACCAACGGCTTAACGTGCCTTGCGAAGCACGGAAGCGTTCGGAACAATGGCACTAGCGGTAGTCACGGGATGCTCACTCATCCAGCACCTGTTGCGCCTGTTATTGCTTAACCCTAGGGTTCCAATCATTCGGTTCCACTAGGCCACAAGCGTTTCAACAGAGCTCTGTTGTTTCTTCAATAATAATTTACTGGCTTTGAGTCCGAACATAAAATTTTTCAGTTTTCTGTACAATTCGTAGCAGCTACTAGCTACTACTCGTATCAAACTGTTAGTAGTCCTTTGTGCTATTTCTGTCTGTTTGTTTGTACGTAGACTGTGACTTATCTTTGGATGTGTTCTGTTTTCAGTCTTTGCCGTTGTCTCTTTGTGAACGCTTCAAGGGGCTTTTGAATCTTTGCGGGTTATTCAAACCCCGATTAGTTTAAAAATTTAATTTTTATTTATACGTTAAGTTGTCGTGGTGAATTGCGAGTTCTGACAGTGTATTGAGAACAATGGTTCAACTACAAGATTTTCCCGACAAAATTGTAGGTACCAACTATCAACTTCAACTATCAATTTATTATGTCCTCACCGAGGGGCACGGATCTCTTCCCTAAGGAAGGTATAGTCCATACTCCACGGGGCCAAGTAAGGATTGCTGGAGGCTTGTGAGACTAGTGGCTGGTCTTACTGTCAGAAGTTTTGAAGCCACCCTAAGGCTTCTGACTTGGTTAAGCAGCACTATTTTATCTCTTTATCCAGGGATGGATTCTATCATCTTCGATAGGCAAAAAATGATATGTAAAATGTATATGGCTTGTACATAATTGACATGTAATGTTTAGTATTTTCTAAGATTAACACGAGCACTATACATAATAAAACTGTATTTGCACGGATATTTACTCGTTTAATTTTACAATCTTCCGACGTTTCGGCAAGTACCGTGGTCCCGGAAGACTTAGGTGACAGGCGTCTTTTTGAAACATTAGGTACTAATGTTTATTGCTTTATTAAACGAGTAAATATCCGTGCAAATACGGTTTTTATTATGACAAGTAACACAACGTTACATGTCATAATTTTAATGTAGAAAAATACCTATTTTCTAAAATATAAACATTGTAGTTATTCGTTATCAACCCTTGTATGTCCCCACTGCTGGGGCACGGGTCTCTTCCTGCATCGCAGGAAGGTTAGGCCATACTCCACCACGGGGGCCAAGTCCGGGTTGGTGGAGGATTGTAAGACAGTGGCGGGCCTTACTGTCAGAAGTTATCAAGCCGCCCATAAGGCCTCTGACATGGCTTAACGACTGCCATTATATGACAGCCGGCACCAACAGCTTAACGTGCCTTGCAAAGCACGGAAGCGCTCGGAAAAAATCCACTAGCGGTAGTCACGGGATGCTCACCCATCCCGTACCTAACCGCGCCTGTTGTTGCTTAACCAAGTGATTGATTCCAATAACTCGGTTCGCCTAGGCCACGAGCGCTGTAGTTATTATTGAACATAATATAAGCATTTTTTAGTTTTACTTTAAGTTAGATCACAGATCTTAGGAGCAGCCCAAAATATTACAACTTTAAACTTGAGATTATCTTAGATACTATACACGAAGTAAAAATAGCCCTAAGCTACCATAGATCATAACGATAACGATTAAATAGGTATTTATTTGATAAAGATATTAATTTACTAAACAGATATTTGCATGGTTATAAAATACCTCCTACTATAAGTATTAAGCCCGCCAATTGTACAATCTTACAGGTACAATAAAGACTTTAATAAGAGTTATACATTACTTGCAGTATGTGCACTAGAACTTTAAGTCTGTATCGCAGAGAAAAATAAAAAGATAATTGACAGGATCTGTGGATCTGGCTGTGTGGTGTCGGCCTAGAGAAAAGCACCAACCCAATTCTTCCCTCGGGTGTCGAAAACGCCACTAAGGGATGCAAAGCGGGGGGTGGGCAGTAGCGCCCCTGCAGTACAATTCCATTGAACTGCGATCTTTAACCCTCAGCGTGGGGACTATAGGCATTACCTACCCCCGATGATAGCACGTTAAAGAAATGGCATCCAGTTCCCGCCCGCCTCACTATTCCTGGCCATGGTAGCCATGGTTAAGACGGGGCAGGGGTGCTAAGAATCACCGGGCTACCTCAGGCTGCCATAAACAACTGACCCTGGCAACGTTCAACGGACGCACTCTGAGGCTTGACCATGATCAGCGAAAAACTGCTGGCAGATGCTGCGCTCATTAAGGGAGGGCTATGTCCAAAAGTGGACTAGTATAGCCTGACGACGACCGGATCGCCAGACATGCGCTTACATATTTCCTTGGAACATTCATTTATTTAACTCATTATAATCTTTTTTTATGCACTAACCCGTGCTAAGGACAATTTTAAAAACCTATTTAGAGGCAAAAAAATCCACCCATGCCGGGATTGGAACCTGCGATTTCTGGCTATCCGTGCCAGAGACGGCACGGCTATATGGCACGGATAGCCAGAAGTCGCGGGTTCGAATCCCGACATGGGTGGAATTTTTAGCCTCTAAATAGGTTTTTTGAATTATTTAACTCAGTACAGCTAGCCCTTCGAGAATAAGGCCCCAGGAGAGCTAATGTGTTGTGCGGAAGTTAAATTATTCAAATGATTACTCGGCGCTACGCCATAGTTTACGTGAACTAATTAAGCGTTTCCATGTGGTGTAATGTACGCTTGCACGAACTATGGGCACGGGCAAAGTCTAAAGTCTAACTAATCCTCGGCATTAGTATGGTGTGTACCTACTCTATGCCACGTACTTAGAATCACGATGAGATTACAGGTAGCGGAACAAAGATGTTGACTTGGGGCTTATATACCACATGGTTTACAATGGCAATTCGATGAGCCCACAAAAGACGATGAAAAACGCTTCACGCTGTAAATGAGCATACCCTTATTTATCAGACTACATTGCCACAACCCAACTGTAACACAAAAAAAAACTGTGGGCTTCATATTGGAGGTGATATATTCACATGTATTGACCGGTTATAATCCTAACCCGATACATGACTGACACCGATAAACCCTAGGTCACCATTGTTCGTTTGCTATGATGTGTGACACTTGCAGAAAAAAATATCAACCGGGCAACATCTCTAGCGTTTTAGTATCATCCACACACTGCTAGTAGGCTAATAGTAGGTATAGGCCTCCAGTACTTAATTAGCACGCGTGCCCACCGCGGATTGGCAATTTCAGACGGAGGTATTTGAATACCTCAGACATTCAGGATTCCTCACGATAGTTTCACCGTTAGCGAGTGGTACATATTGCTATTAAAACTTCACAAATAAACGCCTGTGCACTGTGCAGCGCAGTGAGTAAAAACACAAAAAAAAAATCTACTCAAATCTACAAAATAAAACACGCCTACCCGAAACCCGCGTGTTCCGGCTGTCATATAATGGCAGACGTTAAGCCATGTCAGAGGCCTCATGGGCGGCTTGATAACTTCTGACAGTAAGGCCCGCCACTGTCTTACAATCTCCACCAACCCGGAGTTGGCCCCCATGGTGGAGTATGGCGTAACCTTCCTGAGATGTAGGAAGATACCCGTGCCACAGGAGTGGGCACCTACATGGGTTGATATCAATGTGTTAATGAGGTTGACCGTTGAGCCATTGATTCCATTTGCTTACAGATGGCTCGCTACAAGAAGACAGGGTTCATGGACGAAGATGCTGGCAGCATCAGCTCTATCCAGCTGAACGAAGGTGTCCGATCTGGTGGCACCCATATCCGGTACCATATGGTGAGTCCATACATTGTATTTTCTAAGGTTAATACGAGCACTAGACACAATAAAAACTGTATTTACACGGATTTTACTCGTTTAATTTTATATTTTTTACAATTTTCCAGAAGACAGTCTTCCGAGACCACGGTACTTGAAAAAGTGCCGAAACGTCGGAAAAATGTAAAAAAATGTAAAATTAAACGAGTAAAATCCGTGTAAATACACTTTTTATTGAGTCCATACATTGTTAATACTTTCCGTTTAATCCTGCAACTCACTACTCTCTTAATTAAATTCTAAATGTTGATCTTCACTACTCTCAAATCATTACTCTTCGCTCTATCTAAAATTTTATTCCTATTAGCTCCATTTCTTTTGACAAAGATTCTACTATAATTAACTATACGTAAAAGTTAGTTGATTGGATAGAGTAATGTATTTACTCAATAAGTTCTGTATTTGTGAGGATTGAGGCACCACGGTATAGTCCTTGTGGATTACTTTATTTTCAACCTCGTGACCTGTTGTTTTCTAAATAAAATTTACAAACTGTTTATTAAAAATATAATCATAGCAACTGGATTTTTAAGGTCCTCTCCGAGATCTCGCCGACAGGGTGTTACAACTGAGGGACCAGACCTGAAGTATATTTGAAGCTATATAAACTGCTGAATTCAGCAGAATACCAGACAAAACTATTAACGCGGTGCAGGATTTTACGGAAACTTATATTTTTGTTCTTTCAGTCTTGAGACCGCTAATAATGTTAAAAAGTACTTGAGCCGTCGCGACGCTAGTCTTTTAGTGAATATTGCGATAAAACGCCAATCGTTGAATTCTAAATAAGGCCTAAATTGTGGTGTCACATGCTATCAATACATTAATTAAAGATTACACTCACACAAGTTTGTGACCACCGCTAGTGGCATTTTTTCCGGGCGCGTCCGTGCTTCGCAAGGCACTTTAAGCCGTTAGTGCCGGCTGTCATGTAATGGCAGTCGTTAAGCCATGTCAGAGGCCTCATGGGCGGCTTCATAACTTCTGACAGTAAGGCCAGCCACTGCCTTACAATCCTCCACCAGCCCGGACTTGGCCCCCGTGGTGGAGTATGACCTAACCTTCCTGCGATGCAGGATGAGACTCGTGCCCCAGCAGTGGGGACATACAAGGGTCGATATCGAATCTAAGTTTCCGACTTTGGTGAAATCGGGACTTAGACGGGTGCCAAACAAGGTTTCCTTCCTTGTGCTATGGTAACCAGGGCCCTAAATATGTAGCAGTTCATAGGGAGTTCAGAGACTAGGTTTTGACACGAATGGTATTCTTCTTCTTGTGGTATCTTATATCGGCCATCATTCGTGCCCACTGTAACCCGTGATGTGGTGGCTCGGAACAAATTGATGGTGCCTGTCTGCCAAGCTTTACAGCCAGTGGGTTCTTCTGCGGCTCTTCATAAGCAAATAATTCGTATACGACTCTAAGGTTTATGACTTGGAAGTCTTTGTAAAAGTCGAGCGACAGCCAAAACCTGTATTCTGAACGCCTTGCTATTATTGAATTCGGATGACAAAATTAATGTATAATGACATTATTTTATCACGTTATTTTATCTTATTTCTATGGGGCAAGTGTCTCATTCTTCGAATATCTTGGGACTACGCTTTCAATCCGCACGGGCGAGAATCGGGTCCCTGGGGGCAGAGTCTCGGCCATGCGAATTGAAAGCCTAGACGCAAATTACTCGAAGGCTTAGCCATTTATCTCGACGGAGTCATTAGACATTTATTTTCTCCTTCGAATTCAATCTAGCATGGCGTTCAGAATACAGATTTAGGCTGTCGCTCGACGTAGAATTCCAAGTCATAAGCCTTAGAGTCGTATACGAGTTATTTGCTAATGAAGTTAGAATTGGCTCGCTGGTCTTATACGGCCCTTTATTTTACCCCACAGGATCAAATGGAGGAGATCGTATTTATTATTTCGCATTATGTAACCCATCCGACCAACTTATCCAACCCAACTGCGATCCCCAACCCGCATGCCCAGCGTGGGGATTATGGGCATTACCCCCTATGATAGCACAAGGGAGGATATGATAGAGGGCTATGTCCAGCAGTGGACTAATATAGCCTGACGACGACGATGACGACGATGTGACCCATGTATTGCAGTTTTCTTGTCTTAATGGTCCTTAATAGCTCCAAACCCTTGTGCATTCTTTGTAGAACCGCTTCGTTGTTTACTCTGTCTGTCGAGCATTATTACGGTATTCTACGAAGATAAAATCTCTATAATAGAGAACAAATTAACGACAGTAACCACATAAGAGCTATATTCGTATTCTCTTTTACATAAATGCTGCTCCTCGGTAACTGTCTGCCAGTCAAATCGGTATGCTACCCCTGTATTGAGCCATGTAACTATACACCACCGCCGACACCACACAAGTATTTTCTCACACAAGTATTGGTGTCGGTGGTGGTGTGTTCGTGTCTTGCTTCTGCTTGAAAAAGTGGGAGGGAGGGCGGTGCATTAACTAACCACATGGTGCTTGTGGGTTTTTGGCGGAATTTAGCAAAGTAATTTTCACTTTTTCATGGTATAACTTTGAACAACCGTAGTTGATAGAGGTATAAATTTTCCCGCTGCTTTCTTCTCCACTACACTACGGCCCGAGTGGCTTTCACTTTAATGTTATATTTTACTTTGACATTCAGAGTGCTTAGTGCGAGTTTTTTAACTACTCGATCGCGTTAACGTAAACTCATATTTCTATGGCATCGAGGAAGCGCCACCTAGCGACAAGTATTGAAATTAAAATTGTTGAGTGCGAGTTGTAATGGTTTACGTTGAGAAGTGAACACGTTTACCAGACAAAACACGAATAAACGCGAGTGCGAATTTTAATGTGACAGCGTTTTGTCAGTTCGAACGGTTAACTTACTCATACTCACTACTCAATGCTCGATTAACGCGGTAGTAAAGTTATTCGATTGGATCTGTCAAACTCGCACTAAGCACTCAGCAAACGGAATGTAAATTCTTTATGTTGAAATAAATTGAATTGAATATGACGTAATAAGAAATCCTCTCTCTCTGGACAAAGTATTAACTTCTCATGGTGTGATGTGTTTGATGTGTATACGCGTACAGTCGTAAACATGATCGGGCTGGCTAAAAATTACCTACTGGCTTTTATGTGAGAATGTTGTTCGTATAGCTGATATAATGTCCGGAAAATAACTTGACAAAAGCACATGTAGTTGGGATGAATTTGCAATAGGAACGGAATGGTGAACATTTTTATTTGATTAATTGTGTTTGACTAAACTACAGCTCGAAGAAGTATAATTATAACTTTATAAGTCACTTTCCGCGTCCCCCGCCAATGAAGTTATTTGCCGGGGATTATATTTTAAGCCGAATATTTCTTCGAAGCGCTCGTGGCCTAGGCGAACCGGAAGCGCTCGTGGCCTAGGCGAACCGAGTGATTGGAATCAATCACTTGGTTAAGCAACAACAGGCGCGGTCAGGTACAGGATGGGTGAGCGTCCCGTGACTACCGCTAGTTGCATTTTTCGGAGCGCTTCCGTGCTTCGCAAGGCACGTTAAGCCGTTGGTGCCGGCTGTCATATAATGGCAGTCGTTAAGACATGTCAGAGGCCTTATGGGCGGCTTGATAACTTCTGACAGTAAGGCCCGCCACTGTCTTACAATCCTCCACCAACCCGGACTTGGCCCCCGTGGTGGAGTATGGCCTTACCTTCCTGCGATGCAGGAAGAGACCCGTGCCCCAGCAGTGGGGACATACAAGGGTTGATAACGATATAACGATTTCTTCTTTGTAAGATAGGTAGTCACTTAAATAGTCAGGGAACTCAGGGCTTTCCAAACGATTCAAATGTCTCCCCTTAGTTTACATTTAGCAGACTTTTATAAATTGATTCGCTTGTGACCTCGACTGGCTGAGTGATCTTAAACGATCACGAAGGTTAAGCAACATGGGGCGCGTTCAGTGCATGAAAGGGCGACTGTCTATGACTAACGCTAGTGGCATTTTTCCGAGCTGTTGCGTGCTTCGCAAGGCACGTTAAGCAGTTGGTGCCGGCTGCTGCCGGTAGATGGCAGTCGATAAGCCAAGTCATTAGCTGTAGGGCGGCTTGAAAACTTCTGACAGTATGACCAGCTACTAGTCTTGCAAGCCTCCACCAATCCGGACTTGGCATACTCCACAATATACCTTCCTGCGATTCCTGAGATGCAGGAAGAGACCGTGCACCAGCAGTAGGGACATACAAGGGTTGATATCGAAACAGAATTTAAATTCTTTACATGGAAGCCTCCACTAGTCTTGCAAGTCTCCAGCAATCCGGACTTGGCGCCCGTGGCGGAGTGTGGCCTATACCTTCCTCAGGGAAGAGACCCGTTCCCCTCGGTGGGGACATAATGGGTTGATGTTGATACATCAGTTCGTTGGCTGTTGTGAGCTTCTCCTCGACACGTTATCGCCATCTTGCAGCTGGAAAAGCCGGGGCTCGTAAGGTCTATTGTTTCCGGCACAAAAGCGCAGATCGCGCTAATCTAGTTTCAAAATGGCGCTGCCGATCCGGCGTGAAAGGGTGTAGTTAGACCTGACATTTCAGCACGCAGCCTCGTAGCTGGCATAATGTCCATCCTGGACCTCCTACTTAATATTACAAACGCGAAAGTTTGTAAGTATGGATGGATGTTTGTAACTCCTTCACGTAAAAAACTACTGAATGGATTTTAATTAAACTTTTCAATAATATAGCTCATGTTTCCGGCACAAAAGCGCAGATCGCGCTAAGTAATCTAGTTTCAAAATGGCGCTGCCGTTCCGGCGTGAAAGGGTGTAGTTAGACCTGACATTTCAGCACGCAGCCTCGTAGTTGGCATAATGTCCATCCTAGACCTCCTACTTAATATTACAAACGCGAAAGTTTGTAAGTATGGATGGGTGTTTGTAACTCCTTCACGTAAAAAACTACTGAATGGATTTTAATTAAACTTTTCAATAATATAGCTCATGTTTCCGGCACAAAAGCGCAGATCGCGCTAAGTAATCTAGTTTCAAAATGGCGCTGCCGATCCGGCGTGAAAGGGTGTAGTTAGACCTGACATTTCAGCACGCAGCCTCGTAGTTGGCATAATGTCCATCCTAGACCTCCTACTTAATATTACAAACGCGAAAGTTTGTAAGTATGGATGGGTGTTTGTAACTCCTTCACGTAAAAAACTACTGAATGGATTTTGATGAAGCTTTTCAATAATATAGCTCATACATCAGAATAAGACATAGGGTACAATTTATAAAGATAATCTGTGGTGTTTTTCAAATGGGATCCAAAAATTATACGGGTTAGAGCAACAAAATAAAGAATATAATCATACAAATAAATGCATCTTTTCTTATCTTATCATAATTGTAATATCAAAATGTTAGTTTTTTTTAACGCCACGGTAATATAAGATACTCGAAATACTAATCCTGCGCAGACGAAGTCGCGGGCACCACCTAGTTACTAATAAAGTAAATTAATATTTTTGTGTTTTATTACAATACACTACCAACAATTTAAATTTTATTGTAGCCTTGTGCTATTCTGATGTATAAGCTTAGGTAGGTACTATTTTAAAGTTTCATTAAAATCCATTCGGAAGTTTTTACGTAAAAGAGTAATACACATCCATCCATACATACAAACTGTCGCCTTTATAATGTTAGTAGGATAGGTACTGGCTGGTTTTGTGCCTTTCCCTTTAAAAAAAGCGCTGATGCGCGCGCATTGCTAATTTGTGAAGAAGTTTATTTTCGCTGTATTAATTTTAGTCGCTATTATGTTATAAAACGTCGTATGACATACATACGTGCGCTTTGATTATTATAGCCTCTGCTTTCTTGTAGCCCTCGCCTACGGTTCGGGCTAGCTGTAAATCCGAAACGATTTCAATCGTCTGTCTAATTCCATAAGTAGGTATCTAATGCTATCCTGTGGAGCATACCTAGATTACAATGTTAATCCAGTCGGAATCCCGACGGAGGGATGTGGACTAATGTTCGGAATGGATTTTGTTTCATAGATAGACACTATTTAAACACGAAAAAAATATTTTCATGAAAAAATACGTCACATTTTACTAAAAAAATACTTAATTAAAACTACTTTTTAAAATTCCCGCCAAAACGTTCTAAACTAACGCGTGAGTATGATGACGTCACAGACCGATAAACAATCTCGCGCTCTATGAAAGTTAACCTGATATTCAGTGAATTCTTACGAATAAATAAGTTTTCTGAATGGTGTAAAAATGAATACGATGTACAAATGCTGTGCAGTAGGTACCCATGTGTAAAAAAACGTCAATAAGTACGCCGCAAAAAATGTTCATACATGTTCCAAAAATTGCTAAAATAAAGAGAAAGTGGCTAACGCTTGCTAGAAGATGTTCAACATCATTGACGTCTACAAGTAACAGCTATTTTGTGAAGACCACTTTGATGTAGGTAAGCCAAATATTCTAAAAGTATTGTACGATAAAATTTAAATACGAGTATGTACTTAGGTACAAAATAGTTTTAGATAGGTAGTTTTGACTTTACCCACCAACCATAGGTAGGTATTTCAAACGTACTTGCATTGAAATTTTTACGTTTCTAAGCTCCGCTGCACAAAAATTCTTATTTCGGGCAAAATAACTTGCCACCATCAACGAATCTATCTTCGGTAAGTTAGAACTACTTCTTTTGATGAATCCAGTCTCCATTGTTATAATATTACAATAGTATTATAATAATATCGTTGAAATTAGTTCGCCGGTGATACTTTTGACTACGTCAGCTTGTTTTGTTTAGCGGTCAGTGACGTCACCCGCGCTTTGATTGACGTTCGCAGTCAAGTGATAATGGGTATTAAATAATGCAATTTAAACTATTTTTATTTATTTTATGGCAAATAAATATATTCTTAGAATGTTATTATACGTTTTTAAATACGGTTTTTAATTAAAAAAAAATAACTTAACATGAATTGGTAACATGTGTCAACATCCGTATTAAAGAGAACCGGCGTGCGTGCATGCAACGACTTATGAACGTTGATGAAGCGAAGGTGATCTGTCAGGATCGTGGCAAGTGGCAGTCCCTGGTCTCTGCCTACCCCTCTGGGATACAGGCGTGAGGTTATGTATGTATGTATGTATGTATGTATGTATGTATGTATGTATGTATGTATGTATGTATGTATGTATGTATGTATGTATGTATGTATGTATGTATGTATGTATGTATGTATGTATGTATGTATGTATGTATGTATGTATGTATGTATGTATGTATGTATGTATGTATGTATGTATGTATGTATGTATGTATGTATGTATGTATGTATGTATGTATGTATGTATGTATGTATGTATGCGAGACACCCAGGTTCGATTCCCAGTAGGGGCATGACTTTGTTTTCTAAGTTATGGAGGTACATTTGTGAAGTTATAGTAACAATACCACTCAATAATTGTGAAGGAAAACATCATGACTAAACCTGAGAGTTGATGTGTTTAAAAACCTCAGCGCTTGAAATTGCCAATCCGCGGTGGGCACGCGTGGTCATTAAGCCCATACTCTCTCGGAGAAAGAGGGCCTGTGCCCTACTTTATGGAAGACAGGTAGACGGTTGGAGTCGTACAGGATTTGGTATACGTAATATAGGAACTTGCTTCTGAGCTCGCCCTAATTGATTGAAGCCAAGTCAATAACTGGATATGTTCTGTGTGGAACACAATGGACGCCTGGATATTGTTGATTAGCAATACGTTGATTACATTTGAGTGTTGCTGGCAATTTCATTTAGGCGTTACGTACAGCTTGGATATGAAATATCTTTATGTTTTTGTACAAACATAGGTTAGATTATACTAACAAATTTATGAGTGTTTTACGCCTGAAATAAAGAAATAAATGAAACATGCCTATTTGTAGGCACTATCTCATATCCACAGACTACATAAAGATATTTCAATGTAGTATCTTTATGTTTGTAGTTTGTAGGTGTTTCTTTTTACGATAGGAGGTGGAATAAAAGGTTTTGTTAGTTAGATAGACACATACATCATTTATCTACTCAAGACACCCTCACGTACCCTATACAAATGTTTACACAGCAAATTACAAGTCAAAGTACAAAAGCACAAGAAAAATAAAGCATACTCTATATATCTATTTATTTATAGAACAATACCAAATAAAAAGCACTATGAGAATTGTAACACATAGATAGATGGATATAGAAGCTACTTGAGCTACTTGTTATACGCCGATGATCAAGTTGTGTTCGCATCGTCGGTCGAAGAACTGCAAACACAAGTCACGGTAATGGATGAGGCATTTAAAAGGAAAGGTATGAACATTAATGGGAATAAGACGAAAGTACTGGTCTTTAAAAAAGACGATGAAATGACTGAGTGCAAGATCGCGGTTAGAGGCGAAAAAGTGGAACAAGTCAAAGAATTTGTCTATTTGGGAGCCTGTTTACGAGGGATGGAAAGTGTGAAGGTGATATAGAAAGAAGAGTAAAAGCGAGAAATTGTGTAAACGGTGCCTTGCACTCCATTGTGTGCAGCCGAAACATCTCCAAAAGAGCTAGATTGGTTATTCGTAATAGTGTGCTGGTCCCAACACTTATTGTACCTATGGTAGCGAGACTTGGGTATGGCAAAATAAGCAAGAAGGAAGAATTAATGCAGTAGAAATGAGGTCCTTGAGAAGTATGTGTAGTGTTACTTTGAATGACAGGATACGCAATAGTCTGATTAGAGAACGTTGTGGACTGAAAGAGGATGTAGTGCCTGGAATTGAGAAAGGAATGTTGCGTTGGTTTGGACATGTGGAGAGAATGAAGGAAGAAAGATTGACGAAACAAATATATATTGCGAATGTGAGTGGAAGGGCTGTTAAGGGACGTCCCAGGCGGAGATACATCGACCAAATAGGGGATGTATTAGCAAAAAGAAAGATAAAATGTACCCAGAACCGGCGTGCATGCATGCAACGACTTATGAACGTTGATGAAGCGAAGGTGATTTGTCAGGATCGTGGCAAGTGGCAGTCCCTGGTCTCTGCCTACCCCTCTGGGATACAGGCGTGAGGGTATGTATGGATATAGAAGATGTTTTAACGCTTACTTTTCCCTTTGATATCAACCCTCTGCTTGACCCCACTGCTGGGGCACTGGTCTCTTCGGGCAGAAAGGTTGTGCCATACCTACTCCACCACGAGGGCCAAGTCCAGGTTGGTGGAGGTTTGTAAAACAGTGGCGGGCCTTACTGTCGGAAGTTATCAAGCCGTCCATAAGGCCTCTTACATCACAACCGGCACCAATGGCTTAATGTGCCTTGCGATGCACGGAAACGATTAGAAAAAATGCTACTAGCGGTATTCACGGGATCGTCACCCATCCTGCACCTGACCGCGCCTGTCGTTGCTTTACCCAAGTGATTGATTCCAATCGCTCGATTCCACTAGGCCACGAGCGGTGTAGATAAAATGTTTTATCTTTAGATAGCGTAATGTACTTGTGCGATAATGTAATGTAAAAGGCACGTGTTTTTTTTTAATAAAGTTTTAAGATACTCCGTCTAAAAATGAACGATACTTTTAAAAATCTTAGCAAAGAGGTTTTATGTCAAGAAAGTGGTCAATATTTTATGAATAAAATTAACTTTGGGAAACAAAATATAACAAATAAACATTTAATTCTTTAATTTAATTAATTTTCACAATAAATTACAACCATTTATCTGTAACAAAAACACAAAAATATTAATTTACTTTATTAGTAATACTGGCTGTTTTTGTACCTTTGCCTAAAAAAAAAAGTTGATGCGCGCGCATCGCTTATTTGTGGACAAGTAAAAATAAATCCGCGCGCTTTTTCTTTTCGATGTATGTATTGTTTTTATTTGAAAATGTCGTCAAGTAGTGATGATAACAAAGTCAGAGTTTTATTAATTTCCTCGTAAATATGTTATAAAACGTCGTATGACATACGTGCGCTTTGAAAATTACAGCCTCTGCTTCCTTATAGCCCTCGCCGATGGCTCAGGCTAGTAATATCGCCTCGGCTGTAATTTTCAACTTACCGCACATATATCATAATGTACTATTAGAACATCGTGTGCACTAAGTTTGTGAATTAAAAAAATATTACACTCAATTTAAATAACTGTAGCAACGTTACTTTAAAATTTTCTTAATTATACCTCAGTATTATTTTGTTATAATTTAAAGATTATTCTGTAATACTTACCTGTCATAATGTAGTAATTAATACCTAAACTGAAATAAAAGTGTACCTATCTTGTGATTGTAAACGATTTTTTTTTGCATTTAGTCATTTCCTCGCTGAGGTGGAATGAAAATTTACGTGTTGCACTCGAGTGCAAAGATTTTTCACCTCGTGCTCTTTTGATTCCCTCGCTAACGCTCAGGATTCTAATTATGAATCACTCGCTGCGCTCGTGAGTCAATTTTAGAATCCTTCGCTTGCTCGGTCATCAAAATTGAACACGCGGTTAAAAAGCAACTTTGCACTCTTGTATAACAAATAACTATTATTGTACACCAGGAGAAAACAAACAAAACATAATTACAAAGATACAGTACAATTGGCGGCCTTATTGCATAGAGCAATTTCTTCCAGGCAATCCACGATGGAGAGTTGCTGATGGAAAAGTTATGATTTTTTTCATTTTTGGCGCTAGTTAGCACCCCGAATCACCTTAAACTAACAAGCGTCCACAACGCTCGCCAAACAATTGGAAAAAAAGGTTTTAAAAGCTTCTGTGAGATTTGCTCCACACGAATGCCAGTTACTGCAACAATCTATCGTCGGCAGCGACTGCGGGCGGACGGAAGCAATTCTCAAAGGAAGGAGATTGCTCCACTTTGCAACCCCTGAGTACCTAGTTACGAGTACATCATACAGGGTGTTCGGTAATTTGGAAGCTGTTCAAGTAGTGAACGTGGTTCCTTTGCCTGTTTCCCACAGACCTGCGCATTGATTAGATATAATTATACATAAATAGATAGCCAAGGTGATTGCCCGTAAGAAGTGGAAATGGGCAGGCCATATATGCCGTAGACAGGTTAAAAGATGGGGTGTAAAAGTACTGGTCTGGAGGCCTAGAGAGGGGCGCAGAAGTGTGGGCAGGCAACCAACAAGACGGACTGACGACCTGGTCAAGGTGGCAGGGAAGGACTGGATTCGAAAAGCCCAACACCGAAATAAATGGCGTGCATTAGAAGAGACCTACACTCAGCATTGGGTGGCTATGGGTTGAAGAAGAAGAAGGAGATAGAGAACTTTATTACACTTAAATACATAACCTCACGCCTGTATCCCAGAGGGGTAGGCGTGCGTGCACGCAACGACTTATGAACGTTGATGAAGCGAAGGTGATCTGTCGGGATCGTGGCATGTGGCAGTACCTGGTCTCTGCCTACCCCTCTGGGAACTTTATTGTACATAAAAAAGTAAATTACACAGATATTTCTTAACCTCAGAGTACAGACGGCGGCCTTATCACTAAAAGTGATCTCTTCCAGACAACCTTTTTATGGACTGGAACAATATTAAGTAACTTTCCATGTATACATCTGTCTGTGATAGCGGAATGTTTACTTTTAGGTATCACGCCTGGGGGATATCGTATTTCAGTGGATATCTGATACGCGACAGTGATATTGAGTCGCATAATAAATTGTAGGACAATATCGTGTGGATATTTCGTTTTTGCACACAGATGTTTACGTAGAAAGTTACGTAATCAAGGCGCTGGAGAAGTCTATTGTGTTGTGTGGAGGTTACTATGATTACTAATGACGAGTTCTACTAAAAGAACCAAATTAAAAACAAAAAAGATTTTTTTTTTGTTATTATACATCTATACATACATCTATAAGCCTACACCATCTATAAAACCATGTCCCAGGCACTACAGCGTAGGAGTGGTCCTTTCACCCATCTAGTGTGAGTAAAGATACCACTGGACGCTGTATAAATCATCTCATTAAGTAGATGCAAAAAGGCCAATATTATTATTACATCTATACCTACTCAAAAGTCTTACGGTATTATTCAACAACACGTGATTCATTTAAAGCACCCCTTAGATTCTGCTTAAATAATCTGTTTTTACGTTTTTATACTATGTTTTTTTACTTTGTTAGCTTCTTCTCAAAATAATCCATTGATTGTAATAAAGAATATTATTATCTTATCTTATTGTGAAACTAAAGACTTTTACGTTCATCAAGCGAACGGAACGTTTGATTTTTGTCAGCATTTTTGGAGTTTTTCAAGGAATTGTGGTTAGGGGCCATCCATAAATTGCATCACAAAAATTTCGTGATTTTTGACCCCTCCTCCGTCCTTGTCACAGGCTGGTCACATCCCCCCCCCCAATAATATTTGCAATAATTTTGAGAAAAAGAAATTTTGCGTAAGAGCAGGCACTAGTCTTGCAAGCCTCCACCAATCCGGACTTGGCCCGTGGTGGAATATGGCCTATACCTTCCTCAGGGAAGAGACCCGTGCCCCTCCGTGGGAACATAATGGATTCATGATGATGATGACTAAATATTTCTTATCTCTTCATCCTATTTCAATTGATAACAAACCGTCAACCCGTCATGCCTTCGGCATGGAAAAACACCGTGAAAACCTTTAAGTCGTTTTCTCTACATTAAAATAAGATAGACAAACAGTACGCGTGCTAAATACGAGCGCTGCGAATCTTAACACCTTGTGAACACCCGCCATAGGAAATGACACCTTAATACCTACCTATTAGGCTTGAAAGTGGGTCAAAAGCGCTACGTTCAGTCTCTGAGTTGGATAAAAATGGATTGTACAAATATCTAAGTATTGGACTGATTTTTGTGCAAACACCGCGGATCCTTATTTGGTTTTTAGCACGCCAATTGTCAGTATTGTTACAAAAGTCAATATATATACTAATAAACTGTTTGAAACCTGACTTTTTGTGTTGTGGTACTTGTTGTACTTCCTTTATCAACACACTTTTATTAACATACTGGCAAACAGTCTGTTGACAGATTAGGCTACTAACCATAGATATCTGACAACAGATATTAGATTTGACTAGATTATTCCACACCATACCTTTTAAAAGTACATGAAAATAGTCTTAAGTTACATAGTGTACAAGGGGTGGTATTATTGCTAAAAGCAATCTCCGTAGGATGGACAGGACTGAAAGATGAAGAAGAGGGTAATAGAAAGTTGATGAGAGAGGAATTCAGTTTTAACCTTATAAGTATTAAAATGTGAAAATTACTTTGCTAAATTCCGCCAAAATTCACAGAAGCACCATGCTGTTAGTTAACGACCGCCTACACCAATACATGTGTGAGAACTTCACACACAAGTATTGGCGGTGTGTTCGTGTCTTGCTTCTGCTTGAAAAAGTAGGAGGGAGGGCAGCATTAACTAACCGCATGGTGCTTCTAAGGTTTTTGGCGGAATTTAGCAAAGTAATTTTCACATTTTATTGCTATTGTGGATTTCGGCAAAGTAACATCTGATTCCATACTATATGTCTAGTATATTGTAAGTAAATTATGTCTTGCTAAAAAATTAAAACAAAATTAAAACTGTTTTTATACGGATTTATGCTCGTTTATTACATTTTTTACAATTTTCCAACGTTTCGGCACTTTTTCAGGTGCCGTGGTCCCGGATGACTGGACCACGGCACCTGAAAAAGTGCCGAAACGTTGGAAAATTGTAAAAATGTAATAAACGAGCATAAATCCGTATAAAAACAGTTTTAATTATGTCTACTGCTCGTGTTAACCTTAGAAAATACTAAATTAAAACAAATTAACGTAACTTATAAAGAGACAGCGGTGATGGGGATGAAACTTAACAAGTGAAGACGCCTATGTAGGTAATTCGGATGACAATACAATAATTTCATGTAACACATCTTCATCCTTCATCTGTCAAGTAACATCGAAAAAATACGACAGACTCTCCTTCATCGCCAGCACGGTCCTTACGTCGAGCTTGATCAATGAAATTCATGAAAATTTTTGAAGGAAAACGTCGTGAGGAAACCCGAGGGTTCAAGGACGCCGGACGCCGGGGTGAGAGCGCTTAAAAAAATTGCTAATCCACGGTGGGCTCATGAGGTGATAAAGTTGAAACAGAGCTACTTTTTACAGTATTAATTTTAACTTTTTTTTTTATTTATTTATAAACCACTTTACACAAAGTTACAAAGGGTATGAGAAGGTTAAAAATTAATTGGTTTATGTTAGGGTAAAACAACAATGTTTACCGGCGACTTATTCATTCTGTTCAGTCTCATTATTGAAATTTTAATTATTTAAAACTATGTCACCCATCTCTAATTTTTTTTTTATGTTGACATTAAAATGATTACCACTCTAAATTGAACGAGCGAAAACTGCACCTTGATTTTGTAACTTTTCACGCACCTATACATCTATGTGCAAAAGCGGAATATTCAATTGGGTCTCCCATATAGTCGCAATACATCTTATGGGTACCACATTTCAGTGGATATCTGATACGTGACAGTGATATTTAGCCACACAATTGTACTACAATGACAAAGTCCAGTAAATACTTCGTTTTTGCATCGATATCAATACATTTACGTCTCCACTACGGGTGGCTTCAAAACTTCTGACTTTAAGACCAGCCACTAGTCTTACAAGCCTCCACCAATCCGGACTTGGCCCCATGGTGTAGTATGGCCTATACTCAGGGAAGAGACCCGTGCCTTTCGGTGGGGACATAATGGGTTGATGATGTACGACACAATCGCAGCGTTATGGTAGATTCTTACACTCTGTGTAACATATTTATGTCGCGGTGTCCATTGCGCGAACAGCCCATTTCGACAAAATAGGCGTCGTAATAAAATTAACAACTATCAGAATTTGATAGAGATCGTAAAACCCGACAGAGTTACGAGTGTACAGTCGACGGCGAGTCTTTATATTATGGTCTTGAGACGCTGCTGTAATATTCTTCTTCTTTTTCTTCCTTGTATTCTCATAATTGAGGGACTTGACTACGATATCGACCCTTGTATCCCCACTGTTGGGGCACGGGTCTCTTCTTGCATCGCAAGAAGGTTAGGCCTCCACTTGGCCTCCACCACGGAGGCCAAGTCCGGGCTTGTGCAGGATTGTAAGACAGTGACGGGCCTTACTGTCAGAAGTTATCAAGCCGTCCATAAGGTCTCTGACGCGGCTTAACGACTACCATAACATGACAGCTGGCACCAACGGCTTAACGTGCCTTGCGAAGCACGGAAGCGTTCCGAAAAATGCCACTAGTGGTGGTCACGGGAGGGTCTACCCTCCTGCACCTGACGGCGTCTGTTGTTGCTTAACTCAAGTGATTGGTTCCAATCACTCGGTTCGACTATGCCACGGTTGATATCGAAACAGAATGTAAATTCTTTACATCGAAATTTCCTATTTTTGATCCGAACGACTCGCGTAATCTACTCAGTTACGATAAGGGCGACTTTTCAACAAAGACGTTGACGCTGCCGAGTGTACATTCCGAAATTGGTCCTGACAGGAAACGTAGCCATTGATCCAAGTGCCTGCCGTCTTTATGTAGAGTTCAATTTATCTGTCGGTACTTTTTTACTGCCCAGACTAGGTTATGTATTAACCTGCCATTGTGTTTATATGGAGTAGGCTTGCCCAGCGACTATACCATCCTGACATCTAAGTCGGCTTAACCCTACAACATAACATTTACATACAGGCACTTACATTACTTCTGCCCCCACACTAATATACCTGTGTCGTGGGAATCAGAAACAACGTCATCACAAACATGTAAACATTCAAGACCTGGGATTTTCAAGTCGCCCTGTCGCCCTAAGGCCTCTGACTTGGCTTAACGACTAACGGTTTTGAGTGCCTTGAGATGCACGGAAGCGCCCGGAAAAAATGAAACTAGCGGTAGTCACAGGATGGTCACCCATCCTGCACTAACCGCGCCTGTTGTTGATTAACCCAACGAGTGGTATTACGTAACTTCAAAAACCGAGTCTGCGCTGGGATTCGAACCCACGAACTCTTGATTGTAAGGCCAACGTTCTACCGACAGTTCATCGATACGATCCATTAATACCTAAACAACTGGTATTCTTGCGTGACGTCATCGTCAGTTGTGGCAAGGAAATATTTGAACATGTGCCGAAAGGGCGCTCCTCAAACAAAGACGTAACAAAGTATCAGTTTTCACGAACATGCTTGTTATTTTTAGCCTCAACAAAGGCCCCCTCCTTTGTTCTCAGTTAATAATCTAATATATAAAAAACTCATAATGAAAAAAAAAACAGTAATGTCATAAAAAGAAGCGCTCGTGGCCTAGGCGAACCGAGTAACTGGAATCAATCACTTGGTTAAGCAACAACAGGCGCGGTCAGGTACGGGATAGGTGAGCGTCCCGTGACTACCGCTAGTGGCATTTTTCCGAGCGCTTTCGTGCTTCCGGCAAGCCGTTGGTGCCGGCTGTCATATAATGGCAGTCGTTAAGCCACGTCAGAGGCCTTATGGGCGGCCTGATAACTTCTGACAGTAAGGTCCCGCCACTGTCTTACAATCCTCCACCAACCCGGACTTGGCCCCCGTGGTGGAGTATGGCCTAACCTTCCTGCCATGCAGGAAGAGACCCGTGCCCCAACAGTGGGGACATACAAGGGTTGGTAACGAAAGAGAAGACCCTCTTTAACTGCACTTAAGGGGTGTTTGAAGAAATAGCGTTTTTATAAGTAATACATAATACCGTCTTCTCAAAGGGACAGTTTCTGAATTCAGAATTTCGCATTGAAAATAGCTAACGGTAGTGTTGTCTCTTTCATTTTCTCGGAAAAGAGCGTGACAGAAGGTTACTTAAGTATTTACTTAGTAAAGTCTTTATTTAACTTGCTATAAATAAAAAAAACAAGTAATACCTATCAGTGCCACAACGTGACCATCTTGATTAGTGACTTATCATATTTAGTTACAAAAACACACTTCGATATTACGTGTAGAACATTAAGCCACCAAGAATGAATAAATAACACATTATTTCTTTTACCATAACAATATTAATGGATTAGTTTAGCTCTATTGCCGATCAGAAAAAAATCTAAGAAGGCCGCTGGTTAATTTATGGACGCGACCTAAATAAAAACACTACGTTCATTTTATTGTTACAGAGAGCTCAAGTGGCTCAAGTGGCAGAGAGTTTAAGTACTCTACCCTATCCTACTCTACTCTCCTCTACCCTATCCTACTGTACTCTACCCTATCCTACTCTACCCTATCCTACTCTACTCTACCCTACTCAACTCTACTCTAATCTACCCTACTCTACTCTACCTTACCCTGCCCTACCCTACCCTATCCTACAGTACTCTACTCTATTCTATTATAACACTGATAATTTCATCGGAGTTTGAGAGTAGTAGCGCAGTGGTAGAACGCCAGTCACATATTTGGGAGGTCGTGGGTTCGAATCATGGCGGCTATGTTTTCTAAGATACTTACATTGTGAAGTTGTTGCAGCAATACCCTCATTAACTATGTTTGAGTATCTAAAGTACTTATATAACTCAGCGATCGAAAATTCCATCCGACTGGTAATTAAACGTGTAATCTCTCTCAGAGAGAAGGCCTGTACCCTGCAGTGGGACGTATGTAGGCAACGTAAAGGAAGAGAGTTGGTCTAGTAGAACAGTAATAGATTAGATTACTTTATTCATAATAATAAAATTAATGTAAATGTTTCATTATAAATAAATTAAAATAAATTAAATTACATATCAGTTATTAATTAAGTGCATAAAAAAATTATTAATTTCGTATGGTGCCATCTCGAGAAGACTACGCTTCAGTTTTGTTTTAAACATGCTAGGACTCTCGGTTTCAATAATATCGCGCGGCAGCTTATTATATAGTATACCTTCGCTCCAAAGACCTTTGTACACTTACTAGTTTTAGTTAGTCGGTGCCTAGTAAGTAATAGCATCTGCACATTTCTAGTAGCTCTCCCGGATATGTCGGATAATAGCAGAATAACCCACTCATATTTATTGGTCCTTTCTGGGAACACGCTGTATGTTACATGTTTCATAGCGTTGCACGATTTGCAAGTCAATGGTGACATTGAAAGGTTGACCTGCCTTCGATTGTCTACGAGATAAATAGCCCGTCCCTGAGTTGACAATTTCGCAAAGTAAATATTTAATTATCTGTCTGTCAGTCTCGTTTCTTTTGGGCAAGACTGAAGAGACAAAGCGATACCTTAATTTAAATAGTTGCCTAGATAAATTATTTATTCAGAAACAGGTGGTAAGTTTTCAGTTCTTAGGGATTTTTTAGTATATTTTGTATTACATCTTTGTATTTAAAAAATCTTAACAATACTCCGAACGTACGTTTTAATCTTGTATTTGTCTTTATCACCGAATCACTCACGATAAGTAATATTTAGCTGTATCTCTGGTTTTCTACCTAACAGCGTCTTACACTTTGAACTTCAGTCCTGCTTGCGTATTTAGCTGCGCGTACGCAACGATCGTGGCGTTCTGATTGATCTATAGTCGCGCGCGGCGCCTCAAAGCGCCAACACCCCTCCACTCGTTCCAAACTCAAATTGAAAAAATATATATATTAACCCGCGAAAACTCGGACAAAATGTCTGCGCAACACAGTGTTTACTAACAATGTGTAAAAAAATGTCTGTTCAGAAATAAAGCTATTATTATTTATCTAACATCAACACGCCGAGGAAATCTTACCACAATTAAACGGTACCAAAATAAACCAGCGCCAAATTAAAGCCGAAACCTTGAGAGCTGAGAACCAAAACAAACATGGCGTCGCAGCCCGAGATGGCAACGCCGGATTCCGAGACACCAGAGACGCCGACCCCGTCGCCAAGCCCCCTGACCCCGGGGTCTCAAGTGAACAAGTTCAACTGGCTGAAACACGCCAAGTCGAGACGCCCCAACCCGTTCGTCAAGCCTCGCCCCTCGTTGACCAGGGAGAGCTCGTCCGCAGAACTGTTCTCGGCAGAAAACTCCAGCGCGGACTTCTTCCAGAATTCTAGGCTGAACCTGTTCGAGACCTCGCCCAAGCCAGAGGTCAGCGCGCAGAGCTATAATAAGGTAAGCTGTCTATTAAAATAAAATAACATTGACCTCTGAATCTACGTACAGTCTGTTAGCTTTTAGAATATACCTCGGGCTCTAGAGTAGGCTTCGGTTTTCGCCGAAAGCACACGAGTGTAATTGTAATACTACGAGTACTTCCTGTTCTGTATAAAACTTTTCTTCACTGTTTTGAAAAGTTATAGAAAGGGAAGGCTTTGAATTTTTTTAAAGAAAAATCATGCAATCATGTATTTAAAAAATACAACAGAAAGATTGTCATATAAATCACACTAATATTATTTGACGACCTCGGTGGCGCAGCGGTTTGGCACGCTGACTGTAAAACCGAAGGTCTCGGGTTCGATCCCCGGCCGAGTCAAACTAGGAAACGAACTTTTCTAGTTTGTCTCGGGTCTTGGACTTTATCTATATATTTATTGTATTAAATCTATCGTCGAGTTAGCACCTATAACACAAGTCAGTTGTACTTAGTATAGAGCTAACGAGATCTGTGTAATATGTCCATGAATATTTATATTTATTTATTCTTTTGTTTATTTATTATAAACGCGAAAGTTTGTGATTATGTATGTTTGTTACTTCTTCACGTCTAAGCCGTTGGAATGAGCTTATTAAAATGTGGTAAGGAATTATAGTCTGTTAGCTTTTAGAATACACCTCGGGCTCTAGAGTAGGATTCGGTTTTCGCCGAAAGCACACGAGTGTAATGCTACTTCCTGCTCTGTATAAAACTTTTCTTCAATATTTTGAAAAGTTATGTGTCATATTAGTTCCGATATTTCTACCACAAGAATATATCCGATAGTAGCCGAGGTATATTCTAAAAGCTAACAGAGGTGAGATGATACAGCGTCCAGTGGTATTTTCACTCACACTAGATGGGTGAAGGGATCATTCGGACGCTGCGGTGCCTGGGACATTGTTTTAGATGATGTAGGTTTCCCAGCACCTATACCATGCTGACAACTTAGTCGGCCTAGCCCACAGGAAAGACAAGTCATTACGTGGGGAGCAAACTAGGCCGCGGGTTTCTTCACGAGGTTTTCCTTCACAGTTAGTGTGTGGTATTGCGCTTACAAGTTCGCAAATGTGCGTAACTTTGAAATTAAACAAAGTCATTAGTACATTCCCGAACTGGGTATCGAACCTGAGGCTGCCACTAACATAAAATAAACAGTAAATAAATCGGACTTTCAGAAATCATTGTCATCTAAATAAAAAAGTTGGAGGTTGTCAATTCCACGCGTATATTACTTTTTTTCTATGTTCTCACGTAACTTTGTCAAATATCGGCAAATCTTGGAGTCCGTGCCAAGTTCCAGAGTGCTTAGTGCGAGTTTTTTAAATACTCGATCGCGTTAACGTAAACTCATATTTCTATGGCATCGAGGAAGCGCCACCTAGCGACAAGTATGGAAATTAAAATTGCTGAGTGCGAGTTGTAATGGTTTACGTTGAGAAGTGAACACGTTTACCAACCAAAACACGAATAAACGCGAGTGCGAGTTGTACTGCGACAGCGTTTTGCCAGTTCGAACGGTTAACTTACTCATACTCACTACTCAATGCTCGATTAACGCGGTAGTAAAGTCATTCGACTGGATCTGTCAAACTCGCACTAAGCACTCTGACCAGCATAATACATTTTGGGCATTGACTCCAAAATATTCTTCTACAACACTAAGATTATATAAGCAAGTATTTGTATATATTTATTTATAGTATTCAAGTAAGATTTATGTATGTTTATCATTACGTAGACGTATGTCTATTAATATTCGTATTTGCACCGACTACCCGTATCTATTTCGCCTTCGACAAATTCTCCGACTTGAGGTTGCCTGGAAGAAATCGCTATTAGCAATAAGGCCGCCAATTGTATCTTATCGTCTGCATCTGCTCTTTCTGTAACAATTTTCCGGTATACAATAAAGAATATTCTTATCTCCTTTTTTATGTAATTTTAGACGAATTTCGAATTTAGAGATCATATTTGTTTAAATTATTCCTGCGTTTTTAGTGTCTTCTTAGCGTGCAGAAGTCGGTTTTTTTAAAGTGGTAAAGTGGCTGGTATTCGGTAAAACGCTATTACCTTAATTCCCGACGTTCCGGCAGCGTCGCAGTTGCCGTGGTCACGGGTAGACCGACTCGTGACCACGTGTTTCATCCAATAAATAATCGAGATTAGACACGTTTAATTTGTAACTATGCGTGAACATCGCGAGTCATTAAGAAATAAGGTGAGTTTCGAAGAACATCGCACTTTATGATTGTGGCATGAAGTGTTTGTGGCACACACTTGAGGCTAACTATTCGAATAACCTTAAATAAACCTATTTAGAGGCTGAAAATTCCACCCATGCCGGGACTCGTCGCGGGTTCGAGTACCGGCATGGGTGAAAATTTTAACCTCTTTTTATTTTCAGGTTTTTAAAATTGTCCTTAGCACGGGTTAGTGCAACAAAAAGGATATATTCGAATATTCATTCTACAATTCCGAACTACAGCGTCGGAGTGGTCCCTTCATCCATCTAGTGTGAGTGAAGATGCCACTGGACGCTGTATAGATCATTTCATTAAGTAGATGAAAAAAAGGGCAATATTCGAATAAGAATTCGTGTAACTTTTCAGCCGGCGATATCAAAAGGGAGGCTTTTTTATGGACGCTGAAAGCGACCATGTTGGTGAGGCCAGGCTCTACATCAATATCGCCTATGCTACGAGTTTAATTATTATCCCTTCAAAAAATTTAACCGTAATTTTTCACGTAAAAATTGCCGTGATAATTGGTCGCTCACACCTCCCGCTGTGTCTGACAGTTTAATCAATCTTTTTGATTGATGGATCGATGTCGAATCTCGTCCCGTGAATTATTGAATTTCTCCTCCTTGTTCGAATTGTACTACCACAAACCAAAGTTTGACTGGATGAGAATGCTACTAAGCATTAAGTACGCTTTTGTATCACATATGATATGTTTTGTTCAATGAAAAATTTCATAATAATAGTACTATAGGGTGACTATTCGATTGGCACAATTTTAGGGGATATTCTAACCGTACCTACCGGGATTTACCGTACCAGGATTTACCGCACCGTACCGTACCGCTAGATTTGAAAAAAATGGAACTTAAAAATGAATCGAGCGTCTTATGGCCGGCGCCGGCCGATTCAATAGGCTATTTGACAGGTTTCTGAAACCAACTCCGGTTTTTGCATTAGTGTTTCATATATAAGTGCTCAGAAAGTTATAACTCTGAAATATTTTGTTTATTTTTCTAAAAAAGGCAATTAAAAATTCATTTTTCAAATAAGCTACTAAAAAGGACAAACAAACGTCAAATCAACTCTATGGTGTAACGGTGCAAACCTCTTCACACCATTTTTATTTCTTTTTCCATCTATCATTTTCAAATATTTAAATTATGTACGTCACACATTCTTCGATTTCCCTCATTTTTCACAACTACTACTTTACGCTTTGACCAGATCTGACTTTTTACCTGCTTCTCCGTTTATCCGTTTTTATCCAGTTTTCTGTTAATATTACTACAATTCTACAAATAAAACCACACCTAAAGTCGTTCCAGAGTTTATTTATTATTATAAAAGTTATACACCGTTCCAAGGGTTCTAGGATCGCTATATTAACTGACCTGTGACGTCATTATTACAGATTTGACCAATATTAGCCGTTCTCGATAAAAAAAAAATTATCCTGTTTTGCAGAAATGATCCATTTTTTTCTTACTTAAAATGCCCTAAATCGACATTGAAACTCATTATTGATATAAATGTAGGTATATAATATATACTTTTTTTTCACAGTGACATATATAGCCTATCGTTCTTTTATTTTTTACGCATTACGGAAGACAAACTTTTATAAATTTTTATTAACATATTATTAAATACCAGATGGTCATAACAATGAAGACCCAATTGTTCGAAACAATTACATTTACTCACTTAATCTAATTATTTTTCAATATGATTTCCAAAGCTAATCTTCAATGTTATTTTAAATTTGTTTTATCTACCTATCTAAATGCTAACTGTGAAATAAAACATCGTGAGAAAACCTGAGCAGGTATCTAAGGTGTTAAAATACTTCAAATTGCCAATTCACTCTGGGCACGCATGGTAATTAAGCCCGTACACTCTCTCTGAGAGAAGGCGTGTGCCCTGCAGAGAGACGGTAGTATGCTGCATAAAAAAAATCTTTCGTTACATACTTTTTATTGCACTAACCCGTGCTAACGACAATTTTAAAAACCAATTTAGAGGCTAAAAATTCCACCCATGCCGGGACTCGAACACGCGACCTCTGGCTAACCGTGCCAGCGCTCTCCCAACTGAGCTAATGGGCAACTACCGGCATCATTGAAATTTCGAACCTCTTTACAATACTCTCTGTATTACTTACAGGCAGCGACATCTGGCTGAAGTAATTTGCATCACTTACAACCTACTTTGCAGTTAGGTTTTACATCGGAATGATATTACTATATTCTTTTTATTGCACTAACCCGTGCTAAGGCAATTTAAGAACAAAGGAGTCCCGGCATGGGTGGAAATTTTAGCCTCTAAATAGGTTTTTAAAATTATTTCGTGTTAACAGCGTATAGGAGTTATGTTAACCTAGATGTAAGAATAACCAATTATAGATAAGCGTAGCATGCAAAACAAAAGTAGCTAAGTACCGATATCTAGATCTTAATAATATGTTACTACATTGTAATATAATTACAATAATCTTACATAAGTGATTGACACGTTACGAAATGATGAATTATTATGGGTACTTATTTTAATACAGCGGTGGTAGCTCAGTGGGTAGAGCCATGGACTGGCAAGCGAGAGCCCCAGGTTCGATCCTCAGTGCGGGCACGTACCAATGGCTTTGTTTAATTTCAAAGTTACGTACATTTGAGAATTTATAGTCGCAATACCACACGCTAACGGTGAAGGAAAACATCGTGAGGAAACCCGCGGCTTGGTTGGCTCCGCACGTATTGAGTAGTCTTTCCTGTGGGCTAGGCCGACTAAGCTGTCAGGATGGTATAGGTGCTGGGCAAGCCTACACCATCTATAAAACCATGACCCAGGCACTACAGCGTCGGAGTGGTCCCTTCACCCATCTAGTGTGAGTGAAGATACCACTGGACGCTGTATAAATCATCTCATTAAGTAGATGCAAAAAGGCCAATATTATTATTTTAATACTGTACCCTATGATATGTCCAAGTTATTTGTAAATAATAGTACTAATTAAGTAAAGTGGAGTAAAGTAACTATAAATTAATGATAGCAATCACACAACCGTTTGTGCTGCCCGGACAGTACGATGGCACGTGTCACGCGTTTTGTCGCGCTAAAATGTCAGAATTTGACAGTTAATGTATGTACCTACTCGAAAGTAATGGATGGCCTCTGTGGCGCAGCGGTAGCGCACCTGCCTACCATGCAAGAGGTCCCGGATTCGAACCCCGGCTGGGGACAAAAATACTGGGGTTTTAAAAAAACACCCCCAGGTCTTGGGTGTTTAAATGTTTATGATGTCGTTGTTTCTGGTTTCCACAACATAGGGCATCCTAGTGTGGGGCCAGACGCAATGTATGTGCCTATATGTAATTATGTTATAAAAAGTCATGAGTTTTTACAGTCCCGCGCGACTAGCGTTGTCGTACTGCCCAGGCTGATCCCAAACTAGGATACCTAATCCTATGTCAACCAGGACCAGGTGCTGTTTCATAAAAGTACAATACCACGATTTACTTTGTGATCCTACTACCTAGTTTGACTTCTAACGTTCATTAAGCCACAGTTTCTGCGCTACTTTGAATAAAACCTTTTTATTTCGATGTACATTGCAAAGTCGATTCACCCACAAATTAACAAGTAGGAACAATGCTACGCAGTGCACCTCGAATTGTCATAATAAACAACGAAATGTAGTTTTTTGAACCTCGGCCCAGAATGTTATTCGACTTATCAATAGGAACAAATTTTACAGTGAAACAAACTTGGAAATCGCAAAAAAATATCATAGACTCCATACCACATTTTAATCTGAATGGTCATAATAATATTTGAGTTGGTCACACATACGGGGGATACTCAGAAAGCTTAGAGAAACTAAAAAGCTAACTTCTATAAAAAAAAAAAAATTTTATCTTTTCAAAGAACTCTCCACCAGCCTCTATACAAAGTTTCATGCGTCTGAACCAATTTTGAAAACAATTACAAGTGGCCAGTGTCTTATACATAAAAACTTTTTTTCGAAAAACTTTCTGAGTGGCCTGGTATATATACACGAAGCGCTCGTGACCCAGTCGAACCGAGTGATTGGAATCAATCTACTGCAGGCGCGGTTAAGTGCTGGATGGGTGA
Organism: Yponomeuta sedellus; assembly: GCA_934045075.1. Classification (NCBI taxonomy): domain Eukaryota; kingdom Metazoa; phylum Arthropoda; class Insecta; order Lepidoptera; family Yponomeutidae; genus Yponomeuta; species Yponomeuta sedellus. Next base: position 9,613,869 of record OW203746.1, on the reverse strand, counting down.
CCGTCCAGTGACTACCGCTAGTGGCATTTTTTCCGAGCGTTTCCGTGCTTCGCAAGGCATGCTAAGCCGTGGTGCCGGCTGTCATGTAATGGCAGTCGTTAAGCCATGTCTGAGGCCTTATGGGTGGCTTGATAACTTCGGACAGTAAGGCCCGCCACTGCCTTGCAATCTTCCACCAACCCGGACTTAGCCCTCGTGGTGGAGTAAGGCCTAACCTTCCTGCGATGCAGGAGGAGACCTGTGCCCCAGCAGTGGGGACACAGGGTTGATATCGATCGATCGATATAGATGGTATAGGTATGTACCATGCTACCACAATTTATATTGACGGCGATTTTAGTTATAAATGCAGTGTTTGGCACAAGAGGTTTTGCAAAACGTATCTTCGTAAAGATTGCTAAATATTGCCCGCTCTAGGTAGAGACTTTATCGATATCCCGAAGTCTTCTAATAAATCCAAGACTTCACCGAGCTGTTACGGGATTGTAATCCTTAGGTCGCGGCGCAATAAAGCCATAATTAAACGCCTGACGAAGCTAGACGAGAACGTGCCTTTCCGATCACTCCAAGAGTTATTTTCGGAGACGAGGCGTTATTATATTTGCTATACGTAGGTATATGTGTGCTGAAGTTATTTTATTTATTTGATATTAGGAAGACTAACAGCACATAGCGAAGAGTAACAAAAACATTAAACATACAGTAGGCCAATTATAAGTCTCCACTTATAAAAAAAAAATTTTTAGCACTTAATTAAGCTCTTAAAGCAAAAATCCAGTGACAGTTTAAAGCACTACATTAATATTTAAAACAAAAAAAAAAACAGTCGATAAATCATTTTAACCAACAAAGAAATCTGCACTAAGTTTGTCCCTCAAGCTTTGGACTGAAGAATTAAAAATATCCTGATCGCCTATTTTCGCCAGTTTATTAAATTGGTTGCAAGCCCGCCATAGATATGAGTTAGCGGTGAGTTAAAAACCTATTTAGAGGTTAAAAACCTAACACCGGAAGGGGAAACGAAGAGTGGCTGCATGGGAGTGGTGAGGGAGAAGGGTGTATGAAAAGAGAGAGATAAAAGACGAAGAAAATGGCGTTTTCAGCTTGAAGGTGAAGTGTCCGGGATCGAAAGGAAACAGTGTCTGGATTTATTAATAGTTCTTGAGTTTGGTGTGTCTCTGGGTGCTACCCAATCGAGACAATGGCAGGTGTAACTTCAGAAGACCGTATTGACGTGTTTGAGCTGATCGCAATGACGTCATAAGGATAAATACGTTGCCCCACAGAACATAAATGCGTTACCCCATCATGATTGACAGCTGTTAATAATAGTAATGCCCTAGCGTGTCCGCCCATCATGTAGTTGGCCAACCTAATATATTTATACTAGTGCTTTGTTCTCGAGATTCGATATCAACCCTTATATGTCCCCACTGCTGGGGCACGGGTCTCTTCCTGCGTCGCAGGAAGGTAAGGCCATACTCTACCACGGGGGCCAAGTCCGGGTTGGAGGAGGATTGTAAGACAATCCGTGCTTCGCAAGGCACGTTAAGCCGTTGGTGCCGGATGTCATGTAATTGCAGTTTTTAAGTCATGTCTTATCTAGAGGTCTTATCGACGGCTTGATAACTTCTGACAGTAAGGCCCGCCACTGTCTTACAATCCTCCACCAACCCGGACTTGGCCCTCGTGGTAGAGTACGGCCTAACCTTCCATGCGATGCAGGAAGACACCCGTGCCCCAGCAGTGGAGACATACAAGCGTTGACATCAACAAACTTTCAATTTTAGCACAATTGAAAGCTGAGATCCCTTCATCCTGCAATGACACCAGTACACTGCCTTCTAGAAAGAGAGGCTGGCTGGAGACCTCACAACCCTGCTACAAGCGATGACTCATCACGAAGCCAAGTAGCCTTGGGTAACTCAAGAGCCAGATGAGTGGACACACAACTCCCTCGCCGTCAAGTGTGTCCTATTCATATCCTAGAGATGTCAACAATATCTGGCTCCCTCACATATTGAGAGTATGTAGTGTAGTGTGTGAAGAGTACTCAGTAAAGTAGTCATCTCCTGCTACTTTATCCAGCTCACGAGAGCGAAATCAACATCGTCTGACATCGGTTACATTCGGCCGCATATCTCGTCGTAACCAACGAGCGATGAGAGAAAGTTCACGTGATCTGGATGAAGTAGGGAATAGGTAGACTAGACTGACTCACCACTTGTGTCTCTTGTTTCCACACGCACTTAGTTGATTGGACGTCGTATGAGCTAGGACACAAGTGGTGAGCGAGATATGATAGAGATATAGTGTGTCTCGGTGAGCAAAGATATGAGATATAACAACTCCCTCTAACGACACACTTTGCCCATGTCTAGCCAAGTGAGGAAATTTTACGTCTAAATAACTCCTTGATCATAACCGTCCACCCACAACAGTCATGCCAATTTGTGTCACATTACAGGAGGTCCTGTCCAACACGTGTCCCATTCTGACAGCTAGTGTGCTGGACGAATAAAGCCGTTGGTTCGCCAAGGGCTATTAAGCCGCGGCGTAGGGGTTTTTGCCATTGTATTCAATGATTGTTAACGAGAGCGAGCTATGCATGGAAGGATATAGAAGGTCGGCTCTGTCTTAGGTCGTATGTCATCATCATCAAACCATTATATCCCCACCGAGGGGCACGGGACTCTTCCCTGAGGAAGGTGTAGGCCATACTCCACCACGGGGGCCAAGTCCGGATTAGTGGAGGCTTCCAAGACTAGTGGCTGGTCTTACTGTCAGAAGTTTCAACCCGCTCTAAGGCCTCCGACTTGGCTTAACGACTAACATCTATCTCAACATGCCTTGCAAAACACGGAACCGCTCGGAAAAATGCCACTAGCGTTAGTCATAGACAGTTTACCCGTCCATGCACTGAACGCGCCCTGTGTTGCTTAACCTTCGTGATCGTTTAAGATCACTCAGGCAGCCGGGGCGACGATCGATTCTACGACGCTTTATGTGCCTTTAACATATCGTTATGAACCCTTGTATGTCCCCACTGCTGGGGTACGGGTCTCTTCCTGCATCGCAGGAAGGTTAGGCCATACTCCACCATGGGGGCCAAGTCCGGATTGGTGGAGGCTTGCAAGACTAGTGGCTGATCTTACTGTCAGAAGTTTCAAGCCGCTCCAAGGCCTCCGACATGGCTTTACGACTGCCATTACATGACAGCCGGCACCAACGGCTTTACGTGCCTTGCGAAACACGGGAGTGCTCGGAAAAATGCCACTAGCGGTAGTCACGGGATAGTCACCCATCCTGCACCTGTTGCTTAACTCAAGTCATTGATTCCAATCACTCGGTTCGCCTAGGCCATAAGCGCCACATATAAATAGTGTCATTATGTAATAGTGCTTTTAAAAACCTATTTTGAGGCTAAAAATTTCACCCATGCCGGGATTCGAACCCATTGGCTCAATTGGTAGAGCGCTGGTACGGATAGCCAGAGGTTGCGGGTTCGAATCCCGGCATGGGTGAAATTTTTAGCCTCTAAATAGGTTTTTAAATTTGTTCCTTGGCACGGGTTAGTGCATTAAAAATAAAAATAGTGTAATCATGTGGGTACAGTGATATCGTTCCGATGTTAAACCTAACTGCAAAGTAGGTAGTCGGGGCTGTAAGTAATGCAATTTGCTTAAGTCAGATGTCGCTGCCTGTACGTAATACAGAGAATATTGTAAAGAGGTTCGAAATTTCACTGATGCCGTGAGTCGCCCATTGGCTCAATTGGTAGAGCGCTGGTACGGATAGCCAGAGGTTGCGGGTTCGAATCCCGGCATGGGTGAAATTTTTAGCCTCTAAATAGGTTTTTAAATTTGTTCCTTGGCACGGGTTAGTGCATTAAAAATAAAAATAGTGTAATCATGTGGGTACAGTGATATCGTTCCGATGTTAAACCTAACTGCAAAGTAGGTAGTCGGGGCTGTAAGTAATGCAATTTGCTTAAGTCAGATGTCGCTGCCTGTACGTAATACAGAGAATATTGTAAAGAGGTTCGAAATTTCACTGATGCCGTGAGTCGCCCATTGGCTCAATTGGTAGAGCGCTGGTACGGATAGCCAGAGGTTGCGGGTTCGAATCCTGGCATGGGTGAAATTTTTAGCCTCTAAATAGGTTTTTAAATTTGTTCCTTGGCACGGGTTAGTGCATTAAAAATAAAAATAGTGTAATAGTGCTTTTGCGCGGCGGCTTCCAATGCAGAGTCAAATAAGAGCACAAATACGCAGCCCAGGCTATATGTTTGTGCATTACGGGGTCAAGACGCTGGGGCCAGGGGTCCGGAGGCGCGACTCCTCTTTAAGGAGATCTCATCACGCCTTGTCGGCGCTTCAGGAGATCCAAGGCAGGTGCCTACTTCGCCAAACGCCTTCGCCTTCACGGTACTCTACCGACCGACAGCGATCTGGCTCAAATATTTTATTTAAATTAGTTTTAGGCTGTACTGCAGGGGCTGGGCCCCGGGGGGGCAGCAGCGCCCCTGCAGTACAATTCCACGAAACTGCGATCCCAACCCGCATGCCCAGCGTGGGGATTATGGGCATTCCCCCCCAATGATGGCACAACCTTGCGCTATGGCGCTCAAGGGGAGGACTATGTCCAGCAGTGGACTAATATCCTGATGAAGAAGAAGAAGTTTCAGGTTTATTAATTTTATTTTTAATTTTCATGATAATGTAATAATAATAAAGTTACCATTATATTTAAATTATAATGTCTGTTAATTAACATATTTATATGGCTTCGATGGTTCCTTTCTTTTTCTTTAAAAGGAAGCCTTTTTTTGCATAATTGAGGTAAAAAAGAGATTCTTTCAATGAGACGTATTGTATATATTATGTTACAGTCAGAAGTCTTAAACGGTCAAAATAAGTTTTGTCTGCAGAAAAATAAAGTAAAATTTTAGCATGTATCCAACAATGTCGAGTTGGTTTTTGGTCTTACATGTTCAACCTAACACGCTCCTTCGCGCTCCGCTACGCTACGCGCTTCGTCGCACCTATATTTTTGCTGTCGCAGATTGAGTGATGCATCATTTTAGGTGTTTTTATCATTTGGTATTTCAAATATAAGCTTTGGACAAAAGTGCTTTTGACTGATTTTAGCAGTCAAAACTAGTTTTGACCGTATAAGTGTTTTGACTGTGACATTTGTAAATAAATAAAATCACTTCTAACCAAGAGTTTATAACTCGATCCATTTTTCTAATTTTAACGTAATCTTAGACGCAATCAATTTAAAATAAAATGATGGTGAAAATTAATTTATACTATTTTTATTTTTAATGCACTAACCCGTGCTAAGGACAAATTTAAAAAACCTATTTAGAGGCTAAAAATTTCACCCATGCCGGGATTCGAACCCGCAAACTCTGGCTATCCGTGCCAGGAATAGCCAGAGGTTGCGGGTTCGAATCCCGGCATGGGTGACATTTTTAGCCTCTAAATAGGAGAATTAATTTTTTCAATGTGTTTTACGAAGTGGTTTAATATAGTGGTTCCCAGGCGTTGCGTCCATTCAATTCAATATACCTTGAGTTACAGGGTTGGTCTATGCAAACCTTTGAATTGTTTGTCTTCTTGATAGCATCGTAATATTCATAGTGCTTTTCAGTTTTGTTAGGTGCTTGTCATCGAAGGTGATGCGATCAGAAACGAGTGCTGTTCGTGTGTCTGGCTGCAGCACTTGTTATATTTTCACGACCTATTTGGAATTTAAAGTCATTAATGGCATCAAAGTCATTAAATCATGGAATCTTGTCATAAGTATATGTGTATCTGATGTATATAGATTTAAGAGGACTTGTGAAAAGATGATCAGAGTGGAGTTTTTTTCCCGCTGCCTTTTTCTCCACTACGCTACGGCCCGAAGGCAGCGACTTTCACTTTTATGTTACATTGTACTTTGACATTCGGCAAATAGAATGTAAATTTAAAAAACCTATTTAGGCTAAAAATTTCACCCATGCTGGGATTCGAACCCGCAACCTCTGGCTATCCGTGCCAGCGCTCTTCCAATTGAGCCAATGGGCGACTACCGGCATCAGTGAAACTTCGAACCTCTTTACAATACTCTCTGTATACTCTCTTCCAATTGAGATCAATTGGAAGAGCGCTGGCACGGATAGCCAGAGGTTACGGGTTCGAATCCCAGCATGGGTGAAATTTTTAGCCTCTAAATAGGTTTTTAAATTTGTTCTTTGCACGGGTTAGTGCATTAAAAATAAAAATAGTAAAAAGAATGTAAATTCTTTACGTTGAAATAAATTGAATTGAATAGATGTGAATCATAGAATCATGTGGGTACAGCGATATCATTTCGATGTAAAAAGCCTAACTGCAATGTAGGTGCTCGGGGCTGCAAGTAATGCAAATTTCTTCAGCCAGATGTCGCTGCCTGTACGTAATACAGAGAGTATTGTAAAGAGGTTCGAAGTTTCACTGATGCCGGTAGTCGCCTATTGGCTCAGTTGGGAAAGCACTGGCACGGTTAGCCAGAGGTGGCGGGTTCGAGTCCCGGCATGTTTTATAAAACGTTTTTTTTTAAATTAAACATTTTAAATCTTTATATTCTTTTAAACGCTCTAACCCGTGCTAAGGACAATTTTAAAAACCTATTTAGAGCCTAAAAGTTCCACCCATGCCGGGACTCGAACCCGTGACCTCTGGCTAAACGTGCCAGCGGTCTCCCAACTGAGCTAATGAACGACTACCGGCATCAGTGAAATTTCGAACCTCTTTATAATACTCTCTGTATTACGTACAAGCAGCAACATCTGGCTGAAGTAATTTGCATCACTTGCAGCCCCAGTACCTACTTTGCAGTTAGGTTTAACATCGGAATGATATCGATGTAGGTACTCACATGATTATATTCTTTATAATGCACTTTTTATTTAATTATTAAAGCTTATAATTTTCCTCGATGTTTGCCTTTAAGTTTTTCAAAAGGAAGTTGAAAATTTACAGTGTCATAGGTAGGTATTTCAATAAAAATATTTAGACCGAAAATGTTCATGAAAGGGCTTATGAAATTGTAGTGAGTTGACTCACTACATTTTCACTACAAGTTGAACCTTCTGTTAATATTACACTAACTGCGACATTAGCTACATCATCATCTGATCCTATTAGTGCAGTCGGGTTCAGTTCAGCATTGTGTGCAGATCCTGTTGTTTGCTGTTCATTTGTTGTTATTGTTTTGTTGTTATTGTTTTGTTGTTATGTTGCTGAAATGTTCGGAACAGGTTTGTGGCCCACTACTAATGTTATACATACTATTATTTATTGATATTTTTAATGCACTTTAAAAATAAAATCATACAATGTGAAATTATAAAAATATTGAAAAATTTAATCGTACAATGCGTCGGACTTTGTGCCATATTCATTTATACTAGTCAACCGCAGGAGGTAGATTTCTCAAAAAATTACGCGGTAGAATGATTCTTGGTTTTTTTAATTTTATTTATATTAAAAAACTTATTGCTAACTTAACAAGGAGACCCTATTGCGATAGCAGGTTCAAAAATACTTGTGGATTCGCTCAGACCACAGACAATTAGGTACCCAGTCTAATTCTTATAAGTATGGGTAGTACATTTGTACCCCGTTCTTCATAATAGTCTGCTAACTTAAAGAATTGCTTATTCCACTCCGTCTTCTTCTATTGACCTAACTAAGAATGAAAAATAACACTCTGTAGCAGCTGATTTGAGTTAGTGGACCATTATGTTTAATAAATGCAAATATTATAATGTTCTACTGGTTTTAATACCAATTTAAAAAAATCTCTGCAACGCGGTTGGTAAAGTGCGTTTCACGAAAGAAGTCCCTTGGATTTAGCAAATATAGTCTCTATTACATGGTGATAAGAATTTCTTGAAAGGAACTATAATGTGAAACGGTACGTTACAAAATACCAACTTAATACATCACTTAGTATTGATGCATCTTAGCATCACTTAATACAGTTGGTATTGCATGTTGTAATGTATATTTTAGTAACACTGAGACAATTAGAGTTAGACTTTGCCATTTACAGCATTTTTTTTTCTACATCGGGCATACATCGACCAAATAGGGGAAGTATTAGCAAGATGTATTATAAAAAAAAGTACCCGGAACCGGCGTGCGTGCATGCAACGACCTATGAATGTTGATGAAGCGAAGGTGATCTGTCAGGATCGTGTCAGGTGGCAGTGCCTGGTCTCTGTCTATCGCTCTGGGATCCAGGCGTGAGGTTATGTGTGTGTATGAATGTTTTTCTTCAAATCTTTATAATTTTTTTTCTTTTTAAAGTTCCTAGTTTCAGCAAAAAATATATATTATTTTTACGGTTTTCCTGCGTAGTATCGCTATTTGATATAGAATAACGTTTCGTACAATTTAAAAAACCTAATTAGAGGCTAAAAATGCCACTCATGCCGGGATTCGAACCCGCGACCTCTGGCTATCCGTGGCAGCGCTCTACCAACTGAGCTAACGGGCGACTCACTGGCATCAGTGAAATTTCGAACCTCCTTACAATATTATCTGTATTACATACGTAAAGTCTGTTTTAGCCTCCAATTAGGTTTTTAAAATTGTCCTTAGCACGGGTTAGTGCTAGAATATAATAACGCTTCGTGTTACATAGAATGGGCATTCTTTTATATAGAACAATGGCCGACCGGACGCTGCAACATTGGTAGGGGCCGTGAAGCGCGAACTTAGCGACAACACAGAGGTCGTAGATTCGATTCCCACTGGAGGCGGCCGTTCATTTGTACAAGTGGCCTCAGTCTGGATGTATTTTTCATGTTTGTGACTTCTTTGCCTAGTTACCACTGGGTATCCTAGTTTGGGACCAGATCGAGTGATTGTATTATCTGGATGTTATTATTATGAAACAAATTATCTAAACCCTGACATTTTGATTTATTATCTTTTATGTAGCATATATATAAGCGCTCGTGGCCTAGACAAACCGAGTGATTGGAATCAATCTCTTGAGTTAAGCAAGAACAGGCGCGGTAGGTACAGGATGGGTGACCGTCCTGTGCTACCGCTAGAGGCATTTTTCCGAGCGCTTCCGTGCTTCGTAATGCACACTAAGCCGTGGGTGCCGGCTGTCATGTAATGGCAGTCGTTAAGCTCTGTCAGAGGCCTGGTGGGCGGCTTGATAACTTCTGACAGTAAGGCCCGCCACGGTCTTACAAACCTCCACCAACCCGGACTTGGCCCCCGTGGTGGCGTATGGCCTAGCCTTCTTGCAACGCAGGAAGAGACCCGCGCCCCAGCAGTGAGGACATTATACAGGGTTGAAATCGAAATCGATATAGCTATTGCAGGGCGCCCTCTGGGTCCCTAGTTCTGCTAAGGAGTACACATGGCAGTACTAATCACACGATTGTGTATCACTAGTACTACTGGTAGGGAAAACGACCCTTGACTTACGCTGGTAGAACTACCGACCCCAACACTTGCAAAATTTGAAGTAAGTATCTTCTATATTATAAAAATGAATTGCTGAATGTGTTGGTAAGTGCAAATCTCGAGAGCAGCTGAACCGATTTCGCTAAATATTTTTTTAGAATATTCCTTGAAGTACGAGGATGGTTCTTACGGAGAGAAAAAAAAAATTATCTACTGTTAGGCGCTACGAAGTTCGCTGGGATAGCTAGTTGAAAATAAAACAGTATAAAATTGTAGATTTTTTAAATTAAACAGTATAATGTGGGTTTTTTAAGGCGTCTGGTCTCCTTTTTGCAAGAATGATGGCTGATAAAGCCAGCCGTGGTGTGTAAGCATGATATAGTATTTTATTTATCACACAGAGGTTACTCATTATTTTGTTTAATTAAAAAATATCTACAATTTTATATTGTTTTATTATCAACTAGCTGACCCAGCGAACTTCGTACCGCCTAATCGTCGATTCTTTAATTTTTTTTTATCTTTCTCTCCGTAAGAGCCATCCTCGTACTTCAAGGAATATCTGAAAAAATAATTAGCGAAATCGGTTCAGCTGCTCTCGAGATTTGCGCTTACCAACACATTCAGCGATTCATTTCTAAATTATAGAGGAGAAGATAACACAACTTACTAAAAATTTTGCAAGTTTTTGGGGTCGGTAGTTCTACCAGTATAAATCAACGGTCGTTTTCCCTACCAGTAGTACAATTGCTACGCCATCGGGTGATTAGTACTACCGGGTGTACTTCATGGTAGATCGACCCAAAGGGGCAGGGCGCAGGCCTTCTCTCAGAGAGAGTAGGGGCTTAATTACCTCGCGTGCCCACCGCACATTGGTAATTTCCGACGCTGAGGTGTGTGAACGCTCTAGACAGTCGGGTTTCTTCACGGTGCTTTCCTTAGCATTTCGCGTTGAAAAATGTGAATGTTGGAAAACCCTAATACCTAGCAAAAGTGGTTTTGAAACACAAGCCGGGGTGTTTCAGGAATTGAACTGTATTACTTTTTATCGAAGCGGAAACCTCGTTCAAATAATCAATATCCATTATAAAGTCCAATGTGTGCAGCTACACAGACTATATCTATCTATCTATCATCTTAAGCGTTTAAAGGAATCATTGAATTACTAACTTAAAATTCAATGACGGAATCGTCTTTTTATACATAAGATCGTAAATGTTTATGCGCTTTCGGGCTGCACACAAACATCTGGCAATCATTTTACGATTTCAGTCCATCATTCGTCCGTTAATAGTTTGACAGACATTTTAAATGAAACGACGCTTGTTTGAATTAATATAACCGGCAAGTGACATGTGAGTTCGTACATTCTATAGGATTTTAACCTTTACGTACGAGCATTCATCGTTTTCAACCCTTGTATGTCCCCACTGCTGGGGCACGGGTCTCTTCCTGCATCGCAGGAAGGTTAGGCCATACTCCATCACGGCGGCCAAGTCTGGATTGGAGGAGGATTGTAAGACAGTGGCGGGCCTTACTGTCAGAAGTTATCAAGCCGCCCATAAGGCCTCTGACATGGCTTAACGACTGCCATTACATGACGGCCGGCACCATCGGTTTAACGTGCCTTGCGAAGCACGGATGAGCATTATTTAAGATTATTTTATTGAGAAATTTCATCATCGTCATCATCAAACCATTATGTCCCCACCGAGGGGCACGGGTCTCTTCCCTGACAACCTGATCGAGGTATAGGCCATATTCCACCACGGGGGCCAAGTCCAGATTAGTGAAGCTACTCTTTTATTCTGTGGGCCAGACCGACAAGCTATCAGGATGGTATAGGTGCCGGGCAAGCCTACTCGATCTAAAACTAATGTCCCAGGCACTGCAGCATCCGCGTGCATGGTCCTTTCACACATCTAGTGTAAGTGGAAATGCCACTGGACGCTGGATAAATCATCAAATTACGTAATTGGGCGAAGAGTTCTAGTTGGAATGATACCAGCTACATCTCTTCCCTTCGACTTCCCATCGGTTGTTTGCGGGCATGACTTTGATTATTTAAGTTATGTAAATTTCTATTCTATTTGTGAAGATATAGTAGTAATACGACTCCCTAACGTGAAGGAAAACATCGTGAGGAAAACTGAGTTTCTGACTTGTTCAAATACCACAGCCCTTGAAATTAGCTACCAATCCACGGGAGCACGCGTGTTAATTAAGCCCACATTTTTTCTGAAAGATAATCTAGACATAATTAAAACTGTTTTTACACGAATTTCACTCGTTTATTATATTTTTACAATTTTCCGACGTTTCGGCACTTTTAATTATGGCTAGTACTCGTGTTAACCCTAGAAAATACCTACTAGATAATCTAGATTTACCCGAAAAAAATCAGGTTATTAAATACGAGATTTAACCAAGAGTAAGTGGCTAAAACTAGTTCTAACCGGCTAAGACTACGCGTAGCTGCACTTCGGGGTTTAGCCGGAACATATACGATACGTATACAATTTCAGTGTCTGTTTCATGAACTTTGGAATGTTTGGCCGTTGAACTTTTGTGTGAGATACGCTGTGCCAGGCTATAAATAGCACACATTGGCATTGCTGATACTAATCTTTTACATGTCCGTGGCCTTGGTCGCGTGGGATTCGAATAAAGGATCCAGCCTAGGTAGAACGACGACGATAGCTGCACATTAGAAATTCGAAAAGACGCGTATTTCTAGTACAGTCTGTTAGTTCTTAGAATATACCTCGGGCTATAGAGTAGGCTTCGGTTTTCGCCGAAAGCACACGAGTGTACAATTCCACCGAACTGCGATCCCCGACCCGCATGCCCAGCGTGGGGATTATGGGCATTACCCCCTATAAGGGGAGGGCTAAGTCCAGCAGTCTTCGCAGTTCAATATCCGTCAGTCTGTCAGTCTACTGAATAGACAATCAGTCTGCCGTCAGTCTAACCAGACTAATGGAATAGACTGACGCCAGACACGCACAGGCGATGGTAGCCCAAAGGACTCGCAAGCGGGAGCCCCAAGTTCGATCCACAGTGCGGGCATGTACCAATGACTTTGTTTAATTTCAAACTTACCTACATTTGCGTTGCGAATTTGTAGTCGCAATACCACATGGTTTTTCTTATGTAATATCCTATTTAATGTTTCATGTGCAATAGAGTAAGGTACATGAGGGTATTAAGGCCTGTCGGCTAATAAGGCCTAAACTTCAAAAATCTTGTTTATAATACGATTTTGCGCTCAAGGTCGCACTCACACATCCATATAACAAGTACAAAGCGCCACACGGCGGCAAACGCTGATACCTCACCACCTCCCTTCAGTGGCAAGTTAAACGTGGTCGTGAGTAGGCGCACGTCACGATTTTATAAATATTGGCTCCGGTAAAAGGTATGTATTTACTATATTATTATGCTTTTCTACTTGCAATTACTTTCTGTATTAGTGTTCACTTACGCTTGTCCCATATTGACTTATTAATTAACGTGATACAGTTCAAATTGTATTTATTTCGTTTTCCATAAATACTTCTTAGTCCATGGGTAATAAGGCCTCTAAAATTTTGTAGTAGGCCTTATTATACTTCTGGGTTTTATTCATACCCATTGCGAGTTCTTTTTTAAGTGAATTTTATTTCGTTCGTTTGTCGTATATACCTAACCTACGGATAATAAATAATTAATAATAAATAATAAATATTGAAAAAAAATGTGCAGTAGGCTTTATTATACTTGTATTTGTTTGCAGTTCCTACGATCACAATGCCTCTTAAGCGAGCATTGTGGTCACAAATACAACAGAAATACAACGAAGGTAAGAAAAAAAATGCAGGGAATAAAAATACATTACAGAAGAAGAAACAAAACAAGAGAAAGAGAGGGGACTCTGAAAATTCAAAAATAAAAAAAAACTGAAAAAGCAAATAAAAGTCATCTCGCGGATCTACTAGAACCAAGGACGCTACAGATACTCAAGAGAGTTGGTACTGTCATGCCTGTGAAGAAAACCATAAGAATGATATGAGGCAGTGCTCTAAATGCTTCAAGTGGTATCATGAGGAGTGTGTCGGATTGACAGTGGATGATTCTGATGACTTCGTGTGCCCTGGTCGATGTTAGACGAGGCTAATATTTTAATTCTTAGACTGCTATAGTACTGTTATGCCTTTGACTGAATGATAATTGATCTCAAGTACCAAATTTTGTGATTTAGGTTAATTATCTAAGAAGTTTAAGCAGTAGGCTTTATTACCCCACCTAATTTTAATAAGGCCTATTGAGAGTGTTTTAAAAAATGTTTAATTTTGTTTAAGTTTTATGCAGAAGTTGCTATTTTTTGTTTTAATTTTGTAGTTGCTTAATTAAACGACTGATTACCTAATAAATATAGTTGATTACATTAAATGGATCGCTAAAATAACGAATCGCTTCGCCTCCTAGGTGCCCCAATTCTGGACGATTCCTATGCAAGCTTCGTTTGTGATCAAATAACTAAATTTAAGGAATCGTCTGGTCGTCTCAAGGAGATAAATCCACACATGGCTTACTGGATCATCAAATTCTGCCTTTTTGTCCCTAAATTCACGTATGCTCTAAGGTGTTCAACCCTTTGGAATCATTTAGATCTTTTACTTTGTCTCGACGAACTTATCAAAACTACTATAATAGAAATTCTAAATTGCCCGTTACAGGATAGGAGCTGGACCCAGGCCACACTTCCGATCCGTCACGGTGGCCTGGGTATAAGAACGGCATCAAGTGTGGCCCTCCCGGCGTTCCTGTCCTCGGTTCATAGCACGATCGACCTCATTGGTAAAATTATTTCCCCGTCTCTTGGAGACGTAGAGGTCGCGTGCGTAGCTGAGGCCAGGAGTGCCTGGACCGACGCAGCCGGTCCGAGCCAGGTAATTCCAAAGATTCTGGGATCGCAAAGGCTTTGGGATGAGCCGCTCTGCATGCGGGTTCGTAAAGAACTCCTTGAAACTGCAGGCGACGACGCGGAGCGTGCTCGTCTCTTAGCCAGCTGCGAGCCAGAATCAGGCTACTGGTTGAGGGCCCTCCCATCGGCGAGCATAGGTACTCTCTTAGAGAGAACCACATTTAGTTTGGGAGTTAGTCTGAGGTTGGGAGCCAGGACTAACGAGCCACATCGCTGCCGCTGCGGTGGAGGCGTCGATGCGTTAGGTCACCATGGCCTGGCATGCTGCCGTAGCGCTGGACGTCTGTCTAGACACGCTGCCCTGAATGACATAATCCGTCGGGCTCTTGCCAGCGTAGGCGTGCCTGCAGTCCTGGAGCCCACTGGGATTGCGCGCGACGATGGCAAGAGGCCTGACGGAATGACTCTCATTCCATGGAAGAATGGGCGGTCGCTGGTCTGGGACGCAACTTGTGTTGATACGCTTGCACAGTCCCATATCCATGCGACCGCCTGTCATGCAGGGGCGGCGGCGTCTAACGCAGAGTCGAATAAGAGGCACAAATATGCAGCCATAGGGCAGGGCTATATATTTGTGCCTTTCGGAGTCGAGACTCTGGGGCCATGGGGTCCGGAGGCGAGACTCCTCTTTAAGGAGATCTCGTCGCGCCTAGTCGACGCTTCAGGAGACCCGAGGGCTGGTGCTTACTTTGGCCAAAGAATAAGCCTAGCCATACAGCGAGGCAATGCCGCCAGCCTTCTTGGTACTCTGCCGCCCGACAGCGATCTGGCTCAAATATTTTATTTAAATTAGAATGTTTTAGGTTTAGTTCCATTTTTATCATTAATTATTACTATTATAAATATTTAAGCTATCATAATGTTTGTATAATATATAATATGGTTTTCTTTAAATGGATTAATTTTATGACAAATTTCCCTTAGCTAGGCCTTAATACCCTCATGTACCTTAATTAATATTAACTAAACTAGGTACCATTTACTTAGCGGAAATCCATAATGGCATTAAAATGTGAAAATTACTTTTCAATACCTACAGTTGCTCAAAAAGTGGCGTATTACAGGGACGTATAGCGTGCGGGATGTGGGCTATTACACACTCGTGCTTTTTTTTTACCTTTCCCGCACTTTTTCTTTCTCCTGCGTTTTCTTTCCCAACTGTCAAAATAATGTCTATTAAAAAGAAATACCAACCATGAAGGTTTTACTAAAAAAAAATCATAGAAGTTTTTATGAGCTACCTACTAATTTGTTTCAATATCAGATTTAATGATTTGATTGAATGAGTGAAGTTAGGTTTCATTTCATTTTGTCTCATTTTTCATTTTCATATCAATAAAAAAATTCTACTGAAGATTTGGCTGTATAGGCATAGTTCCCTTTGCCTACTAGAATGGGCGAAGAAAAAAAATCTCTGCTTATATTTTTTTACGGTTGGCGCCATTTTCCAAATAATTTTTCCTTATTAAATTGCTTATTTTTTTCGCAACTGTATTAAAAATAGTCGTTCAGTACACGTGCGGAACCGTCATTGCAACTTGTTCCGACTGTAGACCTTTTCGGAACTCTTTGCAATGACAGCCTTTCCGCACTTGTAATGAAATATACTATTGCTAAATTCGTATGTTGCTTCTGCTTGAAAAATTGGGAGGGAAGGTGGTGTATTAACTTACCGCATGGTGTTTGTGGGATTTTTAGCGGAATACAGCAAAGTAATTTTGACATTTTAATGCCATTATGGATTTCCGAAAAGTAACTCCTGATTCCAAAACTAGGTAGGTATTATTGGCGATTTCAACCCTGTATGTCCCCACTGCTGGGGCACGGGTCTTTTCCTGCATTTTCCAGGAAGGTTATGCCATACTCCACGGGGCCAAGTTCGACGTGGCCACATGTACACATTATTAAGTACCTATTGCTTATTTCAATTGTATTGCTGTGGATTTCCGTTGAATAAATAAAATAAAATAGTGGATAAATAGACTAATCAATACGCAACGCTAGGCGAGCGTGCAGATGACATTGCCCCAGTCTCGTTGCAAGGCCACTTTGTATACCTATAAGGCCCAATCGATATTGATGAGCGACCATCCGCGTTATCTACAGTTTATTTATCCTTACTTGACCATTTTAGTAAACAAGATTCTACCCGTAAAGTATGGATTTCAGTCGCAAAGCGCCATATTCCAGTCAAAGATATAATCGGGGAGACTATTTTAGATAACACGCTGTCAATTTTATAAACAAAGTTCATTAATTTGCGAGAAAATATGTCGTTTTGGCATCAAATATCAATTTGGAGGTTAGAATCTTGTTTACTAAATTGGCCAAGTAAGAATAAATAGACTGTATGCATGTGCCTGTGTGTCTGTTTATTTTATTTGTCATGCGTCTTGTTGAGAATTACGTTGATTAATTGAATTGAAGCGCTCGTGGCCTAGTCGAACCGAGTGATTGGAATTAATCTGAAATGAAATGAAAAGGTTTTATTCAAAGTAGCGCAGAAACTGTGGCTTAATGAAAGTTACAATTCAAACTAGGTGTCAATCAATATCTAGATAATTTTGGAGAAAAAATGGTCAAAAAGACTCCAAAGTTAGTCTTTTGAAAGACCTTAATAAACAGAGTTTACTTAATTATTATAAAACATAGAACTCATGCATTGTACTGGCTTTAATTCCAAACATCATTATCATCTAAATAATCCTTTATGTTATAGTAGCCCTTTTGGCACAAAGTGTACTTTAATGTAACCGCGTTTTAGGTAAGCTTAATATATCTTCAGGTATTTTAATATAGAAGCATATTCAATGCCCCATGAAGGATTTATTAACCTTTACCGGCCTAAATAGTGGGAACAAACGTATATGTTTATTTCTAGTATTTACATTGTGTTGGCTACCTATAGTTTTAAAGTTACTAATATTTTTCCTGATGTACATAATGACTGTTTTTATAGATATACTGACTGGCAACTCTGTCAGGATGTTAGTTTCTTTAAAGAAATCTCTTAACGAATCTCAACTGCCCAGCTTATAAATGAATCTAATGGCTCTCTTCTGCAGGACGGAGATGGTTTCAATGTCTTCTGCCCGTCTCCACAGTAGTATATGCCATAGGACATAATACTATGGAAGTAACTAAAATAAACAAGCCTAGCAGTTGCGACGTCCACTTATCCACTTGAGTTAAGCAACAACAGGCGCGGTCAGGTGCAGGATGGGTGACCGTCCCGTGACTATCGCTAACAGCATTTTTCCGAGCGCTTTCGTGCTTCGCAAGCCACGTTAAGCCGTTGGTGCCGGCTGTCATGTAAAGGCAACCATTAAGCCATGTCAGAGGCCTTATAGGCGGCTTGATAACTTCTGACAGTGCCTACCACTGTCTTACAATCCTCCACCAACGCGCACTTGTGGTGGAGTATGGCCTAACCTTCCTGTGATTCAGGACCCTGCCCCCGTGACCCGTGCCCCAGCAGTGTGGAATACAAAAGGTGTATATAGAAATCGAATGGAAGTAAATGTTACTTTATACTTTAATGACAATTAATTCAGAAAACACAAAATTTACAAAATAAAGATATTAGCACATGGCGAGTATATTTCATTAAAAATCTCTTCCTTGTCCTTAGCACGGGTTGTGCATTAAAAAGAATATAGTCATTGGGTAAAGCGATATCATTTCGATGTAAAACCTAACTGCAAAGTAAGTACACGGGGCTGCAAGTGATGCAAATTACTTCAGCCAGATGTCGCTGCCTGTACGTAATTTCACGGATGCCATTAGTCGCCCATTAGCTCAGTTGGAAGAGCGATGGCACGGTTAGACAGAGGTCGCGGGTTTGAGTCCCAGCATAAGCCATCCCTTAATGTAGTGAGCGAACATAATAAATCAAAGTCAAAAGAATTTTATTCACTATAAAAACGAAACAATTAAAAGATTATGAAACAAAGCTTGACTATTAGTAGATTATGTGGAGAAGAAACTAAAAAAGAAACGCACGCATTTAATCCTTTCAAAACAAATTTTAACTTAAATCTTACATAATACTCGTATTATAAATGCGAAAGTTTGTATGTATGTATAGATGTTTATCCAAACACGTCAGGACGGCTGAACAGTAGAGAAAGAGATTACCTATAGTCTGAAATAGCATATAAGCTACATTTTACTATCCGTGAAAATTATAGAGCAAACAAAGTCTTCTGCAAATTATAAGCTTTTTGTAACACTATTTACCTACATCCGAAAAACTCGGAATTTGAACTAGAAAAACTGATGGCCGTTGAGACGAAACGGTTCTGAGCTGACCATAGAGCGTGAGCAGGCCCTCCACCAGTTGGTCTGACGACCTAGCCACGGTGACAGGCGAGAGTGGCAGGGAGTCGCTGGATGTGGGCGGCAAGACGTGGCAAGGCCGTGAAAATTGTAAAACCATGACTGTTAGAAATATTATTAAATATATCATAGATGTAACGAAGTCTAACACCCATATTCTAAGACGTTTCTCGAAGTTTTCCTCCACTCCACTCTTGCTCATCCGAGGAACAGTATTTTAAAACGTATTAAATTTCCTCCAGTCGAGCAAGTTTCTCACTCGAGTCGAGGAATCAACCGTCAAAGTTAAGGTACTTCGGGACCTATCTTAAAGCCTCCACGAGAAAGAAAAACTTCAGCCTGTCAAAACTTAGCAATGACGTTGCTATTGCCAACATAAAAAACCAAATTCTCACTCGAGCTAAACCATACATTATGAAGTCTATTTATATGTATATGTAGTCTATCTATTCATCTTTATATACCTATGTGCTTTATTATTATATTTGTACATGTGTATGTTTAAAATTTTGTACATATACACATATATAGTTTAATTTAAAAAAAAAAGATATTTGACAATAAAATATCACCTCACCGTTTGAGACTACCCCCACCTTCTTCACGTCACCTGTTGGTTGGCTAGAATAAAATAATATTTAGTATTAAGCCCGCCAATTGTACAATCTTTACAGGTACAATAAAGAATTTAATAATAATACAATGTACTCACTCGAGTACACTCCAAATACTGACTGGTACCAATACAAACTCAAGGAAATGCCTCCGCCTCTCCTCGACGCCACCTCCGTTGAGTATTGAGTCGAGGAGACTTTGAGGATGGTCTTGAAATACGCGTGTCAGCCATAGTTGGGAAACTCTATTTTAAACTACATTAATATAAACTCCGTTTCTAGGTCGTCCGTGAACTTAATATCAGACTTGTTCTTGCGTCTCAAGACTTGAGCGTTTCTAGACAGATATAGACGTAATTACTTCAGAGTGCTTAGTGCGAGTTTGACAGATCCAATCGAATGACTTTACTACCGCGTTAATCGAGCATCGAGTAGTGAATATGAGTAAGTTAACCGTTCGAACTGACAAAACGCTGTCACAGTACAACTCGCACTCGCGTTTATTCGTGTTTTGGCTGGTAAACGTGTTCACTTCTCAACGTAAACCATTACAACTCGCACTCAGCAATTTTAATTTCCATACTTGTCGCTAGGTGGCGCTTCCTCGATGCCATGGAAATATGAGTTTACGTTAACTCGATCGAGTAGTTAAAAAACTCGCACTAAGCACTCTGGGCTCGAGCAACACTAATGCGTAACGTAGCGCCGCACTAATGACCTGAGTACTAATAGTTCATTATTGCAAAGGCAGCGAAATAGGCAATTGCAGGTTGAGTACGAGTTTGAAGGCCGAGCCGTGCAGGCGATGATGAATTTCTTCACGTCAGCCTGGGTAGTACGGCGACGCGAGTCGCTATTTCACCTCGACGTTTCGACGACGTTACAGTCATCGTGGTCACGAAAAGACTGATGGCTGGTACCTGTTCTCATCTTCGGCTGATAAGGTTTCAGACTACCCTCAATCAGCCATCACAAAGCACTATTAGGGTTGCGACACACTACACTGACAATGTCGGACGATAAGCCATGCGACTTTTTTCGACTCGAACACTTCTTGATGACCGGATCCCACGTTTGCGACAGTGTGAAACCACATTCCCGATAAAAAAATTGTGTTTCTTAATTTCAACCGCTTCACGCACAATTCGGCTATAATAATGGCGATCGTTGGAAAGCACCGATGGTTTGTGCTGTCAAATTCTGACATTTCACCGTCACAAAACGCGTGACTCCCGACATCGTAGGTAGGTACTACCTAGGGAGGTATGCTCCAGAAGATATGGCCACGACTCCTCAGGCGCCGGCCTATTTCCTTGACAACCGTGTTTCTTACCTACATCACATCTTAAATCACAATTATTTCTTCCGCCAAAGCGTCCTTGTGCATCAATGTACTAAAATGTTTTAAGTACATTGATGCCACACAGACTTGACGCGTTTGTACGAGAGAAAATCAGTGGCTTTCCGCTGATTATGTTAACTGTCGAGTTTTTCTCATTTGAAATAAGCAATAGAGTGTTTATCTCCGGTTAAAGAATTATTTAGTACCTCGAACAATCGATATCAACCCTTGCATGTCCCCACTGTTGGGGCACGGGTCTCTCCCTATCACAGGAAGGTTAGGCCTTACTTCACCACGGGGGCCAAGTCCGGGTTGGTGGAGGTTTGTACGACAGCGGCGGGCCCTACTATCAGAAGTCAAGACGCCCATAAGACCTCTGACATGACTTAACGACTGCCATTACATGACAGCCGGCATCAACGGCTTAACGTCCCTTGCGAAGCACGGAAGCGCTCAGAAAAATGCCAGTAGCGGTAGTCGCGGGACGATCACCCATCCTGCACCTGACCGCGCCTATGGTTGCTTAACTCTAGTGATTGATTGCAATCACTTGGTTCGACTAGGCTACGACCGACTATGTACGCAATCTCAAGTACATCGAATTATCGTAATAAACTGTGAATTGTAGTTTTATGAGACACTGACAGTGAAATCCAGAATTTCACGAAACAATCAGGATTACTACAGTTTTCATTACATAATAACTCGGTGCCTCACAAACCTACAAACCCGAAAACAATATCGTACTTTCGTCACATGAGTATAAGTATACCTAAGTTACTGTAATGTGTTACTGGAGCGTAAAATCAACACAATCGATGTAAACGGGTATTGGAGATAAAAAAATACGGACAACAAAGAAAGCGATACCTACCTAAGCAATGATTGCATTGAACTGGAAAATTTTGTGACCGTCAAAATAGCGATAATTTTCTTGACGTCAAGATGGCGGGATCAATAATTTTGGAAAATTGTAAGTAAATTGCGTGAGGTATAATAATTATTGTTATTGTAGGTAGAAATATATTTCAATGAGATAAATAGTCTAACCAGACTGATTGTCTATTCAGTGGACTGATGGACCAGACTGATATTCGAATTTTTGATCCTTCATCAGTCTGGCGTCATGCCGAGCTTGAAATGAAATGAAAAGGTTTTATTCAAAGTGAGTAGCGCAGACACTGCGGCTTAATGAACGTTACTAGTCAAACTAGGTGTCCATTTCAAAATCTAGATAATTTTGGAGAAAAATGGACATAAAAACTCCAAACTTGACTAAGTTTGGAGTTTTTATTTTCAAAGTCCTCAATTAACTGAGTTTACACAATTTTCACAAAACTCATGCATTTTACATGCTTTAATTCCAGCATCATTGTCATCTAAATAATCCTTGATATTATAGTAGCCCTTATATATATATTATAGGCACAAAGTGTACTTTACACATTTTTGAACAGCGTTTTAGTCATGATCAAGGCCACGAATTCCGTCTGGCGTCAATAGAATTGACGCCAGACGGAACGTGTAAACTCTGTCTAAATGCGGAAAATCTCAGGTCTAACTAACTCACAATAACGTCCCGCTCGTTGTCCCCAGGGCGTGTCATTCATCGGATGGCACCAGCGGACGCGGCTGGAGCGCGTGCTGCTAATCAGCACGGCGGTGCTGCTGCTTGCCGTGCTGCTGACCTTCTCACTGCTGCTAGCTACCCGAGCCGGCTCCCAGGGCCCGCTGCCCGTCCCGCCTTGCTACCAGTTCGACACTCGTGAGTATACCTCTTCACCCTTGCTACTAGTTAGCTAGTGGACCTTTCTGTAACGCATGAAGGTGGCCTTACCTTGGTAGAGACAGCACGCTGCTACACTAGGAAGCGTGCGGGAACGAGCGGGCGCGGGCGGAGGCCGGGGCGAGACGGGCCCCCCACGGCGCCGCCGCATACGGCATTTCTACCGTCGTCGTACCTCAACACGACCAATTATTGTACGGGCGCGACGCTAACGATTATAATACCTACATATCTGTTTTCAATACATTTTTATTTCCTTAAATACAGTCCACTATAATTTGTTGTAGACATCCCAAAAACTATTTGTGAGGGTTCTGTAACTACCATACTTACTACGCCACGGGGGCCAAGTGCGGGTTGCTGGAGGGTTGTAAGACAGTGGCGGGCCTTACTGTTAGAAGTTATCAAGCCGCCCATAACGTGCCTTGCGAAGCCACTAGCGGTACTTACGGGATGGCCATCCATCCAGCACCTGACCGCACCGTTGCTGAAACCTACCTAGTGATTGATTCCAATCACTCGGTTCCACTAGGCCACGAGCGCTTTTATAGGTTTGGGACAAAATAAATTAATATGGTCTATAAAGTTATGGACCAAAACATTTCAGTGCAGTCTGTAGGTATAATTGTGGGTCAAATAAACTAATTGTAGTCTGCATAATTTCGAGTCAAAACAATTCAGTATATTCTGTATAGTTTTAGGCCCAAAACAATCGGTGTATAGAGTTTTGGGCCAAAATAGTCTGTAATAGTTTTATCGTTGGCCATGGCCTTCGTTTGACTTCCAATGCAATCCTTCCTAGCCCACTGCTGTACATAAGTCTCCTCCAACCGAAGCCACTTATCTTATATCTGTCCTCGGCATCCAGTCAAACATTTGGTCAAATTGGTCCAGCGAGTTAGAAGGCGTTACGTTTCCCACTTCGAAAGTATCGATTCTGTTTAGCCTTGGGTAACTCGGGAGCCAGATATGAGAGGACGAACATCTCCCTCGCCGGCAAGTGTGTTATTGGTATCCCAGAGATGTCAACTAGATCTGGTTCCCTCACACATACTCTCAACTCAGTGCAGGAGACATCTTGTACTACTTTATCCAGCTCACACACAATGCGCGAGAACGAGATCAAGATTGGCTGACATCGGATACTTTCGGCCGCATTTCTTGCCGTAGTAATAAACGAGTGACGAAAAAAAGGTCACCAGATTGCTGCAAATGTATTGACTTGGTGATGTCTTTTTGATCGCTATTGGTATGCCTGGCTTGTTCGGCTAACATTTGGTCATAGTAGGTACATGAACATTTAAAGTATTCGCCTGGTAATCCCTATCTCACACGGTAGTTTCGCTCCGTCCTGTTCCGTTTAATGACAGGGCAGAGTACAAGGTGTGTGTTTTGAATGTAAATAGACGCAATTAGTCAAGTTGTCGGTTTATCATCATTGTTATCTGTCACGTGGGGCGAGTCGCGTGTTGGACTATCGAGTCAGATGACGTATTGTCCTGGTAATGAGTTGGTCTAGTTTGCCGGTTAAGAAAGACAGTAGGGCCTGCACTTCAATTCGAATATTCGTCTGTTTTATTATTCGAATGGTTTGGAAGTTAGTATTCGATTTTTTCGGATACTGAAGAAATTGACGTTTTGGAACCATTTACAACGCTACCGCTAGCAGGTAACAAAAGGGTCGCTTCGGTCGGTCACTTAGGTAGTTATTTTCTGACAATTTTTCGTCTAATTCCAATCTAATATTTGTCTGGAATTCGCCAAGATGATCTGGAAGACACCATTTTAGTAATAAGAAGGTTGTGGTTTCCAAACTGTCTGACACTGTTCTTATTTCTTTTTTTTACCTTTTTAATCGTTCGTTTCTGTGAAGGAGAACATCGTGAGGAAACCTTAGTGTTTGAAGTGTTCACACACCTCTGCGCTTGAAATCGCCAGTCCGCGGTGATTAAGCGCATACTCTCTCACTCACTCTCTCTCTCTCTCTCTCTGAGAGAAGGCCTGTGCCTTGCAGTGTGACATACAAAAACAACATACAAACTACAGTAATTATTATATTATATAATTTGTTTCATGCTCCGTTCGAAGCGCTCGTGGTCTAGTAAACCGAGTGATTAGAATCAATCACTAAGGTTAAGCAACAACAGGCGCGGTCAGGTGCTGGTTGGGTGACCGTCCCGTGTCTACCGCTAGTGGCATTTTTTTCGAGCGCTTTCGTGCTTTGCACGACACGTTAAGCCATTGATATCGGTTGTCATGTAATGGCAGACCACCAACCCGGACTTTCCTCCCCCCTGGTTTGGCCTAACCTTCCTGCGATGCAGGAAGAGACCCGTGCCCCAGAAGTGGGAACATACAGTGGTTGATATCGATTCTTTATTGTATACACCAGAAAATTATTACAGTGAGATTTGGTAGGTACTTATAGTTTTGTTCATAGCTTAGTACTTAACATTCCTGCATCGCGCAATCAAAGTGTTTCACAACATGACATATAACGTCCGACTAATAACAGTTGGACCTTTCGCCCTCCTCGGCCTCGAGGGGGGGTCGCTCCCGATGTGGGTTTAGGGGTCTTTAGGACCAAAACCAGTCCCAAGGTGGTGTTTAGTGGGTAGGCGCACTTCTTGTGAGTCCCACATTGGCAGCACGGCCGGGCCCGTGCTGTTATGCATGAGCGTTCACCACCTCCCTCCTCCGTGTCCTCCGGAGGGTGCCCTTTATAGGGTTAAAAAAAACAGTTGGACCGGCCGTCCCCAGGCATACGATCTGCCTGGCGGGAAATTTCTCTTTATAGTGGAAGAGCACGATCACCCGCTCTTCCCTATATACTATTATGTATTATTAATATAATAATACCGTTTGCACTTTACTACATTCAACAGTTTCTAAGGCTCTCGTTGGTTTTCCTCGTATGTATTACTTATAGTTATATCGATTAGAACTATTTCTATACACGGATCACGTTCTCGACCTTGTCAAGTCGTAATGTTAATAGATCTTGAAATCTCATCTACACGAACCATGTTATTATTCGCTCTGTTTTGTTATTCAGAATCTTTCTTAGGCTGGCTGGAAGAAATCCATCAGTCTAGGTCAACTAGTCAGAAAATTCAAATCAGGCCACCTTTGTAGTACCTACTGTACGAGACAGTACAGCAAGAAGGTGCATGGCACATACTAAAAAGGTTTATTTTCTTTTTATTTGAAGTAGTTGTGTTTTGTTATTTGTCACTATGCATCTTCACCTAGAACTATTAAGATGTCTTAGTCAATGTTTTATTTTTATTACTAATACAGTCCATTAATATCTGTAAACTTATGGTTGATTGCGACCCAAAACACCTACTACACTACATATTATTCGATGTATTTTGTATTTTAATTTTCGACCTACATATTTTATTGTACAGGCAGCTCTTGTTTAAATAGTGTGATATTAAATACTAATTTATTTACCAGTATGTCAGTGAACTGGTCCAAAGTATATATATTTGCTAAAGCATAGTAATAAGTATTAAATAGAGTGTAAGTAAAGGGGCGACCCGCCAAAAAGCCTATTCTTTTTTATATATAATTTTTGCAAAAAGTGGACGTTATACCACTGTCTTAAAATCCTCTACTAACCTAGACTTGGGCCCCGTGGTCCACCACGGGCCAAGCCGGCTGCCATGTAATGGCAGTCGTTAAGCCATGTTAGAGGCCCTATGGGCGGCTTGATAACTTCTGACAGTAAGGCCCGCCACTGTCTTACAATCCTCCACAAACCCGGACTTGGCCCCCGCGGTGGAGTATGACCTAAACTTCCTGCGATGCAGGAAGAGACCCGTGCCCCTGCAGTGGGGAAATAGAGGGGTTGATATCGTATATCGAACGTATAAATCTCAATAGGTACATATAATAGCTATTTTAGGACCGACGTCCTAGAACAGGGCTGCCGAGCCCTGTTCTAGGACGGGGATTAACGTGCCCTTTCGGCTAAATAAGTTTTATTTTATTTAATTTTCGAGAACTTCTTTCACTAGGTGACGATGACAGTATAGTCAATGAATATCAATAATATAATGAATTTTATGGACGAGCCATCAAATACTTTTGATAAATACTTTGGACATAAAATAAAGTTGGAACGTTTTATAACTTTAATAATTAATAAATAAACTCTGGAACGACTTTAGGTGTGGTTTTATTTGTAGAATTGTAGTAATATTAACAGAAAACTGGATAAAAACGGATAAACGGAGAAGCAGGTAAAAAGTCAGATCTGGTCAAAGCGTAAAGTAGTAGTGTGAAAAATGAGTGAAATCGAAGAATGTGTGACGTACATAATTTAAATATTTGAAAATGATAGATGGAAAAAGAAATAAAAATGGTGTGAAGAGGTTTGCACCGTCACATTACCCGGGGGCACCGGTAAAAAAAAATATTTTTTAGATATATTTATTTAAAAAAAATATCTAAAAAAAATTTTTTTTTTTTCTAAAAAATATAGTCAAGTTAACTTATATAATTTAAAATTTAAAGTCAAGGTCGAAAGTAAAGTCGATGAAGGTCAGGGATGTGGGATGGTAAGTAAATAAATTTTGTTATTCTTAAATATTAAAATAAAATAAAATATAAAAGATGGGCGATGAAAAAAAAATTTAGAAGGTGTGGGGTGATATCTACAATGAATATTTACATTAGGCAGTTCCACTTTTATTCATCACCTATCATTCATCCCTAGCATGCATCACCTAGCATTGTCTTCATCTAAAGTGAAGGTGAAGACGTTCATTCAGTATAGACAAAATCTATTTTTATTAAATTAGATTTATCCAGAAACTGGCCTAAATTAGTAATAGGCTTATTTAGCCAGTTACCACCGGCTGGTATTCGGTAGTGGTAAGGCTTATTTATTGAGTCACAACCCGCTCTATGAAAGTTATTTACATTTTAACAATATTTATAATATTGGGTACATAGTACCCGACGGGGTAGAATCCGTCGTAGAAGTGCTCTCAAGAGCTATGGTGGGGTAAACACCGTAATGCGTTAGGTAAGTAACGATAAGTAAATTAATTGACCTAGGCTTATTTAACGTGTTGTCGCCGCACCTGATTGAATGTTTGGATTGTTATAAAAAAAATTGGTTAGCAAATGTCCTGGAGGATAGTGGTGTAAGTGTATAGTTAATAAATAAATAGACAAATAGTATGACGCAAATGTGTCCGAAAAGGTAATGTGGTGATTATATTTACAGAAAGTTAAAACTATAAAAAGGTGGCGTTGGTAGGTTTTGTAGCAGTTGTCAGTTAAATATTTAAAAAGAGTACGGATACTATAAAAAAAGAGGTTAGGAAATATTTTAGTAATGAGGTAAGGATGGGGTGAGGGTGAAGTTTTATTTTATTGCCAAAGAGTTCCTTGTAGTTTAACCTGTGGAGGTTTTGTTTTGAATTTTGAAAAATTTTATGACAATGAATGGTGTCAGAATTACTGACGTCTAGAAATTTGGTTTGCAAAGATTTTGTAAATAATTATAATTTAAATTTTAATAATATAATATTGTTATCAATAGACTGTATGAGTGCAGCTTCGCCTTACCTTCGAGTCGGCCTCGAAGACCTAGAGGGTAAAGCTAGGCTGTCTACGTGTAATTACCCAGGATACTCTCCTGAGGCAACGTAAGTTAGTAACCAGTCCCACCTGGAATTATAAATTCCAGGTTACCGAGGTCTATGGAACTGCTAGTGAGCAGCCTGTGGTTGTGTAACTGTCTGATAAATGCGTGTAGAAGTTATTGATTGTATACTGTTGGTGTATACTAACTGTGGTATGTTTCGGTTAGGTGGGGTGCAGATAGATAGAATAGGACTTTTATTAGGGCCGAAAAAATTTGTTACTATGGGTGAATCTAGTTAGTGAAGAATGGTCAATGAGTAGTTATGATGAATTACCTTGTGGTCCAGAAGTCAAGTCGCACTTTAAAATTAATTTAATATTTTATTTATAAAACACTCAACAACACTTAACAAAAAAAAAATCTTGCAGGTCTTGTGGGTAAAGTTGGGGGCGGCGGAGAAGTCCGACAGAACCCTTGAGCAACGCTGGGGAGCTCCAAGGGATGCGTCTGTGATGTATGAGGTCGTGGGTCGTGGGTATGAAACAGCAGCAGCAGTTCGACGATTGTGCACACGTATAATCGTGGTAATCGTACTCGTATTTGCCTTCGCACTCGCAGCGTAGTCGCGGTGGGTGGGCTTTGTCGTCTCAGCGTATCAAGCCGTGGGGTGACGTTGGGTTTCGTTATTATCGTTGGGCGCCAGTGGAACGTTTTATAACTTTAATAATTAATAAATAAACTCTGGAACGACTTTAGGTGTGGTTTTATTTGTAGAATTGTAGTAATATTAACAGAAAACTGGATAAAAACGGATAAACGGAGAAGCAGGTAAAAAGTCAGATCTGGTCAAAGCGTAAAGTAGTAGTGTGAAAAATGAGTGAAATCGAAGAATGTGTGACGTACATAATTTAAATATTTGAAAATGATAGATGGAAAAAGAAATAAAAATGGTGTGAAGAGGTTTGCACCGTCACAAAGTAATACAGAGAATAGTGTAAAGAGGTTCGAAATTTCACTGATGCCGGTGAGTCGCCCATTAGCTCAGTTGAAAAGCGCGCTGGCACGGATAGCCAGAGGTCGCGGGTTCGAATCCCGGCATGGGTGGAATTTTTAGCATCAAAATAGGTTTTTAAAATTTTCTTTTTGTCAACCCTCAGATTCGAGCGACGTCTGCCTCTCCAGTTCGTGCATCTATACGGCCAGCGAGGTCATCCGTGCCCTGGACGAGAAAAAGGACCCCTGCGAGGACTTCTACGAGTTCGCGTGCGGCGGCTGGGTTAAGAACAACCCCATACCGGAGGGAAAATCCACCTGGGGGATATTTAGCAAGATCGAACTGCAGAACCAGCTGACTATACGCTATGCTTTGGGTGAGCTGTTAATCGAAGTCTAGATCTTCATCACTATACATGACTAAAGCCAGGTTTTCACGGCCTTAGTACGCTCGGACCGAGTGCGCCATCCGAGTAAACTAATGCTTCTGATTGGACGGTTTTTCGTGACAACACCAAAATAGCCAATCAGAAGCATTAGTTTTCTCGGATGGCGCACACGGTCCGAGTCCACTAAGACCGTGAAAACGCGGCTTAAGCCTGTTTTCTTCATCTGGCTGATATACACGCGAAGAAACTAGCACAGGTCTTCAACTCCGACCAGCCCCTGCTGGTTTTCACCACTTCTTAAAAGCAGGCTGCCTTCCACCTGTCGTGTTCGCAGATGGGGAGTCCTCTCTCATCATCATCAATCCATTATGTCCCCACCGATGGGCACGGGTCTTTTCCCTCAGGAAGGTATGGGCTATACTCCACCACGGGGCCCAACTCCGGATTGATGGAGGCTTGCAGTTCTCTCTCGTGTAGGGCTTTTTAGTCACGAGCGTAAGCGCTCAAAAACGCTGCATAAATCATCTGAAAAAGACGATCATCATCATCCAATGGCCTGGGTGGCCTCAGTCTGTGATATCCTTGTTGAGTGAGCAAATAAACGTCAAGTCACTAATTGTGTTACAAGGCTGTGACGTCATTATCGATTCGACCAATTAAATTTTAGACCAAATCAATCTAATAGCAATTTATTGTATGGAATCAGGCGTTACTTTGCGGAAATCCGTTTAAATACCATTAAAATGTGAAAATTACTTTGCTGAATTCCGCCAAAACTCCCACAAGCACCATGCGGTTAGTTAATGCACCGTCCTCCCTCCCTTTGTGAGAGGGGGCGGTGCATTAAAAATTAACAACAGTAACATTCATTTTACAATAGTAATTTTATCGAAAACGGCCAATTTTGGATAAAATTGCTATTAATTAATAACAAAAATACCCTATCGCGGAGCAAGTATCAATATAGGACAGCTGATATATTTTTTGCGATTTTAGATTTTGCGTCAAACTGTACTTACGTAAAAGAGAACGGATCGGTGGTGGCTCGGAGCGATTTATTTGGTTAGGTTTTTTTTTTTACTTTTATTTGTTTATTTTTAATATTGTTTCTACATATGAAAACCTGTGGGTATATTTTGTATTGGGTGGGTAAATCTCTTATTTTTTGTTTGTATTGTATTTGGTTGTAACATTCGTATTTAAAAACCTATTTAGAGGCTAAAAATTTCACCCATGCCGGGATTCGAACCCGCAACCTCTGGCTATCCGTGCCAGCGCTCTACCAATTGAGCCAATGGGCGACTCACGGCATCAGTGAAATTTCGAACCTCTTTACACTATTCTCTGTATTACGTACATTCGTATTGTTTCTAAAACATAAGCTTGGCTTGTGTCATCCGTACAACGATATAAACCCACTAATATCGTTGCATCAATAGTCTACAAAATCTACAAAAACAGAGGATAACTGTACGGGGATGCTGTATTCGAATACGCGGCTTCAGCACTTTGCGCGCCCGTGCGATGTTTCGATATCATGCCCTTGTAAGTCCCGACTACTGGGGCACGGGTCTCTTCCTGCATCGCAGGGAGGTTAGGTTGTACTCCACCACGGGGGCCAAGTCCGGGTTGGTGGAAGATTGTAAGAGAGTGGCGGGCCTTACTGTCAGAAGTTATCAAGCCGCCCATAAGGCCTCTGACATGGCTTAACGACTGCCATTACATGACAGCCGGCACCAACGGCTTAAGGTGCCTTGCGAAGCACGGAAGCGCGCCATGTTTAGTTTATTTTATCGACCTAACTTCAGTTCATTGTAAATCATTATAGCGTAAACGCGTATCAAAATAAGATCTGCCGGGTGTCATTATCAATGAATCGTGTATTATCAATGTTACAGTCAAAACTCTTAAACGGTCAAAACTAGTTTTGACTGCAGAAAAATAAAATAAAATTCTAATATGTATCCAACAATGTCGAGTTGGTTTTCGGTCTTACATGTTAAACCTAACACGCTCCTTCGCGCTCCGCTACGCGCTTCGTTGCACCTATATTTTTGCTGTCGCAGATTAAGCGATGCATCATTTTAGGTGTTTTTACCATTTGATATTACAAATATAAGCTTTGGACAAAAGTACTTTTGACTGATTTTAGCAGTCAAAACTAGTTTTGACCGTTTAAGAGTTTTGACTGTGACATCAATATCAAATAAACTCTACAGTGTTCTCAATATCAAGATCTATCATTTCTATCAATCAAGCAATCAAACCATCTATTGATGTTTGGGAAAACCCGTACAATAACACAAAAACTCAACACTGGCTGTCCAAAATTCCTATTAAAGTCGATTTTATTATCATCTACGCTTGTAAAGGCGCTACACTATATTAGAAAATATAATATTGACCTATTACCACCTCATACACACAACACAATTCACTTGAGATGGTTATGACGTTTTTATTGCTTTGTATCGTCTGCCGATGTCGATCATAAAGGTAAACTCCCACTGCGCGGGGGTGAATAGCTGTGGTATAGGTACAAATTGTCACCGAGCCACTGAGGGAACAAAATCGAACCCCACTGAGCGGGGTGAATAGCAACTACTGAATTAACAAGCTGCTAATTCAGTGCTGACAACCGCTGGACTAAACGTGTTCTTGAATGGAAACCGCGTCTCGGCAAACGTTGTAGGATGCCCTCCGACCAGGTGGGATGACGATCTGCGAAAAACTGCCGGCAGATGCTGGATGTGGCAAGCTGAAGACAGGGTGCTATGGCGCTAATTAGGGGAGGGCTATGTACAGCTGTGGACTAATATATCCTGATAATGACGATGATATCTCTGTGAGTTTACAAACCACCACCACTGAGAGCAAAAAAATCATAACTTTTTTACAGATTTTATTTGCAAAAAGCATGTCGCGTTTTTTATAACAATAGTATTTTTTACGATCCACTGTCGTGAACCTAAGACGAAAGACCTAGGACTAGATAGCATTACCGCAAAAAACGGCCGTGTATATCAGGTTTTTGGCATAAATGCAATCAGTCTAGTATATATCTTTTCTCTATCCATTACTGATGTTCATTAAAGACTATCTAGTTAAAGGTGCGTAATCCTCGAAGCTTTCTGTATAAAAAAATATTGGAGTAGATTCCGTTCACTTTCGATATCAGCTCTCGTATGTCCCCACTGCTGGGGCACGGTTCTCATCCTGCATCGCAGGAAGGTTAGTCCATACTCCACCACGGGGGCCAAGTCCGGGTTGGTTCCTTTCACTTTAGGAAGAAATAATTATACTAAAGGTAGCTCACAACCTTATTCATTTTGAATTTTAATCCTAATAACTAATCTCTTTTTATAACCACAGAAATTAAATAGATTAGATTAATACTCTTTATCGCACACCATACGAGAGTACATGAAAAACTACGTAATTGGGTACCACATGGCGCCGCAGTTCGGTGTGAACACACCTTTATTCACATCGCACAAAATATTAGGAAGCTTTTGTGAATTTTCACTTGAGTGTTAGATTTTTTTATTGAGCCTTTTTGTATTGTTGCCGAAGATTAGCCAGTCACTTGTAACTGGCACAGTTGTTTGTTATTGAAGTTTTTGCAAGTCAATAAGAAGGTATGAAGTCACAAAGATCAAAGATTGAAATTGACAGTCAGAATTCTACTGTTTGCCTTATGATAAGATTGCTGAAAGTTAAAGAAAATACAGCAAAATTCTTGTGTTATTTGTGTGTGTACACTCAACAATTGATCGATCTTTACATTTTGTGTTTTAAACCTTACTTTCTCTTACGTTAAAGTTTAACGCCCATTTTCTCGTACACTAACAATCTACCGTTAACAGCTGTCAGTTTTTTTTGTATCACTTCGGCCAACTGACAGCTGCTGTTAAGAATAAATTACCGGCTTGTTTTGTACCAGAAACCGGGGGTTACAGCCGAATTCCGATTGATAATATAAAGTTGAGCAGATCAACCTTTGCAAAGTAGAAAATACTCCGTATTCCAGGAATCTGTGAGGATTTCATGCGCATAATATACAGGCTACAATTCACCAGGGCGAATCTGCCTTAATCATCACGCTGGCTAGGTCAGACAGAAAGAAGCGTTGTGCTGTGGGGTAGGCCAATGTCTTGCAGTAGACGAGCACGGGGTGATTGATTGATATACCTAGAGGCTAAGCAACTTGTATTTTCTCCTCTACTGCGACTAACTCCAAACCTTCCTCGTTCCAGAAAAGGTTGACATCTCGGACCCGTCAGGCGCCGAAGCCAAGGCTAGAATCTACTACGACGCCTGCATTGACAGCAACGAGACCATAGAGAAGATGGCGGAGAAGCCTCTTGTCAACATCATAAAGAAGATCGGTGGCTGGCACATCCTGAACAGCACCATGATCAAGCAGACCAAGTGGGACTTGCAGAGGGTGCTGCAGGATGTGCAGAACACGTGAGTTTTCTTTTATTTCTGCATCGCGCTAGTTTATTTAAAACCGTTAACATTTTAACTGTTAACTAGGTTGACAACGAAGGTTATCGTTATCAACCCTTGTATGTCCCCACTGCTGGGGCACAGGTCTCTTCCTGCATCGCAGGAAGATTAATCCATACTCCACCACGAAGGTAATAGCTGGAAAATCCGGATTATTGTTTTGTTTCAACAATAGAATATGGCACTAAGAATGTCATAGCACATCCAAATTGTATAATTATTTGCCAAGGTCCTATGCAGCGGGTTGACTAGATACTTCGATGAATATCAACCAGTTAAACAAGCTAATTGATGGCTATCATGGAATCTTGTCATATAGGCTCTGATTTCTAAGTTAAAGATTATTTTAGAAAAGACCATCGTTTAAGTGGAGGATTTAATCCATTCCCACTACAAATACGGCCCGAAGGCAGCACAGTCCATATGACACACAGCAAACTGGATGTGAATTCTTTACGTTGAAATAATTTATTGATTTCTGATTTCTCGTAGCAGAGGACGTCGGTGTTCTCTAAAGAATGATTGTACAACTGCAGCTCCATGGAGCTTCCGTAAGAGTCAGCCTTAGGGTGATTATGTCCATGATTCAGATTACGATAATGATGGTTGAAGATTCGACTCCCAGGAATAGGAGATTGCCAGTAGAATTCAGCTATGATGAGCTACCTTCAAGAAGCTGAATGGAAAATTCTATAAAGCCTAAATACAGACGCCTTCAAACAATGGAATCTACCCATTCTCACCTTCGGTGCTGAAATATGAACACCAATATGCAAGCCAATATGAAGAAAATCTAAGTCATGAAAAGGGCTGTGGAACGGGCCATGCCAGACAAATCACTTATTGATTGAGTGCGGAATGTCGATATTTCCCAAAAGCCGAAGATGTAGGAATACAAATATAAGCTAATGGAGATGGGCGGGGAATTCGGTTAGGTGAAAAGGCAGCCGGCGGACTAAGGTAGCCAAGAACGGGTCGGTTTGCACCCATATAGTCAGGATGGGCAGGCAAATGACCAGATTGGTTGGCGTGAAAGAGAAGACGTTTATGCCCAACACACAGCTCTATTTAAGGGCTGATCTATCTAATCAGCACACATAGAACAGTACAAAAATTGGAAAAATCTATATATTTTCACTTTCAGGTACAACCTGGGCGGGCTGTTCAACTGGGCTGTTACCGAGGATGATAGAAACTCTTCTAAGCATGTCATAGTTGTAAGTAAAAAGTCTGTCACTTCTAATTAAACCTGACGATTTAAACTCTAGAGCTACTAATATCTCACTTCTTGTTTATGTGCCCTCGTCTATCGGAAGGTGGCAACCAATTTGGTTACCTTGCTTTTCGAAACTGCCAATAAAACAAGAAACTGTTCCAACCACTGTCCAAGGTTATGTAGCCATGATATCTTTGGTCTCCCTGGTAGCCGTTTTCCTGGAATATTTATGCCTCACAGAACTCATTATTATAATTGAAGTTCTAGTCACCATATTTATGGTAGTGGGGTGTGCAAATGAACCGAAATCTATCTAATACCTACTTACAGTAAGTGTCGACGCTTTTATTTCACAGCTTGACCAAGGGGGGCTAAATCTTCCCACGAGAGACAACTACCTCAACAAAACTGCGCACAAGAAAGTCTTAGACGCCTATCTAGACTACATGACGCGAATTTGCGTGTTGCTAGGCGCTAATAAGCAGGAAGCTCGTATCCAGATGAGCAAAGTCATCCAGTTTGAGACAGAATTGGCGAATATAACCACACCGTCAGAGGATCGAAGAGACGAGGAAGGCCTGTACAATCCATTCAAGATAAGAGAATGGCAAAAGATTGCGCCCTTCCTGAATTGGACGCAGTTCTTCAACGACGCATTTAAGTTGGTTAACCGTACTGTAAGTATTTTGTAATGAGTAATATTTTGAATATCGATAAATCTCTCGTCTACATTTAGTTGCACTTCTTGAAACTACTGTTCGCTAGATTATAATATTACTGAATTCAAGTCACCTTACCATGTGTTTTGTAGTGAGTACTTACTGAATGATTCCATTTTAATAACTTTGTGACTATATTACAAGACTTTGGGAGTTTTAAGACGTAAATTAAGCCGTTAATTAATTAATTCTCGTGACTGGTAATCTCCAGAAATCCAGCCCGGGTAACACGTCCTTAACTTGTAGAAAATGCCTATGGCTTCATGTTAAATTCTTGGAATGGTTTCAGATAACACCAGACGAAAGAATAGTAGTGTATGCACCGGACTACTTCAGAAATCTCACCAAGGTCATCAAGAAGTACACCAAATCTGAGGAGGACAAAAAGTAAGCAAATACTTTCAAGCGTTCTATAATTTTGCGTCATCGTAAAAGTAGTATTTCATATTTATTTCTTCATATTTGTGTATCGTTCATGTATGTGTGTGTGTCAACTATAACATAATATGTTGTCTAATATTGTTTAGTTGCGCCGACTACCCGTATTTCAGTTTCCGTTTCTTCTTTTCCGTCAATGGTTGTCTGGAAGAAATTACTTTTAGTTATAAGGCCGCCACTTGTACTGTACAGTTATTTTTTAAGTCTCTTATGTAATCACTGGTGTACATGTAATAAAGAATATTGTATTTATCTAGATCGCGAAGTAGAGTAAATCTTAATCTTTAGACTGTACTATAAATTATTGAGTATCAAAAATACGGTAAATATTTGGCAGTCAAACTTAATTTGGAGTTTTTTTGTCAATTTTTTCTCCAAACTGATCTAGATTTTGAAATCTAGTAGACACCTACGAAATTTGTAAATTGTTAATTTGTAAAGTTTATTAAGCCACAGTTTCTTAGCTATTTTAAATGAAATCTTTTTGATTTATTTAATTGGTCTGGTTACATCATTGTATCACTCGTTGCACAAGATCCACAAGTATACAATAGGCTGTTTTTGGAAACATTTTCATGTGGTCTAACTTATTCCTCTCAATCTCCTCTTTCCCAGAACGCTAACCAGCTACATGATGTGGCAAGTATCACGGTCCCTCTCGCCTTACCTGTCCAAGTCATTCCGGGATGCGACGAAGATACTCCGGAAGGCGCTCTTCGGTTCTGAGGGGACCGAAGAGTCGTGGCGATACTGCGTTACGGATACTAATAATGCTATTGGTGAGTGGACTATCCGACCGATTCTTTTTACGTAGCTAACAATTAACGGGGGAAGTAATGAGTCTATCGCAGTTAAGGCATCCTTATATTATTTCCATCTAATTTCTATGAAATTTGGTCGTTGATATTGCAAAATGTCACGTCAAAAAACATGATTTTCGTTTTTTATCTAATTGAAGGAAAGTTGATTCTCTGTGTATGTTTTAAAACATTTTATCCTCATCTCGCTAAGGTCTTGCTATCTTTCTAATTTTTCACCCTTTCATGAAAGAACTAAGACCATTTTTTTGACATGTGACATTTCGCAATATGACTGATGACTTTCTAAGTAGGCACGAATACTCGCCTTTAACCTAGCTTCGAACCTGAATGTCAATAACACTACCCACAGGCTTCGCAGTTGGCGCCATGTTCGTCCGCGAAGTCTTCCACGGCAAAGCTAAGACCGAAGGCGAAGTCATGATAGACAATATCCGGAACGCCTTCAAACGGAACCTCAAGAACCTGGACTGGATGGATGCGGAGACCAGGGAAGCTGCCGAAATCAAGGCCGACGCTATTACTGATATGATTGGTGAGTGATATAATTCGTCACTTGTCTGATTTTCTTGGTAGAGGTCTCCACCCTACTGGGGGCTTCCGTACTTGTTTTTATACAGATGTCTGCGTGTTTTTCTATGTGTGTAATGTCCTTATTATATCACAGAGCATTAAACTATCCTAGAGGTAATTAGTGACCAGGATTAATGATGGTGTTTAATGGACGTTGTTGTGACAGAAATTTTTGTACGAAACTATTCCAAACCTTACCTACTTAATCATTGAATGAGTGATTAATGATCATACGCATCGTTTGGGAGTAGAAACGACTTACGGCCAAATACTCAAACGTCATTCAAATATTTAAAGGCATCTTAAGTAATTGACAAGCCGTTAAACACAAAATTCGTATACACAAACGTTAGTTAAAAGCTTGTGTAAATTTAAGTGGAACACAAAATAACTGGCAGTTAAACATCACTCAGCGAAAAATTCGTATACTCGAACGCAACTTAGCGCGATTTATCTGTCAAATGAGCTGTCAAATCGAGTTGAGTAGGCGTTACAATTGAAAGTGGTCGCGAGGACCTTCAAATCGTAAAAAAGTTGTAATATCAGTAAACTTATGTGAAAAACAATGTCCTTATCATGTCGAGGAAGGGCCTAATGTGCCTCGAAGAAATGAGGCAAAGTTAAATGCTTTCGAGTATTATAATGAAACAGACTTCCATGCGCGGTTCCGGCTGTCGAAAGAGACGGAGTTGGAGTCTGTCCGTCTTTTGACATACAATCCAACCAGTTACAAGGAGTAATAGATCCAAACAGCCAGTGGACCAAATTTTAATAACCCTGCGTTATTAATATTTATTATGCTACTGGCAGAATAACGCATAATAATAATTCTCATTCAATTCTTGTTTATATTAGTATTTATAAGGGAATAGCTTTAAAAAACCGCAATGTTTTTATTGTGATAAGACTTTTCAAATGTCATTGGTGAGAAGGCCCCTAACGTTTCGTTCTACGACAATATAAGATATTATTATTACAACATTGAACATTTTGCTTTGTACAAAACGAGGTAATAATAATTTAAGTTTGTTTCATAAATCATATTATGATTTATTTTATTTTTATAAAAATACTTCATATTTCATCACAAAACTTAAAATTGATCGAACAAATTCTGCGTAGGTAAATCGGATACACAACGTAAGTTTAAATATTTTGTCAATGA
This sequence comes from Yponomeuta sedellus, assembly GCA_934045075.1. Taxonomy (NCBI): domain Eukaryota; kingdom Metazoa; phylum Arthropoda; class Insecta; order Lepidoptera; family Yponomeutidae; genus Yponomeuta; species Yponomeuta sedellus. The sequence goes on along the minus strand of OW203746.1, from coordinate 9,574,934 downwards.
AAACAGACTTGTTGTTTATTTGACGGCTTCTTAGCTGATCACGGTCTGAAATTGTTTGAATGACGTTTGTGTATACCACTCAATATTTAGCAGATGTTCAAATTTTAATGCCCTTCAACTGAGTGATCGATTTGACTGACGTTTGAGTATTCTGCCGTTAGCCGACTAATTCAAATCTGTTACCTAAGCTCTCTAATAACTATTTGGTACATGATCCCCCTTTTTAGCTTTTAATTTAATATCGTTACACCCTCAGATCTTCTATGATCTGAGGTTACACCTCTAAATGAGATGACATCCCTAAAAGACGATTCACCCCCCAAAATTCGCCAAAGAACAAAGATGACTTATATAGCTTATCTTAAAGCACGCTAAAGTGACAATTGGCCGAATTGGTCTCATATGCCGAAGAACTAACGGTCGATGGGATGCAGAGGTTCTCAAGTGGAAACTATGAACTGGCGAACGCGGCAACACCAGCTCATTGGACCTATGAACTGAATCAGATTGCTGGCAGCGTCTGGATGGGGATGTCCGACGACAGAAGAAAGTGACGTGCTTTTGATAGTTTAGGTCCTATGAACGATATCGTAGGTCAATAACTCTACGACTCAAAAATATGAGTACATTTGACGACCTTGGTGGCGCAGCGGTTTGGCACGTTGACTGTAAAACCGAAGGTCTCGGGTTCGATCCCCGGCCGGGTCAAACTAGGGAACGGACTTTTCTAGTTTGTCTCGGGTCTTGGATGTTATCTATGTATTTATTGTATTAAATCTATCGTCGTGTTAGCTCCTATAATACAAGTCATTTAGTTGTACTTAGTATAGGGCTAACGAGATCTGTGTAATATGTCCATGAATATATATATATATATATATATATACATAGTAGTCTTCCCATGACCAGGAACTTAAATTTTTCCGTCTCCAGGTTTCCCCGACTACATCCTGCACAAAGATGAGCTAGACAAGCAATACGCAGAGCTGATAGTAACTCCGAACGAGTACTTCGAAAACAACATCGCCTTCAACGTATACAGCCTCAAGAACGACTTGAAGAAACTGGACCAGCCCGTCAACAAGACCAAATGGGGTAAGTGACGTCATTATAGATAGGTATGTAGGTAAGCAAGTACGCAAGAAATCCGTTGAATTGAGTACGTTACAGAGTGGCCTCAAAATTTTTACACAATTTAAATAAACATGGTGTGCCAACGTAGGTATTTCGTTTGCAAAAACGACCCAACTCGGACTGTGTTACAGAAAGAGAACTTTCTGTAACGCTGATATTCTCAATACTCAATAATTTATTGCGTTCCACAAGTATATACAGATGACATAACAAAAAATATGGATCTTTGTGAACCCTGCAGAGCACTCAACAAATAAGCCTTCTTCTTCTTCTTCTTCAGGCTATTTCTAACTTGTATTATTGTATTATTATCAAACATTATAATATAAATACTATTTTAATAACACAGATGCTTCTGAATATTTCTGATATAATGATTTTATATATTTAATCATTACTATGTTCATTACCAATAAATTTCTATTATAATTAAGATTTAATTAAATTAGAAGTTAATCTGTATGCATTTTATTCTGCCGGTATTTAGAGTAGAACAAGGTACAACCCCCATTTTTGGTTGTACATGGGGGATTTAGATATTAGGCAGCAGCCCCTTTTTAACGTCCCACCCTCTCCCTAGGTATGACACCTTCAACGGTAAACGCCTACTACACGCCCACGAAGAACCAGATCGTTTTCCCCGCCGGTATCCTGCAGCTGCCCTTCTATGACGAAGACAGCCCTAAGGGAGTGAATTATGGGGCCATGGGAGTCGTTATGGGGCACGAGCTGACGCACGCTTTCGATGACCAAGGAAGAGAGTATGATAGGTAAGATAAATTGGTGTATAATTTATTTTCAAGATCCTTCCGGCTCGAAGGACCATAAATACGTACGGTCTCTTGTTAGATACGCACATCTCGTTTCGATAACTTGTTAATGAAAACTCGTTTTTATAATTTTGAACCTTCATTATTGATTGACACACGACTGCATTTCACCATGTTATACAGTACTTAGTTGCATAGTTATACTGCATAGTTGCTGCTTCTGCATAGTTATACAGTAGGTACTTACAACAAGTTTATTAGTAAGGCTGTTAAAATAGAAATAGATTACTCACACGTTAAGTAATAAAAGTGTCAAAAATACTTAATCTTATGTACTAATGAAGAGCCCAAACTAATGTGTTTACGAAATAAATTAATTAAGGCCTCACTGTATCTATACAGAGCGCCACCATTATTATTAAACTAGTATACATGTTGTGAAGAGGAGGTAGCTGAAAACCAGCGCTATCTTAACACTCTTGGATAGCACATAGCTGAGCTATATCCGATTATCGGGTCAGCGGAAGTGGGTACGAGTACACACAGTGGCACATTGATCATGCATCATACGGGAAAGATTTCTTTTTTTTTTTTGCTCTGCGTACAGTCGCCAAAAAGACCCAACATGTGGGCTCGGCAGGTAGGCTAAGTTTAGAATAAAGGACTATAATTATTAATACTATGTCTGTAAAACATATTAGAACTAAAGTAATCAGCTGTCGACAGGGAAATATTACTTTTAGCCTTTTTTTCTCTTTTATGTAAAGTGAAGTATAAATTATTTGTCACCAATGAATGAAAGTCACATGCATGAAATCACTGTGATATATATAACAAAGGTATTTTTCTTTTTCTTTTTGTGATGCATGCAGGGCAATACGGCTTTTTTTCTTAGCATATTGTGTGTTTTAAGTAATGTAAGTTTTAATTTCTGAACCGATAATAAATATATTTCATTTTCATTTTTTTTTTCATTTTCATGTTGTGAAGTGAGTGAGTTTATTACAGTATAAAATTAAAACGCACCGTGTGCGAATGCTAAATCGTACACTTTTCATCTGTAACAGACTAGGCAAACTAAATTGAACGAATCAGTGTTGATGTAGTGGCCAAATTGAAGAATTGAGTACATTAGCATGTCATTGTGTAGTGGGATAGCTACAGTATTAAATATCCAATCCACTCGGTCCATCAATCCTGACGATCGTGGCCGCTATGGCCGAAATAGGTGTAGAGTGCACTCCATCTGGCTCGGTCGGTCTCTATCGTTTGCAGACGGTTAATTTGGTGGTTTTGAACTTAACAGTCGTCAATACACCATCGATTACTTTTTTGTCTTTCAGATTCGGCAATCTGAACCAATGGTGGAACAACGCGACCATAGCCCGTTTCAAGAAACGCGCAGAGTGCATCCAGAAACAGTACTCCAACTACACTATGGACGGGCAGCATCTCAACGGGAAACAGACTCTAGGTTTGTAGAACCCCTTCACGCATGATGTCCGTATGGGGTTACCAGACCCAATAATACAACAGACGCAGTTGTAAAACTTCGGATAAAAATGTTTTGACATAATCGACTTTCACATTTTTTCAAGAATTAATGGTTGGACGCTCGTTTGGACGCCATCTTGAAACTCGCCATTTTGAAAAGCGCAAAGGGCCCGACCACAGGGTTTACGTAATTTTTAAGATCATAAGTGTTACAACATATTTTTAATTTTTGCGCCTTGTACACATAGTTAGAATTTTTTCGGGGTTTAATCGGGAATGTGGTTTCAAAACGTCGCAAACGTGGGATCCGCTCATCAAGATAGGTTCGAGTGGAAAAAAGTCGCATGGCTTATCGTCCAACATTGTCAGTGTAGTGTGTCGCAACCCTAATAGTGCTTTGTGATGGCTGATTGAGGGTAGTCTGAAACCTCATCAGCCAAAGAGGCGAACGGGTGCCAGCCATCAGTCTTCTCGTGACCACGATGACTGTAACGTCGTCGAAACGTCGAGGTTAAATAGTAATAAATTACTACGCGATTAAGTCCCGAAAATATTATAACTATAAGTGTTACAGTTTCTGCAGGATGTTAGCACAAAACATTTGATTTCCAAATTTTGCCATAAATTCTATACGATTGGAAGGTTTCGAGCTTCTGCCATATTCGAACAATCACTTTTGGCACCAGCGCCTCTATTTGTCTTCGCTAGTTTGGACGACATGAATTATATTTTTAAGCCTCTTCGGCTGCTAAATACATAATTATAATATTGACTGTTCGTATAGTGTGATTGAAAGGTAAATCTTCCTTTCCTTAATTGACTGGGCTACACCTTCAAGGAGTGGACCGGTATTAAAACCGCAGAGGAGCTGTTTAGAATTGCACTGAATAGAGACCGCTGTAAAGAGCTGACTGCCAACCTCCAGTAATGGAGAGGCACTTTAAGAAGAAGAAGACACCTTCTTATAATGAATGTGTCCTCAGGCGAGAACATAGCAGACAACGGCGGGCTGAAGGCCTCATTCCACGCGTACCTCGACTACAGCAACAGAGTAAACAGGAACCTCACCCTGCCAGGCTTGAAGTATAACCACCGGCAACTGTTCTTTATCTCCTTCGCTCAGGTAAGCAAGCTTCAGATTAGTTTAGAACTCATCATTGTATGCACCAGAATACTTCTTTCCTTCTACGACATTCTTGGAATAAATAGAAGTGAAATATAAGGAGTGTAAGTGCACGCAGGTATTTAAATTGTATAGAAAGAATGTTCATAAAAAGTAATAAACCAAGGCAAGCGAGCAGCGTGTTACAAAATACCGCCAATATCTATCCGTAAATAAAAATACTTTGGTGAAAGCTTCAAAACAAGAAAACTGTATAGGTATGATTATCTTTACTAAAGTTACAGCATTGAACAGGCAGCATATACATCCACACTGCAGGGCAGAAGCCCTCTCTCAGAGAGAGAGCGTGAGCTTAGTCACCATCTATATCTACCACTGATTGAAGTAACCATATCAGACACAATGATTTCCTCGTAATGCTTCCCTTGAAAAGTTAGGTTAGGTCAGATTAGGAACTGCTACTACAAATTTACTAGTTGACGACAGGTCGACATGGCAATTCTCTAGTGACGTGACGTTTTCAATATCGATATATTTTTATTATGTATGTAACAAAATGTGAATAAAATAATACCACGTTTTTATTTAACTTAATATTTATTCATCTGAATCATCTAACGTATCGCTACAAAAACTTAAAGAATCTTTGTCACTGGTATCTCCGACTTTTATCTTCCATTTCATTTTCCATTCCAATGTTTTTTTTTCCAATATTCATTTTCAAGGTTCTGGACATGTTTTTCGAAATTGCTCCAGTTTTCTGCCGTGACTGACAAAATTGCATTCGTTGTTATCTCTTTAAGCTTTGTCAAACACAAATCGCTCTTTATGTTGTGTTCCCTGACGAAGCGTTTAACGGCGGCCCAGGCTAATTCAATAAGAATTAAATTCGCACATATATGGAGGTAATCTAATAATATCATGACCATGTCCTTTAATTATATGGTCAATTTTATAATTGATATCAACGGGTTTATGTTGTTCTATAATTTTAAATAAATCTGGCTTTCTCCTTGATCTATCGCACGATATATTATTGTCTTCCAGCCAATTTATCATAACTGATTTTAGAGAACTTTTTGTTGGGGGTTTGTTGAGCTGGACACTATGGTAAGGTGCGTTATCCATTACCACGACACTGCGTTCAGGAAGAGACGGCAAAAGTTTTTCCGTTACCCATTTTTCAAAATTCTCGCCATTCATTTGACCATGATAGTCGCCAGTCGTAGTACCAGCCTTAAAAATTAAAGAAGCTCCAGGTATAAATCCGTTTTTCCCTCCTGCGTTAACAACTATAAGTCTATTTCCAGAACTAGTATCTGTGAGAATTCCTTTTGTTCCAATCATTTGCCAACACTTTTTGAAAGTTAAATTATTATCCACCCATGTTTCATCTAAATAAAAAATATTTCTATTTTGCTGTCGGAATTCTCTCATTTTTTTTAAGTATTGATACCGTTTGAAAACTATATCTGGCTTTTCAATTAAAATAGTTTATTTTGACATTGACGCCATCTGTATCCTATTTTCTTTAACAGCCGTTGTAATGTACGAATACCCCAAGGAAAAGGTAAAAAAAAAAAAGTAAAGTAAAAAGATATTTATTGCCACCAACAAAACACTGGTTGAAATAATAAGGTATTTTTTCACGTAAAGCAACGTGTAACTTAGGACATGTCGGAACGATCTTCTTTTGTAAACAAAATTCTGTTATGGTGTTGTGAATCACTGTACGATCAAAATCATCAACACAAAATTTTAGACCTGTCTTCTTCCGTTTTTTGGGTGAATTCAACTTTTCCTCTGCTCCCACTGATTTTAATTCTGATTTTATCCTAGACATAGTTCTTTTCGATAGACCTGTATAAAACACAGCCCTATCTAATGTCTGATTGACAGAAAATTTGTAACAATTATTTTTCCGTTCAATGTCACAATTTTCTAACACTTTTCTAGCTAGTTCTCGAGCTTGAGAGTGAATTATTGGTTTTTTTGCTTGAACACGGAACGAACATGCAACCGTAGTCATTTTTAAAACACAATAGTAATAAATTATGTGAGCGAGATTATAATCGATAAACGCGGTCGAAACGGACTCGTGCGACACTAAGACTAAGACGACGCGGGGACTGTGCGGGGCGACCCCGCCTCCGCGGCTCACCTCATGCCCCGATTGCCATGTCGACCTGTCGTCAACCATACCTAACTAATCAAATTCAGCGAAACCAATTCAAACATATCAATCAAATAAAATCTGGTGTGCGTGCGACGACTAATGAATTTTGATGAAGCGAAAGAGGTTTATTAAGATCGCGACAAGTGGTCAAACCCTGGTCTCTGTACCTCATACCTAACACCTCGTAGGCGTGAAGTTCTGTTAGCTCTGCAATGGAGTCAGGGACGTAATGTGTATCAACTGCTGTCTTGCTCAGGTCTGGTGCTCAGCGATGACAAAGGAATCGACCAAGATGCAAATCGAGAAAGACGACCATACTGTAGCCAAATACCGCGTCATCGGTCCCGTTTCCAACCTCAGGGAGTTCTCGGAGGAGTTCAAATGCCCCATCGGATCCAAAATGAACCCCAAACACAAATGCGAGATCTGGTAAGGTGATGACGCGTTGAATGTTGTACGAGCTTCTTACTGGAGTTTAGTGTCTGCGCTCTGCGGGAGTGCATTTTGGGCGCCCAGTTAACTAGGACTTGCTTATGAATACATGTATGCCACAAATCATGGTAGGTACAGAGATTAACAGAATTAAACGGTCTGTCGGGTCATCGGGTGTGGAATCCATGCAATCGAGAAGGTTGCCCAAAACTTGCCCAAGGTGGCCCATATCTTGACTAAATTTGACTGCGCGTGGAAGTATTTCGGCCCACTACACAGGGTATCCTAGTGTGGGGGCGCAGGTACAATCCACCTTCCTTCATCATTGTTTCGCAATAATTATGAATTTATATTATAATTTCAAATCTTTCAACATTAATTTATGTCAAATATAAAGCTGTAAGAAACATATAATGTTGTCAGAATTTTACTTTTTGGAATAATAAAACTTTTATCTACTTTTTTAACACTGGTTCTCACGAATGTGAAGTGTAACTAATGCTGGCTTGCATCAACGCTGACAGGAATGTCTATCTATTTAGCCACGGGTAAGCTCTATCCAGTGAATAATTTGCTTAGCTATCCATAGACAAATATTATGACTGATAACTTGTCGGAATATTCCTGGATAAGTTTATCTATTTCTCATCTAGTGATTTGGTGGAAGTCGCCTTTAGAATACTGCGGACGTCAGTTTTTTCAAAGCTAACAATAGAATTGATAATATAAAAATATAAATATTATATTCATAGAGTGTCCGCAGCAAACTAATGTCTGTAGGTACTGCAGATTTATGGTCAAGTTATGTGTCGGGCATTATACCAACGTTCCTACTCGTTTAGCTCATATAATCGAGAGGCCAAAATGGTTTGCAATAAGAATAGAGATAGTATTTACAGAAATTATAAACTTTTTTCGATTTAATAACTGGTCAGTTCTGTAACAAAAGGCATTTAAATTTTACTGGCAAATGAAAAGGAATATGTTTTTTTTTTCGGAGCCACGATAGCGCTTCTGTCTTTTATTTTTAGCAGGTTTAATATTTATGTGAGTAGGTTGAGTTTTTATTTTAATATTTTACCAAAAATGTTGTCGATTCTATTATTACATACCTATCTAGATTACTAAACAAAATAATTACGAATTAAGATAACAGACAGGTACCTTCAAAATGGCATAAATATTACCACAGAGGAAAAAAGAAACTACTTGCTTTTTGAATTCGGGTGAAAAAATAATATTATCTAAGTACCTACCTATGTACTTGTGTAAAAGTTGTACATGTTTGAATAAATTAAACTATTAAGTAACCTGTGGCGGGAAACATAACAGCAGCTTTAAGCAACTGTTGGTGTTCTTAGAGCTTATTATTGCGATTTTAGAAGTACTTAAGTATTTGATACATTTATTAGTTTTTTATTGTGGTGCCATTTATTTTGCGTAGGCTACCTATTCATACACGCAAATAACTAACTAGATAAACCTATATATAAAAAAGTTTTTTTTCTTTTGGACATAGATCCCATAATGTACCTATTGTGCGTTCACATTAACTTGACGCGTGAGAGAATTGGTAGCACTGATTGCTCCGTCGCCATCTTGCTTTCGGTACGATCGTTTACTAACTATAGGATTATTCGTTTGTGTGAGCTATAAAGATGCCCAAAGTGGTCAAAAGTGCAAAAAGACAAACAATCCTTCAGGTTTATGCATTTTGTGAGAGGGAAAAGGCTGAAAAAAAGCTGATTGTTCCTTTGGAGCAAGTTCGGACTCGAGTTCCCGCCATGACAGGTACGTTTTTAGGGTGCCCAGTTACATGAAATTACTACGAGTATAATAATGTCCACAAGAAAAAACATTTTTTTGTTTTAACTTTATCTTTAAAGACAACAATCACTTAACTGCCATGTTGCGTTTAAGTGATTGTTGTCATTTTATGTTTTAATTTATTGTAAGTGACATACCTAAGAATTTTGCTTCTAGATTATATTATAAGGCTTTGTATTCGCCTACATAAGTATTTAAATGTTACCATTATTATTAAATAGGTACCTACTTTGACTGCTCCGGTATAACCGGAGTATGAACATTTTATATAAATTTATTGATGCATTAGGCACCTACATGGAAGGTATTAATTTTGCATCGCCTTGTAAATGTGAAATTATTTATGTTACTATTATTATAGTTTAAATGTCAATATTCTAAGATACCTACCATACACACATAGTAAATACCACTTTAGAAAAATAAAAATGACAATAAATGTCTCCTAAAATCCTCTCATACTAGTATTCAACCTTTTGATAAACACCAGTTTATACATAAAAAATACTGGCACTCATTATATTTGTCAAAAGAAGAAAGCAGACTCATTTTCTTTTTAAGCTGACCACACTATTGAATGCTTTACATTTTGTGTTATACTTTTTCATAGAAACAATCACAATCATGATAAAGATGGTGTATACATTAACATTTAGGTACAAACATTATCATATCACAAATGATTTATAGGCTGTCCGCCGTTTTTTTAGATTGTGACCAAATAGTTAAAAGTCGTTTGTGTGGTACGTATACATTACCTAGAAAACCATAATTATGTGTAAAATAGTGAAAGTTTAAAAACCTATTTAGAGGCTAAAAATTTCACCCATGCCGGGATTCGAACCCGCAACCTCTGGCTATCCGTACCAGCGCTCTACCAATTGAGCCAATGGGCGACTCACGGCATCAGTGAAATTTCGAACCTCTTTACAATATTCTCTGTATTACGTACAGGCAGCGACATCTGACTTAAGCAAATTGCATTACTTACAGCCCCGACCACCTACTTTGCAGTTAGGTTTTAACATCGGAACGATATCACTGTACCCACATGATTACACTATTTTTATTTTTAATGCACTAACCCGTGCTAAGGAACAAATTTAAAAACCTATTTAGAGGCTAAAAATTTCACCCATGCCGGGATTCGAACCCGCAACCTCTGGCTATCCGTACCAGCGCTCTACCAATTGAGCCAATGGTACGGATAGCCAGAGGTTGCGGGTTCGAATCCCGGCATGGGTGAAATTTTTAGCCTCTAAATAGGTTTTTAAATTTGTTCCTTAGCACGGGTTAGTGCATTAAAAATAAAAATAGTGTAATCATGTGGGTACAGTGATATCGTTCCGATGTTAAAACCTAACTGCAAAGTAGGTGGTCGGGGCTGTAAGTAATGCAATTTGCTTAAGTCAGATGTCGCTGCCTGTACGTAATACAGAGAATATTGTAAAGAGGTTCGAAATTTCACTGATGCCGTGAGTCGCCCATTGGCTCAATTGGTAGAGCGCTGGTACGGATAGCCAGAGGTTGCGGGTTCGAATCCCGGCATGGGTGAAATTTTTAGCCTCTAAATAGGTTTTTAAATTTGTTCCTTAGCACGGGTTAGTGCATTAAAAATAAAAATAGTGTAATAGTGAAAGTATTATGAAAAAAAATATGTAAATAGCTCTTAAGTCTTTTTATTCTCAAATCTTGTCAAAGTTATGTGCAACTTTAAAACTTACCTACCTATCTGGGTACTCTCTGGCTTTTAAACTGAGTTAACATTCGACTACTTGTATAATATGATTTTGGTTATTTAATATTATACCTATTCATAAAATGTTTTATATGTATTCTAAATAATATATTAAAACTGCACTGTTTTATTACTGCATTATTTATTACCTATTGCGTACTATTTTGTACTTGCAACTATACTCCTATACATACATACCTAGATAACGTTAAGAGTTCGCAATGTCAGAGTGCTTAGTGCGAGTTTGACAGATCCAATCGAATAACTTTACAACCGCGTTAATCGAGCATTGAGACCCTCCGGCATACAATGTCTTCATCCTATAATGTCCTCATTCAGACTAGTGAGTATGAGTAAGTTAACCGTTCGAACTGGCAAAACGCTGTCACAGTACAACTCGCACTCGCGTTTATTCGTGTTTTGGCTCGTAAACGTGTTCACTTCTCAACGTAAACCATTACAACACGCACTCAGCAATTTTAATTTCCATACTTGTCGCTTGGTGGCGCTTCCTCGATGCCATAGAAATGAGTTTACGTTAACGCGATCGAGTAGTTAAAAAACTCGCACTAAGCACTCTGACAATTTTTTAGAATTAGCGGTACATAATTAACTAAACTGAATGTGCAGTAATATTATTGGTAGAAAAATGATCTAACTAGCATTCGTCTTGCTCGCAAATTGACTTGAAAATTGCTTAGTAACTTAATGTAAAAAAATGCTTTTGATAGATTATATTTAAATTATATTTATATGAAATAATTTAACTAGCCTACATATTGAAATAAAAATATATTATATTTTTACTTCCATAACTATTTAGGTTAGTTTTTTATAAAGTAATGTTGCTTTAAAAATTAATTTTAGTAGCAAAGTTTTTCAATCAAAAACTAAATAACAGAATAGCAAAGAATGTGAGGACATTTATGTCCGAAATGTTTTAGCTACCTAAGGCTCCGGCAAAATTTCTCAAAAGCATACTCAATTCTTACAATTATTAAAACTTACCATGTGCGTGCAAAACGAATGCTAATGTTAACAGAATCCTTACAGTCAAAACCGAACAAGACCGTTAAACTTTATTTTTTTATTTTTTTATATTTTAACGTGTTTGTTTATTTTATTTACGTGTCCACAAGTTATGTAAAGGGCAAATTGTGTTTGTAGATAATTCTTTCATCAAATTATTGTTACTTTTATGACTGATTTGTACCTATTTATTGTATGAGTTTTACAAAAATTTTAATAAAGAGATGGTTCCTTTTAATTTAACAATTTGTTTTATTTTTTCAACGACTTTGCACGCGTGCGGTAGTTACAGACATTGTATGTAGCATAGCGTATTTCCATTCCAAAGTCCATTCTTTTTAATCAGATGAGTGGCAGTTTCAAAGATTTATCAAGGGTTTTCAAACTTAACTTTCGATTTTGTTCCATTGGCTATCTATACCTGTGATTTATACCCAAACTTGCTAACTTTCGGTCACAGAATATAAAAAAAAGAGTCTCTTCTTTTATTCTTTTTCTGTGCTTTCGATGTCGTTCAGCCCTCCTATTACGTAGCACTCCACTCCATCGAGTGAAGCATTTAGACGACTCCTAAGTGTCAAAAAATGTACGCATTTGACAGCCGGACTAGCTTAAAAAAGTAAAAATCAACGTCACTCTACTCAGTGGATACTTACGTAATAATGCCCCAGTTCAGCGCGTCAAAGAGTATATAACGACTGATTCGAGATGTGAGACGAGACTCGAGAGCTATTTAAAAATGGCGCGCTAGCTGTCAATGAGTGTCAAAGGATTGACATAATGTAGGTACTTCGGATGGAAGTTGAATAGAAGTTCCGGAACTTTCATTGACGCACTAATAATGTGTTTCTATGCCGAGGCCCTTTCTCCACTGCTCCAGTTCGGCAAACATTAGTTACCTACCGATCCGATTTAGAAACTCACAACAGTATTAATAATAAGGTTCTGCACTGCACTCCTCCGGCATCCGGTTTTGGACCGAACCTTAGACAGAGAATAGATAGACGAGACATAACCATAGAAAAAAAAAGAAGAAAGAGATGACTTATTACGAGTCTTTTAAAGTGTAAGCGAGAAACAGTAATGATCTTCTGTCCCTTACGCGCGTATGCGATTTTTTTGTTTGCCAGTTTTGCCACAGTTCAAATCTGTGGCAGACAAACCTACGTCAAATCTGACCTATAACGAGTTTTACTTTGAATTGCGGATATCGGTGTTTTTCTCCATAAAATTGTACTTTTCGTGTTCGGTGCAGTTGGACGAAAGTGATACAATGGTAAATTGCAGCATTTTAGGCTGTGGAAGCCGCAGTGAGCGTAAAAACGCAAACATAACCTTACATTCGTAAGTGCTATTAATTCTCCTCTAATCTCTGTTTTTATGATGTTCAAGACTACGGCAAGGTATAAAATGCATCTACTGCACTCAATTACCCCTAAATTAGATAAATATGTGCCGTGAAAACTAAATCGAAAATTTTAATATTTTAGTGTTACCCGTCTAAATTATGTAGGCGCTCATACGATAGATGGGCAATCTAACTGCGACAATCTTAATTTTGTCGGTTTATAATAATGTTAGTGTTACCAGACTTAATATACAAAAAAATCCTTAGTGTTGGCAAAAACAAGGCCAAATGTGAAGAATAAAACTCACGCCCGATATCCCCGAGGGTGTAGGCAGAGGAACCAACCACGAGTTAGACCCTTGTTTTGACGAGGTCCCAAACGTACCATTAGCAAGTCTTTCCCCGTTATCCGGGCACATAATGTTAATATTGTTCAAAATTATTTTACAGGTACCCAGCTGATCGGGCTCTACGGACCATATGGGTTAAAGCCACGGGTCGTTTGGACTGACTGGCAACCGACAAAGTATACCCGTGTTTGTTCCCGTGATTTCGAGAGTCGAGACCCATAGTTTTCGAAAAACAAAGAGTTGTACGTTTCTGACGGAAGGTTCCGTTCCGAAACTGTTTTTGCCGGTAAGGACTGCCTAAAATAACATTAGTTATAGGTACATTTTAGTGATGCAATATATTCGTACATTATTATGTTATGGTTTACTTCACAAATATATTTGCGTATAGGCCATTCAATGCATTATTAGTAAGGTTGTAAATAATATTAGTTATGGGTATATTTTAGTGATTCAAAATATTCGTACATTATTATGTTATGGTTTACCTCACAAATATTCGTGAATATACCGTTCTATGTAAAATTACGTCTTTGTCCTGGGTCTATTATTTTTTCAATCTCTACTTAATGTATTTCTTAAGTAATCTCTACTTAACTAAGGTTCTAAACTATAGTATACTTTGAAAGGTATGTTTTTTAAAACGCCGTTTGTGTTCTTTCCAGGCTCTTCCTGAGGCTACATCATCATATTCTCCATCACTTGCGGTTGCAAGTACTAGTACAAGTACTACTGATATTCCTACGATGGACAGCCTGAAAAATCCTGATTTGGCTCCGCGTGACTTCTTTTTAATTCGCTAAAATTAAAAATCAGCTCAAAGGGATACAGTTGTCATCGCCGAAAGACGCGCTAGCAGCGTTTGAGAAGGCCGTGGAAGAGGTGTCTGCGGAGGACTGGAAAAAATGTTTTGAAAATTGTTTCAGACGCATGAAACTTGGTATAGAGGCTGATGGAGATTTCTTTGAAAAGATTTAATAAAAATATTTTTTTCATAGAAGTAATTTTTTTGTTTTCCCAAAACTTTCTGAGTGTCCCACGTATAATTTTAATATTTTTTTTTGCTTCTTTTGTTTCACGTTTATTCATTTCCCGATTTTCTGTTTACGATTTGTAAATACACAAAACATACTTTTGGGAATTATGGGTAATGCTAGCAACTCTTATGAAGTACCTACTTCTATCTCCATCTCAAACGTATACGCGCAGGCCCAGTCTATTCTATTCTCTGTCTACGGACCGAACGTACAAAAACAATACACGTTTTGGCACCACGCATCCAACCTGGGTAGTGTGTACATTTCGTACCGTTCATAAAAAATGTTCCCATACGATTTATTAACATTAATACTAGAGTGTGTGGAATAGGTTCCCTTCCTCTGGGATAAAACAATAGAAGATAAGAACGCTATATTATATACGAATAAAAATATACCAATTTTTACTGAACGATTATAGTCGGATATAGTGGAGAAGCATAATCCGGCCTTATATTTTCTCATGACCGGTTCCGGTTTCCGACGCCGGGACCGAAGCAGTGTAGAAAGGACCTTAACGTGGCTTCAGTAAACCAGACTATCCGTAATTCCGCCAGCAGAATGTGAGAATCGAATTATGTACCTAAGTAGATCGTCGGAAACCGTCGAACAAGCCTTGGCCTCAAAATAATAAGTGTGTACGATGCGTGGCGCTAAAATTCAAAAATTGATATAAATATTTTTCATTAATTTTTATGTTTATTTATTAATTTGCCAATTAATTTAGAAATTGGAAAGTAATTTATTGGAACACGATTTCGCCGATATTATTACAATATTGTGTATAGCTGTACTTAACAAGGTAATAATCCATAAAATAAATAAATAGAGCGGTGTTAAAGATGTAAAACGCCATGTTCACATTCGGGAGGACGCGGGTTCAATTCCCGGCATGTGCATGCTTTATTTTCTAAATAACTTATATTGACGTGTATTTTTTCAATTGCATATACGACTCAAGTATAAATTAAATTAAATGAAATAGATAAAAACGTTTTATTCAAAATAGCGCAGAAGATTTGAAAATCTACATAATTTTGAAGAAAAAATGGACAAAAAAACTCCAAACTTCGTCTTTTCAAAGTCCTTAATTAACAGAGTTTACATAATTATTATAAGGTATAGAACTCATGCATTGTACTTTATTTAATTTCAGACATCATTGTCATTTAAATAATCCTTTATGTTATAGTAGTCCCGTTGGCACAAAGTTTACTTAACACATTTCTTGAACCGCGTTTCAGGCAAGCTTGATAAAATAAATAAATAATTAACTATACTCTAAGAAAGTTGAAATTTCAATGACCCCAAATATCATTAAAATAATGTAACATTCACATTTTATGGCAGCGAATGGGCTGAGAGTTTGACACTTGAGGTTGAGAATGGGATGTCATCGGCAACTCTGAATAAAAAATAACGTAAAAAAACGTAAAACAGGAAGTGCTCCACAGCCGGAATCAGTTACCGATAAACGCTGCCGCGCCGCGTGACGATAGAACGTATTTGTTAAATTAAACGCATTTTTACACTACTAAAATAATGCAGTATCTTTATTGCACTAATTACATGAGTAAATGTACAAGGGCGTGCTTAATGCAAGAAGCATTCTCTTCCAGCAAACCTTTTGGCATTGAAGAGACTGGCAAAAGGTAGTGCAGGAAAAGAAGGTGAAATACAATAATAGACTTAGGTACATAAAATACACTTACAGTCAGAATACCGTTTTCAAATTTCGATTCGAAATAACTATTCGGAATTCTCGATTGCAACCACGTATGTCCCCACTACCGGGGCACGGGCCTCTTCCTGCATTGCAGGAAGGTTAGGCCATACTCCACCACGGGGGCCAAGTCCGGGTTGGTGAAAATTTGTAAGACGGTGGCGGGCCTTACTGTCAGAAGTTATCAAGCCGCCCATAAGGCCTCTGACATGGCTTAACGACTGCCATTACATGACAGCCGGCACCCACGACTTAACGTGCCTTGCGAAGCACGAAAGCGCTTCGGGATTCGGGATTCTGAACGCAGTCAATTCATACAAACCTGTGGACGCATTATTTTTTTTTTTTACTTACAACGGCATTTTTCTGTTCGATTTTTTTCGATGCGGGATTCCGCATGGTAACCTGTGCGTCGGGAATAAAGTACGGAAAAAACCGTTCCAAACGACTCGCAACGTATATTCTTCTTAGCATACAGTAGCATGAATAAAATGACAGCTAGAAAATCGTTCTCCATATTCGCTAAAAACACGTTTGAGACAGAGGTTTGACAGAGGTCGCGGGTTCGAGTCCCGGCATGGGTGAAATATAGCCTCTAAATAGGTTTTTAAAATTGTCCTTAGCACGGGTTAGTGCATTAAAAAAGAATAAAATAGGTTTGAATTTCTATAATAGGGTCTCTCAACCCAGTGTTTATATTCCGAACACAAAACAAAATGATGTGGGTGACTATTTTCAGAATCCCGGATCGATATTTCCAATCTAAATTCAGACTGGGGCTGGCCTGAAGAAATTAATGTGACTTTTCACTTCCAATTGTTAAGGACCATTGTTAATCGTGTGAAAGTAATCATTAGAATTGATATGAACGAATCGAACAGATAATAATAAATTTGAAATGTTTCTTGGTGATTGATTAATCACCCAATTAGCTTTAAATCGGGTGATAAACATATAATTGCCAATGTAAAAAAAACTGTAACATTATAACTTGTAGTCATCAGCATAATCTTTACATGTGTGCGATTTATTTAGTTACGGTGACTTTGCAAAACATTAAAAAAAACGTTGAAAGGTTGTCGACTGTACTAAGTACTCAGGAGATATTTGTAATTATTCTAACATCATTCTAGCACACAATACCGCTTATCACCCTTATTTAACATTTGTCGCATCACGCATGTCATCATAAGCTATAACAGTTTTTTTAGTAGTTCCGGTTAAGTGTGGGCGCCGGTCCCGGTTACACAAACACAGCCGGAAAAAGAAATACTAGTTTGGGAAACCAAGATAAACCATTCACCGTGGATATCGGGGTTTTTACCTCTATGAGCTATGCACGTCTATGAAGCTTCTTTTCTACAAGTGCGCGCGCATGCGCGCATCTAACTGCAGATAATAATTCCGAACCGTAGCTACGTTCCGAACGTTCCCGTTTCTTCATGATGTCACGTCATCTGTCAAACGAAACGCGTTCATTTCATGAAAATGAAATGCCATAAAATGGCGGATCGAAACGTAAAATTCACCGCATTGCTGCGCTAGTCGTAGAACATTTTTGTGATATTCGGATTAATACCGGCTGATTCGCCTTCGCCGCGAATTGTCAAATTTCTTCAAAATAAACACGGATTTATGTCTCAGTTTGTTGGCCTTTCTAATTTGTGGTTGGTTGTAATAGTATTTTGTAAAGATATAATCAATTACGTACTACGATTCAGGAAGAAGTTATCAAAAGGATTCGACGGTCTCTTACGTGAAGTACTGATACTGAGATTGCAGTAAGACCACAGCAACACACAAGTGGTCTGAAAATGGAGCCAGTTGTGGTCAAGTCAGAAATACAGTCAAATGAAGAGATTTTGCTTTTCTATGTGGACGGTAAGATTGGTCAAGAATCTAAAATTGTAGCTTCTGACGGTGTTATTTATAAAAACATCATCGTTATCAACCCTTGTATGTCCCCACTGCTGGGGCACGGGTCTCTTCCTGCATCGCAGGAAGGTCAGGCCATACTCCATCATGGGGCCAAGTCCGGGTTGGTGGAGAAAAACATCATACCCTTAATAAATTGACTGCAGTAGAAACTCTTAATGGGAAGACCTTAGAGGAATTATGATTAAATAAATAACACTGAATGTTTATATTACAAGAGGATTTGTGACTAAAGTATTAGGTAATGTGATAGGTATATCACTGTATTTAGTAACATGCATAATTAAGTAGGATGTTTTAGCACCAGTGGCCTCTTTCAAAGAACCACCACGGTTTACTATGGCAAGTTTATATACATTGCAATGTCAATTAACCCACAGATTAGCAAGTAAACTCAGTTACGCAGCGTAACTGATAATGATAGACTACAAATTGTAGTCTTGTGAAACTACGCCCAGTATCACATTGCACAACATACTAACACATTATGTTGTTAGTTTGTTTTTACACAACAAAAACAACTCATTAACTTTGACATCCGTGTCTCTACTTACTTACATTACAGGCAATTTTGTGACTAAAGTGTAAAGGCTATGCACAAGTCTAGATTGTGTGCAGTGTGATTGGGTGTGTCTATGTTCATGCAGGCCTTTATTACCATTGGTTATAATGGCACATCATCTTGTTATATTCTTAGTCTATCTGGCACTTCCCATGGTGCCGGGGAGTCGCTGTATGCGGGCGACACAAGTTGGGTGGCTTGGAAAACCATGAGGGAGGCCTATGTCCTGCAATAGGCATAAAATGGCTGATGATGATAATATCAGAAGAACCCAAAAATTGGGTTGCATATCATTGGCCAATTTCTTTCATCAGAGAGATGCTTAGATGTTTATTTTTGATATATAAGCTTATAAGTACTTACTATGTTTCTGGAACTGGAACTAATTAAAACATAACAGCATAGCAAAATGTTGGTTGTAAAGTGACTGTCATCTATAGTATAAAAATAAATAGCTGAATGTGTTTGTAAGCACAAATCTCGAGAGCAGCTGAATTGATTTCGTGAATTCTTTTTTTATAATATTCCTTGAAGTACGAGGATGGTTCTTACGGAGAGAATAAAGAATCGATTAGGCAGTACGAAGTTTGCTGGGTCAGCTAGTTACAAATACAAATATATTTTTCTTAGATTTAAGAAATTATGGTTGAGTATTCTTTTTTCTGGTTGTGCAATAAAGTGTTCTCTATCTATCAATATTTTGTGTGCTCCAGTTCTAAGCGCACTTAAAAATTTATTAAGCACCTAGCATAAGCATTATGCTATGTAGTAGGAGACAATCCAAATTTTGGTTTCCCTTTGTAATGGTTCCTCTGGCTGAAACTTCTCTGAAACTGAGGGCATTCAGTAAACACCATATTGAAGTGTCTAATACATTTAAGGTTTGGACTTTTCGAATGTTTTAGTTATTCATTTATTATTTATTAAGGAAAACTAGTTAAGTCACTAGTTTTAGCAGTATATATTGTCGCGGTCCTACCCCGAACCATCTAGAATAGAGCCTTCTGGAAGCCTATCGAATAGTCGCCGCATGCTGCGTTTTAGTAAACAATAAAACGCTGCAAGCAATAATGACTCGTATGTCCACTAGAGTAAGGTTCAAATCTCTTTAAATGAGTAACTGTTCGAGCGACCTTGCCGCGTGTACCGAGTGTAGGTACATAGTTACGGGAATGTTCTAGAACCCTGGCCGGCGGATATAAATAGCGGCCGCCGCGGCGCGCTGTCAGTTCCGTTTGGAATAGCGAAGAGTGAACTTCGAGCGAACATACCTGCGATACGAGCGAACCTACGACCTCAGCGATACTATTGGACTTCGATTAGACCTGCGATTGGAATCTACGTGTGGACTTCGTGTCGTGAAGACCTGCAGACCAGACCCTGCGTGAATAAATCCTAAGAAGTGGTCATTGGCGTTTTACATCCAAATCCAGAACCCTAGCCCGTAACATTTGGTGTCAGAATTGGGGATTTGGAGATGCCACTGACTCCGAGAGAGGATACTTCTGGAGTGAGGACCAGGTCCAGAGGTGCTGCGGAGACCACGCCCACTGCCCCTCAGGCTACGCCCACTGGCCATAGGAATACGCCCACTGGCCATAGGAATACGCCCACTGGCCATAGGAATACGCCCACTGGTCCCGCCCACCAGGCCACGCCCATCGACCAAGCCACGCCCCCTGGCCCCGCCCACCAGGCCTCGCCCGTAGAGGAGACACAGCATACCTGCCCAGCGGCTCCGCCCACTGGCCACGCCCACCAGGCCACGCCCACCGAAGACATTAAACCTCCGTCACGTACAATGGAGGTTTTGGATATGTCGTGCCTGATGGCAATGTTGAAGGGCATGCGAGAAGAACAGAGCAAGCAGATGCAGTGCCTGCAAGAAGAACAGAGAGGCCTGCGAGAAGAACAGAAGGCAGATCAACAGGTGATCCTTTCTGCCGTTACAAAGTTCAGTGATACGGTAGCTAAGCTACATGAACATGTAGAGGTAGTGACCGAACGGGTTACCAAATTAGAGGAGGACCTACAAAGTCTGAAAAACGGCCTCACTGGACTAGAGCAGGAAGTTCGGCGTATAAAAGCTGCTGGAGTTACATCGAGCGGAGTTGTCAGCATAAGCCAGGGGCCTAAAGTGAAGGTGCCTCCGTACGATGGTACTACATCTTGGGTCGCCTACCGACAGCAGTTCCAGACTGTCGCTGCTTCAAACGGGTGGACGGACGAACAGAGCCTGACAGCCCTCACCGTCGCGCTCAGAGGTTCGGCTTTATCTGTCCTGGAGGCACTGCCCACCTCAGGCAGCGAGTTCAAAGATCTGCTGGAGGCACTTGAGGCTAGATACGGGGAACGACACCTGGAACACGTTTTTCGTGCCCAGCTACGTGACCGGACTCAGCGCCTGGGTGAAGGACTTCAACAATGGGCGTTGGAAATTGAGAAGCTGGTTCGAAAGGCGTACCCTTCTGCGGATAGTAAAATGGTGGATACCAATATATTGCAAGCCTTCGTCGACGGAATTAGGGATCTTGAAATTAGGGCTGCAGTGAAGCTTCGCCACCATTCTTCATTAAAAGAAGCTCTGGCACACGCCCTGGAAGTTGAAGCTGTGCGTCATGATATCCGGTATAAACTTCGAGAAGTTAAGGAGGAGGTCAAAGAGATCAAGACACCGCCCAAGAGGAACTCCAGGCCCATGTGTTACAAGTGTGGAGAAAGAGGGCATCTGCAGTTCACGTGTCCTAAGAAGGAGAGGCAACCGACCAAAACAGATGACAGACTGGGTGCGCGCCTCAACAAAATGGAGCAGCGTTTTGAGGAGTTCGTAAAGAAGCATGACGCTCCGGCCTCCACTGTGAATCAGAGAAACGAAGCCAGGATTCCGAGGCGAGTACTGTCTGGAGCGGAGAAAGCCCAGGTAACCAGAATCTCACAAGTATGCAATGGGAACAAACTGTCAAGAAGGCCGTGTCCGGAAGACTGCAAGCACTGTGCCAAACCACAGACAAAGGAACTGCCATTGAGGTTGTCAAGAATGAGTCCATCGAGATCTTGGGAAGACGAGACGATGAAAGAAGCACAGGAAGATGACGAAGATGTACGGCTCATTGATGCATGGAAGAAACGAAGCGAGGACAAGCCAAGATGGTGCGAAGTGGCTCCTACTAGTGCTGTCACCAAGGCATACTGGGCTCAATGGGACAGTTTTATTCTTCGGAACGGAATACTTTACCGCAAATGGGAGAAACCTAACGGCAGAGAGTTCCATCTTCAGATAGTTGTCCCAAGAGATAAGGTACAAGATGTCCTTCGTGAAGCACATGACGGCGTGTCAGGTGGACATTTGGGCGTAAAAAGGACTTTAACAAAGATTCGAGAAAGGTTTTACTGGCTCCATTGTCGTGAAGATGTGCAAGATTGGTGCCGCAAGTGTGCTACTTGCGCCGCGGTGAAAGGCCCATCAACGAGAAGCCGAGGAAATCTTCAACTTTATAACGTTGGTGCACCATGGGAACGCATTGCAGTTGATGTGGCTGGACCGTTCCCAGTAATGGAATCAGGAAATAAGTATTTCATGGTAGTTACGGATTACTTCACTAAATGGCCAGAGGTATTCGCCATACCCAATCAAGAAGCCACGACTGTTGCCTCCAAGTTGTTTGAGGAAGTAGTTTGCCGGTTTGGTGTGCCCTTGGAAATACACTCCGACCAAGGCAGGAACTTTGAGTCTCAAGTATTTCAAGAACTCTGTAAAATATTGGGAATGCATAAGACTAGGACCACCCCATATCATCCTCAATCTGACGGCATGGTAGAAAGATTTAACCAAACACTTGAGAGACATTTAGCAAAAGTCGTTGACAGGCACCAGAGAGACTGGGACAAATACATACCGCCATTTCTTCTGGCCTACAGAACGGCAGAACATGAAAGCACGAAGGTAACCCCGGCGCGTGTAAATTTTGGCCGAGAACTGAGAATACCAGTAGATCTGCTGACTGGAGGCCCTCCTGACGACTCACGTTCTCTACACGACTACATTTCCGAGTTACGTGAGAAAATGCGAGAGATTCATGACATAGTACGGGAAAACGGATTGGAGTCGAGTGAAAAAATGAAGACTAGGTATGACCGCCGAGCAAATACAAGCGGCTTCGAAGAAGGAGCACTAGTCTGGCTTCGCAATGTAACTCGACGAAAAGGAAAATCTCCGAAATTGCAGACAAGATGGGAGGGACCGTACAAAGTGGTAACTCGGTTAAATGACGTGACGTACCGAATTCAACGGCAGCCAAGAGGTGCACAAAAAGTGGTTCACATCGACCGCTTAGCTTCTTATCACGGCAGTAATGAAGATGCTCGGGACGAGCATCTCTAAGAGGGGAGCAGTGTCGCGGTCCTACCCCGAACCATCTAGAATAGAGCCTTCTGGAAGCCTATCGAATAGTCGCCGCATGCTGCGTTTTAGTAAACAATAAAACGCTGCAAGCAATAATGACTCGTATGTCCACTAGAGTAAGGTTCAAATCTCTTTAAATGAGTAACTGTTCGAGCGACCTTGCCGCGTGTACCGAGTGTAGGTACATAGTTACGGGAATGTTCTAGAACCCTGGCCGGCGGATATAAATAGCGGCCGCCGCGGCGCGCTGTCAGTTCCGTTTGGAATAGCGAAGAGTGAACTTCGAGCGAACATACCTGCGATACGAGCGAACCTACGACCTCAGCGATACTATTGGACTTCGATTAGACCTGCGATTGGAATCTACGTGTGGACTTCGTGTCGTGAAGACCTGCAGACCAGACCCTGCGTGAATAAATCCTAAGAAGTGGTCATTGGCGTTTTACATCCAAATCCAGAACCCTAGCCCGTAACAATATAATATTACACACTCGAGATGAAAATACTAACTACTATAGTATTTTCTAAGGTTAACACGAGCAGTAGACATAATTAAAACTGTTTTTATATGGATTTATGCTCGTTTATTACATTTTTTACAATTTTCCAACGTTTCGGCACTTTTTCAGGTGCCGTGGTCCCGGGTGGTCATCCGAAATTGTAAAAAATGTAATAAACGAGCATAAATCCGTATAAAAACAGTTTTAATTAATACTAACTACTGTTACTACTCTAACAATTTGGAATTTAGTATAGGGTCTAGGTAAAAGTTTGTGAGCATGTGTGTATGTTTGTTACTTCTTCACGTCCAAACGGCTGGAGCGATTTTAATAAAATTTGGTATGGTCTTAATCGACACCCTGGATTAACATATAGGCTAGGTTTTATTACAGAAAAATGTATTATTCCCATGGGAAAACTGATAAAACGCGGGTAACACCGCAGGGCATAGCTAGTATTTAATATAAGCAGTGACCAGAAATGGGTGAGAAGAGCCAAAGATTGGGTCAGTGGTGTGTTTGGGAGAGGCCCATGTCCAACTGTCTAATCAGACAGTGCCTGATTATATTGATGATGTGTTTTCGAACAATTTTTAACGCTACTCAGTGTTGAAGCAGTATGAACTAAATTTAAGAGTACAGCCAACATAAATACAGATACCCTTACCCTTTTCGAAAATTCAAATCAAATATTTGATCAAAGATTTCGGACGAGCCTCGGTTTCATTTGAGTTTCTTCATCCATAAATTCTGCTAGCCATAGTGATGTTATTTGAAAATTAAAAATTGACTTTTTTTTATTTTAACAAAGTTAAAGAATATCACTATTTTTAGTGCGGCATCGTAACATAACATATTTACATAATATAACAGTTACATACCTACAGACATTGCTTCTGGCCCCACACTAGGGTACCCTGTGTCGTGCGAACCAGAACCAGCGACGTCACAAACATGTAAACATCCAAGACCTGGGGGTTTTTTCGTTCCCCAGCCGGGGTTTGAACGCGGGACCTCTTGCGTTGTAGGCAGATGCGCTACCGCTGCGCTACAACAGAGGTCGTCATTTCAATTAAATAGTTACGATACTTATATCGTAGTTTTATTATGATTGTATTCTGTAAGCTGTTTTGTACACCGAATACAATAAATTTGAGTACCTGAAGCAATACAGTACCACACTAAGCCCTAAATATATTACAGTAACTTATGTTTATGCGAATGCGGTGTAAAAATGGTTATTCATTTTTAGCTTAAGAGCTTTTCAGTTTCTTCATAGAGAAAATAGCCAATAACCATGACGTTAGTTAGTTATCTTTTACGTTGGTGAAAAGTAGAAGAATTGTAGACTTGACTAAATTATTTAAAAATATTTTTTACAGAAAACGGCTACAACGAGGATGGAGTCATAACGGCCACAGAAAATATGGAGCAGTTGACAGAAGACTCCATCCAGCAGACAGTCTATATTGAACAAAACCCTGATGAGTCCGATAATGACGATGACCTGATCCAACCAGATGCCAACGAAGTAGAGGTTGAGTGGACCAAGTATGATTCACAACGGCTCTTAACATTCTATGCTGATAACCGAGAAACCTTCATTTCTGGCTCTACTAAGAGGAAATTTCTTTGGTCCGTAGCATGCAAGACTATGCTGATGGGCAAAACGCCTTACTCATGTGAAGTCCACTTGAACGAGCTGATGAGAAATTATGCACAAGCTCTGATAGATCAAAGAAAAGGTGTGACCGGCAATTGGCAGACATGGCCGCTGCTGAGTATGACGCAGCAAGTTTTCCACGACGACAGTCACTTGGAGAGCGTCATAGAGCAGTTGAACTCACAGGAAGAGACTATAGTGCCAGAAATGGTCACCGAAAATGAAGTAGAAAATACTATAAGTGTTAAAAAGGTCAATGCGTCACGGTCAACTGCTGACCAAAATGTTGTTAACATGCTGACTCTATATCTCAAACATAAGAATTCATTGAAACACTTGCAAAAGGACTTCTGGCAGCGAGGGCTTTGGGAGACCATTGCTCTGGAACTGGGCAATGAAGAGGATGCTGAGTACTGGCACAAACGGTTTCTAAACTTCAAGCATAACTACATTCGCCTCCTCGAGAAACGCAAGGCGGAGGGCCCTGGGGCCATTAATTGGCCATACATGGATTTGTTTGACCAAATATACGCCACCGACGAGGAGTTCCAACGCAAATACAAGTCGCCCTCTGTACAGATTTTGTCCAACCAAGTTGTGAAAATTGAACATAACGTCACTATTGACACAGATAACATTTGGAATAGCGCCGAAGTGACTGTGCTAGTCAAGTACTACTATGACTGCTTTGACGAGTTCCAAGACCCGACTATACCAAAGAAGTTTCTGTGGAACGAAGTGGGCCGTTTGCTGGACAAAACCGCTGAATTGTGCAAAGACAAATATGAGAGTCTGAAAAGTGAACACATAGCTAAATACATTAGTGAACGTTATGACATTGTCAACCGTATACCCGTTGAAATACTCTTCGATAACATAATCTGCAAGGAGACTGAAATAGAATTGTGTAAGACAAACAGTCTGAAGAAAACTGTGCAAACAGGGCAGTGGACTACTGAAGAGCTCGATGAATTGGTGCAGTTCATTTGCAACTGCGTTGATATGTTTAAAGATCCGATTTGCTACTTTGTGTGCTGGGCCGTCATAGCACATAAAATGAAAAAAAATATCCTAGATTGTCGGCGACAGTTGGAGGAACTAGTGACTCTGTATAAGACTATCTTGGCCGATAAAAAGGAGAATCCTGACATGCAAATCGATTGGAGGTACATTGACTTGTTCGACAGAATCTATGATTATGGAATGGACGAGAAATTGCTAGCTGGCCATGATAATTTGAAGTCGAAAGATTCACATGTTGAAAATAATGGTAAGTTGTCATTTTAAGGCCGGATTTACTCGGGTTGATTTTCAGCCCTGCGGCAATTCACCAGTTGCCGCCTCCAAAGCCGAATTGCTGCCCCATTTACACGAGTCGATGAAAATCTCGGGTGACTAGTTCATTTTGCTCCTCCTCCAGCGATCTCCTGCGGTTGAGCATTATCGTTATCATACCTTTTATGTCCCTACTTCTGGGGCACGGGTCTCTTCCTGCATCGCAGGAAGGTTAGGCCAAGTCCGGTTTGGTGGAGAATTGTAAGCAGTGGCGGGACTTACTGTCAGAAGTTATCAAGCCGCCCGTAAGGCCTCTGACATGGCTTAACGATTGCCATTACATGACAGCCGGCACCAACGGCTTAGCGTGCCTTGCGAAGCACGGAAGCGCTCGGGAAAATGCCACTAGCGGTAGTCACGGAACGGTCACCCAGCCCGCACCTGACCGCGCCTATTGTTACTCACCCGATGGACTTACTAGACTTTTTGTCGAAATAGTCTAGAATAGTCTAGTAAGTTGATCCTTACTAGACTTTTCTAGACTTTTATGGTTTCAAATCAATAATATACTAGTAATAGTAGTACAATAACTATTGCATGAACGTGGCGATTTCAGTGTATTGCTGCTTTAAATGTAAGCCCGCACACGTATCATCACACTTTTGAGGCGCCGATGTTGTAAAACATACGTCTCGTGACCGATCCCTTTATCTGTCATACTGTAATTCACCAACTGACTCGAGGACCAGTGTGCTTAGTGCGAGTTTGACAGATCCAATCGAATAACTTTACTACCGCGTTAATCGAGCATTGAGTAGTGAGTATGAGTAAGTTAACCGTTCGAACTGGCAAAACGCTGTCACAGGACAACTCGCACTCGTGTTTATTCGTGTTTTGTCTGGTAAACGTGTTCACTTCTCAACGTAAACCATTACAACTCGCACTCAGCAATTTTAATTTCCATACTTGTCGCTAGGAGGCGCTTCCTCGATGCCATAGAAATATGAGTTTACGTTAACGCGATCGAGTAGTTAAAAAACTCGCACTAAGCACTCTGGTTTCGTCACGACTTCCCTTCACACTTAGCTGGTGGTTTTGCAATTGCAAATTCACGAAAGGTTTTTTTAAAAAAAACCATGTCCCAGGCACTATAGCGTCGTGGTCTCTTCACCCATCTAGAGTGAGTGAGGATACCACTGGGCGCTGTTTAAATCATCTCATTAAGTAGATGCTAAAAAGGTCACAATTCACGAATGAATATTTCTATATCTATCGGCTAAATGCGAAATTCTTAGGTCCAACTAACTATATATCTTTCTCTCCTATATCTTACAATTATAAATGCGAACTATCGCATTTGATTCCCGATTTTTGCTCAATAACGTCAGATCGGCTGAATGGATAAAATTTGCAGAGATAGATTATTGTCTGCACACAATCTACTTTTATCCTGGAAAAAATCACAACAAATTTCTACGTGAGCAAATTGTGGGCTAGTAAAGAAATAAAACAGTATAAGCAACAGTACAAGCACTTATTTGTATTTTTTCCAGCCAATGCGTCCACCAACGCTGGTCGTAAGTCGAGCAAAAGCAACGAATTCCACGAAAACGGCCCCGACGACGAAGATTTCGACGAGAGCGGCTTCGCAAAGTCCTCGCGTAAAGCCTTCAAGATCTTGGAATTCTACCAGAGGAACAAGGCGAAATTCACATCGACCAAGAAGCAGTCGTCCTTATGGGCCGTACTCGGCAAAGAGTTGTCCCTGACGGCCACACAGTGCGCGCACCGTTTTAGAAACCTCAAACAAGTTTACGTACAGTACGTCCAAAGGGAGATCAGCAAACCGGACAAGCCAATAATGTGGCCGTACTACCAACTCTGCAAAAAGGTCTTCGGCTACAGAGAACTGAAAAACAAACTTAAGAACAGCAACTTTGACCCAAACGACAAGGAAGACTGGTCCTCCACAGACATTAATCATCTGATAGCGTACTTTGCGAAGCACTACAATGAAATCACAGAGAATTCCCACGAGTTGAGCCTGTGGGCGGAGTTGTCGGGCGAGATTGGAAGATCGCCGGCCGCCTGCCGCGACAAGTTCCTCGAATTAAGGAAGTCGTACAGGAAACTGAAGACTATGAAGACGAGGAATCCCTCGGTCAAGGTGAACTGGAAGTACTTTACGACCTTCGATGAGTTGTACCAGTACGCATCTGCTGGTGGTTTGGAAGGGTTCGAGGCTATGGAGGTCGACGAGGACATCAATAAGGGCCTGCAAGAAGGTTGGTTGCATGTTTTTTATTCTTAATTTTTACTGGAATCAATAAAAGATGGGTTTTCACATTGATTTCTATCAGGGATTTTCTTCTTAATTTTTTTAAAACTTTTTTCTTTCTAGCCAGTTGTATTACTACAATAACTTCAAAAAGGTTTCAAATTAAGTATAACATCTAAATCAAATAAAATATCCCAATAAGGTCAAATTTTTATTTAAAACAAGTTATGATTTTATTCTACCTTCGTTTTAAAAACCTATTTAGAGGCTAAAAATTCCACCCATGCCGGGATTCGAACCCGCGACCTCTGGCTATCCGTGCCAGCGCTCTTTCCAACTGAGCTAATGGGCGACTCACCGGCATCAGTGAAATTTCGAACCTCTTTAACCTCTTCGTTGTTCAGCGATAATTCCGTAGGAGCCATTCAGTGATTACGTCACCCCTCTACTCTTTATACGTAAAATTCTATATCATTTTTCAGAATAATACGATGTTTGAAAGGATAGAATTCTGAATGCACACTTCATTAACTAAATCCCGAAAATCCCACGTAAGTAAAATAATATTTACCTACTTTATACATTCCAGATGACGACATCCAATGCATCTTCGTAATTCCAGAGGGTCAAGACGTGAACGACCTAAACAATTTACAGGTTGTGTCCGAAGAAAACACTGTAAGTTCTGAACCCGCCAAAATCCCCGCCAAATGGAACAAACAGAGCAAGAAACGGCTTCTATTCCTATATTTGAACTACATCAAGGCGCATAGACTCACGGAGATCAATCGGAACGAGATGTGGAAAGAGTTAGCGTCGAAGTTGAATAAATCCACGCTGTCCTGTAGAAAGATGTTCGCGAAACTGAAAAAGATGAGACTCGCTGCGAAAGACGACGAAGTGAAAAAACAGACTCCATACTACGCCCTGCTCGAGAAGATCATAGCTCTGAAGCCAAAGTTCAAGAAGAACACTGCACAAAACAACGAGACTTTGATAGAAGAATCGGCGTGTAAAGACGTACCTATGTCCACCGAAAACGTGCAGAAAGCTTTAGAGTTCTACTTGGAAAACGTCGAGGAGTTCGTCAGCCCGCGTTTCGAGAAGAAATACGCTTGGAATAACCTTTCCAAAGCCGTCGGCGAGCCCCTGAACAAGGTCTTCAACAAGATAAACTATTTAAAGAACAACATCGAAGAGAACTCCCCCTTCATTGATATTCTACGACAAATAGAAGCGAAAGAAAACGCCATAAAAGTTCACACGGGAAATGACGAAAGTAAGGTCTCAGATGAAACGGAAACTGCTTGGACCGATAGTGAAACTGAGCAACTGCTCATCTGGTATCTAGCTAACCTAGAAAAGTTTAAAAATCCCAAGTTTGTCCGCAAGTATCTGTGGATTGAGTCAGCCAATATACTGTCCAAAACTCCCCTCGCTTGCTCCAAGAAAATGTCCGAAGTAAGAACGGAGTACAGGAATATGGTTCGCGAAAAACCTGACGAATTGAATGCGTGGAAGTTCTACGAATTGTGCCAGAAGATCTACGGTACTGGTAAACAGAAGGCCTCGGAAACGGGACAAGAGTAGGTCCGAGAAAACTCAATTCTATCTTGATGGCAATCAGCCGATGTCGACAAATTCTATAGCCGTGTTCGTGCAAAATGGACAAACACTTTGAAAGTTGCGACTTTTGGCTGTGAAGGCTTTCCAAGAGTGATTGAACGGAAAAATAGGTCTCTATGGTACAGGTACCTATTATTATTGAAAAAACGCGCGAATGTTACTCTAACCAATATTCCATGATTTATTTTAAGGGACTATCCTTACATAGCCAGCCCCTGATCTACGATTATTATTACCCGGAGCAAAAGCTTGCCGCCTAGCTAAAACCTATTAAAATGTGTGCTTGAAATGAAAAATGTAACCTTCCAAGGCACGTGACGCGCGCCCCACCTTTTTACCAATTTTGTTCTCAAACGATGACGTATATTTCAAGTCCTAAAAAACTTAATGCGGCATTCAATAAGCGCCTTGACTACGTAACTTTCCGCTTCTGCAAAAACGAAATATCTACTGAACTTTGTCGTACAATTATGTGGCTCAATATTAATGTGGCTGTCACATATCAGATATCCACTGAAATGCATTATCCACTACATCTGAGACATATTACACGTCATATCTGTTCATCAGCACAGCAGATCTAAGCTTAACATTCCGCTTTTGCACACAGATGTATAGGTTCGTGAAAAGTTAAAGAATCATGGCGCTGGGGCCTAATTATTCTCACCAAATCCTATCGGAATCCTGACGTTTGTGGTGGTGCGCGCAATAGATGAGCTGCTCCTATATTACCGCTTAAGCCTCTGAATGCTATATTTCTGTCTATTGGGAACGCTAGCGCAAGCTATAATGTCGACCTCTGTGGCGCAGCGGTAGCGCATCTCCCTACCATGCAAGAGGCCCCGGGTTCGAAGCCCAGATAGGGCCAAAAAAAACCACAGGTCTTGGTAGTGTACATGTTTGTGATGTCGTTGTTTCTGGTACCCACGACACAGGGTATCCTAGTGTGGGGTCAGAAGCAATGTATGTGCCTGTATGTAAATGTTATGTTATATAAAATCCACCAACATCTCTTTATAATAACGAAGTAATTTATTTATTGAGAGTTTGAAATTTAATTTGAGACACCCTTCTGGCGTCACCAAACCAGGATACCTGTTCTAGGCGAGGACCATCATGAAAATATCACGTAATATATTTTCATACAACGTGAAATGGTTTTCCAAACTAAATAATTAGCACTGTAACCACTTAATTCAATTAACTAGCTGGATTAGCGTTATGATACTGTTTATCATCATCGACCCATTATGTCCCCACCGAGGGGCACGGGTCTCTTCCCTGAGGAAGGTATAGGTCATACTCCACCTCAGGGGCCAAGTCCGGATTGGTGGAGGCTTGCAAGACTAGTGGCCTGTCTTACTGTCAGTAGTTTTCAAGACGCACGCACGACTCCCATTTATCGACGGTAGCCGGCACCAACTGCTTAGCGTGCCTTGCAAAGCACCGAACCGCTCGGAAAAATGCGACTAGTGATACTCCTAGACGGTCACCCATCCATGCACTGAACACGCCCTATTTTGCTTAACCTTAGTGATCGTTTAAGATCACTCAGGCCTCCGAGAAATGCCTCCTGAAGAAATGTAATGTTTTAAGAAATTAAAAATGTATAAAATCGTGCGATAGCTCACGTCGCTAATCCTACTGATTCCTACTCGAACCTGGGAGCCGATTCTCGCCCATGCGAATAGAAAGCGTAGACGCAAAATATTATAAGGCTTAGACATTTGTCGCATAAAAATAAGATTAGATAACTCGACAGAGTCATCATTAGACATTTATTTTCTCATTCGCATTTAATCTAGCATGGCGTTCAGAATACAGATTTAGGCTGACGCTCGACTTATTACGTAGAATTCCAAGTCATAGTCAAGTATAAGCCTAAAGAGTCGTATACGACTTATTTGCTAATGAAGTGAGAATTGGCTCACTGCCCTGTTTTGTTTCTCTATGTTGGCGTCGACACTTCTTATTTCTATTCGGATTCAGTACCAATGGTATCATTTGTAAATAAGGAATTATGTATGGGTTCGTGTCATACGACTGTTATACTTATTTTTTAGTTCACTTTGTATGAAACTATGTACTTTTAGTCAATAAATTGAAAAATAGTAAAATGTTATATTCTTTTTTTTAATGCACTAACCCGTGCTAAGGACAATTTTTAAAAACCTATTTAGAGGCTAAAAATTCCACCCATACCGGGACTCGAACCCGCGACCTCTGGCTAACCGCGCCAGCGCTCTCCCATCTAATGGGCGACTCACCGGCATCAGTGAAATTTCGAACCTCTTTACAATACTCTCTGTATTACGTACAGGTAGCAACATCTGGCTGAAGTTTGCATCACTTGCAGCCCCGAGTTACCTACTTTGCAGTTAGGTTTAGGTTTCGTAAAATTTTATTTATGCCTTTCATTATGGAATCTCTATCATATACTATATCTATCATATAGTCGACAGCATATTGTTACGGGCTAGGGTTCTGGATTTAGATGTAAAACGCCAATGACAACTTCTTAGGATTTATTCACGCAGGGTCTGGTCTGCAGGTCTTCACGACACGAAGTCCAAACGTAGATTCCAATCGCAGGTTCAATCGAAGTCCAATAGTATCGCTGAGGTCGTAGGTTATCGCTCGTATCGCAGGTATGTTCGCTCGAAGTTCACTATTCGCTATTCCAAACGGAACTGACACAGTTCATCACACAGTTCGTTTACCAGCGTCGAGAGCGGTCGCATCGCGCGTCCCTCTCCGCTGTCGGCCACTCGCTCGCGTGCACAGTGCGCCCGTGCATTGCCGGCGAGTTTTGCGTACTGTATTCTAATACACTCTTCCCTCTTTTTCAGAGTTCGAGTGCTCCGTCCTGCCGGATTGCTCAAGTAAGTGCCTAGGTTCTATACTAGGTATTACTCCCCGTTTTGCTTGTTTTGTTTTTTTCTATTTTCTTGTAACGTAAATTGCTAGGCATTACGTCTAAACTCACGTTATCTCCCGCTCCCCTGCCACTGGCAGGGGAGCTGTTAGCCCCGTCCGCCACTATGGCTACCTCATGGAGCCACTCATGGCTCATCGAGTTTATTTCGTCCCGTGGCCTCGCCCACGATGTGGACGTTTTTATATCTCAGAAAGTAGGGCACGCTATCCCTATAGCGATCCCCGACTCCCCCGACTCCCCCGCCCCCGCTGCCATCTCTGACTCTCCTGAGTCCCCCCCTGCCCCCACCGTTATCCCGGCCTCTCCCGTGATCCTCCCCTCCCCGTCCCCGATGGATACCGAGTCCATCTCGGGCTCCGCCACGTCCCGCACTAGGAAGCGATCCATCTCGCGTTCCGAGCGGCCCGGGAGCTCCTGCTCCTCCCCCTCCTCCTCCTCGGAGGTGAACACCGTCACCGGTGACTTCACCACCGTCACGTCCAGGAAGAAGAGGCAGCGCAAGCTAGCCTCTTCGAAGAGGACTCCCCCCACCCCCGCGGCTCCCGCCGCCCCATCCCCCGCGGCTCCCGCCGCTCCCTCCCCCGCGGTATCCGCGCCCCCCTCCTCCACGGATACTATACGTCCGCTAATGTCAATTGACATTCCCGCCCCACCGAAGCCGTTCTCACGGTCCTCCCCCCAGCCTTCGAAGGCCAAATCCCCTCCTCCCGTGTACCTACGGGACAAGTCCGCATGGACTAAGGTCGGGCAGTTATGTAAGGACAATAATGTCCACTACCTCAGGGCGCGGAACAACGCCGATAACATAGTTATCGAGACCGCGACTACCGACCACTTCAGGAGCCTGACTAGGCTCCTCACTCTCCACAAGGTCCCATATCACACCTATGCGCTCCCCGAGGAGCGCAAGGTGCGGGCCGTGCTCCGAGGCGTTCCCATGGAACTTTCCAAGGACGCCATTAAGGACGACCTTGTCTCACAAGGTCATCCCGTCGAGGCGGTGCATCCCATGCACAGCAGCCGCGGGAAGTCCTTCCCCCTTGTCTTGGTGATACTCACCAATTCCCCCCAAGCCCGCTCCATCTTCTCGGGAGTCCCCACAGTTTGTGGGCTCTCGAACATCAAAGTTGAAAAGCCCCATAGGCGGGGCCACCCCGGCCAATGCCACCGCTGCCAGCTCTATGGCCACGCGGCGGCAAACTGCTCCGCTCCTCCCAGATGCGTGAAGTGCCTAGAGCCTCACGCCACCGGGGAGTGCTTGCGCACTCGCGACTCGGAAGTCCCTCCGGCTTGCGTACTGTGCAACCAGTCCGGCCATACGGCCAATTACCGGGGGTGCCCGCGTGCCCCCCGCCCCTCCGCCCCTAAGGCTCCCAAGGCCCCAAAGGCCCCCCTCTCCCAGAGGAAATCAGTGCCGGCACTGAACACTCCCGCCTTCCCGCCCCTGGGCCGCTCCAGTGCGAAACCCACCCCTCCTCCAACCCCAGCATGGGGCCCCCGCCCTATCCCTCCTCCCTCCACAGCAAGGCCCGTAGCGGCCACTCAGGCTTGTCCCCCCTCTGCCCCAATCAGGTCTCAGACAGCTGACGACCTTAGAGTCATCAGTGATGCCATTCAAAATATTGATTTGGCGGAGATTTCCGTATTGGCGCACAAGCTGCGCACCGCGACCTCCCCCGGCGCGCGTCTTGCCGCCCTTGCCGAGCATAGTTATATGCTCTCTCGTCTTGCTTAGTTAGTTAGTTTATAGCTAAACTAACTAATGCCGGTCCCTCAGGTCACTCCCCCACCCCCGCGCGTCAGCACGGGCCGACTCAAGCCTAAGGGCGTCTCGCTTATTTCGTACAACGCTCGCGGTCTCCGCAGCAATGTACACGAACTCAGGGAATTCGTTAAAGTCAACGAAGTGGACCTGCTCCTAGTGCAGGAAACTTGGCTCAAGCCCCGTACTCGGGGACTGAGGATTCCCAAGTTTACTCTCGTAAGAAATGACAGAGCCGACGGCCGTCAAGGCGGCGGCACTGCCATTTATTACAAGAGTTCCCTTCACTGCTCCCATGTCCCCACTCCGGCTCTCTCCAACATGGAAGCCACTGTCTGCAGACTAGGTATGACGGGACATCCGTCCTTAGTAGTAGCTTCAATTTATATTCCCAGCGGAACACTACCCTTACGGAGTGATTTCGAAGCCATCCTCGCTCTAGGCCCCCATACCGTGATGTTCGGGGATTTCAACTCGAAACACACGGATTGGACCTGCCTACAGACGAACTCTGGTGGCATTGCCCTTCTCGGTCTAACCGAATCGTTGGAATTAGACGTCCTATGTCCGTTTTCTCCAACTCACTACCCTGACAACCCAGCGCACTCCCCCGACGTGCTAGATTTCGCCCTTTTAAAGGGCGTCAGCCTCAACCTCAGGTCGATCGAGCCTCTCGACGACCTAGGTTCCGACCACCGACCGGTCTCGCTCCAGCTAGGTCCCCCGACTCACTCCACACTCTCTGTTAAGACTATCACTAACTGGGACGGTGTTAAAGCCTCCCTAGTCACCGTTGCTGAAGCCCCCGATTCGCCGCTTGTGCTTACACCCGGCTGTCTTGACAGCACGGATAAAATAGATAGCGCCGTAGACTCCCTCACGCATGTGATCCAAACAGCCATCCGTGACAACGAACACCAAGTCCCGGTCCATGACCGTAAGCTCCCTCTCGACGTCAGAAATCTGATAAGGGCCAAAAGAGCCGCCCTTCGAAGGGCCTCGCTCTACCCAACTCCTGCCTACAGGAAACGTGCAAACGTCCTCCAACGGCAAGTCCGGTCGCGGCTCTCCGAATTGAGCAACTCCAATTGGGGTGACCTCATGGAGACCATCTCCCCCTCCCACGTAGCATACTATAAAGTAGCTAGGGCCCTTCGGGTTGACGCGATCACCCACACCCCTCCCTTGATGCGTCCCGATGGCACTACCGCCTTCGAGGACGACGAAAAGGCCGAATGCTTCGCTGACAGCATTGAGGCTCAATGCTCTCCCAGCGTCCAGCATAGAGACCCAGTTCACATAGGCAAGGTTGAGGAGGAGGTCCGTAAAAAGACCTCCCTCCCCTTAACCGACGACCCTATCGCGGTATCCACTGACGAAATTCAGCTTTTTATCAAAAGACTGAAACGTAAAAAGGCCCCAGGAGCGGACGGTATTGCCAACCTAGCGCTCAAAAACTTCCCCGGCCAGGTGCTCACCCTCCTTGCAATTCTCTTCAATGCCTGCTTTGACCTCTGTCACTTTCCATCCGCATGGAAAGAGGCGACAGTCATAGGCATTCCCAAGCCCGGGAAGCCCCTCAACGTCCCATCTAGCCACCGCCCCATCAGCCTTCTTAAGGCCATGGGCAAGCTCTTCGAACGAGTTATTCTCACTCGTATGAGAAACCACCTCTTCCCGTCAGAGGGACCCCCTCTCATCATCCATCACCAATTTGGCTTTCGAGCTAGGCACTCTTGCCCTCAACAAGTCCACCGCATAGTAGAGTATATCTTGAGTGGTTTCTTCCCTAGGCGCGAAAAGACGGTAGCCGTCTTCTTCGATGTCGCCAAGGCCTTTGACAAGGTCTGGCACGCAGGGCTCGTGTACAAATTGTACGAACTGGGTCTCCCCGACCGACTTGTCCGCGTCATATATAGCTTTTTGAAGGATCGGTCCTTCCGTTTTAGACACGAGGGGGTACTCTCGTCCCCCCGTCCGCTCAGAGCCGGGGTCCCGCAAGGCTCCGTGCTCTCCCCCCTCCTGTACATTTCGTACACAAATGACATTCCCATTCCCGGCGATGGGGTCCAATTGTCACTTTTTGCCGACGACACCGCACTCTACTGCAAGAGTCGGCAGATGTCGTGTATCCTCCGCAAACTCCAACCCGCGGTCGATAAGCTAGGAGCCTGGTTCAGACTATGGCGCATCGAGGTCAACCCGGAGAAAAGCACGGCTGTGCGTTTTGAACACAAGCGTGGACGGTTTCTCGGCGAGGACCCCCCCATTCGCATGTTAGGGACCCCAGTCCCCTGGCAAAAATCCGCCAAGTACCTAGGTGTCATTTTAGATAGGAACCTGACTTTCGTCCCACACATCCGGAAGGTGACCCGGACAGCCCGATTTTACCTAGGCCGCCTATCATCCATGATAGGCCGGCACAGTAGGATGTCAGCTAGGAACAAGCGAACGCTCTATAGGGTTTGCATTCGTCCCGTGATGACTTACGCGGCACCCGTCTTCGCTCACGCGTCCCCCTCAGCCCTGTACGGACTGCAGAGGGTACAGAACATTTTTATTCGTAGGGCACTGAACGCTCACTGGTGCGTCAGGAACGCAGACCTACATCGGGACATGGAAATCCCAACCATGCAGCAATTTATTAGGTCCCTCTCAGAGACGTTCTTCAGCACTGCTGAAGAACATCCCAACCCCCTGATCCGCGAAGCAGCGGCTTACTCTCCGCCCACGACGGACCCACGTTACCTGGTGCGCAGGCCCAGGAACGTACTCGTTGACCCGCCCGACAAATTGTCGTCTGACCTGAACCACCTCTTAGAGGCTCGGTCTCAGTCAGACGCGCCCCCCTCCTCTGCCAGTGTCCCCCCTAGGGGGGGCACTGCTCTTTCATAGCAGTTTGTAATATAAACTCTTCCAAGCGGACGCTCCGCTAGGGAGCTCCGCTGTGCGCCCTCCTCGGCCTCGAGGGGGGTCGCTCCCGATGTGGGTTTA
Source organism: Yponomeuta sedellus (assembly GCA_934045075.1). NCBI lineage: Eukaryota > Metazoa > Arthropoda > Insecta > Lepidoptera > Yponomeutidae > Yponomeuta > Yponomeuta sedellus. The sequence continues at coordinate 9,536,818 of OW203746.1, read as the reverse complement.
GGGGTCTCTAGGACCAAAACCAGTCCCAAGGTGGTGTTTAGTGGGTAGGCGCACTTCTTGTGAGTCCCACATTGGCAGCACGGCCGGGTCCGTGCTGTTATGCATGAGCATTCACCACCTCCCTCCCCCGTGTCCTCCGGAGGGTGCCCTTTATAGGGTTAAAAAAAAAAAAAAAAGCGCGCTGTCAGTTCCGTTTGGAATAGCGAAGAGTGAACTTCGAGCGAACATACCTGCGATACGAGCGAACCTACGACCTCAGCGATACTATTGGACTTCGATTAGACCTGCGATTGGAATCTACGTGTGGACTTCGTGTCGTGAAGACCTGCAGACCAGACCCTGCGTGAATAAATCCTAAGAAGTGGTCATTGGCGTTTTACATCCAAATCCAGAACCCTAGCCCGTAACATTTGGTGTCAGAATTGGGGATTTGGAGATGCCACTGACTCCGAGAGAGGATACTTCTGGAGTGAGGACCAGGTCCAGAGGTGCTGCGGAGACCACGCCCACTGCCCCTCAGGCTACGCCCACTGGCCATAGGAATACGCCCACTGGCCATAGGAATACGCCCACTGGCCATAGGAATACGCCCACTGGTCCCGCCCACCAGGCCACGCCCATCGACCAAGCCACGCCCCCTGGCCCCGCCCACCAGGCCTCGCCCGTAGAGGAGACACAGCATACCTGCCCAGCGGCTCCGCCCACTGGCCACGCCCACCAGGCCACGCCCACCGAAGACATTAAACCTCCGTCACGTACAATGGAGGTTTTGGATATGTCGTGCCTGATGGCAATGTTGAAGGGCATGCGAGAAGAACAGAGCAAGCAGATGCAGTGCCTGCAAGAAGAACAGAGAGGCCTGCGAGAAGAACAGAAGGCAGATCAACAGGTGATCCTTTCTGCCGTTACAAAGTTCAGTGATACGGTAGCTAAGCTACATGAACATGTAGAGGTAGTGACCGAACGGGTTACCAAATTAGAGGAGGACCTACAAAGTCTGAAAAACGGCCTCACTGGACTAGAGCAGGAAGTTCGGCGTATAAAAGCTGCTGGAGTTACATCGAGCGGAGTTGTCAGCATAAGCCAGGGGCCTAAAGTGAAGGTGCCTCCGTACGATGGTACTACATCTTGGGTCGCCTACCGACAGCAGTTCCAGACTGTCGCTGCTTCAAACGGGTGGACGGACGAACAGAGCCTGACAGCCCTCACCGTCGCGCTCAGAGGTTCGGCTTTATCTGTCCTGGAGGCACTGCCCACCTCAGGCAGCGAGTTCAAAGATCTGCTGGAGGCACTTGAGGCTAGATACGGGGAACGACACCTGGAACACGTTTTTCGTGCCCAGCTACGTGACCGGACTCAGCGCCTGGGTGAAGGACTTCAACAATGGGCGTTGGAAATTGAGAAGCTGGTTCGAAAGGCGTACCCTTCTGCGGATAGTAAAATGGTGGATACCAATATATTGCAAGCCTTCGTCGACGGAATTAGGGATCTTGAAATTAGGGCTGCAGTGAAGCTTCGCCACCATTCTTCATTAAAAGAAGCTCTGGCACACGCCCTGGAAGTTGAAGCTGTGCGTCATGATATCCGGTATAAACTTCGAGAAGTTAAGGAGGAGGTCAAAGAGATCAAGACACCGCCCAAGAGGAACTCCAGGCCCATGTGTTACAAGTGTGGAGAAAGAGGGCATCTGCAGTTCACGTGTCCTAAGAAGGAGAGGCAACCGACCAAAACAGATGACAGACTGGGTGCGCGCCTCAACAAAATGGAGCAGCGTTTTGAGGAGTTCGTAAAGAAGCATGACGCTCCGGCCTCCACTGTGAATCAGAGAAACGAAGCCAGGATTCCGAGGCGAGTACTGTCTGGAGCGGAGAAAGCCCAGGTAACCAGAATCTCACAAGTATGCAATGGGAACAAACTGTCAAGAAGGCCGTGTCCGGAAGACTGCAAGCACTGTGCCAAACCACAGACAAAGGAACTGCCATTGAGGTTGTCAAGAATGAGTCCATCGAGATCTTGGGAAGACGAGACGATGAAAGAAGCACAGGAAGATGACGAAGATGTACGGCTCATTGATGCATGGAAGAAACGAAGCGAGGACAAGCCAAGATGGTGCGAAGTGGCTCCTACTAGTGCTGTCACCAAGGCATACTGGGCTCAATGGGACAGTTTTATTCTTCGGAACGGAATACTTTACCGCAAATGGGAGAAACCTAACGGCAGAGAGTTCCATCTTCAGATAGTTGTCCCAAGAGATAAGGTACAAGATGTCCTTCGTGAAGCACATGACGGCGTGTCAGGTGGACATTTGGGCGTAAAAAGGACTTTAACAAAGATTCGAGAAAGGTTTTACTGGCTCCATTGTCGTGAAGATGTGCAAGATTGGTGCCGCAAGTGTGCTACTTGCGCCGCGGTGAAAGGCCCATCAACGAGAAGCCGAGGAAATCTGCAACTTTATAACGTTGGTGCACCATGGGAACGCATTGCAGTTGATGTGGCTGGACCGTTCCCAGTAATGGAATCAGGAAATAAGTATTTCATGGTAGTTACGGATTACTTCACTAAATGGCCAGAGGTATTCGCCATACCCAATCAAGAAGCCACGACTGTTGCCTCCAAGTTGTTTGAGGAAGTAGTTTGCCGGTTTGGTGTGCCCTTGGAAATACACTCCGACCAAGGCAGGAACTTTGAGTCTCAAGTATTTCAAGAACTCTGTAAAATATTGGGAATGCATAAGACTAGGACCACCCCATATCATCCTCAATCTGACGGCATGGTAGAAAGATTTAACCAAACACTTGAGAGACATTTAGCAAAAGTCGTTGACAGGCACCAGAGAGACTGGGACAAATACATACCGCCATTTCTTCTGGCCTACAGAACGGCAGAACATGAAAGCACGAAGGTAACCCCGGCGCGTGTAAATTTTGGCCGAGAACTGAGAATACCAGTAGATCTGCTGACTGGAGGCCCTCCTGACGACTCACGTTCTCTACACGACTACATTTCCGAGTTACGTGAGAAAATGCGAGAGATTCATGACATAGTACGGGAAAACGGATTGGAGTCGAGTGAAAAAATGAAGACTAGGTATGACCGCCGAGCAAATACAAGCGGCTTCGAAGAAGGAGCACTAGTCTGGCTTCGCAATGTAACTCGACGAAAAGGAAAATCTCCGAAATTGCAGACAAGATGGGAGGGACCGTACAAAGTGGTAACTCGGTTAAATGACGTGACGTACCGAATTCAACGGCAGCCAAGAGGTGCACAAAAAGTGGTTCACATCGACCGCTTAGCTTCTTATCACGGCAGTAATGAAGATGCTCGGGACGAGCATCTCTAAGAGGGGAGCAGTGTCGCGGTCCTACCCCGAACCATCTAGAATAGAGCCTTCTGGAAGCCTATCGAATAGTCGCCGCATGCTGCGTTTTAGTAAACAATAAAACGCTGCAAGCAATAATGACTCGTATGTCCACTAGAGTAAGGTTCAAATCTCTTTAAATGAGTAACTGTTCGAGCGACCTTGCCGCGTGTACCGAGTGTAGGTACATAGTTACGGGAATGTTCTAGAACCCTGGCCGGCGGATATAAATAGCGGCCGCCGCGGCGCGCTGTCAGTTCCGTTTGGAATAGCGAAGAGTGAACTTCGAGCGAACATACCTGCGATACGAGCGAACCTACGACCTCAGCGATACTATTGGACTTCGATTAGACCTGCGATTGGAATCTACGTGTGGACTTCGTGTCGTGAAGACCTGCAGACCAGACCCTGCGTGAATAAATCCTAAGAAGTGGTCATTGGCGTTTTACATCCAAATCCAGAACCCTAGCCCGTAACAATATAATATTACACACTCGAGATGAAAATACTAACTACTATAGTATTTTCTAAGGTTAACACGAGCAGTAGACATAATTAAAACTGTTTTTATATGGATTTATGCTCGTTTATTACATTTTTTACAATTTTCCAACGTTTCGGCACTTTTTCAGGTGCCGTGGTCCCGGGTGGTCATCCGAAATTGTAAAAAATGTAATAAACGAGCATAAATCCGTATAAAAACAGTTTTAATTAATACTAACTACTGTTACTACTCTAACAATTTGGAATTTAGTATAGGGTCTAGGTAAAAGTTTGTGAGCATGTGTGTATGTTTGTTACTTCTTCACGTCCAAACGGCTGGAGCGATTTTAATAAAATTTGGTATGGTCTTAATCGACACCCTGGATTAACATATAGGCTAGGTTTTATTACAGAAAAATGTATTATTCCCATGGGAAAACTGATAAAACGCGGGTAACACCGCAGGGCATAGCTAGTATTTAATATAAGCAGTGACCAGAAATGGGTGAGAAGAGCCAAAGATTGGGTCAGTGGTGTGTTTGGGAGAGGCCCATGTCCAACTGTCTAATCAGACAGTGCCTGATTATATTGATGATGTGTTTTCGAACAATTTTTAACGCTACTCAGTGTTGAAGCAGTATGAACTAAATTTAAGAGTACAGCCAACATAAATACAGATACCCTTACCCTTTTCGAAAATTCAAATCAAATATTTGATCAAAGATTTCGGACGAGCCTCGGTTTCATTTGAGTTTCTTCATCCATAAATTCTGCTAGCCATAGTGATGTTATTTGAAAATTAAAAATTGACTTTTTTTTATTTTAACAAAGTTAAAGAATATCACTATTTTTAGTGCGGCATCGTAACATAACATATTTACATAATATAACAGTTACATACCTACAGACATTGCTTCTGGCCCCACACTAGGGTACCCTGTGTCGTGCGAACCAGAACCAGCGACGTCACAAACATGTAAACATCCAAGACCTGGGGGTTTTTTCGTTCCCCAGCCGGGGTTTGAACGCGGGACCTCTTGCGTTGTAGGCAGATGCGCTACCGCTGCGCTACAACAGAGGTCGTCATTTCAATTAAATAGTTACGATACTTATATCGTAGTTTTATTATGATTGTATTCTGTAAGCTGTTTTGTACACCGAATACAATAAATTTGAGTACCTGAAGCAATACAGTACCACACTAAGCCCTAAATATATTACAGTAACTTATGTTTATGCGAATGCGGTGTAAAAATGGTTATTCATTTTTAGCTTAAGAGCTTTTCAGTTTCTTCATAGAGAAAATAGCCAATAACCATGACGTTAGTTAGTTATCTTTTACGTTGGTGAAAAGTAGAAGAATTGTAGACTTGACTAAATTATTTAAAAATATTTTTTACAGAAAACGGCTACAACGAGGATGGAGTCATAACGGCCACAGAAAATATGGAGCAGTTGACAGAAGACTCCATCCAGCAGACAGTCTATATTGAACAAAACCCTGATGAGTCCGATAATGACGATGACCTGATCCAACCAGATGCCAACGAAGTAGAGGTTGAGTGGACCAAGTATGATTCACAACGGCTCTTAACATTCTATGCTGATAACCGAGAAACCTTCATTTCTGGCTCTACTAAGAGGAAATTTCTTTGGTCCGTAGCATGCAAGACTATGCTGATGGGCAAAACGCCTTACTCATGTGAAGTCCACTTGAACGAGCTGATGAGAAATTATGCACAAGCTCTGATAGATCAAAGAAAAGGTGTGACCGGCAATTGGCAGACATGGCCGCTGCTGAGTATGACGCAGCAAGTTTTCCACGACGACAGTCACTTGGAGAGCGTCATAGAGCAGTTGAACTCACAGGAAGAGACTATAGTGCCAGAAATGGTCACCGAAAATGAAGTAGAAAATACTATAAGTGTTAAAAAGGTCAATGCGTCACGGTCAACTGCTGACCAAAATGTTGTTAACATGCTGACTCTATATCTCAAACATAAGAATTCATTGAAACACTTGCAAAAGGACTTCTGGCAGCGAGGGCTTTGGGAGACCATTGCTCTGGAACTGGGCAATGAAGAGGATGCTGAGTACTGGCACAAACGGTTTCTAAACTTCAAGCATAACTACATTCGCCTCCTCGAGAAACGCAAGGCGGAGGGCCCTGGGGCCATTAATTGGCCATACATGGATTTGTTTGACCAAATATACGCCACCGACGAGGAGTTCCAACGCAAATACAAGTCGCCCTCTGTACAGATTTTGTCCAACCAAGTTGTGAAAATTGAACATAACGTCACTATTGACACAGATAACATTTGGAATAGCGCCGAAGTGACTGTGCTAGTCAAGTACTACTATGACTGCTTTGACGAGTTCCAAGACCCGACTATACCAAAGAAGTTTCTGTGGAACGAAGTGGGCCGTTTGCTGGACAAAACCGCTGAATTGTGCAAAGACAAATATGAGAGTCTGAAAAGTGAACACATAGCTAAATACATTAGTGAACGTTATGACATTGTCAACCGTATACCCGTTGAAATACTCTTCGATAACATAATCTGCAAGGAGACTGAAATAGAATTGTGTAAGACAAACAGTCTGAAGAAAACTGTGCAAACAGGGCAGTGGACTACTGAAGAGCTCGATGAATTGGTGCAGTTCATTTGCAACTGCGTTGATATGTTTAAAGATCCGATTTGCTACTTTGTGTGCTGGGCCGTCATAGCACATAAAATGAAAAAAAATATCCTAGATTGTCGGCGACAGTTGGAGGAACTAGTGACTCTGTATAAGACTATCTTGGCCGATAAAAAGGAGAATCCTGACATGCAAATCGATTGGAGGTACATTGACTTGTTCGACAGAATCTATGATTATGGAATGGACGAGAAATTGCTAGCTGGCCATGATAATTTGAAGTCGAAAGATTCACATGTTGAAAATAATGGTAAGTTGTCATTTTAAGGCCGGATTTACTCGGGTTGATTTTCAGCCCTGCGGCAATTCACCAGTTGCCGCCTCCAAAGCCGAATTGCTGCCCCATTTACACGAGTCGATGAAAATCTCGGGTGACTAGTTCATTTTGCTCCTCCTCCAGCGATCTCCTGCGGTTGAGCATTATCGTTATCATACCTTTTATGTCCCTACTTCTGGGGCACGGGTCTCTTCCTGCATCGCAGGAAGGTTAGGCCAAGTCCGGTTTGGTGGAGAATTGTAAGCAGTGGCGGGACTTACTGTCAGAAGTTATCAAGCCGCCCGTAAGGCCTCTGACATGGCTTAACGATTGCCATTACATGACAGCCGGCACCAACGGCTTAGCGTGCCTTGCGAAGCACGGAAGCGCTCGGGAAAATGCCACTAGCGGTAGTCACGGAACGGTCACCCAGCCCGCACCTGACCGCGCCTATTGTTACTCACCCGATGGACTTACTAGACTTTTTGTCGAAATAGTCTAGAATAGTCTAGTAAGTTGATCCTTACTAGACTTTTCTAGACTTTTATGGTTTCAAATCAATAATATACTAGTAATAGTAGTACAATAACTATTGCATGAACGTGGCGATTTCACTGTATTGCTGCTTTAAATGTAAGCCCGCACACGTATCATCACACTTTTGAGGCGCCGATGTTGTAAAACATACGTCTCGTGACCGATCCCTTTATCTGTCATACTGTAATTCACCAACTGACTCGAGGACCAGTGTGCTTAGTGCGAGTTTGACAGATCCAATCGAATAACTTTACTACCGCGTTAATCGAGCATTGAGTAGTGAGTATGAGTAAGTTAACCGTTCGAACTGGCAAAACGCTGTCACAGGACAACTCGCACTCGTGTTTATTCGTGTTTTGTCTGGTAAACGTGTTCACTTCTCAACGTAAACCATTACAACTCGCACTCAGCAATTTTAATTTCCATACTTGTCGCTAGGAGGCGCTTCCTCGATGCCATAGAAATATGAGTTTACGTTAACGCGATCGAGTAGTTAAAAAACTCGCACTAAGCACTCTGGTTTCGTCACGACTTCCCTTCACACTTAGCTGGTGGTTTTGCAACTACACATTCACGAAAGGTTTTTTTTAAAAAAAACATGTCCCAGGCACTATAGCGTCGTGGTCTCTTCACCCATCTAGAGTGAGTGAGGATACCACTGGACGCTGTATAAATCATCTCATTACGTAGATGCTAAAAAGGTCAATCACAATTCACGAATGAATCTTTCTCGAGGCTAAATGCGAAATTCTTAGGTCTAACTAAATATATATCTTTCTCTCCTATATCTTACAATTATAAATGCGAACTATCGCATTTGATTCCCGATTTTTGCTCAATAACGTCAGATCGGCTGAATGGATAAAATTTGCAGAGATAGATTATTGTCTGCACACAATCTACTTTTATCCTGGAAAAAATCACAACAAATTTCTACGTGAGCAAATTGTGGGCTAGTAAAGAAATAAAACAGTATAAGCAACAGTACAAGCACTTATTTGTATTTTTTCCAGCCAATGCGTCCACCAACGCTGGTCGTAAGTCGAGCAAAAGCAACGAATTCCACGAAAACGGCCCCGACGACGAAGATTTCGACGAGAGCGGCTTCGCAAAGTCCTCGCGTAAAGCCTTCAAGATCTTGGAATTCTACCAGAGGAACAAGGCGAAATTCACATCGACCAAGAAGCAGTCGTCCTTATGGGCCGTACTCGGCAAAGAGTTGTCCCTGACGGCCACACAGTGCGCGCACCGTTTTAGAAACCTCAAACAAGTTTACGTACAGTACGTCCAAAGGGAGATCAGCAAACCGGACAAGCCAATAATGTGGCCGTACTACCAACTCTGCAAAAAGGTCTTCGGCTACAGAGAACTGAAAAACAAACTTAAGAACAGCAACTTTGACCCAAACGACAAGGAAGACTGGTCCTCCACAGACATTAATCATCTGATAGCGTACTTTGCGAAGCACTACAATGAAATCACAGAGAATTCCCACGAGTTGAGCCTGTGGGCGGAGTTGTCGGGCGAGATTGGAAGATCGCCGGCCGCCTGCCGCGACAAGTTCCTCGAATTAAGGAAGTCGTACAGGAAACTGAAGACTATGAAGACGAGGAATCCCTCGGTCAAGGTGAACTGGAAGTACTTTACGACCTTCGATGAGTTGTACCAGTACGCATCTGCTGGTGGTTTGGAAGGGTTCGAGGCTATGGAGGTCGACGAGGACATCAATAAGGGCCTGCAAGAAGGTTGGTTGCATGTTTTTTATTCTTAATTTTTACTGGAATCAATAAAAGATGGGTTTTCACATTGATTTCTATCAGGGATTTTCTTCTTAATTTTTTTAAAACTTTTTTCTTTCTAGCCAGTTGTATTACTACAATAACTTCAAAAAGGTTTCAAATTAAGTATAACATCTAAATCAAATAAAATATCCCAATAAGGTCAAATTTTTATTTAAAACAAGTTATGATTTTATTCTACCTTCGTTTTAAAAACCTATTTAGAGGCTAAAAATTCCACCCATGCCGGGATTCGAACCCGCGACCTCTGGCTATCCGTGCCAGCGCTCTTTCCAACTGAGCTAATGGGCGACTCACCGGCATCAGTGAAATTTCGAACCTCTTTAACCTCTTCGTTGTTCAGCGATAATTCCGTAGGAGCCATTCAGTGATTACGTAACCCCTCTACTCTTTATACGTAAAATTCTATATCATTTTTCAGAATAATACGATGTTTGAAAGGATAGAATTCTGAATGCACACTTCATTAACTAAATCCCGAAAATCCCACGTAAGTAAAATAATATTTACCTACTTTATACATTCCAGATGACGACATCCAATGCATCTTCGTAATTCCAGAGGGTCAAGACGTGAACGACCTAAACAATTTACAGGTTGTGTCCGAAGAAAACACTGTAAGTTCTGAACCCGCCAAAATCCCCGCCAAATGGAACAAACAGAGCAAGAAACGGCTTCTATTCCTATATTTGAACTACATCAAGGCGCATAGCCTCACGGAGATCAATCGGAACGAGATGTGGAAAGAGTTAGCGTCGAAGTTGAATAAATCCACGCTGTCCTGTAGAAAGATGTTCGCGAAACTGAAAAAGATGAGACTCGCTGCGAAAGACGACGAAGTGAAAAAACAGACTCCATACTACGCCCTGCTCGAGAAGATCATAGCTCTGAAGCCAAAGTTCAAGAAGAACACTGCACAAAACAACGAGACTTTGATAGAAGAATCGGCGTGTAAAGACGTACCTATGTCCACCGAAAACGTGCAGAAAGCTTTAGAGTTCTACTTGGAAAACGTCGAGGAGTTCGTCAGCCCGCGTTTCGAGAAGAAATACGCTTGGAATAACCTTTCCAAAGCCGTCGGCGAGCCCCTGAACAAGGTCTTCAACAAGATAAACTATTTAAAGAACAACATCGAAGAGAACTCCCCCTTCATTGATATTCTACGACAAATAGAAGCGAAAGAAAACGCCATAAAAGTTCACACGGGAAATGACGAAAGTAAGGTCTCAGATGAAACGGAAACTGCTTGGACCGATAGTGAAACTGAGCAACTGCTCATCTGGTATCTAGCTAACCTCGAAAAGTTTAAAAATCCCAAGTTTGTCCGCAAGTATCTGTGGATTGAGTCAGCCAATATACTGTCCAAAACTCCCCTCGCTTGCTCCAAGAAAATGTCCGAAGTAAGAACGGAGTACAGGAATATGGTTCGCGAAAAACCTGACGAATTGAATGCGTGGAAGTTCTACGAATTGTGCCAGAAGATCTACGGTACTGGTAAACAGAAGGCCTCGGAAACGGGACAAGAGTAGGTCCGAGAAAACTCAATTCTATCTTGATGGCAATCAGCCGATGTCGACAAATTCTATAGCCGTGTTCGTGCAAAATGGACAAACACTTTGAAAGTTGCGACTTTTGGCTGTGAAGGCTTTCCAAGAGTGATTGAACGGAAAAATAGGTCTCTATGGTACAGGTACCTATTATTATTGAAAAAACGCGCGAATGTTACTCTAACCAATATTCCATGATTTATTTTAAGGGACTATCCTTACATAGCCAGCCCCTGATCTACGATTATTATTACCCGGAGCAAAAGCTTGCCGCCTAGCTAAAACCTATTAAAATGTGTGCTTGAAATGAAAAATGTAACCTTCCAAGGCACGTGACGCGCGCCCCACCTTTTTACCAATTTTGTTCTCAAACGATGACGTATATTTCAAGTCCTAAAAAACTTAATGCGGCATTCAATAAGCGCCTTGACTACGTAACTTTCCGCTTCTGCAAAAACGAAATATCTACTGAACTTTGTCGTACAATTATGTGGCTCAATATTAATGTGGCTGTCACATATCAGATATCCACTGAAATGCATTATCCACTACATCTGAGACATATTACACGTCATATCTGTTCATCAGCACAGCAGATCTAAGCTTAACATTCCGCTTTTGCACACAGATGTATAGGTTCGTGAAAAGTTAAAGAATCATGGCGCTGGGGCCTAATTATTCTCACCAAATCCTATCGGAATCCTGACGTTTGTGGTGGTGCGCGCAATAGATGAGCTGCTCCTATATTACCGCTTAAGCCTCTGAATGCTATATTTCTGTCTATTGGGAACGCTAGCGCAAGCTATAATGTCGACCTCTGTGGCGCAGCGGTAGCGCATCTCCCTACCATGCAAGAGGCCCCGGGTTCGAAGCCCAGATAGGGCCAAAAAAAACCACAGGTCTTGGTAGTGTACATGTTTGTGATGTCGTTGTTTCTGGTACCCACGACACAGGGTATCCTAGTGTGGGGTCAGAAGCAATGTATGTGCCTGTATGTAAATGTTATGTTATATAAAATCCACCAACATCTCTTTATAATAACGAAGTAATTTATTTATTGAGAGTTTGAAATTTAATTTGAGACACCCTTCTGGCGTCACCAAACCAGGATACCTGTTCTAGGCGAGGACCATCATGAAAATATCACGTAATATATTTTCATACAACGTGAAATGGTTTTCCAAACTAAATAATTAGCACTGTAACCACTTAATTCAATTAACTAGCTGGATTAGCGTTATGATACTGTTTATCATCATCGACCCATTATGTCCCCACCGAGGGGCACGGGTCTCTTCCCTGAGGAAGGTATAGGTCATACTCCACCTCAGGGGCCAAGTCCGGATTGGTGGAGGCTTGCAAGACTAGTGGCCTGTCTTACTGTCAGTAGTTTTCAAGACGCACGCACGACTCCCATTTATCGACGGTAGCCGGCACCAACTGCTTAGCGTGCCTTGCAAAGCACCGAACCGCTCGGAAAAATGCGACTAGTGATACTCCTAGACGGTCACCCATCCATGCACTGAACACGCCCTATTTTGCTTAACCTTAGTGATCGTTTAAGATCACTCAGGCCTCCGAGAAATGCCTCCTGAAGAAATGTAATGTTTTAAGAAATTAAAAATGTATAAAATCGTGCGATAGCTCACGTCGCTAATCCTACTGATTCCTACTCGAACCTGGGAGCCGATTCTCGCCCATGCGAATAGAAAGCGTAGACGCAAAATATTATAAGGCTTAGACATTTGTCGCATAAAAATAAGATTAGATAACTCGACAGAGTCATCATTAGACATTTATTTTCTCATTCGCATTTAATCTAGCATGGCGTTCAGAATACAGATTTAGGCTGACGCTCGACTTATTACGTAGAATTCCAAGTCATAGTCAAGTATAAGCCTAAAGAGTCGTATACGACTTATTTGCTAATGAAGTGAGAATTGGCTCACTGCCCTGTTTTGTTTCTCTATGTTGGCGTCGACACTTCTTATTTCTATTCGGATTCAGTACCAATGGTATCATTTGTAAATAAGGAATTATGTATGGGTTCGTGTCATACGACTGTTATACTTATTTTTTAGTTCACTTTGTATGAAACTATGTACTTTTAGTCAATAAATTGAAAAATAGTAAAATGTTATATTCTTTTTTTTAATGCACTAACCCGTGCTAAGGACAATTTTTAAAAACCTATTTAGAGGCTAAAAATTCCACCCATACCGGGACTCGAACCCGCGACCTCTGGCTAACCGCGCCAGCGCTCTCCCATCTAATGGGCGACTCACCGGCATCAGTGAAATTTCGAACCTCTTTACAATACTCTCTGTATTACGTACAGGTAGCAACATCTGGCTGAAGTTTGCATCACTTGCAGCCCCGAGTTACCTACTTTGCAGTTAGGTTTAGGTTTCGTAAAATTTTATTTATGCCTTTCATTATGGAATCTCTATCATATACTATATCTATCATATAGTCGACAGCATATTGTTACGGGCTAGGGTTCTGGATTTAGATGTAAAACGCCAATGACAACTTCTTAGGATTTATTCACGCAGGGTCTGGTCTGCAGGTCTTCACGACACGAAGTCCAAACGTAGATTCCAATCGCAGGTTCAATCGAAGTCCAATAGTATCGCTGAGGTCGTAGGTTATCGCTCGTATCGCAGGTATGTTCGCTCGAAGTTCACTCTTCGCTATTCCAAACGGAACTGACCAGTGTTGCCAGAGCCTACTCAGCCCAGGTTGCCATTTGTAGGTTCAAATGTTGCCATCTCAAACCAAAGGTTGCCATATGATTTTTTTTTTATTTTATCACTATAAAAATATTTATACATATTGAGTACTGTTTATGATAAAAATTTTAATCCAATTATCCTGTTTTCCAAAAATGTTAATCCTTTTGGTTGATAAATAATTAATTTTACAAATTCGGTTTTCCTTAAAAATTTAAATCCATTTTTTTCTGAAAAATAAAAATATAATTAAATATAAAATAAAAGACAAAAATGGAATAAAGACCCTTTTTCACCACACAAACACATTTATCTAGAAGCTGATGTTTTTCAAAATTTAAAAAAATATATATGTGTAAGTGCCTGTGCATTTTAAATCCAATATCAAAAACATGCAAAAAAATTAATATAAATTTTCCAGCACCTTCAATTAGTGGTTAGTATTTTATTTTCCTATCCAACATGGTTTTTGTTGGCTCAAATGTAACTGCATCTTTAACGGATGTTTTCCCAGCCATTAATGACGATATTGTGTTTGTATTGAAACGGTTTCTGTTAACAGTCTTTATAAGTTTCAGCTGACTGAAAATACGTTCCACGCAGGCATTTGAGCAGGCAGCACAAAAAGCAAGTTCACAACTTTTATTAAATTGGGGAATGCTTTACTATTTGAAGAATTTTTAATTTTAAATATGGTTCTCCAATACTCTTCGGCATTTTCTGTTTCACAATCAACAGAGTCCAACAGCGCATGGCTCGTCCATTCCGTGTGCAATTCTTGAATGTTTATGTGAGGTGATAAGTTTGGAAAACGTGCAATAACATAATATAAAACCTGATGATCGTTCGCCTGAGCTTTTCGTGGATCTACGATTTTTTCGATCACCTCAAAAAGTGGGTCTGTGAAATCAAATCTTTTAATAATTTGACCAACCAGCTCAATATAAAATGCTAAGCAATTTTTTTGGAATGTCTGGATTTGTTCCATTGGTGGTTGGGCTACTTCAATAAAAAGAGAACTTACCAATACATTTAAACCAAAAGTATTAGAAACCACGAAAAAATAGTATATTTCATTACAAGTGCGGAAAGGCTGTCATTGCAAAGAGTTCCGACAAATGTCTACCCGAGCCGAGGCGCAGCCGAAGGCGAGGGTTGACAGTCGGAACAAGTTGCAATGACGGTTCCGCACGTGTACTGATGAACGACTATTTTTATACAGTTGCGAAAAAAATAAGCAATTTAATAAAGAAAAATTACTTGGAAAATGGCTCCAACCGTAAAAAAATATAAGCAGATTTTTTTTCTTCACCCATTCTACTAGGCAAAGGGAACTATGCCCATACAGCTAAGTCTTCAGTAGATTTTTTTTATAGATATGAAATGAAAATGAAATTTAATGAGATGAAATTAAATGAAACCTAACTTAACTCATTAAATCTGATATTGAAACAAATTAGTAGCTCATAAAAACTTCTATGTTTTTTTTTTAGTAAAAACTTCATGGTTGGTTTTTCTTTTTAATAGACATTATTTTGACAGTTGGGAAAGAAAACGCACGAGTGCGGGAAAGGTAAAAAAAAGCTCGCGTGTGTAATAGCCCACATCCCGCACGTTAAACGTCCCTGTATGTAATACGCCACTTTTTGAGCAACTTAAAAACTTCTTTGCACTGCACTGCTTGCAGCTCGGGCCGCAAACTTCTGCGATCTCAGCCTTTCTTTGTATTACCACCCTATCATAGTTGTGTAATGTACTATTATCTCTAGCTTTACCAAAATAGACCTTTTGCGTGTAGAAATAAGGGTACAATTTGTTTGCAAACTAAAAGTATTGTTTTCATTTAGGAATAAAAATGCATTCAAGATTTTGATTTTGGTCAATTCGATGCGTTCAGTTGATCTGCGAAAGATATTCGATATTTTTTACTGATGATCGCGCGACAAGTCGAAAAGTTGCCAAAAAGTTGCCATTTGAGCTTGGTTGCCATTAGGTTGCCACGAAGGGTCAAATGTTGCCAAAATGGCAACCAAAGTTGCCAAATGGCAACGCTGGAACTGACAGCGCGCCGCGGCGGCCGCTATTTATATCCGCCGGCCAGGGTTCTAGAACATTCCCGTAACTACGTACCTACACTCGGTACACGCGGCAAGGTCGCTCGAACAGTTACTCATTTAAAGAGTTTTGCACCTTACGATAGTGGACATACGAGTCATTATTGCTTGCAGCGTTTATTGTTTACTAAAACGCAGCATGCGGCGACTATTCTAGATGGTTCGGGATAGGACCGCGACACTGCTCCCCTCTTAGAGATGCTCGTCCCGAGCATCTTCATTACTGCCGTGATAAGGAGCTAAGCGGTCGATGTGAACCACTTTTTGTGCACCTCTTGGCTGCCGTTGAATTCGGTACGTCACGTCATTTAACCGAGTTACCACTTTGTACGGTCCCTCCTATCTTGTCTGCAATTTCGGAGATTTTCCTTTTCGTCGAGTTACATTGTGAAGCCAGACTAGTGCTCCTTCTTCGAAGTCGCTTGTATTTGCTCGGCGGTCATACCTAGTCTTCATTTTTTCACTCGACTCCAATCCGTTTTCCCGTACTATGGCATGAATCTCTCGCATTTTCTCACGTAACTCGGAAATGTAGTCGTGTAGAGAACGTGAGTCGTCAGGAGGGCCTCCAGTCAGCAGATCTACTGGTATTCTCAGTTCTCGGCCAAAATTTACACGCGCTGGGGTTACCTTCGTGCTTTCATGTTCTGCCGTTCTGTAGGCCAGAAGAAATGGCGGTATGTATTTGTCCCAGTCTGTCTGGTGCCTGTCAACGACTTTTGCTAAATGTCTCTCAAGTGTTTGGTTAAATCTTTCTACCATGCCGTCAGATTGAGGATGATATGGGGTGGTCCTAGTCTTATGCATTCCCAATATTTTGCAGAGTTCTTGAAATACTTGAGACACAAAGTTCCTGCCTTGGTCGCAGTGTATTTCCAAGGGCACACCAAACCGGCAGACTACTTCCTCAAACAACTTGGAGGCAACAGTCGTGGCTTCTTGATTGGGTATGGCGAATACCTCTGGCCATTTAGTGAAGTAATCCATAACTACCATGAAATACTTATTTCCTGATTCCGTTACTGGGAACGGTCCAGCCACATCAACTGCAATGCGTTCCCATGGCGCACCAACGTTATAAAGTTGCAGATTTCCTCGGCTTCTAGTTGGTGGGCCTTTCACCGCGGCGCAAGTAGCACACTTGCGGCACCAATCTTGCACATCTTCTCGACAATGGAGCCAGTAAAACCTTTCTCGAATCTTTGTTAAAGTCCTTTTTACGGCCAAATGTCCACCTGACACGCCGTCATGTACTTCACGGAGGACATCTTGTACCTTATCTCTTGGGACAACTATCTGAAGATGGAACTCTCTGCCGTTAGGTTTCTCCCATTTTCGGTAAAGTATTCCGTTCCGAAGAATAAAACTGTCCCATTGAGCCCAGTATGCCTTGGTGACAGCACTAGTAGGAGCCACTTCGCACCATCTTGGCTTGTCCTCGCCTCGTTTCTTCCATGCGACAATGAGCCGTACATCTTCGTCATCTTCCTGTGCTTCTTTCATCGCCTCATCTTCCCAAGATCTCGATGGACTCATTCTTGTCAATCTCAATGGCAGTTCCTTTGTCTCTTGTTTGGCACAGTGCTTGCAGTCTTCCGGACACGGCCTTCTTGACAGTGCGTCAGCATTTCCATGCGCCTTTCCGCTGCGGTGTTCAATAATAAAGTCATACTCCTGCAGTTGTTCGATCCATCGAGCAACTTGCCCCTCTGGATTTTTAAATTGTAACAGCCACTTCAGGGCGGCGTGGTCAGTGCGAAGCGTAAACCGCACGCCAAGGAGATATTTGCTGAAGTGCTGTACGGTCTTTACCACAGCCAAGAGCTCCCTTCTTGTCACACAATAGTTCCTTTCAGGTTTTGATAGCGATTTACTGAAATATGCCATCACAACCTCTCTGTCGCCCTGTTTCTGCGATAACACTCCTCCGATCGCTGTGTTACTGGCGTCAGTGTCAACAATGAATTGGCCGTTAGGCTGTGGGAATCCCAAGATTGGGGTCTCGCAAAGACATTTTCTTAATTTTTGAAATGAACTCTCACATGTGTCATCCCAATGAAATGACTGCTTGTCTTCAGTCAGTCTGTGTAAAGGCTTGGCAATTTCAGAGAACCCCTTAACAAACCGTCTATAATATGAGCATAGCCCTAAAAATGCTCGCACTTCAGTCTTGTCTTTGGGAGTAGGCCATTTTTGCACTGCTTCGATTTTGGCTGGATCGGTCTGTATGCCTTCGCTGGTTATCACATGGCCGAGATAACTAACCTTGTTCTTAAATAAACTGCATTTCTTCGGATTTAACTTTAAGTTTGCTCCCATTATCTTCTTAAAAACTTGCTCTAGATTTTGTAAGTGGTCCTCAAAATCTTTACCCATGATTATGACGTCATCCAAGTAGACAAGGCAGGCTTCCCCAACTAATCCGGCCAGTACGCACTCCATAAGTCGTTCGAATGTAGCTGGCGCGTTGCACAATCCAAAAGGCATCACGTTAAATTGCCATAAACCTTTGCCAGTTGAAAAGGCTGTCTTCTCTTTATCCTTCGGATCAATTTCCACTTGCCAATAGCCCGATTTCAGATCTAATGTCGAGAACCATTTCATACCACTCAATGTGTCCAGGGTATCGTCTATTCGTGGCAGTGGATAACTATCCTTCTTGGTCACATCGTTAAGCCGTCGATAGTCTACACAGAACCTTGTGCTACCATCTTTCTTCTTGACCAACACTACGGGAGAACACCATGGGCTAGCAGAAGGTTCTATAATCTTGTTTCTCTTCATGTCTTCCAACATGTCTTGTACTTCCTTTTCTTTAGCAATCGGTATGCGCCTTGCTCGCTGACGAATAGGTCGCTCCTGTCCGGTGTCGATTTTGTGCTGAACTAACGATGTTCTTCCAGGATTCCCTTCGTCAGAGAAGATATCCCTAAAGCGCAGTAGCAACCTCTTAGCTTTCATGCTTTGCGAATAGCTCAGATTACTCTTAGAATCCTCAAGGAGCTTAGTGACTATAATTTCACTCCTGGTATTGGATGTTTTTGAGCTTGGAGATGATTGGCAGCTTCTCATCCAAACGGCTTCCTCGCACCTTCCAATAACGTCACCTTTGCTAAGGGTAATCTCACGATCGCCTATATTCACAACCCTCACTACAGCGGTCTTGCCTCCATAGACGAGAGTTCTTGCTGTCAGCAATTTCTGACTGGCTGCACTGTCTCGTGTATCTTCAATCAGCACACACCTATTCCGCTGATTCTTCTGACTCGGAGGCAGCTTCACCTTTACTTCAGTTTGTGCTCGTCCAGGTATTACGATTTTCCTCAGGCACGTGACATTTCCATCGGGACCGCCAAGTATGAAGTTCTCCTCATCACCACATTTAAAGACACCGTTAGTGACATCGATGTGACAGTTGTGTTTCTTCATAAATCCATAATTTCGGCTACGATCACGTCGTGAATATATGACGCCTCCCCAACCCATATCGTAACCGATCTTTCACCCAGGACGGGTATCTGCTGGCCAGAAGCGGAGAGAAGTCTGCATAAACTGGTGCCTTTGCGTCTCCCTACAGCTTTCACCAGGTCTGGTCTCACTATTGTTCTAGAGGCTCCTGTATCTAGGGTAATTTTGCACTCTACTTTGTTCACTGCACCGCGTATTAGTTAGACTGTTCCCATTCCATGCTTGTGAGATCTTGGTTACTGGGGCTACCTCCGCTCCAGCCAGTACCCGCCCCGCAGTCCTGGCTTTTACTCGTTTCCCTGATTCACGGTGAAGGGCGCAGCGTCATGCTTCTTTACGAATTCTTCAAAACGCTGCTCCATATTGTTGAGACGCGCATCCAGTCTGTCATCTGTTTTGGTTGCTTGCCTCTTCTTCTTAGGACACGTGAACTGCAGATGCCCTCTTTCCCCACACTTGTAACACATGGGCCCGGAGTTCTTCTTGGGCGGTGTCTTGATCTCTTTAACCTCCTCCGTAACTTCTCGAAGTTTATAACCTTGCCGGATATCATGACGCACAGCTTCAACTTCCAGGGCGTGTGCCAGAGCTTCTTTTAATGAAGAATGGTGGCGAAGCTTTACTGCAGCCCTAATATCAAGATCCCTAATTCCGTCGACGAAGGCTTGCAATATATTCGTATCCACCATTTTACTATCAGCAGAAGGGTAAGCCTTTCGAACCAGCTTCTCAATTTCCAACGCCCATTGTTGAAGTCCTTCACCCAGGCGCTGAGTCCGGTCGCGTAGCTGAGCACGAAAAACGTGTTCCAGGTGTCGTTCCCCATATCTAGCCTCAAGTGCCTCCAGCAGGTCTTTGAACTCGCTGCCTGAGGTGGGCAGTGCCTCCAGGACAGATAAAGCCGAACCTCTGAGCGCGACGGTGAGGGCTGTCAGGCTCTGTTCGTCCGTCCACCCGTTTGAAGCAGCGACAGTCTGGAACTGCTGGCGGTAGGCGACCCAAGACGCAGTACCATCGTACGGAGGCACCTTCACTTTAGGCCCGTGGCTTATGCTGACAACTCCGCTCGATGTTACTCCAGCAGCTTTAATACGCCGAACTTCCTGCTCTAGTCCAGTGAGGCCGGTTTTCACATATTTTAGGTCATCCTCTAATTCGGAAACCCGTTCGTTCACTACCTCTACATCTTCATGTAGCGTAGCGACCGTATCACTGAACTTTGTAACGGCAGAAAGGATCACCTGTTGATCTGCCTTCTGTTCTTCTCGCAGGCCTCTTTGTTCTTCTTGCAGGGACTGCATCTGCTTGCTCTGTTCTTCTCGCAGGCCTCTCTGTTCTTCTTGCAGGCACTGCATCTGCTTGCTCTGTTGTTCTTGCAGGCACTGCATCTGCTTGCTCTGTTCTTCTCGCATGCCCTTCAACATTGCCATCAGGCACGACATATCCAAAACCTCCATTGTACGTGACGGAGTTTTAACGTCTTCGGTGGGCGTGGCCAGGTGGGCGTGGCTACGAGGCGGAGCCTGTTGGTCGGTTGGTGAAACCTGGTGGTCAAGGCCGGTGGGCGGAGCCTGGTGCGAGGGGACGGTGGGCGTGGCCTGGTGGGCGTGGCCAGTGGGCGGAGCCGCTGGGCAGGTATGCTGTGTCTCTTCTACGGGCGTGGCCTGGTGGGCGGGGCCAGGGGGCGTGACTTGGTCGGTGGGCGTGGCCTGGTGGGCGGGGCCAGTGGGCGTATCCGTATGGCCAGTGGGCGTGGCCTGAGGGGCAGTGGGCGTGGCCCCCGCAGCACCTCTGGACCTGGTCCTCACTCCAGAAGTATCCTCTCTCGGAGTCAGTGGCATCTCCAAATCCCCAATTCTGACACCAAATGTTACGGGCTAGGGTTCTGGATTTAGATGTAAAACGCCAATGACAACTTCTTAGGATTTATTCACGCAGGGTCTGGTCTGCAGGTCTTCACGACACGAAGTCCAAACGTAGATTCCAATCGCAGGTTCAATCGAAGTCCAATAGTATCGCTGAGGTCGTAGGTTATCGCTCGTATCGCAGGTATGTTCGCTCGAAGTTCACTCTTCGCTATTCCAAACGGAACTGACAGCGCGCCGCGGCGGCCGCTATTTATATCCGCCGGCCAGGGTTCTAGAACATTCCCGTAACTACGTACCTACACTCGGTACACGCGGCAAGGTCGCTCGAACAGTTACTCATTTAAAGAGTTTTGCACCTTACGATAGTGGACATACGAGTCATTATTGCTTGCAGCGTTTATTGTTTACTAAAACGCAGCATGCGGCGACTATTCTAGATGGTTCGGGATAGGACCGCGACACTATTAAGCTTTAAAAATATGCATTAGAGTCACAGAACATAATTTATGTTCTGTGATTAGAGTGCAGACGCTATAATTATGTGACAGTTACAGGAAGGTCGTGGGTTCGAATCCCAGCATGTGCCAATAACTTTCTATAAGTCCATTTGTTTAGGTACCTAAAAAAATGTAAACAGCCTTGATGCGTCTTTTCATCGAAATGCACACTTTTTAAATCAAAATCCTTAAATTACCAATTCAATCTCAAAAATGTAATTTCATGAAATTCAAGTGATTATAATACTGCGTTCAGCTATTTTGACTGAAACACCCATTACCTACACAGCGTGACGTCACGCTTAGGTTAATATTGGTAAACTTCACCCGTGCTTTGTTGTTACTACTAGTGATTACTACATAGTAATCACTAGTAGTAACAACAAAGCACGGGTACATACTCGTACCTAGCGTGACGTCAGATTCGACGCCATGATGCGAGCTTTTTCCTCGCATCATGGCGTCGAATCTGAGTTTTGTTTTACCCTCAGATTTAAAATAACACCGGAGTAAAAACAAAGTTTTTTAAAGATGCCATTTCCAAAACTCGACATTGGCAGAATTCTGGGTAGCCATAAAATAAGAAATGATTGGTTTAAACTAATTTTAGACAAATTACTTTAATCTTCGTTGAATTAGTTTATTACTGAAATATACTTATATATTTTTGTGAATAATAAATGTGTCCCCACATTAGGAAAGAGGATTCCAAAATTTTTCGTCGTGCCTACTGTCACGATTTCAACCCTGTATGTCCCCACTGCTGGGGCACGTGTCTCTTCCTGTGTTGCAGGGAGATTAGGCCATACTCCACCACGGGGGCCAAGTCCGAATTGGTGGAGGGTTGTAAGACAGCGGCGGGACTTACCTACTGTCAGAAGTTATCAAGCCACCCATAAGGCCTCTGACACAGCTTAACGACTGCCATTACATGACATCCGGCACCCACGGCTTAACGTGCCCTGCGGAGCGGGACGGAAGCGATCGGAAAAATGCCACTAGCGGTAGTAACGGGACGGTCACACATCCTGCACCTGACCGCGCCTGTTGTTGCTTAACTCGAGTGATTAATTCCAATCACTCGGTTCGACTAGGCCACGAGCGCTTCTTGCCTACTGTCACAATAAACTACAAATAGCTCTATGAAACTCGGCCCTGGCCGTTGACTGTACCTACACAGGCGTGTCTCTTATAATCTTGTTAGCAGTTCCCCGTCAGTAGGTAATCCAGTAGCCAGGGAAACTCCAATAAAAACGGTGTTATAGCGAGAAAGTGACAGCTATTGTGAGCCAACTAGGTTTAAAATAATGTGAAATAAAAATGCGTAACACAGTGAAAGTTATGTGTTTCAAAACTTCAAGTAACTACTTACGGAAATCCCATTTGAAAGGTAATTATGTAGGAAGTCGTACAGTCTAGACAATATAGGTACCTACCTTTACAGTCGTGCGCCCTGCTCACTTACGATATGGTTGACTTTTAAATGAAAACGGAAAGGTAAATGTACTTATAATTGATCTGTCCTGGGACCTACAATTCAAGCTTTACTTTGACAATTCGGTGTAGGTACAAGACGTAGTCGAGTCTTCCCACCTGTATCTGTGGGATAAACATGTGGGGTTTAGGATAGACTGCAATATATATATGTAATATATAAAGGCAAGATACGCAATAGCCTCATTAGAGAACGTTGTGGACTGAAAGAGTATGTAGTGACTAAAATTGAGAAAGGAATGTTGCGTTGGTTCGGACATGTGGAGAGGATGAAGGAAGAAAGATTGACGAAACATATATTGCGAATGTGGATGGAAGGGACGTCCCAGGCGGACATACCTACATCGACCAAATAGGGGATTAGCAAAGGGGAAGATAAAAAATACCCGGAACCGGCGTGCGTGCATGCAACGACGTATGAACGTCGATGAGGGTGATCTGTCAGGATCGTGGCAAGTGGCAGTCCCTGGTCTTTGCCTACCCTTCTGGGATACAGCCGTGAGGTTATGTATGTGTGTATGCAATATATAACCCTAAATAACTAAATGCACTTCGACTTGTCATCAACAAGCATGAATTAGCAGTTCTATGAGGTTCAGGGTTCGGACCGATCGATTGCGGATCCAGTGATAACTTTTATTCTCCATAGAGCTATTGCTCAATGATTAATTATGTTAGATATTTTAAAAAACAATATAACTGTTATTTTACCATAGGTACCCACGTATTTTATTTTGCATACAATGACCGCGGTGAATTTCACTGCGGCCAATGTAGCGGAACACTGAACGAAACTGAAATAAAATATAACTAAAAACCTGACCGCTGAGCATTAACTACTAAGCAGAGGAGACCTAGTTAGTAGTAACCAAATGCTCGGCAGTCGTCGTGATTGGTTATTTTTGTCGTTTTAGTGTTTTTTACATTTCTGTTTGAATAAGAATAATTAATTCATGAACATTCATTCATTTGATTCAGACTGATTTAAAAACCTATTTAGAGGCTAAAAATTCCACCCATGCCCGCGACCTCTAGCTATCCGTGCCAGCACTCTTTACGGGTAATATTTTTACTGCAATACGTGGCCGAAAACTATTGGTGTCTTTCTCTAACATTTGAGTAGGAGAGGGACATCAATAGTTGCCGGCCACATATTGCAGTAAAAATATTACCCGTTTAGAAGTCTATTTATACTCCTTAACCATTTGTCATGTCAAATTTGTCATTGACAAATAAGGTCACAATTAGGTACCTACTTAATATTTTTGCGGGTGTCGTATTAATGCGGCGGTGGGCCCGGATGTGGCTCGCGGAGCCCATCTTATTTCCACGGCTGTGGCGAAGTCCAAAAGTAGAGTAATGTTTTTGGCTCGTAGGTATGTATGTCAGTACGTCCGATTCTATCTTCCCTCAGTCATAACTCTAACCAATTGTCAGATTTTGACAAATAAAGTCTCAATCGATGCGTCGTATTTGCGCATGTGTCATAGGCTTTATGAAATCAGTCGCTGCCTGTACGTAATACAGAGAATATTGTAAAGAGGTTCGAAATTTCACTGATGCCGGTGAGTAGCCCATTAGCTCAGAAGAGCGCTGGCACGGATAGCCAGAGGTCACGGATTCGAATCCCGGCATGGGTGGAATTTTTGGGCTCTAAATAGGTTTTTACAATTCTCCTTAGCACGGGTTAGTGCATTATAAAGAGGATGTTTATTCTATTTAATTATACAAATCCCCGTGTTTTTTTTATATTTGGGAATATAATTTGTCAATTTTACTTCGAGAAAAACAATTTGGTATTAATATGGATCAGTTACTAACTCACTCACTTACTCTAAACCTTATTGCACACATAAAAAACACGAAGAAAGCACAAAAAACATAAACAAAAAGTGTATGTACATGGGGAGATTATTTCATAAGAACATAACATAACATTTACATACAGGCACATACATTGCTTCTGGCCCCACACTAGGATACCCTGTGTCGTGGAAGAAATCTCTTTCATTAATCGTCTTGACCAAATAGACAATGGACTACGTAGTACTCTCCTTTCAAAGGAAAAATAATAATGAAATTGGATATTAAATAATTTGGTAAAATTTTCGTCAACCATACATAAAAAATCCATTGAGAACATCCCCTTTTTGAAATTTGTTAAACATAGGTAGGTCAGAGTGCAATTTAAACATACGTTTTGTTTCTTAACATGTAGAGTATTCCGATCCTCACGCCTGTGCTATCCCGGAAAGGTAGGCAGAGTTTGCTATTTGCCACCATCCTAACAAACCTTAGCTTTATCAACGTTCTACATCGCCACATTCAACATAGCTACATTTTTATCTTGACCTTGGCCAATTCATCCGCTATTGTGTCCAATTCAATCGCCACCAAAAACTCCATAATATAAAACACAACAGTGCAAAAATAAAGCCCCATGATTTTGTTGCTTTTTCGAGAAGAACAGAAAATTACACGTATTTTTTGTTTAGTCGTATTTTTTGGTAATATTAGTTATTTTTAAGTTTTTAAAACCGGATGTAACGTAGGCTAGAAGGCAACCTAAAACATAATCGTTGCCTCTACATACTTTACTTTACTTGAAAAAAAAAACTTATTCACAATCGATTCGACTAAAAGTTGTTGACAATTGATATTTTACTTTTTTTTGGGTGACAACACGGATGTCAAAGTGACAAATACCTGTTGCACTTTTTCCCCCTTATTCATAATAGTCTGTTAACTTTAAGCAATGCTTATTCTCACTCTGTCCTCTTCTATTGACCTAAGTCAGAATGAAAGAGAACACTCTTTAGCAGCTGTTTTAAGCTAGCGGACTATTATGAATAAGGGGGTTTATTTTTAATTTAAAAAAAATGGCCAATGCCTATTCATCTACAGTCTATTTATTCTTACTTGTCCAATTTAGTAAACAAGATTCTACCCTTAAACTGTGACTTTTTAGTCCAAAACTGTCATACTTATTTCCAAAAATGAAGTAACCTGGAACACTCTTTTAGATAACACGCTGCCAATTTTATAAACATAGTTCATGATAGTTCATGAATTTGCGAAAAAATGTCTAGTTTAGGCATCTAATCTCAATTTTAAGGTTGAGATGCTTTATACAGCGTCCAGTGGCATCTTCACTCAAACTCGATGGGTGAAGGGACTACTCGGATGCTGTAGTGCCTGGAACATGGTTTTAGATGGGGTAAGCTTGCCCAGCACCTATACCATCCAGACAGTTTAGTCGGCCTATCCTACAGGAAAGTCTAGTCAGTACGTGCGGAGCCAACCA
Organism: Yponomeuta sedellus; assembly: GCA_934045075.1. Taxonomy (NCBI): domain Eukaryota; kingdom Metazoa; phylum Arthropoda; class Insecta; order Lepidoptera; family Yponomeutidae; genus Yponomeuta; species Yponomeuta sedellus. The sequence goes on along the minus strand of OW203746.1, from coordinate 9,510,658 downwards.
ATCCACGGGTTTCCTCGCGATATTTTTCCTTCCCCGTTAGCATGTGATGTTGCGACTAATGTATATAACTTTGAAATTACACAAAGTCATTAATACATGCTCGCACTACGGATCGAACCCTGGGCCTCTTGCTTGCGAGTCCATTTTTCTGCCTGCCATATCTCAAGCTCGAAGGTTTTGCTCAATGAACTAACGCCGCTCGTTTCTTTTTAAAGAAAGCTGTAACAAAGGCTCTAACAAACCGACTTACCTATATCTAAATACGACTTGTTTGTGCGATGTAACTGTGTACCTACTTTTGATCCCCAAGATACAGGAATATCTTAATTTGAGAGTCACATATCATTTAGTTTTGGCCCGCCACTCTCTTACAAGCCTTCGTCAACCCGGACTTGGCCCCCACAGTGTAGTATGGCCTAACCTTCCTGCGATGCAGGCAGAGACCCGTACCACAGCAGTAGGAACATACAAAGGCTTGGAAATATTGCCACTAGCGGTAGTCACAGGATCCCGTATCCTCATTACAAGACTCCATTAGAGGATCATCATTACAGGACCCATCTAGCACCTGACCGCATCTGTTGTTGCTTAGCCCAAGCGATTGATTCCAATCACTCGGTTGTACTAGGATTCAAAGCTCTTTGAATTGAGAGGATGCCGCGTCTTTTCTACGACCTCGTTCAGAGTGTTTTAAGAGGGCAGATTTGTATCCAAGAAGGCCACAGTCCACGCAACCGGCCACTAGGTGCCGCCGCGGGCACGAACAATTAAGTATTGAAGCCTTACCGGTTGATATCCCTCTATGCATCGCCTGTCACAGGGGATTACCCTCTATTTTAGTTTATAGTACAGTCGTGAGTCATGCCTCACCCCTTTAAAGGGATTATAATTCTCGTCTGTGAGCTGTTGACGGTTTTTTTAACTTCGGCTCTTATACTAAGATTCGGCTGTAAGATTTTTCTTTTAATCGAATAGTGAAATTTAAAGGAATAGACACCTACTCCCTTCATTGAAAGTTTTTCCAAGATCCGGATCCGAAGAATCGAAGAATGAATCGAATCCTAAGTGTCAGAATCTTCGCAAAGTGCTATCAATACTTGCTAGTCTTCACCCCTATGGTTGCAAAGAGAAAATTACTTTCAGTAATATGATCGCCAATTGTACTGTGCTATATTATTATCTCGGTTTCTTCTGTAATTCCGTCTACTGTAATATTTTATATTACAGTGCGAGACTACAGAGCGAGCTTAATTCAGAACGCATATATATATATATATATATATATATATATATATATATATATATATATATATATATCCATTATGGGCTTTTTTACATTTAATCGGACGTCCACCTGCTTCTGACGTCCGATATACGGAAGTCAAATAGGAGACCAGTTCCAATCGCCTCCCCTTACGCTACTGATCACAAATAATTAAGAATAAAAAAATAAACTAGGACGTAATTTTTCTTCCATTTTGACTGAATTGAATAATTCCGTAGTTACGCGCGTTTTTGTAGCCAATCTTGGTGCGAATTGCGACGTTGCCGTATAGTGCGATCTAATTTGTGATGACTGTGTTAATGTTAATGGAATTCCGTCCTCAAAAAGAAGAAACCACCTCGTTGTTCATTAATAATGAAGATGGTTGAAGGAACGACGAGTAAATTTTTGAATGCCCTTTCAATATTTACCTACATTATATTAAGTACTTATTATCATTATTTTGGGTTTGAAAGATTATTTCTCAGGACTACAGGGCGCTATGGCACTCATTAGAGGAGGGCTTTGTCCAGCAGTGGACTACATAATAAAGCCTGAAGAAGAAGAATGTATGTACGCAAGTATGTACGTACAGTCGCCTCTAATAATATGTACACTTTACGGGACACACACGTCGTTCTCACATTAATGTGAGTAGGACGAAAGTACTAGCCTTTGAAAAAGATGATGAAATGACTGAGTGCAAGATAACGATTAGAGGCGATATAGAGGAACAATTAAAAGAATTTGTATATATATATATATATATATATATATATATATATATATATATATATATATATATATATATATATATATACATATATATATTCTGAATTAAGCTCGCAACATGTACGCATTTGAATTTAATATCTAAATTTCCTAAGTGTATTGTGTCTAAAAGTCTCTATTTTCTATAGGTACGTGTGGCTGATACACGGTCGTGTCAATCATTTAAACCATTTCCGGCAATATCATATAAGAGCGAGTACATTTTATTGCCATCGTAAACGACTTCCTGCAGTATAAACTTGATGCCGTCATTATTTTATAAGTGCCTTAAAACAGGTACCTAATTTCATCTATTTTCCTCCCTCCAAAACTGAGATAAAGAACAAAAAAAATTGCTTTGAAATAGGATCCTAATATCTCCTGTTTTCCCCCTCTAAAACTAAGATAAAGAACTGAAAAAAATGTCTTGAAATAGGATCCTAATTTCTCTTTTCCTTCCTCCAAAAGAGACATAGAGAGCTGAAAAAAGTGCCTTGAAATAGAATAATAATTTCATCTATTTCCCTCCCTCCAAAACTGAGATTAAGAACTGAAAAGGGGCCTTGAAATAGAATCCTAATTTCTTCTCTTTTCCCCCCTCCAAAACTAAAAAAAATGTCTTTAAATAAGATCCTAATTTCTTCTGTTTTCCTCCCTCCAAAACAGACATAAAGAACTGAAGTAAAGATGAGATGATCAGCAAGCAAGTACATGCAGAACTTGAGCCAACCGTTCCCTATGATGCTGCGAGCTGGCATGTGGCCTCTGCTTCTGCTTGCAATGCTGCTGAGGACCGGTAGAACGGCGCGAGTTAATGCTGCTGTCAGTTTCCTGTAAGTATAACAATCACAACAACTTCGACACAACACAATTACATATACGGAAGAGCGGGTGATCGTGCTCTTCCACTATAAAGGGACATTTCCCGCCAGGCAGATCGCATGCCTGGGGACGGCCTGTCCAACTATTGTTAGTCGGACGTTATATTTATGGTATGTCATTGAAACACTTTGATTGCGCGATGCAGGAATGTTGGAGTTTGTAGTGCGCGCGCTGAGTTGTCAGAGTTTGCCACAAACATAGCATGACATATACATACAGACACATATATTGCTTCCCACACTAGGATGCCCTGTGTCGTAAGAAGTAGAAACAGCGAAATCACAAACATGTATAATCTTACCTGGGGTTTTTTGTCCCCAATCCGGAACCTCCTGCATGGTAGGCAGATGCTCTCCCGCTGCGCCACAGAGGTCGTCAATCTTGTCCTGGTCCCAAACTAACCTGGAAAACCCGTGCTATGGTGACCAAGCAAGGACATTACAAACATGGAAGTATACTCAGCCTCCAGTGGGAATCGAACCCACGGCCTGTGTTTCTGTGGGAAGTCATCCCGATTTTGGCGAGGCTGTTTGCTATACTGCCTCAATCGTCTAGCGGTTAACACGCTTGACTACATAGTTTATTATGACAATTCGATGTATGTATATGTTGCCGGCCAAACCCGATTTTAGGATAAACTAGTTTTTCCTAGGTCAAACTAGTTTATCCTATAAGCAATAGGATAAACCGGTACTGACTAGGCTAAACTGGTTCGTCCTATGGCCGATAGGAGAAACTAGTTTATCATAGGCTGAACTAGTTGAGCCTGATATGAAAAAGTATACTCCAGGATAAACTAGTTTGGCCTAGTCTATAAATAGTGGATAGTAAAATACCAGGATGGTACAGTGAAAACTCTTAAACGGTCAAAACTAGTCTTGGCTGCAGAAAAATAAAGTAAAATTCTAATATGTATCCAATAATGTCGAGTTGGTTTTCGGTCTTAAATGTTCAACCTAACACGCACCTTCGCGCTCCGCTACGCTACGCGCTTCGTCGCACCTATATTTTTGTTGTAGCAGATTGGTGCATCATTTTGGGTGTTTTTACCATTTGGTATTTCAAATATAAGCCTTGGAGAAATGTACTTTTGACTGATTTTAGCAGTCAAAACTAGTTTCGATCATTTAAGAGTTTTGACTGTAACATAAGCATTTTTGACTAAGCAGAATTAATATAGACTAGGCCAAACTAGTTTATCCTGAAGTATATTTTTTATATCAGGATCAACCATTTCAGCCTAGGATAAACTAGTTTCTCCTATCGGCCATAGGACGAACCAGTTTCGCCTTGTCAGTACCGGTTTATCCTATCGCTTATAAGATAAACTAGTTTAACTTAGGAAAAACTAGTTGATCCTAAAATCGAGTTTGGCCGGTAACATATACATCGAATTGTCATACTAAACTATGAATTGCAGTTTAATGAAACTTGGCCGTGGGAATCAGTTCTGTTAGAGGATTAAAGTAAAATGACATACATATACATGGTCGGGTCACGTGATACGTTTTTTCATACCATTGACTTCTAGAAGGTTTATTACGAGCAGCGCCCCCTGCAGTACAATTCCACTGAACTGCGATCCACAACCCGCATGCCTAGCGTGGGGATTATAGGCATTACCCCCTATGATAGCACAACGTGGCGCTCTTTAGGGGAGGGCTATGTCCAGCAGCGGACTAGTATAGCCTGACGACGAAACGCGTAGACTTGAAGCGGCAGTGAAATGAAATTAAAGCGGAACGTTGATGCAGTTTCGATTGAACTGCAATGCACAAAAAGAATCCAGGCTCTGTCTGCGGAACTTTCGGGTCGGATCTTAGTATGTTCACACCCTGTATAGCCTAATAAGCTAAGTGTGTGGTATGAAGATGAAGCCGGCAAAACGTGGCTTTAGTGTCTATGCAAATCCAATGCTGAAATCTGGTTGGTTTATAAGCCGCAGTTATGTAATAAAAAATGCTATCTATTTAGATAGCTAGATAAATCTTTTATTGATAGAAGACACACACATTCCGATGTATGTCCTCCCTATTCATTATATTTAGATTTTATATGTATGGTAATTTATATGGTATTCCTTGTTTCTTAGTGTCTACATATCACATGTATTTTATAGTGATGTTTATGTATGTATTTAGAAATCCGAACCACGAAAAAACGGAACCCTTATAGGATCACTGTGTTGTACGTCCGTCCGTCCGTCCGTCTGTCTGTCTGCCAAAACTTTGATACATTTCCAAGACAAGATCTTGGAAACGCGTGGAGGTATCGCTGTGAACCCTCGTATGTCCCCACTGCTGGGGCACGGGTCTCTTCCTGCATCGCAAGAAGGTTAGGCCTTACTCCACCACGGGGGCCAAGTCCAGGTTGGTGGAGGATTGTAAGACAGGGGCGGGCCTTACTATCGGAAGTTATAAACCCGCTCATAAGGCCTCTGACATGGCTTAACGACTGCCATTATATGACAGCCGGCACCAACGGCTTAACGTGCATTGCGAAGCACGGAAGCGCTCGGAAAAATGCCACTAGCAGTAGTCACCGGACGTGGAGGTATCGCGGAGGTCAAATTAAAACCTTATACTCAGGCCCTAGATTCTATTAATGCATTGTAGTACAATGATGATTGCACGAACGTGGTGATTTCATTTCATTGCTGCATTAAGTACAAGCCCGCACACTCAAAGGCGCAAATGGTATAAAAAGCACTTTACGTATCGCGCGCATTTATCAGTCATTGTACTGTAATGCACTAACATAATCAAGGCCCTGGTTTACAGTCCCATAAAGTTGTAAAAAAATTTGACAGTAAGTTAAAGCAAAAAAAAAATTAAGGCTATTTATGCCTGAAAGAAATCGTATATTTCGACACTCGAGGGAATCAAAATTCATAGAGTACCGTCTTCCAGTTGATCGAGAGTTGATTTAATTTTTTAGGAAATAAGTAATGTCTTATACTACAAAGACTCCTGTCTTTAAAATATCTAAAAACTATATAGATGCAATTAAATCACAAAAAAATCATTGCACTAATGCACTTCGCTAAAAGCTCGGTAAAAACTGCGACAATAATCCCTAAAATATTAATAAGTACCTACCTACAAATTAGTACGGAACCCTCGGTGCGCGAGTCCAACTTGCACTTCGCCGGTTTGTTCCATTCCTTCTTCTCCTTCCAAATCTTTTCATCTTTCAGGACAAACGCGTCTTATCAGGAGATTGAGCTCAAAGGCGAGTCCAGCCTCTCTCTGCGAGACATCCTACCTATAAAAGCCAAGTACTACGACAAGAACCGAGCCCCTAAGCTGCTGGGGCAGCCCACTGTGGTCTACTTCCACGTCACTGTTCTATCCTTGGACTCTATAAACGAAGAGAGCATGGTAAGCCTCGGAGTATGGTTACGTTCACTAACATATATGCACTTCAGTACCTCCGACATCAACCCTTTTGTATGTCCCCACTGCTGGGATACGAGTCTCTTCCTCCATCGCAGGAAGGTAAGGCCATACTCCACCACGGGGGCCTAGTCCGGGTTAGTGGAGGATAGTAAGGCAGTGGCGGGCCTTACTGTAAGAAGTTATCAAGCCGCCCATAAGGCCTCTGACATGGCTTAATGACTGCCATTACATGACAGCCGGCACCAACGGCTTAACGTGCCTTGCGAAGCACGGAAGCGCTTGGAAAATATGCGCGGTAGTCACCCATCTAACACCTCACCGCGAATGTGGTTGCTTAACCTGAGTGATTGATTCAAATAACTCGGTTCGACTAGGCCACGAGCTGTTCAGTACCTTGCCAAAAGAGAAAATAGTCAATTTCTCATACATCAAGCTAGAAGAGATTAATGTGACAAGATGTTTTTTTTGCTTGTTGGTAGTGCAGGTGACTGTACAACACGGTTGACTGAAAAAAAGAGCTGACCAACTATTTGCCTCTGGTTTATACTCACGGCAATGTATCAATTTTGCAGTTGTTTTTTTATTGATGACGCTACACTGGTGATGTAGTAGAAATTGCGCTTGAAATTTATTGCCAATTCGCGGTGGGTAAGCTTCCTCTAAGATAATTGACGAACAGAATAGCGCCCTTCCCGAAACTTCTTCTTCAGGCTATATTAGTCCACTGCTGAACATAGCCCTCCCCTAATGAGTGTCATAGCACAAGGTTGTGCCATCATTGGGGGGTAATGCCCATAATTCCGACGCTGGGCATGCGGGTTAGGCATCGCAGATGGGCGGATTTGTGCAGGGGGCGCTGCTGCCCACCCCCCAGTTTGTGTCCCTTAGTCGCCTCATACGACACCCGCGGGAAGAATTTGGGTTGGTACTATTCTCTAGGCCGACAACACACAGCACAGCCCCGAGACTATAAGAAGAAATAACTTGCTACCAATAAAACGTTTCCGTACCAGGCTAGTAGTGTAACGGTCTATCCTAGATTAAAACCAGAATAAGGTCTCAGATCTCTCGAGAACTCCTTGCTCATCAACTTTTTACTTCCAGACTTACGTAGCCGACATCTTCCTAGCCCAGTCCTGGCGGGACCCTCGACTCCGGTTGCCCGAGAACATGCACGAGGAGTACCGGATCCTGGACGTTGAATGGCTGAACAGCATCTGGAGGCCGGACTGCTTCTTCAAAAACGCCAAAAAGGTCACCTTTCACGAGATGAGCATCCCAAACCATTACCTCTGGCTATACCATGACAAGACGCTGCTGTATATGTCCAAGTGAGTGTGTTTGGTGATCAATCATATTCTGGGTGACCATCCCGTGACTGCCTCTAGCGGCATTTTTCGGACCGCTTCCGTGCTTCGCAAGGCACGTTAAGCCGTTGGTGTCGGCTGTCATGTAATAACAGTCGCTAAGCCATGTCAGAAGCCTTATGGGCGGCTTGATAACTTCTGACGGTAAGGCCCGCCACTGTCTTACAATCCTCCACCAACCCAGACTTGGCTCCCGTGGTGGAGCATGGCCTAACCTTCCTGCGATGCAGGTAGAGACTCGTGCCCCAGTAGTGGTGACATACAAGGGTTGCTATCGATCGATCGATCAAATATTCTGAGTGTGACACGTGCCATGGTGACTTCAGAGTGCTGATGCGGCTGCCCTGCATCTGGCCTGTTTGCAGTGGCCTGGGTAGACTGTTTCTACCCGGTGTGTGTATGTATTATATTAATGCGCTATCGTCAACAACAGAAATGAAGTTAATTAATTTGTCTCCCAAAAATCTGTTAGCTATCCTTAAAATTAGAGTATTTGCCGACCGTTTTCTCTTGGATTTCAGACTAACACTGGTGCTCTCCTGCGCTATGAAGTTCGAGACATATCCTCATGACACTCAGAGTTGCTCCATGATGATTGAGAGTTGTAAGTACCTATTACGCTCACTTCTACCACAAGTCCAAAATATCCTATATAAAATAAGACACATCAAGTTGTTTAATGATATTTGAATTATGTTTTTGGTAATGCATCTCTTCATTTCAATGCCCTTTCCTTTGAGGCCGAATCTTACCAAACACTGAAATGCAGATTTGCTTCAGCAGTTTTCTTTCGTGATTTCAGTGTCCCACACAGTTCATGACCTGGTGTTCATCTGGAACCTGACAGACCCTCTCGTAGTGAACCCCGACATCGAATTACCTCAACTGGACATATCTAACAATTACACCACCGATTGTACCATCGAATATTCTACAGGTGAGTGACATATTGTGGGAACCGAGACTCCTATTTTTTTCCAATAACTAGATCCTTAATTTAACGGAAGGATTCTGTCAACCCCAAAGAAAAAATACAATCCGTTATTCGTATCTTTGCATTAATAATAATTGGCCTTTTTGCATCTACTTAATGAGATGATTTATACAGCGTCCAGTGGTATCTTCACTCACACTAGATGGGTGAAGGGACCACTCCGACGCTGTAGTGCCTGGGACATGGTTTTTATAGATGGTGTAGATGGTGATGGATGGTGGTGGTGTATCTTTGCATTAATGTAACCATTAATGCAAGCATAAGGACAACCACTAAAGTAGAGGATATACACCTTGTCATCTTCTGTCATACTTTTGATCTTTGTTCAGCTTTATCAATTACATTGAGAATTTCCCTTAGTAAATACCTAGGTAACTCGTTTTCTTAGATAACTGTTCAAAAAATGTGTTAAGTACACTTTGTGCCAAAAAGGCTACTATAACATAAAGGATTACTTATCTGAGGATTACTTAGTTCACAATGATGTCTGGCATTAAAGCCAGTACTATGCATGAGTTCTACGTTTTAAAATAATTATGTAAACTCTGTTAATTAGGGACTTCGAAAAGACTAACTTTGGAGTGTTTTTGTCCATTTTTTCTCCAAAATGATCTAGAATTTGAAATGGACACCTAGTTTGAACTGTAACGTTGATTAAGCTGCAGTTTCTGCGCTACTTTGAATAAAACCTTTTTATTTCATTTCACTGAGGAGACAATTTTGTTTTAATTGACGCTTAGTGAAACTCTTCGCTGAGCACCAGGCGGTCACTAATCTTACGCCCAGTTTCTCGTACACTAACTAACAGCTGTTAATATACTGTTGACAGCTGCTGTTAAATATTTTTTTATGCACTTTGGCGAACTCACAGTTGTTGACAGATTATTAACGGATTGCTAGTGTACCAGAAACCGGAAGTACGCGTCGTAGTTTTTTTTTTTAATTCTTTATTGCACTAATTACACGAGTAAATGTACAAGAGCGTGCTTAATGCAAGAAGCATTCTATTCTAGCAAACCTTTGGTGTTGAAGAGACTCGCAAAGGGTAGTGCAGGAAAAGAAGGTGAACTACAATAATAAACTTACACAAACATAGGGAGATACCATAACTTATACCTACAGGGGTAAGGGAGGGGAGCTGAACAATAAAAATAATGATAAACCTACACAAACGATAATACATAGATAAATAAAAAATATATAGATATAACACTTAATATTATAATAAAAGTAAAAATAATAAAAGATTTGAACACTACAGTGACAGTTTTGCTTATTCGTACTTCCCGGTTTCCATATCGAATTAAGACAAGTGATCATGTTTTGTGTACACTACAGACTGTTAGCTTTTAGAATATACCTCGGCTACTATCGGATACAATCGGATATATTCGTGTAATAGAAATATCGGAACTAATATGACACTTAATAACATAACTTTTCAAAATAGTGAAGAAAAGTTTTATACAGAGCACTAAGTAGCATTACACTCGTGTGCTTTCGGCGAAAACCGAAGCCTACTCTAAAGCCCGTGGTATATTCTAGAAGCTAACAGACTGTACAAAATAATTCATTTTCCCTCTTCTAGGCAACTTCACCTGTCTAGCCGTGGTGTTTAACTTGAGGCGGCGGCTCGGATACCACCTCTTCCATACCTATATACCGTCGGCCCTTATTGTGGTCATGTCCTGGATCTCCTTTTGGATCAAGCCGGAAGCCATACCGGCCAGGGTTACCTTGGGAGTCACCTCCTTGCTGACACTAGGTGAGAAGCTAGGATACGTAACATAACATTTACATTCTGTACTGCACATACATTGCATCTGGCCCTACACTAGGATACCCTGTGTCGTGGATACCAGAAACAGCGACATCACAAACATTTAAACATCCAAGACCTGGGTTTTTTTTTCGTGCTCAGCCGGGGATCGAACCCGGGACCTCTCGCTCGGTAGGCAAATGCGCTACCGCTGCGCCACGGATGTCGTTATACAGAATAATATAATACGATACATGTAAAAATACCATTTTATTTTTAATTCAGCATTCTTTTTAGTCTCTCTTTTAAAGAGGTTTAGAATTATAGAATCTGGATAGCTAGAAGTTTGACGTGTCCGTTTTACCTGCTTTTTGCAGCTTGAAAACACTCTCTCGTGAAACTCCATAGTATAAAATTACATTTACAATACAGTCAGTAAAATTACAATACAGTCATTGTTTAAATAAAAAATGTTTTTTTTTAATTTAAATCCGACCCGTAATTCTGCTCAAATTACACAGAATAACTTATTTATTTTATTTATTTGGAAAAGAAACGGTTCAATAAGATTTTTTAAACAGTTACATACAGAAGGACATAAACCAGTGAAGTTTCCACTAATAATTATTACATAAGCTGGGCCAAACGACTGCTCTTTTGATTTAGGTATGTAACTTGTGGAAACCTATCTATATCTATCTATCTATTATCAGCCCACATAGGCCTCCTTTTTATTGCGCCATTCCTCACGGTCCTGTGCTAATCTGATCCATCTCTGACCCGCAACCCTCACGATGTCGTCTGACCATCGTGTCGGTGGTCTGCCTACCAACCTCCTTCCCTCCCTTGACCACCACTCCGATACTGCTCTGGTTCACCGGCCGTCTGCCCGTCTAGCCAAGTGTCCGCCCATCTCCACTTTAACTCAGTGATCCGCTTACCAACGTCTTCGACCTTGACCTTGTGGAAACCTATAGTTCGTTATTCATCTGTACTGTTTAATTACCAATGTAAATTTGTTTGTACTGGTTGGTTTTCCGAATAAAGAAAAATAAATAAAACGCGCGAATATTCGCTGACTGGTAAGTCGACCGTCTGACGACTGTTCTTTCATCCTCAGCCACTCAGAACACGCAGTCTCAGCAAAACCTACCCCCAGTTTCGTACGTGAAGGCAATCGATGTGTGGATGTCGTCATGTTCCGTGTTCGTGTTTCTCTCCCTCTTCGAATTTGCTGTAGTCAACAACTACATGGGTCCAGTAGCCACCAAAGTCATGAAGGGATATTCTGATGAAGACTTGTCCAGAGATTTGGACGCATTCAAGGTAAGACAGGATTTCGTGTTTCCTTCGCTGTTTGGGTTTCCGGTCTTTAGCAATCAAGTGGGTCCGGTGGCCACCAAAGTCATGAAGGGATACTCTGACGAAGACTTGTCCAGAGATTTGGACGCATTCAAGGTAAGACAGGATTTCGTGTTCCTTTCCCTCTTCGAGTTTCCGGTCTGCAACCAAGTGGGTCCGGTGGCCACCAAAGTCATCAAGGGATACTCCGACGAGGACCTGTCCAGAGATTTGGACGCATTCAAGGTAAGACAGGATTTCGTGTTACTTTCCCTGTTCGAGTTTCCGGTCTGCAACCAAGTGGGTCCGGTGGCCACCAAAGTATGAAGGGATACCCTGATGAGGACTTTTCCAGATATTTGGACGCATCCAAGGTAAGGCAGGATTTCGTGTCCCTTTCGCTCTTTGAGCTTCCGGTTCGCAACCAAGTGGATCCAGTGGCCACCAAAGTCATGAAGGGATACTCTGACGAAGACTTGTCCAGAGATTTGGACGCATTCAAGGTAAGACAGGATTTCGTGTTCCTTTCCCTCTTCGAGTTTCCGGTCTGCAACCAAGTGGGTCCGGTGGCCACCAAAGTCATGAAGGGATATTCTGATGAAGACTTATCTCGAGATTTGGACGCATTCAAGGTAAGACAGGATTTCGTGTTCCTTTCCCTGTTCGAGTTTCCGGTCTGCAACCAAGTGGGTCCGGTGGCCACCAAAGTCATGAAGGAATACCCTGATGAGGACTTGTCCAAAGATTTGGACGCATTCAAGGTAACACAGGATTTCGTGTTCCTTTCGCTGTTCGAGTTTGCCGTCACTACCAAAGTAACTACATGGCCGGATGGCCACCAGCCATGAAGGTATGCTCCGATGAGGTTATGTGAAGAGATTTGAATGAGGTTAAAAACTGAAAGCTCATTGTAGTTGGCAGCACTGTTGATTGTTCCTGAGAGCCGTCATGTTGTATTGTTGTTTGGTCTAAAGGGTGCAGCTGTTGTCTTCAATACTTTGTGTAGAGATTCATCACCTGTATATGAATTGCGTCCATAGTAATCTTCAGGATGAAAATGGGCATCACATAGTCTTAACGAAGTACTAGCCTTCCATTTTTTTCTACGAATAGCTGTTTCCTAGAGTTTTATTCTTTTAGGTTCCTTGGGAAATAAATGAATTCCCGTATTTTTGCATACAACAGATGCACAAAGATAGCGATATTATTCACAAAACAATTGATTTGTTAACAAAAATACTATGGAGAGCTGTCAAATTAATGGTACACACGACAGTGGTGACATCTGTAGTGAGCATTAGGCAGTTTTTAAGCCCATTCATTCAAGTTGAGAAAAAAGGAGGTCAAGGAAAGTATCTTGTAAAGTAGCTGTAATTTTCGGATTTCTGCTCGTGTTCGTGTCTCTTTGCAATGTGTTATACACTGAGCAGATTATAGCCGCCCATCCGAAATTATTCTGAAATCGTGCCCTATTGGAACGAGAAAAGGAGTACCACTGAAAATCACCTGAAGATGCTTCAGCAAAGAGTAATTATTATTGATAGATAGATAGATACCTAAATCATTTATTCACATAAGACACACACGCATACAAAGTGAAGCATAGTGATACATAGATAAGTAAATACAAGTCACAGCACGAAGAAAGCTTAAAAAATGAAATGTCCGGAGGAAAATACTACACAGATTATTACAGATTACAGATTATGTACCAATAATTTGTTCATCTTTTAAAAAGATTGTATATGTAGAGATCGGCAGCTTTGAAACTCTGTTCTAAGAGCCCTATATCCCTGACGAGAGCTTAATAGTGATTGCACTTAAAAATAGCAAAAAAAATCTGTTTCATACCAAAGTTGCCACCTACGGAATTGAGATTTATTGACGAAACGTATCCGCTAACTGTAAAGGAAAACATCGTGAAGAAACATCATTCATTATTTATTAATGTGTGAGGTATTGAAATACCTCAGCGCTTGAAATTGCCAATCAGTGATAGCATGAATTAAGCCTATACTCTCCTTCTGAAACAAGATGCCATGCAGTTTCTTATAAGTTGATAATATTGACTTCGCTTTGTATACGTGTGTCTAATGTTAATAAATGATTTATCTATACTGTCGAAAATTCGAACTGAAAAATGGGGTTCTACACTATTACAAACAACCTTGTGGCGAGTCACATGTCAACTCTGCGCGCGCAACTCAAACTCCAAAATTTCTGCATCGCGCAATCAAAGTGTTTCAATGACATACCATAAATATAACGTCCGACTAACAACAATTGGACCGGCCGGCCCCAGGCATACGTTCTGCCTGGCGGGAAATTTCCCTTTATAGTGGAAGAGCACGATCACCCGTTCTTCCCTATAGTGGTGACCCCGACGACTACAACCTTCTTAAATAAATAAATATTCATGGACATATTACACAGATCTCGTTAGCCCCATAGTAGGTACACGAAGTTACTTACCAGTGCTAACTCGACGATGGATATAATACAATAAATACCTAAACATCCAAGACCCGAGACAAACTAGAAAAGTTCGTTTCCTAGTTCGACCCGGGTGGGGATCGGAACCTGCGGTTTTACAGCCAGCGTGCCACCGAGGCTGTCAAAGAAGTTTTTGCCCAAGAAGTTCTTGTCCATGTGGTCATTAACAATGTATCTTTCCTTCCAGCACATATTCCCGACCCCGGTCGACACGCGAGCCTCAACCTCTGCTTCAATACCCCAGTACGACACCTTCTGCAACGGAAGGGAGACGGCGATATACATCGATCGGTTCTCTCGCTTCTTCTTTCCGTTCTCCTTCTTTATACTCAACGTAGTCTATTGGTCGACCTTCCTCTAGTAGATAATGTACCGTTTTAAGGCACATGCGAATGATAAATTATGTAATATTGTTAATGCCTGAATACTGTCAACGGACCCCATGTTTTGATTGCGTGACACGATATTTTTCATCTGGTCTGGAGGTACTAATTGAAAATCAGTCGAATAGAAACAGCATTTTTTTTAGTTAATGGCAACTCAAATCGGTCCTAATTTGGACGACTATTTCTGCCAATGACGAGTCAGTCATGGGAGTGACACTTCGACTTTGGTCGGTTTAAAAAATCCTTTCATTAACTGCATTCCACCGCGAGACTGATGGGGAACCTAAAACCCAAAGGACGTCACACATTATATTATCACCAGGAGGATGAGGAAGCGCTCGTGGCCTAGGCGAACCGAGTTATTGGAATCAATCACTTGGTTAAGCAACAACAGGCGCGGTCAGATACAGGATGCGTGAGCGTCCCGTGACTACCGCTAGTGGCATTTTTCCGAGCGCTTCCGTGCTTCGCAAGGCACGTTAAGTCGTTGGTGCCGGCTGTCATATAATGGCAGTCGTTAAGCCATGTCAGAGGCCTTATGGGCGGCTTGATAACTTCTGACAGTAAGGCCCGCCACTGTCTTACAATCCTCCACCAACCGGACTTGGCCTCCGTGGTGGAGTATGGCCTAACCTTCCTGCGATGCAGGAAGAGACCCGTGCCCCAGCAGTGGGGACATACAAGGGTTGATAACGAGGATTAGAATATTAGTAAAATATAGCAGACGCTTTACAGTTGTCACATTTTTTTTAATCTAAATTTAAGGGGGTCACAAAGTGATCATATCACACTATCAATCATCATGTCCTTGTCACATTTTATTTTAAAATTTTATAAGCATATTTGTTTGTGGCAATCATTAAATCATTAATTCTATCATTTATCTATTAATTAATGCATTCATTTATTAATTAATACATTCATTCATTAAATCATTCATTCAAGGTCGAACGGGGCTTAATCTACCAAACATCCAGAGGAAGAGGAAAGGAGTGATTCAGTTCATTTCTTTCAAAGAAGTAGTTCGCTTATCTAGTCCACTCGTTCAGACTCGTTCAGTAGACCGAAAAGGGATGCAGAATTTCTGTTTACTGAATGTCTATGAACAATGTAATGTAAATCTAGTCCTGAAGGGATCCAGATTATGAATAGAACAATCTTTATTTTACGCAGATTCAGTAACAGAAATATTACATGTACGAGTATATCAAAAAAATTGTGCAATTGTTACTATTTTACTTGCAATTGTTATTATATTACTAAAAGCAATAAATAAATAAATAATAGAAGATGTCGAAAACGTGTGTCACCGAGACATTTTCCGAGCTATCCATAAATAAATTGTACCTATAACTGACAATCCGGCCAATCAGTTATTTATTCGTTTATCCCAGGATACGTATTTATCTATTAAATTACTCATTCAGTACCTGGCGCAAGTCGCCCTTGCCGATTTGTTTGCTTCTAGTTTGTGAAATTTGTTTGAGTTTAGGTAAGACATAGTTGGAAACTATGTTTACTAGAACTTAGTGAGGCGTATACAGGCGTTAACAATTTTGGAGTTTTAAGATCTTAGGATGTACTCAAAGGATAAAAACACTATAGAGTCGTAATTAGTTAATTATATACTATTTATTTCGGTAGGTCCTTAAACTGCCTAAATGTAGAGTTCTTGCTAAATAATTTACGTTTTACTAAAAGAAAAATAAGTACAAAGATAAATAAGTAGCCTGTAATAGAGGAGATCGATTGTTGTTTAGCTTATTTTAGCATAATAATGATTTCTTTCAGTTTAATTGAAAGTCGCTTATTTAGTAGTAAACTAGGGTAACTACAATAATTATAGATCTTTAATTGCCTTTCGTTGAGGCGCTTCGTGAGGCCGACTAGAGCTACTAATGAAAAAAAATCATGTTGTTTTATTATACGTTTATATCTAAAAATGGTCATGAGAAATCTTAACAACTGTGAAAACTATTTTTAAGAGCCGACAGAGTAGAATCTAGAGTTAGCAACTTGGAAATTGATTGAAACGGCGAAAAGCGGCCGTTTTAGCGAATATCGATTGAAGTGCTCGAATATTGATAGTAGGTCAAACAATTATAAATTGTACGTTCTAAAAATGGTTGTCACAGTTCTTAAGATTTCTCATATCACTTTTAGATAAAAACGTTTAAACTTGTAGGAAAAAAACATTAATTGGTTTAGAAACCAAGTAATGTTTTTTTTTCCATAAGTTTGCACCCCGAAGTGTCTTAATCCGGGTAATATGGTCTTGTCGTCCAACTAAAGTAGTGGTCACATCTGTTGCGGAGTTCTTAGTTGATACAAAAGTCCTCGAGTGGAAATCACGAACTGGCAAATGCAGCTTAGAACGCCCACCAGCTTGCTGGCAGTGGCTGGATGAGGATGGCCGAAGACAGACGTGGCGTACCTTGGGTGAGATCTATGCCCAGCCGTGGACAAGTTTAGGTTAATATTTAATGTTATATTGCCCCAGAGCGGGCATGTACCAATTTCAGTTAATATCAAAGTTACGTACATTTGCTAATTTGTAGGCGCAATACCACTCGCTAATGGTGAAGGAAAGACATCGTGAGGAAACCCGCAATATGAATCTAATTTCAGAATGTAAAATTACAAAATATGTGACGTCACACTGGGGGAGTCTCACAAATGTGACAAGGACGGGTGAGGGGTCAAAAAATCGCGAAAGTCGTGTGACGTAATTTATGGATGGCCGCTTACTATTGACAATGTTGTAGTTGAGTTTGATAATGTAAAGGACAATGGGCCTTCGGTGCAATTGATAATTTTGCTAAGTAAATAGCTAACTGTAGTGCTGCAGTGGACGGCCTTTGTAGCGCATCTGCCTACCATGCAAGAGGCCCCGGGCTTGAACCTCGGATGGGGACAAAAAAAACAGGACTTAGATGTCTACGTATTTGTGATGTCGCTGTTTCTGGTTCCCACAACACAGGGTATCCTAGTGTGGGGCCAGAAGCAATGTATGTGCCTGGATCTAAATGTTATGTTATGCCCGAAACCTGGACTTGGCCCCCGTGGTGGAGTATGGCCTAACCTGCCTGCGATGCAGGAAGAGACCCGTGCCCCAGCAGTGGGAGCATACTAGGGTCGATATCGATGATATGGAGTCTCTTCGAATTTCTCAGAAAAGAGTGAGACAGAACGATAGTTCTGTATTTACTTAGTGAAGTTCTCAATTCAGAAACCGGTCTAGTGTATCTAATTTTAAATGTTATGAAAGCAATTTAATTTAGTATAGATGTGTTGTGTTTTAAATTAGATAGCCGAAGGTTAAATTTAGACTTATAGGTAGTTGATTTTTTTATCGTAAGTTCAATAAACATTAAATTCACTTAACTGTGTTTTATTTGTTTGGTAACAGATTAGAATATGAGACTACCTACCTAAAATACCTACGCAATTTATTAACTGTTTCGATATCATTGTCTTACTTATAAAAAGTCGATTTCACTAAAAAACTCTTAAGACGGAGTTAATGCACGTTTATGACAGGAATTGCTGTTATTAACCGGCTTTATCCCCGTCTTCAGAGTGTTTTAGTGAAATTAACTTTTATAAATAAGACCTACTTTTACACCTTATAAACTACCTTTCTACGGTATTAATACCTTTTTTTAAAAAGGTTTTAGTTCTTTAAATATTTTTCTACACAAAACCCATTTAGAGGCTAAAAATTCCACCCACGCCGGGACTCGAACCCCCGACCTTTGGCACGGATAGCCAGAGGGTTCTTCCGCGTTTTTATCCTCTAAATAGGTTTTTTTAAATTGTCCTTAGCACGGGTTAGTGTATTATAAATAATATAAATATTTTTCTATTAGACTGCGAAAAAATATTGAATTTGTTTCGACATTTTTAATTCAATATAATATGCTTTTTATCGTTTCACCAGCAAACAGAAATGTTGTCACCCTAATTTTCTGAGATTAGCTAAATACTGTAGAGAAACACATAGGACAGCGACGTAACCATGGCGAATAGAATTTTATGCCACACTTGGCCAGAAAGCACGCTGTCCGCACGCTGCGCGTACGGAAAAAGCCGCTTTCTGGCCAAGTGTGACATAAAAAGATGTACACAACACGGGAGGTAATAAAGAAAGCTTTCGATCGCATATTTACGTCCCTCGCTTGCAGCTCGGGCTGCAAACTTCTGCGATCTCGGCCTTTCTTTGTATTACCACCCTAGTTGTGTGATATACTATTTAGAAATATTGTGAATTTTATTTGTCATGACCATGGCAAATAAAATTCAAATACAATATAATAAAATGGCAAATAAAAGCCAAATAGCGTATTCGGCGTTTCAAATCAAAGATCAAAAATAGAAAAAATATATGGTAAATCAAATGGAATTTCTGCAGGCATTTTCTACGTTTATGTTTTTTATGTTCATTAAGTCATGAACAATAGGAAATACATATTTTTGTGAGTTGTTGAAATCCCGGCATGTACCATTGTTTTGTAATTTATGTAACAAAACAAGGTTTATAGTTTAAACCGTTTTCTGTTTTGTAGACTCAATTAAATAAATAGAATAAATTTGTGAAGTTAATAGAAACAATACCACTCGCTAACTGTGAAGGAAAACGTGGTGAGGAAACCTGATCATCTGAGATGTTCAAATAACTCAGCGCTTGAAATTGCCAATCCGCGGTGGGCACGCGTGGTCATTAAGCCCATGATCTCTCTCTCTCTTTCTGAGAGAGGGCCTGTGCTCTCAGAGGGACGTCCATAGGCAAAAAAAAATGAAGACAGCATGAAGGAAATATCAAAAATGGTGGAAAGAGATTTGCACCGTTACAATCATCATCATCAACCCATTATGTCCCCACTGAGGGGCGTGATGATGTACCGGGCTGATGATGATGATGATGAGGGGCGTGGGTCTTCCCTGAGGAAGGTGTAGGGCATACTCCACCACGGGGGCTAAGTCCGGATTGGTAAAGGCTTGCAAGACTAATGGCTGGTCTTACTGTCAGAAGTTTTCAAGCTGGCCTCTGCCTTGGCTCAACGACTGCCATCTGTCGAACCCATCCATGAACTGAACGCGCCCTGTGTTGCTTAACCTTCGTGATCGTTTAAGATCACTCAGGCAGCCGGGGCTACGAGCAATTCACCGTTATAGTAGTATGGAGAAATGTAAGTACGTAAGTGCCTGTACGTAATACAGATAATATTGTAAAGACGTTCGAAATTTCACTGATTCCGGTGAGTCGCCCATTACCTAAGTTGGAAAGAGCACTGGCACGGATAGCCAGAGGTCGCGGGTTCGAATCCCGGCATGGGTGGAATTTTTAGCCTCTGAATAGGTTTTTAAAATTGTCCTTAGCACGGGTAGTGCATTAAAAATAATAATATAAAGAAATGTAAGTAGTTTACAAAAACCACTTGTCAAGTTTGATCGGTCATTGCATTTGGCTCATCATGCATTCCGTCTGCCCGTCAGTCTGTCTAGTGACGGGTCAAGACTGAACCTAGACGCTATAAAGGACTATCTGATCGAAGGCCAAAGACTACGCTGTTAAGGCGCAGTTACCATCATGTATGTTATTATTTCTTCTTCTTCTTCAGGCTATATTACGTAGTCCACTGCTGGGCATAGCCCTCCTCTAATGAGCGCCATAGCGCCCTATCTTCAGCTTGCCGCATCCAGCATCTGCCGGCAGTTTTTCGCAGGTCGTCATCTCACCTGGTCGGAGGGCGTCCAACACTACGTTTGCCGAGTCGCGGTCTCCACTCAAGAAAACGCTTACTCCAACGGTTGTCGATTCTTCGCGAGATATGGCCAGCCCACTGCCACTTCAGCTTGCTGATGTTATTATTTACCGGAAATAAATTTGGGTTTTGTTGACAGTAGTAGACCGGGCTGATTATTATGTGTAGATATACCAAGGTGCGTTTAGATATTATATAAAAATACCTTCCAGCTAGTTTAGGAGAATTTGAATTTAAATGTGAAAAAAAAATTTACAAAATTATCCCTTAAGTATTTCTAGAATAGAATAGGGCATATTCTAGAAAGACGCTAATTACAATTTCTATTTTACAACACTTTTTTTTTCAGACTAATATTTTTTGAAATAGGGCTTTTAAAATTCATTACATTGGTCTTTACTGGTCGATCTTTATTATATTGGTCGATCTACCAATATGAAAGCCTCAAAAATCCACATGACCTAACATGATTTAAGCATTGTCTATCGAAGGATGCAAAAGAAATAAAAGAAAAATTAAGATCATAGAACAGAAGTTTTCACCTATATCCTAATATAACTTTATTTTAGGCTTGTATTAAAAACACTGGAAGATTTCAGGACTCAAGTGTTTCATTCACGATAAAAAAAAACAGTCATATAACAAAAAAATTAGACAGGTGTTGAGCAAGTGTTTCAAAATATATTTAACACAATACTGTTTTTTTATGATGGGTAAGACATGGCTTAGATATGGTCTATATTTAGACATTCGAAATAGTATATTTCATTACAAGTGCGGAAAGGCTGTCATTGCAAAGAGTTCCGACAAATGTCTACCCGAGCCGAGGCGCAGCCGAAGGCGAGGGTTGACAGTCGGAACAAGTTGCAATGACATTTCCGTTCGATATAATTATAATTTATGTTGATGTATAAAAAGGAAAATGCGATTTCGACCATTTTTTTCCAGAAAATATTAAGCAGACGCGTTATATGAATCAGAAGAATGAA
The DNA here is from genome assembly GCA_934045075.1 of Yponomeuta sedellus. NCBI lineage: Eukaryota > Metazoa > Arthropoda > Insecta > Lepidoptera > Yponomeutidae > Yponomeuta > Yponomeuta sedellus. The sequence goes on along the minus strand of OW203746.1, from coordinate 9,489,249 downwards.
CTTGAAATATTTTAATTTTGTACCTAGACAGCAATTATTTTAAAAATATAATTTGTCCCAGTTAGGAATAGAGCTAAACTATACAAAAAAAAAATATCATGCCGTTTTGTTAGTTGGTTACAGAAATATACCCATAGACATCGAAAAATTTGTCTCTGAAGAAATACCCAAATACTAAATGAAATATTAAAAAAACTATACTTTTGTCTTCATAATATTCCTAATTATGAAGGACCCACGTAAATTAGTTCATGCTTACCTTGTTATCAGGCTTCTTGATCATAAAATAATATAATAGTTTTCAATGCAAAGCAAAGTTTACTTTAGCAGAGACCAGCCCTCCTATTACGTAGCACTCCACTGTATCTAGTGAAGCATTTAGATGACTACTCAGTGTCAAAAAATTTATGCATTTGACAGCCGGAGTAGCTTAAAAAAAGTAAACATCAACGTCACTCAACTCGGTGGATACTTACGTAATAATGCCCCTGACTTGAAGCAAGCAGACCAATACAAAGAGAGAGAGAGACAGGAAGGGAGTAAGTGAGTGAGTTGAATATTATGAATGAACGAAGAAACGAAACAATGCTGCCAACAAGCAAAAGACCTTTGCGTTCCGTTTTTCAAAATGAGAAAAAAAAACTTCCACAAAAAAGTAACCAAAAGTAACCTTTTGTGTCTTGTAACCTCAAAGTAACATGGCTTAGTTAAAAATCACTTAAAAGGTTACAAAAGTAACCTCCTGGCAACGCTGCTGCACGAGCCGCTAGGAAAGGTACAAGGTCATAGAAGTCTAGGTAATGACCCCACGTTGAGTTATTCACTATTTTGTATTTGCAAAGGTCGAAAAACCTTGCGTAGGTGGTTAAGGGATAAATCTGATATTGAAACAAATTAGTAGCTCATAAAAACTTCTATGAGTTTTTTTTAGTAAAAACTTCATGGTTGGTTTTTCTTTTTAATAGACATTATTTTGACAGTTGGGAAAGAAAACGCACGAGTGCGGGAAAGGTAAAAAAAAGCACGAGTGTGTAATAGCCCACATCCCGCACGCTATACGTCCCTGTAATACGCCACTTTTTGAGCAACTGTATTAAAAACTCTTGTGTGACAAATATAGCTTAAATATGGTTGTATGTACTGTGGTAAACATATTTTGAAACACTAGCTTAACACCTCTCTAAATATTTTGTAGTAAGACGGAAAATGTTTATCTGATAAACGCCAAGATTTTTAGTTTTAGGATTAATAGATTATATGCAGGAGAAGCTAACGAGAAAGTTTTAACATAATTCACAGAGGTTTCAACGTAAAAAATATTACTCATAATAATTGTGATGAATACTAGACACTCTAAAGATCCATACATAATAAATAAGCCCTAATAATTATTTTTTTTGAGTAAAGCGTGCTTAACTTTGTTTTACTACCATCATAAAACTACTATTCGTAGTCAACTTGTAATTGTACATTACGTAGCAGGCTTCCTCCTTGTTACTTAGCAGGTTACGTGATCGACCTTGCAATGTACACCGAATTGTCATAGTCCACCATAAAATGGTACTTTTACGAAACTAGTTCCTTGGCTTCCCCTTAACTCAAGCCCACTCCGCAGCACCGGAGTGCATTGCCGAAAAATCGCGTCACAATCTGCCGCATTTGCATACAAAAAGACAATGTCAGCCGTCTAGACGCTACGTGAGGGGAATCCCGAGTCGTCTAGGCAGCTTGCATGTGGGGCTTGTTAATTAGAAGAGAGAGGGGTTCTGTGTCACCGGGGATAGGGCACAACTCGGGCTTAGTAAGAGGTAAGCCCTCAGAAACAACGGCGAGCTGTGTCGAGTTGTGTACCTACTCTCTCGTGTACTTTCTCTTCCAGAGAAGACCTTTGCAAAGCTCCACCATGGGGGCCAAGTCCGGGTTGGTGCAATAAACATTTAAAAATGTTTTTGTGTACTTATATTTGCAAGATCCGAGAATAGGGCTTAGATTTTTAATATGGCAATGCAACGTTTGCGGGCTCAACTGGTAAATCATAAAATTTATAATGTTCCATATCAATCAACTGAGTATTTAGCTAAAGTGTAGAAAGGTTAACAAAGTAGACATAGACAAAGACATCATTATTCATAACTAGCTGACCCAGCGAACTTCGTAACGCTTACCATAGATTCTTTATTTTTTTTTTATTTTTCTCTCCGTGAACCATCCCCATCCTTCAAGGAATATTCTAAAAAAAGAATTAGCGAAATCGGTTCTGCTGCTCTCGAGATTTGCGCTTACCAACACATTCAGCGATTCATTTTTATATTATAGAAGACTAGCTGTCCCAGCGAACTTCGTACCGCCTAACAGTCGATTCTTTTTTTTTCTCTCCGTAAGAACCGTCCTCGTACTTCAAGGAATATTCTAAAAAATGAATTAGCGATATCGGTTCAGCTGCTCACGAGATTTGCGCTTACCAACACATTCGGGGATTCATTTTTATATTATAGATAGATAGAAGATAGATTATGAGTTGCTTTTAGCTATAATAGCCGCCAATTGTACTATGCACATTTGTAATTATTTTGTGGTTTTCCCAGTGTACAATAAAGAATATTCTTGTGTTATCTTACATAACATAATATTTACATACAGGCCCAAAGATTGCTTCTGGCCTCACACTAGGATACCCTGTGTCGTGGGAACCAGAAACAACGACACCACAAACATGTAAACATCCAAGACCTGTTTTTTTTGTCCCCAGCCGGGATTCAAACCCGGGACTTTTTGCATGGTAGGGAGATGCGCTACCGCTACGCCACAGAGGTCGTCATTAATTAATGATTCGGGTTCAATAATAACAATTCAAAATAACACCATGATTACAATGCAACGTTTACAATTAACAATCAACACAATTGATTAATAATCAGTGTTCTAATGAGTCAACACAACTACACGAGCATTTACGACTGTTAGTACAGCGCACATGTCCCCACTGTTACGGCACGGGACTCTATGATAGTAAGGTTAGGCCATACTCAACCACGGGGGCCACGAGATGGCCACCCATCCAGTACCTGACCGCGCCTGTTTTTGCTTGTGATTGTTTCCAATCACTCGGATCCGCTAGGCCACGAGCGTTTGCACGCTTGAGCGCTTGCGCTTGCTCTTATACATACTTATATATTAAGTGTGTCTAAAAAATCAGAGTCCCTACGAAAAAAATACTGTATAGCAATTTTTATATCAGCAAGCTGAAGTGGCAGTGGGCTGGCCATATATCGCGAAGAATCTACAACCGTTGGAGTAAACGTGTTCTTGAGTTGAGACCGCGACTCGGCAAACGTAGTGTAGGACGCCCTCCGACCAGGTGGATGACGATCTGCGAAAAACTGCCGGCTGGATGATGGAGATGCTGGATGCGGCAAGCTGAAGCCTCATTAGGGGAGGGCTATGTCCAGCAGTGGACTACATAATATAGCCTGAAGAAGAAGAAGAAGAATTTATATATATATTTTCCCAAGAAGTTCACCATCGTTCGTGTGACATTTATTTTGCTGTTCATGCATCTTATAAGTTTATCATCATTCGTATGATCGTTTATTAATTGGAGACTTGTTATTAGCGTTCGATTTAATCTTCTGTATAGCTCATACCAAAGACAAGTCGATACGTGTGGAGCCAACCAAGTCACGGGTTTCCTCACGATCATAATTTTGTTACATTATGCTATTAGTCTTGTTGAAATTAAAATAAACAGAAACAGAATAAATAAATGAATTCCCGATAAAAGTTCAAGTTCGTTTATTGCTTCATGTGGTATAGAATAGGTCTTAACATATATAATGGTCCGCAACATGAGCCCTGGAAGGGCACTGCAATGTTATACATAAATAACTTACGTGTTACAAAAATAAGTACTTAATTATTTTTATTAAATAAATAAATAATAAATAAATATTCATGGACATATTACACAGATCTCGTTAGCCCTATACTAAGTACAACTAAATGACTTGTGTTATAGGTGCTAACTCGACGATAGATTTAATACAATAAATACATAGATAACGTCCAAGACCCGAGACAAACTAGAAAAGTTCGTTTCCTAGTTTGACCCGGCCGGGGATCGAACCCGAGACCTTCGGTTTTACAGTCAGCGTGTCAAACCGCTGCGCCACCGAGGTCGTCAATTAATATTTACATACTAAAATAAAATACGAATGCCCCGTATTTTTAATACAATTTGTTTAGACATTGTTACTTATACCCATTTAATACTAAAAGGCTAACTTAAAACTATATAACACTAATAAGATAAGATGAAAGATAATTTATTTAAGGAACATTTTACAATGACCTTATCTCTAAGGCAGTGTTACCCTGCTCCCTAAAACCTGTGAATTTAGGACAAGCAGTGCTCCTCCGAAACACATTTTACATTTTTAAGGTCAACAGACTCCAATACTACTCTAAATTTATTGTACTTTTACACAAAAAAAATATTTAAGTTAAAACTAAGTAGTATGAGAAAAACAAAGAGAATGTAAGTTGCAATACAATCATTTACATTACTTACACCAGCTTCATTTACTAAGTAATTATTAAACAGCGGACAGTAGATCTCTCTCTCTGGCAGAAGGCTCATGCCCTGCAGAGGGACGTTTATAGGCTACAAAAAAAAGTAGATACCTATAGCCGCGATAATAATAGATCATCATCACCAAGCCTGTGGGATCAGTCGAGTCATAAACGGTGATTGAAGTAAAACAACAGCGCCGGCGCATGTGTCGCGGGCAATTTCTATCCGACCGCAAAAGAAGGTTACGAAAGAAAGTAGAGTAGATAAATTTCGTAATGTTCGTAAGTTTTTGTAGATTTTTTTTAAGTAAGCCATACTTAGGTGTCAAAAGTAACACACTCTTTTAATAAATTCTTAAAGTTGCGAAAAAAACGATTATCGTAGACTGCCATCTATCGACGGCATCCGGCACCAACTGCTTAACGTGTCTTGCGGAGCACGGAACCGCTCGGACAAATGCCACTAGCCTTAGTTATAGACTGTCACCCATCCATGCACTGAACACGCCCTATGTTGCTTAACATTCGTGATCGTTTAAGATCTCTCAGGCAGCCGGGGCTAAACGCGGTTTCATTTTACACTTGCAAAAAATAAATCGGGCACTTTTTATAACGCGCAGCCAGCTCATCAACGTTTACATCTATTGACTCTATTCAGTTACATTACCCTCGACTTTATTACGAGGATGTTGATGTGCATCCAAGTATAAAAAATAAGATGTAGAAATAGAGTCCTAGATAATCTTACTGTTTCGTTTCTACTCTTATTAGCCTAACAGCATAAGACAGTCTTTTCACATCTCAAAAAGGAACAACTCAGAACAACAATGTAATTTAAAAAAAATGTCAATAGAGAATAAAAATAAATATACGTAATAAATAGATATATATTAAAAGAATAAAACCCCTAAAACAACAGCTATACTCTAAATTAAAATCTTCGACCTTTACAATTTTTGAGCCTGTTTTCTTTTCAGCGGTCGGTTTTTTTCTTTTTACATTTAAGTTTTTCGCTCTTATCTTCAAAACCGATTTGCTCTTGTTTAGACCACAGATGTCCAGTTCATACAACTGAAGGTAATAACCGACTCAGAACGCACAGAAATAAATGCGAATCGGAATTATTACTCACAGACAGTAAGGTACAGGGTGTAGAGATTGGCAGTGTACCTACGAGATGATAATATCGTTACATGTTAGTTAAAATCACCACTAACATAACAGAGGAGAGTGCGTTTGTAAAGGTTTGTTAGCTGTCGACAATAGGTACTATGCTTAGTAAAAAAAAACTTAGCAATTTTTTTCTTTAAGTGGAATTTGCTGTAAAATTGCTATTACAAATTTTTCACTAATATAATAAGATTCTTGTTCTTGAGTGGAGACCGCGACTCGGCAAACGTAGTGTAGGACGCCTTCAGACCAGTTGGGACGACGATCTGCAAAAAACTGCAGGCTGATGCTGGATGCGGCAAGCTGAAGACAGGGCGCTATGGCGCTCATTAGGGGAGGGCTATGTCCAGCAGTGGACTACATAATATAGCCTGAAGAAGAAGAGGAAGTAAGGTTTATATATTAAGAACCTGGGTATCGGAGGTGTTCACATATCTCAGCGCTTGAAGTTGACAAGCCGAGGTGGGCACGAGTGGTAATAAAGCCCACACTCTCTCTCTGAGAGAAAGCTTATGCCCTGCAATGGAACGCATATAGATAGATAGATAGGTAGGTAGGTAGGTAGGTAGGTAGGTAGGTAGGTATGTAGGTACAGATACAGATACAGATAGGTACAGATAATTTATTGATAACCTATTAAGAGTTACATGTCATACATGTTAATATTATTATTATAATAATATTATTTAATGTCTATGTTCAAAAAAAATACATTATATAATATTTAAAAAAATATGTGTAAAAAATACGTTATTAAATATACTTTTTCTCCTAAAACTTTTATGGTAGGTGTGCTTTTGTAAGAGTGTATGTAATTATATTACACAAATCTATTGTGAAAATAGTAATATAATATCAATAACTAAGTTATCGATTTATGAACTAAAACTTTCGTAAGCACTATTGACGGCCTCTGTGACGCAGCGGTAGCGCATCTCCCTACTATGCAAGAAGATCTTGGTTCAATCCCCTGTTGGGGACTAAAAAAACCCCCAGATCTTGGATGTTTACATGTTTGTGACGTCGTTGTTTCTGGTACCCACGACACAGGGTATCCTAGTATCGGGCCAGAAGCAATGTATGTGCCTGTATGTAAATGTTATGTTATGTTACTGTACAATACTGACCCAACTCCGGATCAAAACTCTTGATTGTTAAAAATCAATTTAGTTAAGTCGGACTTAGGTTAAGTTGTTTTCATTCATATTTAGCGTGGTATTACTATCGTGGTATCGAAACCAGTTTCGAAAACAGAATTATTTCTCTTTATTAGAAACTAGGTTTCTTAAAAAGAAAAATAATTCTGTCTTAGAAACTGGTTTCGAAACTTTGGTTTCCAAACTGGCCGAAGGGTATAATTTCACTAATGTACATAACTTATGTCAAGAACAAAGTCATTGGTAAATACCGGGAATCGAAGCCACGACCTCCCGATTGAGAAGCCGGGCTCCTACCGCTCCGCTAGCACCGCTCTATGAAAAGAGGACCTAGTAAAATTGTAACAGCCTGTAGACGCACTTCCAGTGTCTACTCTCTTTACATCTCTGAGCGACACTTAACGAGGATTCCGGGAAAAGTCATAATACCACCGCAGTCGTTTCAGAAAGGGGAATAAACTTGTTAAATATTCGACGCACTGTCTGGTACAGTCCACAGCGTGTAAGGAGCGTGGGGTGCATGAAAGGAGCCTCCCCGGAAGACGTACTAAGTCCGTATGTCTGGCGCAACCTGGGCAACAATCACCGAGTCCCTTACGATATCGACCCTTGTTTGTCCCCACTGCTGGGGCACAGGTCTCTTCCTGCATCGCAGTAAGGTTACGCCATACTCCACCACGGGTCCAAGTCCGGGTTGGTAGAGGATTGTAAGACAGTGGCGGCCCTTACAGAAGTTAGCAAGCCGCTGAAGCGCTCGTGGCCTAGTCGAACCGAGTGATTGGGATTAGAATCAATCAGTCAATCAGAATCAATCAATCAAGAAGATATCTGACTGAATCAATCAGAATCAGTCAGATGCACGATGAGTGACCGTCCCGTGACTACCGCTAGTGGCATTTTTCCGAGCACGTTGGTGCGTGTTGTCATGTATTGGCAGTCGTTATGCCATGTCACAGGCCTTATGGGTGGCTTGATAACTTTTGGCAGTAAGGCCCACCACTGCCTTACAATCCTCCACCAACTCAGACTTGGCCCCCTTGGTGGAGTATGGCCTAACCTTTCTGCGATGCAGGAAGAGACCCGTGTCCCAGCAGTGAGGACATGCAGGAGTTGAAATCAAATACATTATTTGATTTTAACCTGTTCAACTTACTAGGCATGTCGGAAGAGTCCCTCCTAATATTATTGTAAGTAAGATATTTTAAACTTTCGCGACTTGAACACATAGAATATTTTCGGGGCTTAATCGCGTAGTAATTTATTGCTATTTTACCTCGACGTTTCGACGACGTTACAGTCATCGTGGTCACGAGAAGACTGATGGCTGGCACCCGTTCGCATCTTCGGCTGACGGGTGCCAGCCATCAGTCTTCTCGTGACCACGATGACTGTAAACGATGACTGAAAATATTCTAATTATTGTAAGTAATTAGTTAAGTAAGTTAGACCAGCCACTAGTCTTGCAAGCCTCCACCAATCCGGATTTGGCCCCCGTGGTGGAGTACGGCCTATACCTTCCTTAGGGAAGTGACCCGTGCCTCTCAGTGGGGACGTAATGGGTTGATGATGATGAAGTAATAATTATTTATGACGGTACTATTGTGGATTTGTTTAGTTTTAGTGAACTTCAACAAACCGGGGGGTGGGCAGCAGCGCCCCCTGCAGTACAATTCCACCGAACTGCGATCCCCAACCCACATGCCCAGCGTGGGGATTATAGCCATTAACCCGTATGATAGCACGTGGCGCCCTTTAGGGGAGGGCTATGTCCAGCAGTGGACTAGTATAGCCTGACGACGACGACGAAGAGAACTTTATGATTCTATGTGACCTTTTTTCTATCCGATAAAAAATATTAAATACATTTTATTTAAAAAAATAAACCATTTATAAAGTCTTGTATCTACCTAACAATTGCCCTGCTTGTGCGCACTATCGATACTTAATTTCAGCAATTGGCTTCTCATTGACCTTGCATCGTCTGGTGCATTAATGCATTTGAAACTAGGTCACTAGGAACGTCAAATTTAAGAGTAGGGCTAGCAACGTCATGGAAAGAAAGAAGAGATTTATTACAATTAAAACAGACTGAAACATATTTATTTTATTATGTTTACGTGTAAACAGAAACCGTGTAAAAAAAGAAACTGGGAAACGAAATTTCTATCTGACATTAGACAACAGGCAAGAAAGTTTTAACCAACACTTTTTATGTTTACGTGTAAACTGTGTGTTTGTTTATCTATGTGTAGTTTACACGTACACATAACTTAAAAAAAACAGGGAAAACGGAATTTCTATCTGACATTAGACAACAGGCAAGAAAGTTTTTACCAACATGATTGCGATTGCAACACTGTATGGCCCCATTGCTAGGGCACGGGTCTCTTCCTGCATTGCAGGAAGGATTGACCATACTCCACCACGCGCTACAGCACGCTTAACGACTGTCATTATGAAAGCCAGCACCTACGGCTTAACGTGCCTTGCGTAGCACGGAAGCACTCGGAAAAATGCCACTAGCGGTAACGAGACGGTCACCCATCCAGCATACGTACAGGCAGCGACGATATTGCTTCCATAGATTGGAGTGGACTTCGGACGGGTTTTTCGCTGTTCTCGGTTGGAGACGTTTGTCCGGGCATTCTAGAGACTCTACTTTCTTATGGGCGGTTGTATACCACTCGTTACGTCTATGATCATGATGAGCAGTCAACAGTCGACTAACAAATTTTAAACAAATTTTACTTCAAAAAGTTTAAGAGGATCTATGGAAAAAATATTTTTTTGCAATAAGGCAGCCAATTTTACCCTGTATCTTTACATGTCTTTTATAATATGCCTTTTTTAGGGAGCAGGGTACCACTGCCTTAGAGATAAGGTCATTGTAAAATGTTTCTTAAATAAATTATTGTCTTTTATCATTTGCTTTTGAATAGCATGTTTTTTAAATCACATGTAGAATGAAAAATATTCTTTTTCATTTCTTATACTTGGAAATTAGTGTTGTTTTAATCTGATTATTGGGTGGACAATGCTGCTTCCCTCCATAGAGAGGGAAAAACTCATTCAAATTACTTCCCACCTAAGTGCCGGAAAGAACTTTAAAAATAGAATTACTGTCAGCTGTGAAGAGTTTTATGTAATGAAATACTAATTAAAAAAGATGCTGAGGCCACGTGAGTTTCTAAACAGCCAGTGTGAACTTAGCGCAAACTTCTTTGAGCGGAATAAGCCGCAATAATAACGCGGCGAGTTCCATATTAAAAATTTCAAAAGTCAACATAAATTGGCGGGATACTAATCTGTTATATATATCTGTGACGGAATTAAAAAAAATAGATATTATAATAGTCTTTTACAGTGCGTTCACATTAACTTGACGCGTGAGAGAATTGGTAACAAGGACATAACATGTGAATTAGCTTTTAGACCTAAACGGAAGATGGTAAAACAAGCCCTCAATCCTTTTATTTTCCCCAAGTAATGGGAATGATTTCTTATTTAACATGGTAACAGTAAACATCTCAGTGCTACCAATTCTCTCACGCGTCAAGTTAATGTGAACGCACTATATGCTAAGGTTTGAATATTAAAATTAGAGTTTTTATTGTCCTCATATTAAAAATAAAAAGTAGAGTGACACGGGTAAAAGAATCAATTCCTACTCGGACTATAGCCGTCCTCGCTGCGCTCAGGCGTCTAAATACCTCGGGAATTGATTCTTTCGACCCTCGGTTAACAATCAACTATTTCATATCTTATCTTAAAGAAGGAAAAGTAGGAAGTTCTATACACGTGACTTACTCAAGATTATTATGTAAACTAAATGCGTGTTTTTGCCATCGCTACGTGACGTCTGGGCATCGTCTGGGGGCTTCTAAATACACCGTAAGTAAGCAATAAAAAACACTCGCGTACCGAGGGCTCTGTCTAGACTTGCAGGTCGCTAAATAGTCCCGTGACGAACGAACTATCGATTTTTTTGATGAATCTGAAGTGAAAACGTGACCAAAAGATTTAAAAGGTGGTTGAATAAAAGTTGTTCTAAAAGGCAAACTCAACCGACATGTTTCAGAATTTTCGCATGTCAAAAATAAGCTCTGCACATGAGGTGAAGGCAAGAAATTCTATAAGTGCATACAATTAAGCAATAATGAATGCATATAATAATATAGAGCATTACCCCCCAATGATGGCACAACCTTGCGCTCATTAGGGGAGGGCTATGTCCAGCAGTAGACTAATAAAGCCTGAAGAAGAAGATACAAGCATACAATAAAGCGTACAATACAAGCATACAATAAAGTTTGTTTTTTTTATTTGGGGTTTAAACAAGGTTTCGTTATCAACCCTTGTATGTCCCCACTGCTGGGGCACGGGTCTCTACCTGCATCGCAGGAAGGTTAGGCCATACTCCACCACGGGGGCCAAGTCCGGGTTGGTGGAGGATTGTAAGACAGTGGTGGGCCTTACTGTCAGAAGTTATCAACCCCCCATAAGGCCTCTGACATGGCTTAACGACTGCCATTATATGACGGCCGGCACCAACGGCATAACCGTTGTCGGAAAATTTGTCGGAAAAATGCCACTAGCGGTAGTCACGGGACGCTCACCCCTCCCGTACCTGACCGCGCCTGTTGTTGCTTAACCAAGTAATTGATTCCAATCACACGGTTCGCCTACGCCACGAGCGCTTCTCGTGAGTTATGAATAAAGTAATCTAATCTTAGGGCCAGTATCTGAATTGATAATTTCGCTAAGTAAATAGTTAACTGTAGTGCGGTCTCTTCGAATTTTTAGAAAAAAAGCGTGACAGAACGTCACTTTGTATTTACTTAGTGAAATTCTCAATTCAAAAACTGGCTATTAGGGTTTCCTCACAACGTTTTGTTTCACAATTGTAATAATTACTTTTAGTAATAAGGCCGCCACTTGTACTCTACATAAGTCTCTTATGTAATCCTTGGTGTACATGCAATAAATAATATTCTATCTATCTATCTATCTATCTATATTCGGTTGTCAACAGACAGACTAGTAACAGCGAAAGATGCCATATTTAGAACAACTATACGGCAGCAATAAAAACTACATCCTTATAACTTTTCCGTATCTATAATCAGGACTCCGACCATCGTGAGTACTGGCGATGTCTGATTCTTAATATTCTGCTCTGGCACTTAAGACCAGAATACTTAGCTAGTTATCGTATCGTACCCTTATCTGAATTTCATCAGCACGCCTTTAGCATTACGAATTGGATGCAAATCGGACGCAATGATGTAATAAATATATTGGATAATTATCCGTATATGGTAGTAGCGCAACGGTAAAAGGCTGGCATCACATTCGAGAGGTCGTAGATTTGAATCCAGACTTTGTTTTCTGCATTACTACCTAACAAGGGATACATTAAATTTGAATCGCCGCTGCATGAATGTAATCTGTAACACTGACTTTCAACTTTCCCTAATCTTTGACTGCTTCGTGTCTAGGTACAAATACAAATAATATTTATTATCGAGAAGAAAAACACACAGAGACAAATAAAATTGATAGAACAGTGCGAATTTTATTTGAATAGTACCATGACAGATACATCATACATAGTCAGGACACGTGACGTGTTTTTTCATATCATTGACGCCTAGAAGGTTCGATGTATGTGCACGCGTAGACTTGAAGCAGCAACGAAATTAAATTGCCATGTTCAAACAATTGTCATTGTACCACAATGCATAAGCAGAATCTAGGCCCTAGTCGTCAGCCCGTCTCTTTGGTGCCCTGCCCACACTCCTGCGCCGTCTCTAGGTACACTAGCATCTTTAGTCAAACTGATTTTGTTAAATCATTTTGCCCCCACCGAGGTCTCTTCCCTGAGGAAGGTATAGGCCATACTCCACCACAGGGGCCAAGTCCGGATTGGTAGAGGACCTACCTAGGTTTGACCTATTGCATCAACGTAATGAGATTATTTATAGAGCGTCCAGTGGCACCTACACTAACACTATGGGTGGACGAACGGATGGACACTAAGGATTTTATCAAATAAAAATAATTAATAATGTTAAATTGAGCAAAACCCCGGAGGGTAAACGCTCTGTGCACAGTGGAAATACCATTTATCATGTGGGAAGCACATGTCAACTCTGCGCGCGCACTACATAACTCCAACATTCCTGCATCGCGCAATCAAAGTGTTTCAATGACATACCATAAATATAACGTCCGACTAACAATAGTTGGACCGGCCGTCCCCTGGCATACAATCTGCCTGGCGGGAAATTTCCCTTTATAGTGGAAGAGCACGATCACCCGCTCTTCCCTATAATTGCCGTACGAAGTATACAAATTTATTACAACGGAGAAATTAATATAAATGAAATAAAACACTCGTAAACAACAGTTAGAGATAACGCTATCTGAAGCTGTCTGTCTCTTGTGAATTACAGCGCAATAGCAATAATAGAAACAGCTATAATTAAGCAAACGATAGCCGGTTTTATTGTTGTGCGAATATCATTGACTTGATAATTATATCTCATTCTACAATGTATTTGCGTAGGTCGTGAACGGGCACTATCAGATCGAGACACGTTTTTGACCAAAAGGAAAGTTAACTAATAACGCTTTCAATCTATCCTAAACATAAAAATGAATCCCTGAATATGTTGGTAAGCGCAAATCTCGAGAGCAGCTGAACCGATTTCGCTAATTTTTTTTTTAGAATATTCCTTGAAGTACTAGGATGGTTCTTAAGGAGGGAAAAAAAGAAAAAGAATCGACTGTTAGGCCGTACGAAGTTCGCTGGGTCAGCTAGTCCTAAATACAATACAATTTAATATTAAGCCCGCCAATTGTACAATCTTTACTGGTACAATAAAGAATTTAATAATAATTAATTACAGTTTCAATCTATCGGTCTATCCATAACAAAATAACATAACATTTACATAACAGGTACATACAGTCAGTTAGTTTTTAGAATATACCTCGGGCTCTAGAGTAGACTTCGGTTTTCGCCGAAAGCACACGAGTGCTAGTACTACTTCCTGCTCTGTATGAAACTTTTCTTCACTATTTTGAAAAGTTATGTAAAGTTATAAATAACAATACAAAAATCTTATTCCAATGTAATCGGTTCTATCCGATGGTAGCCGAGGTATATTCTAAAAGCTAACAGACTATACCTTGCTTCTGTCCTCACACTAGGATACCCTGTGACGTGGCAACCAGAAACAACGACATCATAAACATGTGAACATCCCAGACCAGCGATTTTTTTTGTCCCCAGGCGGGGTTCGAACACGGGACCTCTTGCATGGTAACAGAATCAAGGCACGTTTTTTTACGATTATGGATAAACTTTGGCCCTTCTTACTACGTAAAGAAACCATTTATACAGCGTCCAGTAGGACCTTCGACATCGACATCAACCCTTGTATGTCCCCACTGCTGGGGCACGGGTCTCTTCCTGCATATCAGGAATATACTACACCAGGGGGCCAAGTCTGGGTTGGTGGAGGATTGTAAGACAGTGGCAGGCCTTACTGTCAGAAGTTATCAAGCCGCCCATAAAGCCTATGACATGGTTAAACGACTGCCATTATGACAGCCGGCACCATCGCCTTAACGTGCCTTGTGAATCGGAAAAATTCCGCAAGCGGTAGTCACGGGACGGTCACCCGTCCTGCACCTGATCGCGGCTGTTGTTGCTGTTGTTCGACTAGGCTACGTAGCACCTTCACTCACATTATATGGCTGAAGGGACCACTCGGACGCTGCAGTGCCTAGGACATTGTTTTAATAGGCTGGAATGGAATAGGCTTGCCCAGCACCTTCTGTACATTACTTTGTTTACTTTCCTTATATTCGTACTGAACAGCACAGCGTTTACCTCGGTTTAAACTTAGACTCTCAAAGTATTCCGTACACACATAGGTGGGTCGTTCTTCTTTTTTATCGACAATCTGACCGGTAAATTTATATATTTGATATAAAAATTAACTTGTGATTTATTTAGTGAAATTTAATTTAAATTATTGCTTCATTATTGTAGATTACAAAAACATATAATACAGCGAAGTATGACATGTAATTTTCGTTTCATTTCAAATTTCGTAGGAATGGTATGAAAAAAATAACACCTCAGTCACAAAAGTATTAATTTTTTTTATGTCTCATTTTAAATCAGAACTTCAGTTTCTTATTACTTTCTTATCAAGAATATAAACATTTACTATCATCTAGCTCCATAGGACGGATTTTTTTAAATAATCATTTTTTTAAATTATCCAATACCACTCCGTCACATTTTTGCTTCATAAGACATAAAACTTTTTAATATTATGAAAGTCGCCCAATAAAGTCGCTTAAAAATCTAGTGAACACCTTTATTGCCTAAAATATAATACTAAAACACGTTACTTTTGTAAATACTAACAATAAAGTGGTTCAAAACTTACTTTGAACTGAAATTTTAAGGGGGACAAAATTGTGACAGAGTGGTTAACGCAGTGACGGAGTGGTAAACAATGTTTACGTCCACCGAACAAAACTAACATTATAACAATTTTTAATTTTAGAAAACAATAACAAACATAAGATAAGATAAGAAGATTCTTTATTGTATACCGGAAAAATAATATATACTTACAATGTTACTACAAGTCTTGATGATTGGTGTCCATTCTTTGATAGATATTAATTTAGTCTTACATTATCTTATCACTAACTCTACTTTTCAAAAACTTCTATTGGTTGATCGTATTCGTAAAACACGCGTTATTCTCTTTTAAATAGGTTAGGAGGTGGAATAATTTGTAACAAATTTTGATACATCACATCTGACGCATCAGTCTCTACCAATTTAAACAATTTTCCAGTATCATCAACAGATTTATAAAACATCACTCGAACATCTCCATCTTCATCCACACCACTTTTTGATACTCCTAAGTGTACTCAATTTTTCTTTCACTTAGTACTTTGACTAAAAGACTCTTTTTATTCCTAATCTGCTTAGTCTTTTATTTAGTTTTTTTATTTTTTTATGTTCTTTTGGTGTCATATCCTTAACTAACTTATATCTTTCGCGAGCATTATATCTTTCTAAATCTTTACGTTTTACTTCTGCAACAAGTTCAGGGTTAAGCTTTCTTTTTTCACGACACCGTCGCTGTCTTTCAGCTGCAGATAATGCCATTTTTTCATTTACTTGATGGTAATACCTTAAATTAACAAAATAGTTGACGATAGAATAACCAACATAAAAAAACAAGCAATCATTTATTATGGATATTAACTAATGTTCTAAGTTCCATACAAAAATGACCACTCTGTCACGAGTTATACCACTCCGTCACACATTTTCGTGACAGAGGTGCTATGTGACAGAGGTGTAAAATAGTAGTGTTCGAGATATTCAGCATTTTCCTAATTATAATTTACGCAAAAAACTGGGTATATATGAAATATTTATCATAAATTAATCAGTTAATATTAAAACCCCGAAATTAGAATAACATATGGAAGTCGTAACTTACGTGACAGAGCGGTCGCTGAATAAACACACGCACCTCCTTTTACTGTTTGCGAGCGATTGACTGGTATTGCCGGGGCGTGGGAACGTATAGCGCGAGTGCGGGGTGGAGGGGGACTATTCTCGAACCTAGTGACCAAGTTCAAAGTTTCTAACGCACACTATTTTGTACCATAAAATGAGTGACAGAAGGTAGCAACTAAAATCATATACATCGGGAGACAGCCAATAAAATATTTTTTTATTTAATAATATAAACATTAAAAAATATTTCTTCTTATTAATGTAATAAAAAAGGTTAAGTAGTTCAGTAAATGTTCTTGGATAGAAACTCTTAAATGTGTTTTTTTTTGCGAGAGCACTTTGTTTATATTACTAGTCATAGAGGGACACCCTTTATTAGTATGTATAACACCTCCGTCACGCTTTTTGTATACTATGTCACACTGATTTTGTAAAAAATAATTATGAATAAAATCAAGTTTTGAGGATATTAAAATTATTGCATTGTCAAGTGTATTTTTTTATAAAAAAATTAAGTAATTTAGTATTTATGAGCAAAATATTATTTTTTTTGCGAAGAAGACAAGTCATTGTCGATAAAAAAGAAGAACGACCCAGGTACATACATAACCTCACGCCTGTATCCCAGAGGGGTAGGCTCAGACCAGGGACTGCCACTTGCCACGATCCTGACAGATCACCTTCGCTTCATCAACCTTCATAAGTCGTTGCATGCACGCACGCCGGTTCCGGGTACTTTTTATCTTCTAAAACAAGTAAAGTATTCCGTCTTGAGACTATACCTTGTTTACTCCTAAGACGGAATACTTTAGGGTAACCCTAGGGTAACCACCAGCGTTGCCAGAAGGTTACTTTTGTAACCTTTTAGGTGATTTTTAACTAAGTCAGGTTACTTTGAGGTTACAGGACACAAAAGGTTACTTTTGGTTACTTTTTCGTGAAGGTTTTTTTACTTATTTTGAAAAACGGAACACAAAGATCTTTTGCTTGTTGGCAGCATTGTTTCGTTTCTTCGTTCATTCATAATATTCAACTCACTCACTTACTCCCTACCTGTCTCTCTCTCTCTCTTTGTTTTGATCTGCTTGCTCCAGGTCAGGTCTTTGCTAAACTAATCTTTGCTTTGCATTGAAAAATTTTATATTATTTTGTGATCAAGAACCTTGATAACAAGGTAAGCATAAACTAATTTACGTGGGTCCTTCATAATTAGGATAAATATTATGAAGACAAAGGTATTTTTTTTTTATTTCATTTAGTATAAATTTATGTAATTTAATTTTAATAGATATTTATGCAATTTTTGTAAGCCCAAAAAAAAAAATAGTACATTAAATACCTACTTATTTTAAAACCATTGGCTGAATTGAATAATGCTCTGTATTTTTAAGGCCTTTACATCAATTTTGGATGATATATTTATGATATGTCCTTATTTGAGGTGCACGGGAAAGCAAGCGAGTAGTTAAAAAAAAAGTGTAAATAAACTGAAAAGACGTTTTTAGCTAGCTACAACTGGTACAATCTGATCACAGGACTCTGCTTGGTATTGACACAATATCAGCACTAGCTACTAAAAGAAGCAATGCAACAATGCGATAACATTTCAGCCTTCAACATTGATGCTAAATACTTAAGTTAAATATCGATTAAATTTTATGAAGACAACGGTATAATTTATTGATTATTTTATTTTTTATTTAATTTCATTTAGTATTTATGTAATATATATATTTTATTTTCCTGGTCGCGCGACCAGATAACAATTAAAATTCTATTGTCCCGGGCACTGCAGCGTCTAGTGGTTACTTTACCCATCTATCTAGTGTAAATGACAGTGCCACTAGATGCTGTATAAATCATCTAGAATAGATGCAAAGACCTCAGTTAATAAATTAGTAATCGAACAGGTTAAAGCAAGTATTGAAACTGACGGCTGAATTAAGTAGTTTTATGCATGACATGACATATTTCAGGTGCACGAGAAAGCAAGCGAAGCTATAGAAAAAAAAATTAAACAAAAAATGTAAACCGACTTAGCAGGTAGGTACATGTAGATAAAAGGTACGATAAAATACTGAAATTGGCATGTGAGTATTCACAAGTATTAGGTATGTTTTAGTACCTTTTTTATTGGTGAGGTGACTTTTTACACCAAAAGGTTACTTTTTTGCCTATTTCAGGTGACTTTTCACAAGGCTAGTCTGGCAACACTGGTAACCACGGACTAGTCCGTAGGAACTTTTTTAAAGACGGCAGCCCTAGTGTGCTTTCCCGCACTGTGAGATGTTCTTTCTAAAGCACGCGGGTGTGATGCGCTTCGTGGCATAATCATAAGGGTTAATTTCCGCAGTGTTACCCTAACATTGGAGTTTATCGGACAATGCGGGTGGATTGTCTAACCACCAATAGATTGCGAGCTTTAATGTAAGACTGACGCTCTCAACGGATAGGCCATGCGGGTATATTGAGTGCTTGCTTTTGGCTCAACTTGCTATTATGACTATTGTCACCATCATTTATTACTTTTTATAGCTCATAGTGTTACCGAACCTGTCGACAATTAAAACTGTTTTTATACGGATTTATGCTCGTTTATTACATTTTTTACAATTTTCCAACGTTTCGGCAATTTTCAGGTGCCGTGGTCCCGGATGACTGAGGTGACAGGTGTCTTTTAGAAATCATTAACGGTTAGTTTACTACCCTCGGCAAAAATTACAAAAGTTAATTATGAAGTTACGTTCCAAAATAGACAAACCAATTATTTTTTATATAAAGTCAACAATATTGATTATCAGTAATTGAAGTTAAAATTAAATTTATAAACTAATTACTTTATATGAACTTAAAGATACTGATTATTAATTGAAATTAAATTTATTTTTATTATTTATTCTACAGTCACACTTCTAGCAAGGGGGTCTCATGCACTTAAGCACTGGTTCCCTTTCGCCCGAAGCACTGTCGACAATTACTTTATTATAGGGAAGAGCGGGTGACCCTGCTCTTCCATTGTAGACTATTGTTAGTCGGACGTTATATTTATGGTATATTCTTTTTAATGCACTGAAGCGCTCGTGGCCTAGGCGAACTGAGGGATTGGAATCAATCACTTGGTTACACAACGACAGGCGCGGTCAGGTGCAGGATGCTTATTAGAAACTAGTACATATGAATGATTAGGTAAGTATTACTTTATATTCAATACGTGCGGAGCCAACCAAGCCGCGGGTTTCCTCACGATGTTTTCCTTCACGGTTAGCGTGTGGTATTGCGACTACAAATTCCGCCGCTTGTGGGCTAGGCCGACTAAGCTGTCAGGGTGGTATAGGTGCTGGGCAAGCCTACACCATCTATAAAACCATGTCCCAGGCACTACAGCGTCGGAGTGGTCCCTTCACCCATCTAGTGTGAGTGAAGATACTACTGGACGCTGTATAAATCATCTGATTTAGTAGATGCAAAAAGGCCAATATTATTACTTTATATTACAGATTAGTTTTATATAATGTCAGTTAAGTTTTTATCACATGTACTTATGGTTACTGGATACGTAATCAATACAAACTATTTCGGGCAGTGAGTATTCACAAACGAACAAACTATTCATTAATTACTACGACTACACAGGAGGAGCGGGTCAAGCATAATTATTATTATACTACTGGTGGTAATAGCAGGCAGTGAGTATACACAAACTAACCAAATTATTCGTTAATTACTACGTGTATGCTGGAGTACTACGGGTGGTCACCAAGGTGGAAGAGGGGAGAGGGTAGAGGGGGAGAGGAAGCCAAATATTGTAAAAAATGGGTCACGTGGTACGGGTCCTTTAAGCCTTAACAAGCCGTCAATATAAATCAATCAGTCGGGACTCTCGTGACCGCGATCCGTGCCAAAATTTCTTTGACCCATTTTCTTCAATTCACCATCCTGTTTAACATTACGCCCTTGTCTTCCGTTGTGGGATTAAAGCGGTCCTGAATCACTTTTTAAGTGTCGCTTAAGTTGCCATTTCTTTATTTTGTAATTTTAATTTTGTGTGACGAATGTCACTTTGAAAAGACATATTTATAAAAAAAAAGCGCTCGTGGCCTAGTCTAACTGAGCGATTGGAATCAATCACTTGAGTTAAGCAACAACAGGCGCGGTCAGGTCCAGGATGGGTGACCGTCCCGTGACTACCGCTAGTGGCATTTTCCCGAGCGCTTCCGTGCTTCACAAGGCACGTTAAGCCATTGCTGCCGGCTGTCATGTAATGGCAATCGTTAAGCCATGTCAGAGGCCTTATGGGCGGCTTGAAAACTTACGGTAAGACCAGCCCCACTAGTCTTGCAATTCTCCACCAATCCGAACTTGGCCTCGTGGTGGAGTACGTCCTATACCTTCCTCAGGGAAGAGACCCGTGCGCCTCCGTGGGGACTTAATGGGTTGATGATAGTAAAAAGTATATTTCATTCCAGAATAGTAACAATACCAAATAGTCGCCCATTAGGTCAGTTGGGAGCTCAGCGCTGGCACGGTTAGCCAGAGGTCGCGGGTTCGAGTCCCGGCAGGGGTGAAATTTTTAGCCTCTAAATAGGGTTTTTAAAACCTTATAAGGCTGAAACTGTTAAACCACCCGTTAAACATATTTTATAGAACAACTTAATTTATAGAATAGAGTTCACGCATGTAAACGTTCATGTGCTGCCAACTGTACTAGCGAAAATACTCTAGGTAATAACTACCGGTTCCTGAATTAAGAATTTCATTACATACTTGTATTAATTTGTCATTTCGTAAAAACTAATGCGAAAAATAACCAGCCTTACATCGTTTTATCGTTTTCTTGAAATAAGTAAGATTAAGCAAGAAAATCTGACAGTCTTGTTTTTGTGAAACAGGAAGATTCTCAATCTAAAGCAATGGAAGCCCCGCAACAGAATTTTCTCAATTCCTTTTGAGTATTCTACTTTTTATGTAGAACTTATTTCAAATATGTAGGTACTGCGTTTAATTTAATCACACGGCTGGAGCGATTTTAATAAAATTTGGTATGGAGTTGGCTAAAATTTGGTATGGAGGCGTTAGACATTTTACTGGGGGAAAATATCTTATTCCAGTGGGAAAATCGATAAACCGCGGGTAACACCGCGGGGCGCAGCTAGTGAGTAATAGTTTTTGTTGAGTAATAGGAATGGTAATTAAAGGAAAATGCATTTTTTAAAAATCACTTAAATTTTAATATTTATAACTAATTAAGATCGACCAAATTACTACATGCAATTAAAAGTACATACAAAAATACATACAATTTAAGAGAATTTATGGTCGGCATCTTCACATTTTAGTTTCAAACTCGCAAAATACTTAATGCCTTACGAAAGAAAATATCACTGCATGCCTTACGATAGAAATATTCAAGCACTTACTTTGCACTCGGTTTCGTTAAAAGAAAAAAATGGGGTCTACGCGCTGTGGGGGGCCAATGTGAATGACATTGGACGGACTCCCGAGGACCTTGAGTGGGGACGCACGGAAGGAACAACCGGTATAGGGACGTCCTTTATAGAGTTATTTTCAGAAGATAATAAAAGATAAGAACGCTGAGGTTTCAGTGAACTTACGATTTTCTAAATTTTGATAACGATACTGACCCGAGCGTTCAGAACGGTTCAGAGGCCCTGAGAGATGACCCAAAATAAGGACTTCAAGTCATGGCAGTCGTTAAGCCATGTCAGAGGCCTTATGGGCGACTTGACAACTTCTGAGAGTAAGGCTCGCCAATGTCTTACAATCCTCCACCAACCCGGACTTGGCCCCCGTGGCGGAGTATAGCCTAACCTTCCTGCGATGCAGGAACAGACTAGTGCCCCAGCAGTGGGGACATACAAGAGTTGATATCGAAGGACTTTTCATGATAGGGACCGTTCCTGGCTAAGCACCCCGAACCGAACGAGCGTGATTGTATCTACTATTGAATGTTGATGAAGAAAAAGATGTTTGAAGCATCATATCAACAAGGCAAGTGGCAATCCCAGGTCTCTGACGACCCTTCCGTGATGCAGGCGTGAGTCAATGTAAGATAAGATAAGATAAGAATATTATTTATTGTACACTGCAGTACAATTCTACCAAACTCCGATCCCCAACCCGCATGCCCAGCGTGGGGATTATGGGAACTACCCCCCAATGATGGTACAACCTTGCGCTATGGCGCTCATTAGGGGGGGGGGCTATGTCCAGCAGTGGACTAATATAGCCTGAAGAAGAAGAAGAAGTACACTGGAAAAAGAACAAATACAAAACAATCGCAAATATTATCTTACATATATATCTTATAATAAGTTTCTACACAAGACAAGGAAAGTAAGAACACCTATACACAAGAGGACAAAATTTTAATGACTATACTAATAAATAAAGATCACGAACTCTGCTCAATCAATCAATCAATGTATATTCCTATGAAAAAAGTTTTCAAATTACTTTATTTAGTTGGATGTTCCAAGGTACTTCTTTGCATTTTTATTCAACTTTGAAGCTGATTGTCAAAGGGGTCAATCTTACAATCAGCAACCAACGGAGAAACCCTTTATTCATTCGATACTCGCACTTATGACTCACTTTTAGGAGATACAGAAGGCGTTTTTTGCCTGTCGCCGACTGTACATAAACGCAATATGGTGTGATTGAAGAATACGCACACAATTAAAAATGACTTGTGTTCTGTAGGGAGGGAGTGACCCTGATTTTATGTAGTGATGTATTATGTTGTCATCGATAAAATAAGGTTAGATACCTTTATGAACTGGAAAAACTTTTTTTAAAGCGGTGGTAGCGTAATGGTAGAACACCGGCTTCTCAATTGGAAGGTCATGGGTTCGAATCCCGTCATGTACCAAGTTATGTACATTTGTGAAGTTATAGTAACAATACCACTCGCTAACTGTGCAGGAAAACATCGTGAGGAAACCCTAGTGCTTGAAGTATTAACATACCTTGGCGCTTGCTACGTAAAATAGCCCAACTATGAGGCTAAGTGCAGAAATGTCAGATCTAATTAACTAACGATGGTAACATTTTACCAATCAAAAATATTTTTTTTCCAGTAGTCTTAAGTGACCATTTTGGTAGAATTCGGCATTCCCGATAAGATGATGAGTCTACAGTACTAGTAGTACGATTACGAGTTATATCGACCTCGATGCAGCAATTTAAAAATAGATTCCCTCTCACGTTGCTATGTACTTGTACATCAACATAACAACATAAAATATAATAATAATCATATAACGGCCGCTGAGATATAAGTTTGCCTAGTGCGGTGGCGTCTAGAAAGTATTTATTTTTTTGTTGTAACTTCATACATAACACATTAACACTTTCCATAAAAAGAGTTCTAATCTAATCTAAACTAACATTTAACTGGTGATAAGAGTTCTCACAGGCCGAGCGGCATCAGTAAATCATAATTTCATCCCTTCTCCGCGTTTCCTTTGTTTTAGCTCTTAACTGGCTTCGACTTTAATTGCGTCCATGCGGTAGATGCGTCAAAAAAGTCTAAATGTGTCTAAATAGGTTTTTAAAATTGTCCTTAGCACGGGTTAGTGCATTAAAAATAAAAATAGTGTGACCAACTAGATGTTTTCTTTTCCTCAGTCAACTCAATTAAGGACATTCCTTTCAACACGAGTTAGATAAAAGTTTGGCTTACTTTTTTATTCATTATTTTTAAGACTTTGTTTCACTGTTTGTACCTAATAAGTAAAATTGTGTTATATTTCATATTACCTACTACCCTAACTATAAATGTATTGCGTGTTGTGATCACCTGCTTGTAGATAGTACACTACAATCTTGTTTTGTATCACTCATATGCTTAACTGACGTGTCATAGTGTAACTTTCTGTTTGGTGATTCTAAAATAAATAAAAAAAATATATATGTTCATGGCTAGGGATGGTAGCTCCAGCCATGTTTTTCCCTTCTCCTTCGTCTCAGAGAGAACGGATCTCTTCCACGTCTGGAACCATGTTCCGCGAATAATACAGCTATATTGTTATAATATACATATTATATGAAGTTCTCGTGGCCCAGTGGAGCCAAGTGATTGTAATCAATTACTAGGGTTAAGCAACCTTAACCCCTACCCGAACTTGGCCCCCTTGGTGGAGTAACCCTCCGGCGATGCAGGCAGAGACCCGTGCCTCAGCAGTGGGAACATACCATATTGATGATATCGAATTTGTATTTACAACAACACATGACCGGCTATTAATTTTATTCGAGTCAACTTGATCGAGTCGCTGGTGTATCTGGATTTAGGTCGATAAATTAGGTCTCTTGTTTGTATGAAGAACAGGGTTTATCGACTCGATCCCATCTCTACGCTGCAGTGGCACTGGTAACGACCGGCAACATCCGCGCGCCCGTGGGAGCCATTCCTGCGCATCTCGGCGGAAACTCGCTCCTTTCAGACCTTCACCCTTTGTTGCGCGTGCGCTGGTACACTGTCGCTTTTAGCGGAGACCACACAGCTTTGTAACGCTTTGACGTCTAAGTTCAAGCACTGTTGCGAGACTGATTGTGTAATATCTGGTAGATAACTTGAACAAAAGTGGTGTAGAACAAATGTGCGATTCTATATTCTTTAATTAGGCACTTAAAAAGGACTAGGTTGGAGTTTTTTCTCCACTTTTTCTCCAAAATGATTTAGAATTTGAAATGAACATGCAGATGGTACAATATAATAAAGATCTTCGTGTTTTGCCATTTCGGCATACAAATGTTGAGCTTATCTTAATTCAAATAATAACAGTAAGTAGTCTATATCTTATGAAGGTACATCTTAAGTAGGTCGTAAAAATTAAGCTCAATATTATTGCAATGTGCGTCTCAAATAATAAATAATACATTAATGTCAAATTATGTTACAGTAATTGATAAGGGTAATGTGAATAAATAATACATTAAATGTCAAAATATAGTTACATTAAATTTACAATTTGTCAGCAAGAAATTATTTTATTGTATACTAACATTTGTCTATAGTAGATTCTTGAGCTTTTTCTTAAATATACTTAGTTTTAGAGTTTTGATTGACAATGGAATTTTATTAAATATTTTTGGCGCCATACAAAATACACTTTTGCTCATAAGTGCCGTGTGAGCCAAATTTAGACAAAGTCGTGTGTTATCTCGTTGATTACGTCCATTTACATCGCATGCACGTTCAAATCGACCTTGGTTTGTTTTAACAAAAATTGCTATCTCATATATATATATATAAGGATGGTATAGAGTTAGTAGGTACTCGGAGTTTTTCAAAGAAAGGCTTGCAGCTATCTGTTATCCTTAGACCACACATTGATCTAAGGCTACAGAAAAGATCTTGACCAACTTCTAATATGGAAGAAATATATGGGAAGAGGAAATAAATGAAATAAAGATTTCAGCTTGTTTTTATTTTCTTGTTCTCGATTGATTTTGCAATCAAGTTACAAGGAGCAACGACCAAGTTCAATATCAAAACATGACGTCCAATATTAGATTATCGCCCGTGACCACGAGTTACGAAGATAGGGAAATTGTAATGCATCGTTATCAACCCTTGTTGTCCCCACTGCTGGGGCACGGGTCTCTACCTGCATCGCAGGAAGGTTAGGCCATACTCCACCACGGGGGCCAAGTCCGGGTTGGTGGAGGATTGTAAGACAGTGGCGGGCTTTACTGTCAGAAGTTATCAAGCCGCCCCATAAGGCCTCTGACATGGCTTAACGACTGCCATTATATGACAGCCGGCACCAACGGCTTAGCGTGCCTTGCGAAGCACTTGTAATGTATAACTATTAATAAATATTCCTGGAATATACAGATCTCGTTAGACCCTTACTAAGTACAACTAAATGACTTGTGTTACAGGTGCTAATTCGACGATAGATTTGATACAATAAGATCCAAGACCCGAGACAAACTAGAAAAGCTCGTTTGACCCGGCCGGGGATAATCCGACGTGTTGTCGTAGTCAATAGGTATATTTATGACAGATTTCCGCGTTGTAGTACTTATCGTGTATTTCTATATTAAGCCGCGGACAGACAGACAGACCCTCAGACATGGCGGAACGATAAGGCTTCCGTATTGACTACGGAACCCTAAAGCACAATTTCATGTTTGTGACGTCCTTGCCTGTTTATCATAGTACAGGGTATCCTAGTTAGGAACCAGGGGGGTGAGTCTCTAAAATGCTTAGTAGTTCAATAGAGTCATATTAGTCCGGTAATGGTCATTTCATTCACACTATTTGTAGTCTGGTAAACAATCGCATTGCAATGATATTGAAGAAATCACTGGCTTTAGGTTCTGTTTTTCTGTATTGGATTATTTATAAAAATAAAAGTCAAAATTGCGTGTGCACTTGTAATATCTTCGAAGACAAGAAGGCAGAAAAAAACATAGTGTTGCCACAATAAAAATTAAATCTTAATGTTGGTTTAGATTCTAACAGGTATAAGCCGTGCTACTTAACTCGGCGCCTCGCGCGATTCGGTCTTCTTCGCGAGAGATGCCTATTTAATTTGCGCGGGTTATACCCCTAGAATGACATTGTACTGCTATTGCATTCGAATCATATAAGCGCGACAATGGTTGTTATTTGCCTCAATTTGGTAGGTTACCCCAAGTTGAGCTAAATAACTACCATTGAAAAACTAAGTAAGTATTTACTCTAGGGCCAGGACAAATGAGTATGTTTTATGGACGGTATTAGATAGATAAAATATTCTTTATTGTACACAGAAATTACAGTAACAGAAATTAAATCTTTTATTGTTGTTATTATTATTAATTTCCTAAAAGACCTCTCAGTGTAAATAGTCAGTTGTAAAAAGAAAAAAAGTACCACAGGCTATTTAAACGGCGTCTGAGAAGTGTTCTAAACGAATCGAGTTTCTATAAATAACACCTTATATATAGTTTTTAATTTGATTTCTATTTGATGACTTCGAGTGACGAACTCTTTACTCGATTTGTCCACTTGATACAATTTCGGTTCGTAGCTTTATGTCGATTGTAATCCCCATTCAGCAGCGGTGACTTTGAGCGGGAGCATCGAATATTGGCCGTAATTGTTCGTGTTTTGGTTGCTTAGACATTTTGGGCATTTTATAAAATGACCAGATTTTGATGGCCATTTTTACCGGACGCCGCACATACCGCTTGAAATTGCCAGTTCGTCTTTAACCTAACATTCTCTCTGTGAGAAGGCCTAACCCTACAGTATTTAGGCTGTTTTTTCCCCCGGATGAGGATACGAAACTGCACAATTGCGAGTAGTAATGCCTTACTGAGGGTATCTACACCTACCTGGGTCAATCCCTAAGTTTTTTTTTTCAAGTTTTAGATTTTTAAACCTGAGCCTTATATTTATGATGTTTAATTTTTCTAAGAACGTTTCATGAAATAAGATATAATGAGATTTTTCGATTGGTCGCACTAGTTACCCTGTAAAGCGCAAACTTTTACCTTTTTGGCTCAATACGTGAAATTCCATTTTCTTAAAAACCCTTGTTGTTCAAGGATATAAGTAACATTAGTTTTGCTCCTGTTGAATTTATCATGAAATATGTATTTTTTTCATTAATTTGTGGAAAGTTTCAAAAATCCTCTTACTGGTTTGCTAATCAAATAAAATGAAAAAGGTTTATTTGCACAACTAAAATTTCATAAAACATGAACATGTTAGGAGTGTTAGTTTGAAAATGTACGTAACGCGGTTAAAAGCAATAAGGCCGCCAATTCTTTTTTAACTGTTGTCTCTGTAATTATTTTCTGGTATGTAAAATAAAGAATATTCTTTTCTTATCTTATCTTACCTTAAACGTTAACTCCTAAACTAGGTGAAAACCTGTGTATTACGAAAATGTTCTGTTATAAGACAAAAAAGTAACTCGAACAAGGACATAAATACACTTGTCATTAATTCCCATTAACATCTTAGTTTCTAAATAACCCTAACTTTTATGTAATTATTATGTTTTTTATACCTAGGTAAACCAGCCTGGTAAAAAAGGTATATTGTACACTTGTTTATAGTGTCAAGCGGGTACTACTATAAACTTATAAATCAAGAAATCTGAAAATCAAATCAGTCATTACGAAAATTCTACTTAGCTTGGTACATCTTTGTACCAAATCATTATCTTTTGCGCAATAAAGATTTTTAATAATATTAGCAGCTAGTGATTATACTTATAACTTATTAACAAAACTATTAACTGGTTACAAAGCTAGAAATCTCTATATTAAACCATATAAGGGGGAACGGGGTAGTATGAAAGTAAGTGTGTATGCCTGTGTGGTCGTGGTATTGTAAATTATTATTGATTAATTATGGTAGCCTCTAAGTAGGTTTTTAAATTATGATAAGATTAGAACTTTAAACCGTTAACACAAATCATGTGTAATAAAGTTAAATTCAGGTTCACAGTGTATTTTTCTTTCTTTCATGGAAGTAACGGTAATTGTTTAGTTTAGCTGTAACATGCGGTATGATGGCCGGGTCAAAAGGCACCGCCTTCTGCAGATATTTGGGAGGGCATTACTCACAACAGGGGAGGGGACTAGCTGAATACTATTTCGAATAGCATAGCATGCTGTCTTAAGCCTCTAATATACAGGATAATTTTATAAATAGGTGCATAGCGGCAACACAGCCACGATTAGGTATGGGGACTCTTGGGTCGGATTTTCATTTTACATTGTATTAAGTAAACAGAATGTAAATTCTTTAGATTGAAATAAAATTTATTTGATTTGGCTCGGAGCGATTTGTTTGGTTAAGTGATTTTCTTAAAAATATTATGTTGAACCAATGTGTAATTTTAACGGACTTCGAAAAAGGACGAGGTTATCAATTCGAAGCATATTTTACTTTTTTTTTTTTTACTATGTTTTCGCATAATTTAATGTATTCAATTTGACATTGACCAAACATGCTATCATAACCAAGCATGTATTTTTTATCGGTTTTGTATTTGTTGATTTTTTTTTTGTTTGTAATTTAAAATAACTACGTAAACGTTATAGGCGACTAACCATCGGTTTCTCGTACAATAACAATCTGATAATCTACTTTTATTATAAAAAGTAGATTATCAGATAGATTTTATAATCAAGTTAGTCAAAGCGCATTAAAAAAACAATCATAATATGGCATTATAATATATAGATAGTATGGATAAAGACATTGTTTTTAATATCAGAATGATTTTGCTAATCCGAAATTGGAGGATTGAAACTCGTTAACAAGAATAATTTTTACGTTAAAAAAAATACGAAATCTCCAAAAAATTGCTGTTCCACACATTGTAATGTTAATTATTAAAGACATGAAAATGTCGTTAAATCATATATAGATCAGATAACCGTGGAAATCCTTAAATTTTACAGCGATATGAGATTAAAGGATTTTAACGGATTGCTGAGTATTTTCCGAAGAGTCCAGTATCCTCTAAACTGACCTTTGGGACCCAACACAGTTCACCGAGGTCAACAAAACACGTCGAAAGCAATACTGCGCGCGCGCATGAGCGGTTACGCTTTGTTACCGGATTTGACACTTGAAACCGAAATGCATTGAGTGAAGAATTTATTCTCGTACCAAGTACCGGAGAATTTTCCAAGTATGGATTTTGGACCTTAAATTAAGCCGTTAGAGGCTAAAATCTATCACAAGTAGAGTTTGTGAGGGTCCCTGGAGTACCTGAGTAATTTTTTATTAATATTACAATAGACATGTAGACTACCTCTAGGAAAGATATAATAACATGTTATGTTATGTTAGGAATTGTACTGCAGCGCCTCCTGCAGTACGATTCCACCAAACTGCGATCCCCAACCCGCATGCCCAGCGTGGGGATTATGGGCATCCCCCCCAATGATGGCACAACCTTGCGCTATGGCGCTCATTAGGGGAGGGCTATGTCCAGCAGTGGACTAATATAGTCTGAAGAAGAAGAAGTTGAAGAAGAAGAACCGACCCTGAGAGATGTCCCAAACAAAGGACTTCTCATAATAGGGACGGTTTCTGGCTAAGCACCCCAAACCGACGAGCGTGATTGTATCTACTATTGAATGTTGATGAAGAGAACGATGTTTGTGTTAAAGTGTGTAAGCTCAACAATCTATCTTCTAGTCTATGGTAGCTTAGTTTAGAATAAGAAGTATCTCTCTATGGTTAACCTCTTCCTTTTTTCCTTCTTCTCCATCTGTCATGGCTGCACGCTGCTGCTGGTCTTTTTGGAAAATGTTTGAATTTCAACCGACGTATTTTGGTGGTTGTCTTTAGTGAATAAAGATTAAACCACATCTGCCGACTCTTCATTCGCTGCCCGATCCTCGAGCTCATCTCCCAGCAAAGCCGGGAGGCATCCTGCCTACCACTGCAACTGATACAGGACTCAGGTCCTGGCCGCAGGATGATCAGTTTGAAGCATCATATCAACAAGACAAGTGGCAATCCCAGGTCTCTGACGACCCTTCCGTTATGCAGGCGTGAGTCAGTATACCTATGACATAACATTTACATACAAGCACATACATTGCTTCTGGTCCCACACTAAGATACCCTGTGTCGTGGGAACCAGAAACAGCGACATCACAAACATGTAAAAATCTAAGTGCTAGGTTTTTTTTTTGGGGACAAAAAACCTCAAGTCCCCAGCCGAGGTACAAACCCGGGATAACGATGAAACAGTAGTAAAAAACCGAGGATTTCGCCACGCTGATTATCCGACTGCGGCGGACCTGAAAAAGAGGAATGTAGTTAGTTATTTAGACTTGCTATTTCCGTGCTTATCCTCATATTTATTTATTATTTTAATTCTTCACTGCACTAATTATACGATAAAATGTACAAGGGCGTGCTTAATGCAAGAATCATACTCGCCCAGCAAACCTTTGGTGAGAGAGATGAAGAGACTGGCGAAGAGTAGTGCAAGTATGTCCGATTTTATGTAAATCAATTTTCTTTGTATTTTATTCAAAATTACAAGTTAAACTGGGTGTCTATTTCATGTAAAGAATTGTATTTTTTATAAAGAAAAAATTAACAAAATGGTTATGTTCCATCTTAACTACTAAACCAATAGTCAGATTTTGAGAAATAATATCTCAATCAATTTGTCGTGATTCCGCGAGTGTCATTAGCGAATAACCAACAATCCTACTATTGACCATCAATTACTGGGCAGGCGGGACCCAAATTCGACGATGTAAACGCATTGTGAAGTATAGCGCTACACAAGAAATAAGTCTCGCGGATGTACCTGCGCAGATGACCAAATTTTGGATGTGCGGCAAGTTGATCGACCAATCAGATAGTTTCATTTCATGGCAGGCCGCGCGCCTTTGTTGCTATTGGTTGATTCAACGTCATCGATGCAGGTGACTATTAGTTTGGCAATATTAGCGTGAGCGAAATAGGTAGCGCTACTGCGGCAATCAATTCTGCACCTTAACCGCATCGGTTAAAGATCATGTTTAATGTACTTATAGCTTCGGGTACTTTCGTTACACTTCTTCCTAGTCTGCGCGAACGTAGATTCCCGAACATTTATGATGTGTAGTACCTACTGTACCTGGGTTGGTGCCGTCTGCTTAATAGTTCCTGATTGCCCGCGTTCACCTTTCCCCTACTCTCCCCTTAACTACGTTATCAACCCTCCAATGGCCCCACTGCTAGGGCACGGGTCTCTTCCCTCTTCCTGCATCTCAGGAAGGTTAGGCCATACTCTACCACGGGGGCCAAGTCCGGGTTGGTAGAGGATTGTAAGACGGGCCTTACTGTCAGAAGTTATCAAGCCGCCGATAAGGCCTCTGACATGGCTTAACGACTACCATTATATGACAGCCGACACCAACGGCTTAACGTGCCTTGCGAAGCACGGAAACGCTCGGAAAAATGCCACTAGCGGTAGTCAAGGGACGCTCACCCATCCTGTACCTGACCGCGCCTATTGTTGTTTAACCCAACTGATTGATTCCAATCACTCAGTTCGCCTAGGCCACGAGCGCTTCAAAGCGAGCCCCCACGAGCGCCCTAAGCTTTGCTTTCTTCAATAAATTATAATAAACGGATGTACTAGGCGTACAAATAGGCAAAGATCTGAATTAAGACTCGGGGATACTTAATATACGTGAGGCGGGAGCGGTGGTAGTGGACAGCTAAAACCCGGCTTTTCAGTCGGGAGGTGGTGGCTTCGAATCCCGGCATGTTCCAATATGACTTCGTTTTCTAAGTTACGTAACGTACATTTGTGAAGTTATAGTCGCAATACCACTCGCTAACGGTAAAGGAAGACATGGTGAGGAAATCCTAATGTCCAAATTGTTAACATACCTCAGCGCTTGCTACGTCGTCGTCGTCAGGCTATACTAGTCCACTGCTGGACATAGCCCTCCCCTAAAGAGCGCCACGTTGTGCTATCATAGGGGGTAATGCCCAATAATCCCCACGCTGCTACGTACAATGGTCTAACTATGAGGCTAAGTGCGAGACTAATTAACTATCCTTGCGGGCAAAGCCGCGGGTCAAAGCCAGCCAAACAGCCTTACTATATATAGTTATGATTTTTTCCATTGTTTGAAATATATAACTTTCCACTTTATTTAGCTTCTTCGTGGCCAAAAGCGCAAAAAAGATGATTGTACACATTACCTTAACATAGAACAAGAATGTACTCGTAGATCCGGTTTGAGTCCGTTGCACCTCACGCCAGGAATCGATGCAGGACAATCTTGAGACAACTCTACTGCCAGTGAACAACTATTGACATGAGTGTTATCTACGGCAGACGTCTGGGTAAGATACAACCGATTTAAGGACAGAGTCTTCCATTCAGGTAGCTTATCAAAGGCCCGTGTCTCAGAGTTTTTAGTAGAGGTGTAAGCTTGTGTTCAACACGGTATGCTGAACACCAATAACTTTTTAGACTACATTTTTCCTGAAGTCAGAACAGTGGCAAGTGGCAAACGCTGGCATCAGTCCCTTCGAGACACAGGGGTGGGGTTTATTTACGTAAACTATATGCAACACACACAATGTGTTGGATATAGTTTACGTAATTTATTGAACTTGTTGTTATTTTATGATTTTTATTATTATTTATGACTTGTAGAAATTTTAAAAAACCTATTTAGAGGCTAAACATTCCACCCATGCCGGGATGCGAACCCGCGACCTCTGGCTATCCGTGCCAGCGCTCTTTCCAACTGAGCTAATGGGCGACTCAGCGGCATCAGTGAAATTTCGAACCTCTTTACAATATTCTCTGTGTTACGTTTTTAGTCTCTAAATACTTAGGTGTTTTAAAATTGTCCTTAGCACGGGTTAGTGCATTAAAAATAATATAATCTTGTAGAATTTTTCCAAACATCATCGAATCAGGTGCACCAGAAGACCAGCGCTGGTCACTTGTGGCTAGCATTTTGCTGTGCTGCAGCCTTTTTTCTTTTGTTGCACTTGCGTTTGCACTATTGTAATTCCAATATCTTTTAGTTTTTTGTTCTGCATATTTTTGTTTTAATTTGGTGTATGTTTATTTGTGTTACAAAAATAATAAATGGTTTTCACTTTCACTTTCACTATACCTGTCCTCCTGCAGGGCACAAGCTTTTTATCAGAGTGAGAATGGGCGTGCCACGCGTGCCCACCGCGGGTTGGCAATTTCAAACGCTGAGGTTTGTGAAAACCTCAGACGCTTAGGTTTCTTCACGTGAGAGGTCAGAGGTTAACTTTTCAGTAATTGCGCACCTCTACTAGTATCTGAGCCTTAGGTTTAGTTAATAATAGTAATAAATATTCATGGACATATTACACAGATCTCGTTAGCCCTATACTAAGTACAACTAAATGTATTTATTGTATATGTATTTATTGTATTAAATCTATCGTCGAGTGCTAACTCGACGATAGATTTAATACAATAAATACATATATAACATCCAAGACCCGAGACAAACTAGAAAAGTTCGTTTCCTAGGTTGACCGGGCCGGGAATCGAACCCGAGACTTTCGGTTTTACAGACAGAGCGCCAATCCGCTGCGCCACCGAGGGCGTCAGGTTTGTCGTGTGTACCTGTATATGATAGCTTTATCTATACTTACACTCACGCCTCGCCTCGCTAACTGTGAAGGAAAACATGGTGAGGAAACCTGAGTGTCGGAGGTGGCTCTTGAAATTGTCCGCGGTGAGCACACGTGGTAATTAAGCCCATACTCTCTCTCCGAAAGAAGGCCTGGGCTCTACACAGTGGGACGTATATAAGTAATCTACCGAGAAAAGATAAGTGGATGCCTACGTACAGTGCTACACAAGAAATAAGTCTCGCGGATGTACCTGCGCAGATGACCAAATTATGGATGTGCGACAAGTTGATCGTCCAATCAGATAGTTTCTTTTTATGGCAGGCCGCGCGCCTTTGTTTCTATTGGTTGATTTAACGTCATCGATGCAGGTGACTATTAGCTTGGCAATATTAGCGTGAGCGAAATAGGTAGCGCTACTGCGGAAATCAATTCTGCACCTTAACCGTATCGGTTAAAGATCATGTTGAATGTACTTATAGCTTCGGGTACTTTCGTTACACTTCTTCCTAGTCTGCGCAAACGTAGATTCCCGAAGGAACTTTTATGATGTGTCGTACTGTAATATTCCAAGAAGGCGTAATTTGGCATGGCAACAGTATTTAACGTCACTTTAACAGCTTGACCGAATTAAGTATTATTACTGACCTTGACGGCACATGTGCCCGACAAGGCACCTTCCTAATGAAAGATCTTTGTGTTCACCCGATACGACTGTGCACGGTCGTCCAGAAATAATAATTATAATGATAAATTGATAACCTCCACACAACACTCACTTGACCTGGTCCAAAACTAGGATTTTCTGTACTATGGTAACCAGGCAAGGTCGTGACAGACATGAAAATACACCCAGACTGAGGCCACTTCTACAAATGTACGGCGGGTCCTAGTGGGAATCGAACCCGCGACCTCTGTCTTGGTAGCAAGCGCCTTAACGACTAGACCAGTCGTGGTAGAAATTATTAATTATTCACTCTTGCTGGCTCAGCTACACAAACGCCGCAAAAACCACGTGGCGCTGATCGTTATGAGTGAGTGAGTGCCTGAGTGAGTGAGTGAGTGAGTGAGTGAGTGAGTGATTGTGTGATTGAGTGAGTGAGGGAGTGAGAAGCATAAATAGTCTTCTCTTAATAAACTCTAGATTAGAAATAGTTTCTCCTTCGGCTAAGCGCGCACGGGTTACTTTTGTCACCGTGACTGTTTCATCACTCCGTAGATTTGTATGGAGATGCGCGAAATGTCACCCAGTTGTCACGTCGTAACATACGCGCATCTCCATACATATCCAATACCGTGAATAAGAGTAAGAGTGACGAAACAGCCACGAACTCTTATCAAAGATGAGGTTTCCTCAATACTCCCAACGCGTCTTAAAGTGTTTCGGTGATACAGACCGTCGGGCATGAGCCAGATCGTCCAGTGTCAACTTTTATAGTAATACAATTCGTGGTTTACTATGACAATTCGGTATACATTGCGAAGTCAATCTACCCACAATTAATAAGTAGACTCTGCAATCTACCTAGAATTCATAGATATTTTCGGGGCTTAATCGCGTAGTAATTTATTGCTATTTTACCTCGACGTTTCGACGACGTTACAGTCATCGTGATCACGAGAAGACTGACGGCTCACACCCGTTCGCATCTACCATTCTACCTAGAATTTCCATAATAAACTATGTACGAGTTGTAGTTTTATGTAATTCGGGCCACTTGTCGGTGATTCCATGTCGATATCATTACCACCGGCTTCTTAGACAGGAAAGGAATCGGAGACGAGCACCAATGGGATGCGACATTAGTGTATACGTATTGCACCCTCGACATTAGTGTATCGGAGTGGTCCCTTCACCCATCTAGTGTGAGTGAAGATGCCACTGGACGCTGTATACCTAAATCATCTCATTAAGTAGATGCGTCGTTATCGTTATCGTTATCAACCCTTGTATGTCCCCACTGCTGGGGCACGGGTCTCTTCCTGCATCGCAGAAAGGTTAGGCCATACTCCACCACGGGGGCCAAGTCCGGGTTGGTGGAGGATTGTAAGACAGTGGCGGGCCTTACTGTCAGAAGTCATCAAGCCGCCCATAAGGCCTCGCAAGGCCATTTTTGCATAAGTAGATGCAAAAATGGCCAATATATTGCACCGGTCCGCTACCACCGCGTTTCCCGAATGTGTAGCAAATATCGCGGATAAAGTATTCTTTGTTGGCAACTAGTTGCGAATAAAGAAAAAAAAATCTTTATTCGCAACTAGTTGCCAACAAAGAATACTTTATCCGCGATGGCAAATGAGTTTCTCAACCAGTTGTGTAAAAGGATTTTATATTCTTTCTTGGCAACTGGTTGCGACAGAAGTAATAGGAAGTTTTATTCATTTGTTGACAATCTTTGCGGTCAATCCGTATATAAATACTATTTCTTGAATTACTGGCCAGGGTTATTTTTAAATAAAGTTATAGACCAGTGTTTGTTATATTATTGTATTAGATGAGGACTACATTACTACATGGTTGCGTAAGATAAAAATAGATTCTCCTAATGCCACTAGTGTTTTTGAAAAATTCCTTGTTGGCATCTAGATAGATAGATAGATAGAAAGAGAACACTTTATTGCACAACCAGAAAAATATTACAACCATGATTCTAACCAACTTTGATTGCAACTAGTTGCCGACAAAGAATAAAAATTCCTTTTTCACAACCGGTTGCGAAGTTTAGTTGCCATGGCGGGCGAAAGGGATTTGTGAATGTCGTCGCTGGATCTGGTCAAATATGTCTTCGAAACCTCAGCAGTTTTATTACCTAACAAACCTTTTTAAAAACCTATTCAGAGGCTAAAAATTCCCACCATGCCGGGACTCGAACCCGCGACCTCTGGCCAACCGTACCAGCGCTCTTCCAATTGAGCCAATGGGCATCAGCGAAATTTCGAACCTCTTTACAATTTAAAAAACCTATTACACTATTTTATTTTTAATGCACTAACCCGTGCTAAGGAACAAATTTAAAAAACCTATTTAGAGGCTAATAATTACAATATTCTCTATAATATTTACAGGCAGCGACATCTGGCTGAAGTAATTTGCATCACTTGCCTATAAATAGATTTTTTAAATTGTCCTCAGCACCGGTTAGTGCAACAAAAATAATAAAGCCCTCAAACCAAAACTATCATAGTATACTGATTTTATTCGACATCAACCCTTGTATGTCCCCACTGTTGAGGCATGGGTCTCTTCCTGCATCGCAGGAAGGTTAGGCCATACTCCACCACGGGGGCCAAGTCCGTGTTGGTGGAGGATTGTAAGACAGTGGCGGGCCTTACTGTCACAAGTTATCGAGCAGCCCATAAGGCCTCTGACATGGCTTAACGACTGCCATTACTTGACAGACAGCGCTAACGGCTTAACGTGCTTTGCGAAGCACGGAAGCGCTCTGAAAAAAGCCACTAGCGGAACGGTCAACCATATAGCACCTGACCGCGCCAGTTCTTGCTTTACTCGAGTGATTGATTCCAATCACTCGGTTTGACTAGGCCACGAGGCTCCTGATTTTATTACGATCGCCAAACATGTTAAATTGTGCGAGCGAGACAGAATGCTCGACTTAAGAACAGCCTTAAGGGTTTTTGCCAACACGTTTAGTGGATACAAATCGAGGTTTGATCGTCTTTACTATTGAGGATAATAGAATAAAAAAGAAATTACGGCCTCATACATAAGACTTTTTCATAAGACTGCTGTGTGGTGTCGGCCTAGAGAATAGCACCAACCCAATTCTTCCCGCGGCTGTCGTAAAAAACGACTAAGGGACACAAACCGGGGGGTGGCCACTGAACTGCGATCCCCAACCCGCATGCCCAGTGTGGGGATTAGGGCATTACCCCTTATGGTAGCACATCGTGGCGCTCTATAGGGGAGGGCTATGTCCAGCAGTGGACTAATCCTGACGACGACGACGAAGACTTTTTATAGAAACAATTTTAGAAACAATAATAAATTTTTATTACTTTACTAGAGCTGTGCTGGGGTTATCGATTTTCCCATGAGAGTAAGACATTTTCCTCCAGTAAAACGTAGCATTTGACTGTGTTAACTTACACACTCGCTCACAAACTTTCGCCTCTATAATATTAGTGTGTTTTAAATTCTTAGCACGATTAAACCTGGATTTGTGTCTTCTAAACTTATTGGCAAAGTTTCATTTCGATCCGGCATGTCGTTTGTAAATAAAAAACGAACTGGAAACTGCTCCTTCTCCTTCAGGAGTCGCCTAAAGCAGTACAGGATGCGTAGAAAAATCAGGCGAGGTCACAAGCGTACCCAACTGGCATTGTGTCAGTGAATTCACTCGCGTGAAAGGTCATTGCCACGGGCAGGGTCATCACTTTTGGTTTTTCCTTATTTCAATAAGAGAGAGAGAGAGACAGGATATAGAAGGTGAGAAAGGTTCCTTCGTATACGTCTTTTTTATGTAGTCTATAAACGTCCCACTGCAGGGCACAGGGTTTCTCTCAGAGAGAGAGTATGAGCTTAATTACCACGCGTGCCCGCCGCGGATTGGCAATTTCCAGCGCTGCGGTATTTGAACACCTCAGACACTCGGGTCTCCTCACGATGTTTTCCTTCACAGTTAGCGATTGGTATTGCTACTAACATCACTTCACAACTGGACATTCTTAGAAAACAAAGTCATTGGGCCATGCCCGCACTGGATATTGAACTATACTCATTTACGGAAGTCTTATTTCAAAGAAATTTTTCTTTGGTGTAGGTAAACTCATCAGAAGGCCTGTTCATGCAACTACAATTCACGGTTTACTATGACAATTCGACGAACGTTGCAAAGTCGACGAACCCACAGATTAACAATAAGGAAGAATCGATCGAATTGTCATAATAAACTTAGAATTGTACTTTCATAATATTAAATCGTTTATTTCGGACCATTTTATGAAACATGCTTTTTGATCTTTTGTAGCATTTTTTATCGCTATCGCTATCAACCCTTTGTATGTCCCCACTGCTGGGGCTCGGGTCTCTTCCTGCAAAGCACAAAATACAAATTTTATTTATTTCAGCACAAAGACATTTAACATAACAAGTAAGGTTGTTTTTTTACGATATAAATTCCTAGTTTTAACACGCTGTTTCGCCCGCTTTAGAAATTATCCCACGGGAACGCATTGCCGGGATATGAAGTATCCTATGTCGCAATGGGAGATTTTCTTTTTGAGTTTAAAAAAAAAGTAGTTCTCAAGAAATTTATAAACCTATTAAGCAGTACTTATAATTTACAATATTACAATATAATTACAATATAACCAGTACCAGCGCTCTACCAATTGAGCTCAATTGGTAGAGCGCTGGTACGGATAGCCAGAGGTTGCGGGTTCGAATCCCGGCATGGGTGAAATTTTTAGCCTCTAAATAGGTTTTTAAATTTGTTCCTTAGCACGGGTTAGTGCATTAAAAATAAAAATAGTGTAATCATGTGAGTACAGTGATATAGTTCCGATGTTAAAACCTAACTGCAAAGTAGGTAGTCGGGGCTGTAAGTAATGCAATTTGCTTGAGTCAGATGTCACTGCCTGTACGTAATACAGAGAATATTGTAAAGAGGTTCGAAATTTCACTGATGCCGTGAGTCGCCCATTGGCTCAATTGGTAGAGCGCTGGTACGGATAGCCAGAGGTTGCGGGTTCGAATCCCGGCATGGGTGAAAGTTTTAGCCTCTAAATAGGTTTTTAAATTTGTTCCTTAGCACGGGTTAGTGCATTAAAAATAAAAATAGTGTAATCATGTGGGTACAGTGATATCGTTCCGATGTTAAAACCTAACTGCAAAGTAGGTAGTCGGGGCTGTAAGTAATGCAATTTGCTTAAGTCAGATGTCGCTGCCTGTACGTAATACAGAGAATATTGTAAAGAGGTTCGAAATTTCACTGATGCCGTGAGTCGCCCATTGGATCAATTGGTAGAGCGCTGGTACGGATAGCCAGAGGTTGCGGGTTCGAATCCCGGCATGGGTGAAATTTTTAGCCTCTAAATAGGTTTTTAAATTTGTTCCTTAGCACGGGTTAGTGCATTAAAAATAAAAATAGTGTAGTTCTCAAGAAGTGTATAGATGGCGCTGAACTGACTACGTTACACTGACCGTGTCTTACGATTTGAGACGGTTGATAAACAGTGATTGACAAAATATTGTTATTTCGTTTTCTTTTCCTTGTAATTGTATTTCATCATGTGATGTAAAAGCCTATTCAGAGGCTAAAAATTCCACCAATGCCGGGATTCGAACCCGCGACATCTGATGCCGGTGAGTCGCCCATTAGCTCAGTTGGAAAGAGCGCTGGCACGGATAGCCAGAGGTCGCGGGTTCGAATCCCGGCATGGGTGGAATTTTTAGCCTCTAAATCGGTTTTCAAATTGTCCTTAGCACGGGTTAGTGCATTAAAAAAATAAAATAACATGTGATGTCCGTGACAAATTACTGTGAGTTTCGTTTTATGATCTCAAAAACATAAGAGAAATAGTAAAAAAATAATGTGGTTTTCTGTACCTCGCAGTAACTTACCAAGTGCAGCGCCATATTTAAAAACAATAAAAAGAAAGTCCCTCATTGAGATTGTCTACGCAATCATAGAGTACATCGGCAGGAGGTTTCTTTGTACATATTGACATTCATTCTTCTCTTGTTCTTTTGCGTTGTCATTACCACTATTTGCATAACCACTATTTTTCCTTAATGTAAGTTTATACTAAATGCCAGTTTCGATTTCACCAAGTAAATATATAATTAACTTTCTGTCTCGCTCTTGGCTGAGAAATTCGAAGAGACAGCTCTACAGTTAAGTATTTAGTAAGGGATTTTTTAAATTTAGAATCTGTCCCTAAGTAAGCTTCTATCGAAAATATCATTTTATGAAGTCAGTCACACACGCACGTATGCACCCTCACATACACAAACAAAACACAAACACACACACACTTCTATAGGTACCTAAATTATTCAGAGTTTTTTTAAACGTTCAATTATTATACTATTTTTATTTTTAATGCACTAACCCGTGCTAAGGAACAAATTTAAAAACCTATTTAGAGGCTAAAAATTTCACCCATGCCGGGATTCGAACCCGCAACCTCTGGCTATCCGTGCCAGCGCTCTACC
Source organism: Yponomeuta sedellus (assembly GCA_934045075.1). Lineage (NCBI taxonomy): Eukaryota > Metazoa > Arthropoda > Insecta > Lepidoptera > Yponomeutidae > Yponomeuta > Yponomeuta sedellus. The sequence continues at coordinate 9,447,475 of OW203746.1, read as the reverse complement.
AATTGAGCCAATGGGCGACTCACGGCATCAGTGAAATTTCGAACCTCTTTACACTATTCTCTGTACGTTCAATTATGTTTTGTACAATTTTTAGTTCTAGTTTAGATTTTAATTCATTCTGCATGCATGTTAATCTAAATACTATACAAAATTTAGAATGTACTTTACTCACTAAGCTTAACAATGTAATAATAAGGAAGAGCGGGGTATCTGTAACACAGGTTTCGACTAAGTGCAGAGCACCAATGACGTACCTATAAACTGTAACCGCTGCTTATTGTCGTCGTCGTCAGGCTATACTAGTCCACTGCTGGACATAGCCCTCCCCTAAAGAGCGCCACGTTGTGCTATCATTAGGGGTAGTGCTCATAATCTTTAAAAACCTATTTAGAGGCTAAAAATTTCACCCATGCCGGGATTCGAACCCGCAACCTCTGGCTATCCGTACCAGCGCTCTACCTCTATCAATTGGTAGAGCGCTGGTACGGATAGCCAGAGGTTGCGGGTTCGAATCCCGGCATGGGTGAAATTTTTAGCCTCTAAATAGGTTTTTAAATTTGTTCTATCAATTGGTAGAGCGCTGGTACGGATAGCCAGAGGTTGCGGGTTCGAATCCCGGCATGGGTGAAATTTTTAGCCTCTAAATAGGTTTTTAAATTTGTTCCTTAGCACGGGTTAGTGCATTAAAAATAAAAATATTGCAATGCTCATAATCCCCACGCTGGGCATCTGGGTTGGGGATCGCAGTTCGGTGGAACTGTACTGCAGGGGGCGCTGCTGCCCACCCCCTGGTTTGTGTCCCTTAGTCGCCTTTTACGACACCCGCGGGAAGAATTGGGTTGGTGCTATTCTCTAGGCCGACACCACACAGCACTGCCTATTGAATTCTGCTTATTGAATAAAGACTTATTATTATAATTTGTTATATTGCGGTTATTAATAGAAAAATTATGTTGGTAAAGTTGTCAAATGATGACCATGTTAGACACCGGTTGGTACTACCAGCTGTATGAATTGGTTTGCAATGCTAGTAAGTATTTGCGAGTACAGTCGACAGTTCATTCACCTAAATATTAGGTGTACTGTAATCAGTTACGTTAAGGACGACTTTGCAACCAAAACGTAAAAGATGGGCTCGCTGTCGACTGTACGTTCATTGCGCTATTCAATGACAACTGGAGGGTCGGCAGAGGAAGACAAAAGAGATAAAAAAAAAAAAATTATATTTAATTTATTAAAAAATATCGATCCTTCCTACTAAGATTAATGGTGTAATCCGAATGGAAAAAATCTAATAAAAAATGTAGTCCATTTGGATCACATGATCCGAGTGGAATATATTTCTTGGTTTGATGTGATCCGTTGCGACTGTGATCCGATTGGACTTTCAAAATAAAACCACTTGTTTACCTCGATGTTTGGGTTTTTGTAATACGTTCGAAGTACTAACGGACGGACAGACAAACGGACAGACGAATGGATAGATAGACAATACGAATTGTAGTTTTATAAAACTACAATTCGAATTTTATTACGACAATTCGAGGTGCATTGCATCTACTTATTAATCAATGTACATTGAATAGTCATAGTGAACCATGAATAGTAGTAGGTACTATGATTAGTAGAGCTCCTTTGAGTACGGAACCCTAATAGAGATGTACACTAACAAAACCTGGTTGTAACTACATTTTCAGTTGACGCGATATGCTGCTATGGTAATTGTTTTTGTAAACCGTACCAACGTTGACATTGATAACGTAATAAAAACAGACTATGCGGTCCTATCTATCCGAAAACCCGAACCTTGAAGCTTAACTGATTAAGCAACTGCAGCACGAAAGCGATTCTCCAAATTCGCACTAAAATAATCTCTAATTACCGCACTGAAAGAAGGAAATACGCATCCAGCCAATTACGATTCAGGAAAACGGCCCCTGCTGCTTCGTGAGAAAGTCTAAAGTTCAACGCATTCGGCTATCGAATCCCCTGTGATCTCACGATTTTGCCCACGCAATATTCTGGGGGCATCTTTCTACCACAGTTCTACATTGGCCACTAAACGGCGCGGTCGGCCATTGCGAATTTCAAAATTCGAACACGGCGAATTTGTTTTCGCGCTGCGTTCACGAAATTTTATTTTAAGGGGGTCGGCCCCGTTCTCGTGTTTTTAACGCTCATTCGCGCCAGCTGGTAAGTGTGTATCTCCAACTTTTTTTTTAATAATTAAAAACGCTGATTCAATATCTTACAGTTCAAGAGCAATTGAAGTTGAATTTCGTTTTGATAGGCCGAGGCACGAATTCGGCTGAGGCCGTCTTTAAGACGGATTTCAAGCGGAAAATACTTACATTTTTTTTTGGATTTTCGTTAACCAAGTGTCCGAGTAAGAATAAATAACTTCTACACAATTACTTGTCAAGAGCTTATTTATAATAATGTAACTACAAAAAACGAGAAGTCTAGACATTGTTCGTCTCAATAACTGGCATATTCTATTGGAACAAAGTACTTGATTGAATCCGGCCGATTTTTTGCAAAGGAGCATCACTCGTTTAATTGAGTTCTCACAAACGCTTTGTCTGTCTGGAACTCCCGAACCTAGTTATTAAACGGTTGTCATGGCAACGTTTTGTGCAAAAATTGTCTAAGACGATAACAGTGACAAGTTTTAGCTTTAATTTGCCTAGTTTAATATTTTAGCCCACAATTTAGATTTTGACGAAAAAAAAATTACTTCATTAAAAATTCCGGTTGCTTTGAAAGCAATCGTTTTTAAATTTAATTCAATTTAAAAAAAACGGTCTAGGAGTTTTTTTGATGGACAAACGAGCAATAGAAAAATAGTATTTATACTTTATTTTAAACGAAACGTTTAACAGGGCGTTAAATAAGAAATAACATGTACAAAGGCGAGCTAATCTCTGAAAGAGATTTCTTCCAGCAAAACTTAGAGAGCTTTGATTAATATATTATTATATATATTAAACAAGGCCAATCGCGGTTATTAGCATTAACTTGTACTCGCCTTTGTGCAAACTCCTTTTTTGAAGAATTTTTCAATTGTATTCTATTAGTTATTAGGTACATCGCAATTACCTTCATTCCCGACGTTTCACCTAATAAATAATCGCGATTATGCCCGTTTATTATATAAATAGTTTAATCGTAATTATTTATGATAATCACCAGTCGCTACGCATGAGAATTGCTAGTCATTAAGAAAGAGAATAATAATAAAAACTTCCTAAAATACTTAATTGAAATGTCAGGGACGACCTTTTTTGACAATAATTTATAGGCATCGTTTCGAGCTATGTACAGAGTTCATATTATTGTTATATTTTAGCTGAAAGAAAATACTATGTAAATATTTTTACTGAAAATCACTTTCAATCAATCAATCATGTTGAGCGTGCAACAAAGAAAGTTATATAAAAATAGCTTCCAGTTTAAGATAATTATGTTATCTTTCTGCAAGTCGAGAATGAAGTTACAAAGGTGCCTACTCTCTTAGTATTAAATTAATCAGCCTAACATATATAAGCCCCAACTATCTCTCTCTCTCTCTCTCTCTTTCTGAGAGAAAGTCTGCGTCCTGCTCTACAGTGAAATGATTACTGTGTTCATCTTAAAACAAATAAATTATGTCATTTCTAAAGCTGCATTAGGAATAGTTATATTCTTTTTAGGTGGTATAGGTGCTGGGCAAGCCTACACCATCTATAAAACCATGTCCCAGGCACTATAGCGTCGGAGTGGTCCCTTCACCCATCTAGTGTGAGTGAAGATGCCACTGGACGCTGTAGAAATCATCTCATTAAGTAGATGCAAAAAAGGCCAATATTATTATTATTAATATATTCTTTGCACTTACCCGGGCTAAGGTCAATTTAAAAACCTATTTAGAGACCTATTTAGAGGCTAAAAATTCCACTCATGCTGGGACTCGAGCTCGCGAACTCTGGCCAACCGTGCCAGCGCTCTCCCAACTGAGCTAATGGGCGACTTACCAGCATCAGTGAAATTTCGTACCTTTACAATACTCTGTACTACGTAGGAATAGTTACCTCTCGCTAACTGTAAAGGAAAACCTCTTGGGGAAACCTTAGTGTCTGAGGCGTTCACATACCTCAGCGTTTACAATTGCCAATCCGCGGTGGACCGGCGTGGTAATTAAGCTAATACTCTCTCTTTGAGAGCCTGCGCCCTGCAGTGGGACCTATAAAGATTAAATGAAAAATATTTATTTTACTGCGCTTTATATTTATTTGAAGCACTCGTGGCCTAGTCGAACCGAGTGATTGGAATCAATCACTTGAGTTAAGCAACAGCAGGCGCGGTCAGGTGCTGGATGGGTGACCGTCCCTTGACTACTAGCTGGTGGCATTTTTCCGAGCGCTTCCGTGCTTCGCATGGCACGTTAAGCCATTGTTGCCGGGTGTCATGTGTTGGCAGTCATATGTTAAGTTAAGCCATGTCAAAGGTCTTATGGGTGGTTTGATAACTTCTGACAGTAAGGCCCGCCACTGTCTTACAATCCCCCGCCAACCCGGACTTGGCCCCCGTGGTGTAGTAAGGCCTAACCTTCCTGCGATGCAGGAAGAGACCCGTGCCCCAACAGTGGGGACATAGAAGGGTTGATATCGATTTATTTTACTAGCGGACCCGACAGATGTTGTCCTGCATTGTATTCCTATTCTGATAAATTAAATGATTCTGTTTCTGCTAAACCACCTTGGGCGCCACGATACGCATACAAAAAATTCATTCAAATCTGTCCAGCCGTTTAGGAGGAGTTCAGTGAGATACTTGGACTTGGCCCCCGTGCTGGAGTATGGCCTAACCTTCCTGCGATGCAGGAAGATACCCGTGCCCTAGCAGTGGGGACATACAAAGGGTTATTACCATTACCAGGCACATACTTACCTATATAGTTAGTAGTCAACTACAAATTTTGACCTTGATAAGGTAGTCTGGAAGAGATCGCTCTAAGCGATAAGACCGCCAATTGTATAACAATACTTACATTTAAGAAATTATGGGGTATTCTTTTTTCTGGCTGTGCAATAAAGTGTTCTCTATATATCTATCTACATACATATATACATACATAACCTCACGCCTGTATCCCACGGGGGTAGGCAGAGACCAGGGACTGCCACTTGCCACGATCCTGACAGATCACATTCGCTTCATCAACGTTCATAAGCCGTTGCATGCACGCACGCCGGTTCCGGGTACTTTTTATCTTCCCCTTTGCTAATACATCCCCTATTTGGTCGATGTATGTCCGCCTGGGGCGTCCCTTACCAGCCCTTCCACTCACACTCGCAGTATATATTTGCTTCGTCAATCTTTCTTCCTTCGTCCCCACATGTCCAAACCAACATCTGTCTAACTATTCATCAATCATTTTATACATTTTGTGGTTTACGCGCTATACCAAGTTAATTGTTGCCCTGGAAAGGAGAATGTTCATTCTATTGCAACAATGAGGGATTTTCTTTTTATTGTTTTTAATACTTCTTGGTAAGTTACTGCAAGATACGGAAAACCATATTTTTTTTTATTATTTCTCTTGGATTTTTTAAATCATAAAACGAAACTTACATTATGTAATTTGTCACTTACGTCACATGATTATATTATTTTTTATGCACTAACCCGTGCTAAGGACAATTTTAAAAACCTATTTAGAGGGTAAAAATTAAGCTCAATTGGAAAGAGCGCTGTCACGGATAGCCAGAGTGTCGCGGGTTCGAATCCCGGCATGGGTGGAATTTTTAGCCTCTAAATAGGTTTTTAAACGTTACATCACATGTTGAAATAAAATTACAAGGTAAAGAAAACAAAATACGTGTAACAATGTTTTGTCGATCATGTTTATCAATCGTCTCAAATCGTAAGACACCTCTAGCAACGTAGTCAATTCAGCGGCATCTACGTACAGTGCTACACAAGAAATAAGTCTCGCGGATGTACCTGCGCAGATGACCAAATTTTGGATGTGCGGCAAGTTGATCGACCAATCAGATAGTTTCATTTTATGGCAGGCCGCGCGCCTTTGTTGCTATTGGTTGATTCAACGTCATCGATGCAAGTGACTATTAGTTTGGCAATATTAGCGTGAGCGAAATAGGTAGCGCTACTGCGGCAATCAATTCTGCACCTTAACCGTATCGGTTAAAGATCATGTTGAATGTACTTATAGCTTCGGGTACTTTCGTTACACTTCTTCCTAGTCTGCGCGACCGTAGATTCCCGAAGGGAATTTTATGATGTGTAGTACTGTACTTCTTGAAAACTACTTTTTTTTTAATATTAAAAAAAATATCTCCCATTGGTTTTTAGCGTCAGAATTAAATATCATCAAACAGTGCCACTGCAAGACATAAAAACTGTAGTACCACAAAATAAAGAATTAAAAAAATATTGTTTATTGAATACAGCGCCGGTAGCCAAGTGGTTAGAACAATGCACTCGGAAGCGAGAGACCCAGGTTTGATTCCCAGTGCGCCCATGTACCAATGACTGTATTCTCAGTTATGTACCTACATTTGTGAAGTTATAGTAGCAATACCGCTTGCTAACCGTGAAGGAAAAACACCGTGAGGAAAGCTGAGTATCTGAGGTGTTAAAATACCTCCACATTCTCATTCTCTCTCTCTCTCTTTGAGAGAAGGCCTGTGCCCTGTAGTGGGACGTTATAGGTTACATACAAAAAATCATTGAATAAAAGTGTTTGCAAATCATAAGGTCATGATATTTGTTGTTACTATCAAAGTCTTGAATAAATTGTAATTTAACAAATCATAACCTTTTGATTTCGGCACCTGTAAGAACCCGGAAACCACAATCCCCCCAGTTGTGGTTTCCGGTTTCTTACACCGATCAATCAGGGGGGGGTTAGCCCTCCGGATTGAAATCACCCGTTATACATGCCGAAATCCGAGTGATTTGAAAGCCGCGGTTATGTAGTTAGTAATTGAAAATGACGTTTACTTTGATATTTAAGCAAAGACGGAAAACAAAAAATAAATATATATTTTTTAATGCACTAACCCGTGCTAAGGACAATTTTTAAAACCTATTTAGAGGCTAGAAATTCCACCCATGCCGGGACTCGCCCCTCTAGCTAACCGTGGCTAACCAGAGGTCGCGGGTTCGAGTCCCGGCGTGGGTGGAATTTTTGGCCTCTTAATAGGTTTTAAAAAAATAAATACTTGAATTAAAAAAATGAAACTTATTTTCGAGTTGAGAACCACCTCTCCGTTTTTTAGAACAATATATAACAGAACAACGCTGGATGGCGACTAATTCATTGTGCATTTTTATGCATAATTTATTTGTTTTAAAAACCTATTTAGAGGCTAAAAATTCTACCCACGCCGAGATTCGAACCACCCGCGACCTCTGGCTAACCGTGCCAGCGCTCTTTCCAACTGAGCAACTCACCGGCATCAGTGAAATTTCAAACCTCTTTACAATATTCTCTGTATTACGTACAATAGTTTTTTTTTAAATTATCCTCAGCACGGGTTAGTGCATTAAAAATAATATAATTTATTTGTTACAGTTTAACAAAAAAATATCTTTTTTTTTTAAATTGTCCTTAGCACGAGTTGGTGCATTAAAAAAGAATATAAAAAATATCGTTTACAAAGTGTCAAATAACCTGTCACTTACTAAGCAACCCTTTTGCTTTAGCTGGAATTCGTGATAACATGTAGTATAGAATTCCTCTAAACTAGACCCATTATATAAATTAATTAATTTCGGCATCAGCCAAGCTTAGGAACTACAATTACAACCTCCATCAGAAGCATCCAAATCAACAGACAAGCATCTTACTGTAAGACCAAACTGTCGACATCCATTCTTGCGTATGCCGAGTTGGAAAAAGTGTCAAGAAGAAAACGAGTTACCCTACATGGTTAAATGATCATAGCGGCTCCCCTAACTAATGATGGTATGGATAAACTCGCTAGAAGGGGCTCAGAAGCCACAGTGAAAAGACCTAAGCCAGAACACCAGCATGCTGAACTCTGGAAAAAAACACAATGGAAACAATTATATTCTTTTTTGCACTAACCCGTGCTGAGGACAGCATGGCCGGAATTTTTTGCCTCTTAATAGGTTTTTAGAATTGTCCTCAGACCTGTTAGTGCAACAAAAAAAAAATTATATAATCATCTGGGTACAGCGATAACTTTCCGATGTAAAACTTAACGTCAAAGTAGGTACTCGAGGCTGCAAGTGATGCAAATTACTTCAGCCAGATGTCGCTGCCTGTAAATAATGCAGAGAATATTGTAAAAGAGGTTCGAAATTTCGCTGATGCCGGCACTTGCCCGTTTGCTCAGTTGGGAGAGCGCTGGTACGATTAGCCAGAGGTCGCGGGTTCGAGACCCGGCATGGGCGGAAAATTTAGCCTCTAAATAGGTTTTTACAATGGAACAAGCAAGAAAGGCTTTAGCAATAACCTCGAAACTTCTTACATGTAGCCTGCTCGTGGAGAGAGATGATCTGCGCAAAGCAGTGGCGGTTACGATAGGCCACTGTTGATAACCGCCACTGTTTTGTACATTTCCACATCACGGGATGAACCGTCATCCCGTTTCCCGGAGGATGCGACTTATAAGAGACGAAGACGTAACTATTTTCTGTAAGATCGTGGAAAAGTAAAGAGTTTGGACAATTGTTAGGACGCCATAATTGGGACCCCTTCAGGATCCCTTCAGGAGGCATACAGCGATATCGGAACGCTACTGCAGGGTTGGATTCAGATGCTCAGAAAATTATTGTCTATGGAAATTAAAATAATACTACTTGTCCAAAATTATACTACGTTTGGTTTTTCGGCTCTTTTGTAGTAAAATTTCATTCGTAAGTGAAAATTTGTTTTATTATTTACAAATACAAATTAGTCAAATTGAGGCAAGTAGACGTCGATCTCGTCCTTGTCAGTGACACGACGCAACATGCCGTCAGTCGGAATAAATTGAAGACAATTATTAGACTCACTTTCTTTTACAGCATCGCAAGAAAGTATCAGGGAGTCAATGGAGCGAATTGAGAGTTTATTTCTTAGTTTTGTTTTTGTCAAGTTTACTTTGCTGAATACTCTTTCACAATCAGCGTTTGCGTGAGGTAAAACAAGGCAATCTAGTGCAAATTTGGCGATTTGTTTAAACGGATAGTTTCCGGACACACCAGCGCTTAGATTCGCCCAGAACACGTCTGGTCTTTTTTCCATCTTTATATTTTTTTATTTATTAATTATATTTTATAATTAACTTTATATTTACGTGGGGAATCCCTGCCTAGCGTCAATGCCTGATTTGGTGTTTCCACACTACAAAAATTGCTGATGTTGTGAAACAATATAACTCGGTCGACCTAGAGATAAAATTATGGTATTTTCGCGTAACATAGAGGCCTTACGATACTACATACTACACATTATGAAATAATGGTACAAATAGTATAATTATACTACGAAATCCAACACAGCGCTACTGGCTTTTTGGAAAGAGATAATGTCTGGAGTAATCACACAGTTTTGCTACGTTCAAAGGCGTAACTACGAGGCGTGAAAATCTCAGGTCCAACATACATATATAGTATGTACGTTCTGTATGTACATAACGCACATAAATAGTATTAAAAAAATTTTGTTTTTATGCGGATTATCTTTAATTAGCTAACTCTTGCGTATAACCTTCTACATGTTCACTGTTCATTCTTCACTGTCCTGTGATATACGCAACCTATGTTTGCCCTGTTTCACATTGGACGATAGCGGGAACAACATCGTCGGACCGTTATACGATCCTTATGTGAATGTTGTATGAATACTAGTCCAACAACGTCGTGCAGTTACGGCTATCTTACAATGTGAAATCGGCCTCTGCAGGCTACTTGAGCTGAACAGTCGGATCTGCCTGTTGGTCGAGAGAGTACCTAGCTATCTACTTACCTAACTTTTTTGCAGTCCGGTCGATGCTCCCAAAACTAGACTCCTAATCACACGGCTAGATCTTAGTCAGATTAAAATAGTACCTAATGCGCATTTAGCTAGCCTAACACTCTCCAGACGCGGCGAAAGAACTCTAAAGAAGTCTAAGGAAGAAGGAAGAAACTTACACGAACGTAAATCAGTGGTCTGTGTTAGATCAATGTTGGCAACTAGACTTGTGCAAGCAAACAAATACAGGTGTTAATCCTAAACAACCGACGATAGATAAGTAAACTTTAAACATACGCTTACGCAGTTGATTAAGAATCTCGGAATCTGGGTGTTGGGTAGCGACCTTCCGTCGGTGGTGGAACGAACTGGCTATTTTTGAATCCGTTTTTCGCACCTCTGAAATTAGCCTGTGAAGTTTTTTTGCGAATAGCGCCCGTGCGCGATCAGTTGATAGCTTCCCGATCAGCTGTTACGTACTCTTGAATGGAGCTGGAGGTTATATTACCGACGCGGCGTTCGTTAACGCAGCCTCCGTTGTCGTCAGCGGCATTATCAATATTGCCATTGTGAATAAAGTTGAAGGCAAGAAAAATATTTCGTGCGGAGTGGGCTGTGCTAAAATTTTTTTTTTTCTAAAAGTTTATACATAACAACAAGTTTATGCATGTGTTGTAATATCGACTGTGAGGAAAAGAAAGAAATCTGAACTCTTCAGTATCGATAATGAAACTACTTCCAAAAGCAAAGTTTAAGATTTGCTTTTAGTTTTCATACGGTTTTACAAAGACAATTTTAGTTTTCACACGGTTCCATTCTTATGACTTGAGGCAAACAATTTGTAAGTCTAATCAAGAAAAAAATAGAATAACTCACTGCGGCTTTCAGTTTTGCGTTATTTTATAGCCTGTTGTAAAAGTTTGCAGCGTTCATAATCACATAAAACGATTCACAGGTGCCATTAGTGCACCTGTGAATCGTTTTATGTGACAGTGCGTTATTCTTTATGTCCATGCACTCTACTTCATTATATTACGGGCGAAATTGCAACTAAAATGTAAAGATTGATGTGGAATTGTTGACTGTACATAAAAATAGTCTCTCACGATTTTATCAAAGATGGACTTGCTAATTTTATATTTTGTTTTGTTTTCAGGTTTCAACATCATCGACGTGTCATCAAGACTGAATGGATGCAAGATAATCGGCATATAACACATATCCTTTTACAATTTCATCTGTTTTTATTTTCATTAATTTTATTCTTACCACACAAAAAACGATGAAATAGGATCTTAGATTTAGAATATAAAATTAAAATATAATCCAAATTCAACACAAAATTAAGATATAATTCAATGACTAGTTTAGGGTCCTCAAATTAGAAGACAATCCAACAAAAACTTAGATTTCGAACCTAAGAATACAAAGAAAATCCGACACAAACTTCGATTCAACTAAAATTAAAAGACAATCCAACGACATAGGAATTACATTAGAAACTTAAACTTAACCAGATTGATTAAAGGCAATCCCAATAATCCGAATGAGAACAGAATCACACTCCGTTCTGCGAATAGAGCAGAAAGTATAATTATCTTTATAGGATACCTTCTGGATGTATCCAAAATAATGCTTATATGTAGATGAATGAGCGTAGGAAAAATGGGTGTACTCGTGCCATCGGCTGTTAAAGTGGCGGCTTTAATACGCTTATGAACACAAGTACTGGAGTGAAAGTCAGACTGAATGATTTGGAGGAATTATCTTACGTCATCCGGGAGGTTTATCATTTGGTACGTGATTTATAAGTAAAAAAACTTAAATAAAACTTTCACACTGCACAATCATTTGTCCTGGTCCCAAACTAGGATACCTTATGCACGGTAACCAGGCAAGGCAAAGATTCAGTTTTTGACAGATTTTATTAGGGATTTACCTATAACTTTTCTTTACTCATTGGCTATCTAACAGCCTGTTTGCAAAATCTTGCAGATGATTATTTTAACAATCCTAGGGAAATAAAAAATTGGGAAAAATATATAGTTGCAATCAATGACTACGCCTTTTTGAAAAAGTCAATTCAAGTCACCGACACAATGAAAATCCTTAGGGCTGTTCGGAAAATAGGGGAGTTCCCAATGTATTTTTTTGGGAACGAAATAGCACCGTGGGTTTTTTTCTGCATTTGGGTTTCTGCGCTACATGCACAATTGAATTGAAAAAATAATTTTATATTTCGTAATGCAAAGCTTTGCCTAGTGTCTTCTCCATATAAAACGTACCGTTTCATTTCTTTTCAGACGTTATGACGCGCCATAGCCGGTTCAAAAGCTTGAAGATAATAAATTTCAAGTTTACGGAGAAAGTCTTACAAAACGAGGTCGGTGAAGCATTATTAAACATACACATTCAAGAACTGGACGGCTTCAGGAACCTCACAGCCTCAATACCAGAGGATCACCTCACCTTAAACCTCCAAGTTAGCAGAATAACAAACAATCAACGCCTCAAGTCAGTCCCGTACACTGACACCTCAATTAAAATAACTAAGGAAGAGCTGAGGAGGGGCAAATGGGTAAAGATTAACGTCATAAACATGGTGGCGGAGTTTTTCAGACTGCCGAGAGATTACTTGTCAGTTACTGTGAGAATACAAGACTCTAAAAACAAGACTAACCTAGTGGTGCCGCATCCGAGCTCGGAGAATAACAATGCGTTGGTAAGTTAATTGATCCGTTTACTTATTTATACTTTAAAGGAGAATGGGTAGCTTGATAAAATGTTGTGAAAGCCCGTCGGATTAGTAAGTTTAAGATTCTCCACTCAATTTTACTGGTGTGATTCGGTTGTTACTAGTGGTACAGCAGACAATGAAGATTTTTAGGACTAACGTAACTAAGTATCTAAGTCGCACGGAAGTAACTGAATATTAATCTTTGTGACTCAATGTCACAAGTTCAAAGTTTGACTTTTGTTCGGGGCAACAAATTGCATGGTTATCGTACAGACGTCATCGATTAATAGGAATATCCAGAGATAATAGCCATCTTAGACATGTCTTACCGCGATATCCACCCGCTAATGGCGAATAGGTACCTGGTCTGCAGATGTCACCAGGTTGGGTTAATTTTGCATACTCAGTAAATGTGATTGTTGATGAGAATTTTTTGGACAATTTTTGCATTTTAATTAATTTAGGATTAATGCCAGTTCAATGCATTTGTACTAGGTTTTAGAATAGACCGAAAAGACAAAGTTTAAAGACGAAGTATCAAAAGACTGAAAAGACGAAATTTTGAGTATTTTTGTCCATTTTTTTCTCTAAAATTATCTAGAATGACCACCTAGTTTTACTTGTGACGTTCAATAAGTCACAGTTTCTGTGTAATTTTGAATGAAATGCTTTGACTTGATTTGTTTTTGTAATAAATAAAATTAATTGATTTGATTGTATAGTCACTTTACACACTTATACACTTTACAACTCGTTACAAGTCGGGCCGGATACGATTACAATCTAAAAAATCTTTTCATTACTCATATTCTATAAGTACCTAGGTCTGAATTTGCCTGAAGAGCGGGTTGAAAGTAGTTATTTTCAGCCCTAGGGAGAAACGTTTTTCTCCTGACAGCTGTCAAATTATAAAGAAAAAAACAAGTGCTATTTCACATACCTATCTGTTGAACGATTTTCCTCCTTTATGAATCTCTTTTTTATACAACGCGATGTAAAATTGAATATGTATATACCTATATTTTTAATTACTTTATTTTGATTTACTTTCAAGTATTTTATTTAAAATAACATGGATTTGGGAATAATAATTATTTTTTCAATGACGAAAATAAAAAATTGGTATAGCTGGCCAGCCTCAGAAAAAAATAGGCAGAATAACGGATCTTCATTTGTTTTCTCGAGTTGTATTGGCTTATTTAAAAAAATAAGATTTCTCAAAACACCCCCTGAGGGGTTTTATTTAATTTGCGGTTAAGTTTTTCTCCCTTTTAGATGTCCAAAGGAATCGTGTTTTTATAAATAAGTCAAGTTGAGTCATAGTGCTTACCTCGGGTTAAAGACTTTTTTTTTTTTTAGTCTCAGGACTTAACACATAACTTTCATCTCAAGACTAACAATGTAGGAAAAAGTACTTATCAAGTTTGAGACTTACCCCCGATTTCTCGTACACTAACAGTTTGTTAGCAGTTAAGAGTTGTTTTTTTATGCACTTTGGCCAACTCACAGCTGTTAACAGTATAACCAGTAAAACTAACAGCTTTTTGTGTGCGAGAAACCGGGGGTAAAGTCTGTTCCCATGACGAGCTCATTTCATCCAACGCACGTAGCCGGTTTTTGCGTTAGTATTGTAAGATAAGATAAGAATATTCTTTATTGTACACTGGAAAAACAACAAATACAAAAGAATTGCAAATATACATAGTACAATTGGCGGCCTTATTGCTAAAAGCAATTTCTTCCAGACAACCTTACGATGGAAAGTTGCTGAAGGAAATTAGAAAGACGGAAGATTGTAGTATTTACCTTAAAAGTATTTAGGGTTTATTTTCGTTTGCAACCTTGCGCGGCCCGTCGCTTGCCCGTGTAATACGGGGGCTGCTACTTATGTATGCGGAATAGAAAAAATAAACAAATGTATATGGCTAAATATGCTTTTATTGTTTTTCAAAGTATTTTCCACTATGATCGATGCACTTTTGCATTCGATGAAACCAATTTGTAAAACACTTTTTCCACTCTGATTGAGGTTTCTCCAAAACGTGCTGTTTAAACGAATCTACGGCATCTTCACGGGTCGAAAATCGTTGACCACGTAATTTATTCTTTACATTTGGGAATAAATAGAGATCATTGGGAGCCAAATCAGGGCTGTACGGTGGATGACCCATCAATTCAATTTTTTGACCATCCAAAAATGTAGTTGTTTCCTGAGATGTATGACAGCTGGCATTGTCATGGTGAAGTATGATTCTGCGTCGCTGGTTGTTTTGGCGTATTTCTTCAAATACTTCCGGCAAACAAATGGTCGTGTACCACTCCGAATAAACCGTTCTGCGATTCTCCAGTGGTATTGTAGCCACATGGCCATTAATACCAAAAAAGCAGGCCACCATTTGCTTTACAGTGCTTTTTGCACGAGCCACTTTCGTAGGGTTCGGCTCATTTTGAAACACCCAAACTGTTGATTGTTGTTTAGTTTCGGGATCGTACGCGTAGATCCAGGATTTGTCACCTGTGTAGATATTATATAAACAGATTTTGAGTCGCCTCCGTTGAATTTTTTTAAGGTTTTCTTGCACCATTCGACGCGAGCATCTTTTTGATCCTGAGTTAAGTTGTGCGGGATTAATTATATTACAAAAACAAAACAATTTTTTTTTACAGACATGTATTATCCAATGAATGCTCGTAATACATATGCCCAGAATAGCCTCTATCTCGCGATACGTAACATGGCGGTCTTGCATTATTAGTTTTCGCACAGCTTCAATATTTTGTGGCACAACCACCGTGAACTTCGTCCGTGAGCTTACTGCGCCCGCGATTAAACTCACTAAACCAGTAATACACAGTCGTTTTTGATGGAGCTTCATCAGCATCACCAAAAGTCGAAGTTATTTGATCTACGCACTGTTGTTGCGTTAAACCACGTCGAAATTCGTAATAAATCATAGCACGAATATTTTCACGAGTGAGTTCCATTTTTTCAGCGATATGACATTTTAAACCCACCAAAAACAAAACACTAACGTATATAAGAGAAAAATATTAGCGGCCAGTATTTAAAAAAAGAACGAATTTGACCATGGAGGTCAGACATTGCGTTTAAAATTATTGGAATCCCAGATTCCGCATACATAAGTAGCAGCCTATGTATGAATAGTCTAGTTGTTGCTTAAGTTTGAGCATCTTTGATCGCCTTAGAAATTTCGTGCGTAGGTACTCTGACCAACCGATAAGGCAATATCCAACGTGTTAGAATACGCATTTTTATCGATTTTTATTAGTCGCTCTTTAGTCATTTATTAATGATTATCAAAAGGTCAAGTCATAATTATTTTAGGTGTGCCGTAAAAGGTCAATTTTCTGCTGTCGTATCAGGAATTATCTGCAATTACTTATATTCTCGTCAATTAATTCTGTCAGCGCTGAGATTGTGAGCTCGATTTCCGCGGCCTTACTTTGATTTCGGCCAGTACAAATGGCTTTAGTCTGAATGTTTTCAGTGTTTGCTCAGTCTTTATCTGGTTACATTATGGTACCTCCATCTGTGTTTCGTCGTTTATTTTAGGCCCCAAAAATTAACCAATATATTTATGATAGTAGTAGATGTAGATGTCTCTGCAAATGCAACTTAAAGATAGATTTTTGATGTTTACATTTTGAAAAAGACTTATTTTAAAACAAGTTATGATATTTCTTCCATTGGTGGCGCTAGTTACGACCCCAACTCGCCATATGAGGTAATTCTCATACAAACGTTGTGTAGACTGCTGGATTTTTCTAAAACTTTACAAATTCGCTAAGAAGACACAGATTGTGGTTTGATCATGCTGAGATTGTAGATAATAATTCATTCATTTGGATTCATTCATTCATTTATTTGCCTCTTAGTATATTTGCCTCTTAGTATATACAGGGTTACAAATTAAGCCTAAAAAACTGGAAAATATAAGAAAGAAAGAGAAAGAAAGAGAAACATTTATTGCATCAACAGTCACACACACAAAACATCTAACAAATACGAAACAGACTTATCGGAGAACAATCAAAGGGTAGGGTAGTAAAGACAATTTAAACAGTTTTGTCGCGGTGTGTTTCCGTTGCTGCAAAAGGCAGCTGACTCAGCATTTTGCTGAGGGCGGGAGGAAGACCTGATCAGTACTCTCACGAGTGTCCCAGTGCGCGGGTCGGTATGTTGCAATTTAAATAAATATCGGTAGTACTTATGTATATTGCAATTTAAATATTATAAAGGAGATTCCTTGAGTTAGTGGCCTACTAAGTTCAATCCGTAATCAATTGAACCCTGGTCCCCTTGCTAGGATACCCTGTGTAAAGGAAACCAGTGAAATCAATGAAGAAAAGAAAGTCTTTTTAAAGAAACTTTTCACAAGGCTCAATTTCCTTCACGAGTTTATTTGCAATTTTAAGCACAATTGCTGTTTACGAATTGTAAATTAAAACCAAACTGCGTTTGCATGGAAAATGCCGCTTGTGGATCCCACTTAGGTAAGCGAGAGGATTGTTGACAAATTGCAGGACACTCAAGGTCGCCACAGAGGGAAGGGATATCGCATGCAAGTTCCATTTAAAAATGAATAAAAGATTATTGAACAGAACACAAATTACGTAGATGTATACGGTAGCACGTACTCTACAGTCTATTTATTCTTACTTGTCCAATTTAGTAAACAAGATTCTAACCTTAAAATTGAGATTAGATGCCTAAACTAGACATTTTCTCGCAAATTTATGAACTATCATGAACTATGTTTATAAAATTGGCAGCGTGTTATCTAAAAGAGTGTTCCAAGTTACTTCATTTATGGAAATATGGCAGTTTTGGACTAAAAAGTTACTGTCTACGGGTAGAATCTTGTATACTAAATTGGACAAGTAAGAATAAATAGACTGTAGGCATAACCTGCGTCGTGGGTACTAATAGGTACTGGAAATATAGTTTCACATAGGCGACTCAACTTTTGATATCCCCACTGCTGAGGCACGGGTATCTTCCTGCCTAACAGGAAGGTTAGGCCATACTCCACCACGGGGGCCAAGTCCGGGTTGGTAGAGGGTTCTAAGATTCAGAAGTCATCAAGCCGCCCATAAGGTATCTGACATGACTCAACGACTGCCATAACACGACAGCCGGCACGTCCGTTGCAAAGCACGGAAGCGCCCAGAAAAATACCACTAGCTGTAGTCACGGGATGGTCACCCATCCAGCACCTGACGGCGCCGGTTGTTGCTTAACCCTAGTGATAGTGATTCCAATCACAATGTTACACTAATTGTGATCGGTGTGTGTAAGTGCGTGTGATAGAGTGTGTGTAGGAGGGTGTATTTGAACTATTCACAACTCCTGTTCCCTTCCAGATGCCCTACATCGAGATTACCTTCCGGGACAACGCCCACAAGCGCACGCGGCGTACCCTGGGCATGGACTGTTCAGAGAACTCTAAGGAGGTGCGCTGTTGCCGTTACCCCCTCAAAGTGAGCTTCGAGGAGTTTGGTTGGGACTGGATCATCGCCCCCAAGCAGTACGAGGCCAACTACTGCAGCGGAGAATGCCCTTACAGCTTCCTGCAGAAGTATCCTCACACGCATCTGGTGCACTTGGCCGCGCCTGCTGGCAGCGGAGGGCCCTGCTGTGCTCCGAGGAAGCTCAGTAGCATATCGATGCTGTACTTCGATCATGATCTGAATATCATCTACGGGACTCTCCCAGGGATGGTGGTGGAAAGCTGCGGGTGCTCGTAGCGACGGTGGTCTGTTCTTTGGCTCCAAGTGGGATTTGGTTTTCTTGGTGTTTATTTTCGTCGTTTGATCCTCTTGATTGTTTGATGTGTTTTTAATCGGAATTGTCAAGTCTTGTCAATTCTTCAATTACTTGGAACCTTATTTACGTTCTCACTTAGGAACTAATGGATCTAAATGATCAGAGAAATAAATATTTGGTCACCACTTTTTTAACATGTCATAACTTTTACAGACAGGCACATACGTTGCTTCTGGCCCCGCACCACGATATCCTGTGTCGTGGGAACCAGAAACAACGACATCACAAACATGTAAACATCCAAGACTTGGGGTTTTTTTGTGGTAATATCAATAACAATGATTTAGTTCTGCAGAATAAATAAATGAGCAACATCACCGCTTCAAAAACATAACAACATGTAACTCAGGATTGGCTGACCAATAAAATTATCTCCAGATAAATTTTATTATTTTGTTGTCAATTTAGTATTTCTGTCGACCACTAGTTGCTAATCAAAATACTTTTTATCGGTGACCAAAATTGGTAGAAGTTTTTCTGTAATAAAATCTATTACTGCTGTACCATCGTTATCAACCCTTGTATGTCCCCACTGCTGGGGCACGGGTCTCTTCCTGCATCGCAGGAAGGTTAGGCCATACTCCACCACGGGGGCCAAGTCCGGGTTGGTGGAGGATTGTATTGACAGTGGCGGGCCTTACTGTCAGAAGTTATCAAGCCGCCCATAAGGCCTCTGACATGGCTTAACGACTGCCATTATATGACAGCCGGCACCAACGGCTTAACGTGCCTTGCGAAGCACGGAAGCGCTCGGAAAAATGCCACTAGTGGTAGTCACGGGACTCTCACCCATCCCGTACCTGACCACGCCTGTTGTTGCTTAACCAAGTGATTGATTCCAATCACTCGGTTCGCCTAGGCCACGAGCGCTTCGCTGTACCAATTTTTTTAATTTCTTTCGTACACTTGGGGCCAAGAGTGTTATGTTTATGTGATATCTTCTGGTGTAAGACTGCAAAACTATCGTGTGTGCTGTGCGTGTGACATTTTACTGTACATTTTTATTCTACTTTTGTACATCTTAGTTTCAAGTGTCTACTTTAACTGCAAGCTACTGTATAAGGATAAAATAGATTTCGGTTTAAGTCATCCTCACGCCATTTTGTCCCTTCCTGTATGCGCCGACATTTTCATAGTGATTTTACATGATGCTTGGGTGTTACTTTACTTTCTATAGAGATATTGTTCAGTGGCCTATAAGCGTAAGCGTAGGTTAATCCACACTTACATTTTCAAACATTTTCTTTATACTATCATCCTCGCTTACTTTCTACATCAGGTCAATCTACACATTCAGGCTTCTATACAGTCACATTACCTGTAACATAAGTGAATGAATTGTATGGATGTAATGGTTCATGTACTGTACCTACTCTACAATTTTATTGTTTTTTATTTCGGCGTAGCTGTAAAAGCGTTTTATATTCATGAATTTCGCACAGAGTAAGAATTACCGGTAGTCGGAACAGGCGGCAAAGGGTCTAAAACCAAACTTTTAAGCTCCAGAGAACGTATTTACACTCTCCTTTTAACACCTTTTCAGCAGATCGAAATGGTGGCCACAAACATATTCTGGTGTCTGTTGCGTTTGAACGTTAGATTAAAATGCTGTTTGAACCAGACAGTAGGTTTTGATGAATTATGGTAAAAAGTATGTAATCAACTCTGTTTTGAACAAAATTTCATTTGAACTTGCGTTCAAACGCTACAATTTCTTATTTTGCGCATTGAGGCTTTGTTTAGCTGTATGAAAATTACGCTGTCTGACATGATGTGCAGAGTCTGAAATATCGAGGAAATAAAATAAAAAAATATGGTTTTATTACGACAGTGACCTAAAAGTTCATAGATAATGAATTATCAGTCCTTATTTTATGCACCAATGACGTATCTCTTTGTAGCAGGCTATCTTGTGCGTTTTTTACAATTTATTAAGGCCACTCTCAGTCCACGTTGGGCCCATTATTATTTAATTATTAGTGAATACCGAAAATATTCGAAAAAAATATTTATACCTACAAGCTTGTTTAAATAATTTGTGTCAATATCAAAACGCACCTCAAATTAGGGATTCTTAAATTTATTTCTCTTTTACGATAAACTTGGCTATTCGTTTTTTGTGGTTTACAATGTTTGTATTATGAAATGGTGGTATTACCCGTGGCAGGTGCTTAAGAGGAGTGAAGCTTTTCGTATTTATATAAAAAAATACATTATTCGTAACATTTTCAGTTTCATGTTCATTTAATTATTAACATTATTGATCTTCACTATAATTTCGATGTATTACTTTGGCGTGGAAAAGATGCGTTTTTAGCATATATATTTTTTAATTGTACTTTTTTTAGCGAAATTATAAAATTTTCAAAATCAAGATCTCATTGTAGGCAACTGTTTTGTTTGTAAGATTGCCTTTTAATAAGATCTCTCGACTTTGTTTTGGATAAAGAAATGAATTATTTAAAATTAAATTATAATTATTACCACATTGTAGACGAACGAAGAAATCTTTTCATGGAAATTTCGTGTTATGGATATTACGAAATAAATCTCTCAAAACACATTAAACTTTCTTTCTTTTAGTCTAAAGAGCTATGCTTTGTCTATGCTTCTAAACAGGCCATGTTTTACTGCAATTTGTGGCTGCAACACAGTGGCCGGCAACATTGTGAGCATTACCAGCCCAGCCAGACTATGCAATATTACAGTAATGTCCCGGCCATATAGCCAAACATGTTTGGTATGGCCACGTGTGGCCGATATTGATTTGATAGGTTGCAGGACGATCGCTGAGCGATCGATTTCAACTGCAATGTTGCCCAGTTAGGCCTTTCAGTCGCTCTCTGTATATATATGTATCCTTTTCTACCAATTTACTAACATGAAGTTTGCCGTCGTGATTAATTGCTATATTCTGTGCTGTGTTATTATTGTGCTGTTAGTTGTTAGGACGCTGCTGCGACAAGTGTGATTTCTTCAGCCATTGTTGTCTGTTTGTGCAGCTCGTTTATGAATCTGCATCATGGGCCATACTATGCTGTTATATTGCATCACATGGCCCAGCCATAGATTGCTCGGCCATCAGTTGCAATTAAATATTTTTCTGATGGCCGGGCATTTTGTTGCCTAAGCCAGCCACAAATTTCAGTAAAACATGGCCCGTTTAGAAGCCCCTTAACACAAGTGCGATGCAAATGAAAGATTAAATTGATTTTAGCTATTCTTACAGAATAGCCGATCTTTATTTATATAAACTTTAAATTTATTTACATATTTTGTTTCGCCTACTTTACATTAATATATATGTTCTTCATCAACGTTGTTAAAATACAATGAAAACAAAAATTATTTAACAGAAATACACACTTCACATTATTAGTTTTTTTTTACAAATACATACGTTAATAAGCATTAATCCTTACACAGTGGGAGGAAAGATGGACTAGTAAACCTAATTAAAAAAAAACAAATCCCACGTCTTTTCCTTGAGACTTATCAATGAAAAAAAAAAACCATTAAAAAAACCTTCTGTTTGGAATGTTAAGAGGTTTTGAAAATTTTAATACAAGTTTTAAGTTTGAATTCAGTGATTGCTACGTCTCAAGTTTTTTTAAATATATATAATACAAGTATTCAATAAATTCCGGCCTTTTAAAATATTCGTAGAAAGAGTTGCATTTTAAAAATAATAAAAAGGCCAAAAATTTACCTAATACTTCAGTCTAATAATATATTGCTTAATTCATTTTTTTCCTCAAGAATATACAAACAAATATTAGTAGTTAAAAAGTAAGTAGGTATTTATTGTACTCATATCAATTCTACTAAAACAATTCCTTTATTTTATTTTTAATGGGGGAAAGTAACAATTTACTTTTATGGCATTTTCATACATAAAGTAAGTCTACAAATACGTAGAAATAATTAATCGTAGTGTATTTTTCTCAATGTTTAATGCCTAGTTTCTAATTTACAGAAATGTGCACAACATCAAAGGTGTCAGTCTATAATAGGTTGGATGGATTTTTTCGAAATTTCCATTTACAAAACGAAAAAGTAGTTTAAAAAAAGCTGTGCTGCAATATAAAGTATAGTGCCGCAAGTGGAATTTAATACAAAAATGTATATACAGTCTATTTATTCTTACTTGTCCAATTTAGTAAACAAGATTCTACCCTCAAACTGTGACTTTTTGGTCCAAAACTGCTATATTTCCATAAACGAACCAGTAACCTGGAACACTCTTTTAGATAACACGCTACCAATTTTATAAACATAGTTCATGATAGTTCATGAATTTTCGAGAAATTGTCTAGTTTAGGCATCTAATCTCAATTTTAAGGTTATAATCTTGTTTACTAAATTGGACAAGTAAGAATAAATAGACTGTGAAAATGTGCATGTGTTATTGGCAGTGAGTTTCGAAACCGATAAAAAGCAAAACTTATAATTACGAATAAAAATGAAACATCACAGATTTTAACTTACAATAATCGAGAAAAACTGCACACAATTCAGAAAATATTCACGTAGGTATTTTTTCACAAACCAAAAAACTTCAGACTGTAATAGAAATAGTAAGGTCACATAGGAAGTCTAGTTCTAACGCTATAAGTCAATTATATACACAAATTGCTATCAAATTCTTCGCCCAAATGGCAAAAAATATGGTGGCGACACTGAATCTTGAGCCTTTTACATTTAAATAGGATCACAGTGGAAAAAGTGATTTAACATTAACTGGCGATATTCATAACGCTATTTCAAGAACAGTTTCTCTCGTCACAGTAAAGAAAACGTCAAAAGCTTATGAATACCGCCACACTTTACAATCTAACCGTCTATAAATAAATAAGGATATATTCAGTTAGTTAGCGAAACACCACGGGGCCTGCTAAAACACTTTTTTTTGTTAGTTGGCAACACTACAGTCCATTTATCCTTACTTGTCCATTTTAGTAAACAAGTTTCTACCGGCAAAGTATAACTTTGTAGGCGAAAACTGCCATATTCCCGTAAGTAAGTCCCCTAAGTCCCTAGGACTCAATTTTAAATAGCACGCAGCCAATTTTATAAATAAAGTTAATGAACTCGCGAGAAAAATTGTCATTTGATGCCGAGACTGTAATTTTCAGGTTAAAATCTTGTTTAGTAAATTAAACAGGTAAGGATAATAGACTGAAGGTATTTGATTTCTGAAATGGCGAGAAAAAGAAGTTTTGTTTAGATAGCCGCGCGGCGTTTCGGTAACTAGTTGACAAATGCCCTATTTTAGTAAAAGTCCACAGTATGGCAAGTTTCTACGTAACGCTATTCACTTATTTGTCTTCTATAACACGCCCTAAAGCTACTTGCAAATAGAAAGTCCTTTCTCACGTATTCTCTGTACACGGTAGTTCGAATCACTCACTTAGTCGAAATTTTAAAAACTGGGTTGGGATACAGTCCTGGGGTTACCAGCCTGAGGTTGGTACACGTCATAAGAATTGTGTGGCTCGAGGTGGCATACCACGTTGTTCTCACCGTTTAGTACTGCTGCCAAAGCCCTCATATTCTCTGGGGGTTGATGATATGGATGTCCAATGAGCCTTCCGCTCTCGTACCCGTGCCTTGGATCATACGTCCTGTCCAGGCTGTCCCATTTGCCGCCATATTTGAATTGCTCCTCATGATGGTGCCTCTCGCCAGGGCTGTAGGAGATCAGCGGTCTGTGGTCACCGTAAAATTTGGAACTGGAGGAGCCGTGATGCCCTGGGTTCTGGCGGCAGCTGTCTGGGCCAGAGTTGTCATCTGACATGTCCGACATGAGCGTCTCGTTTCGCTCTATCTCTTCGTAGACGGGGTCGTCTTGTATCACTCGGAATTCTTGCTCCGAGCCCCTGCGGTATATCCGGCCCTGCTGGGAGGCTATCTCGGAGTACGTGTGGTTGACGTTCTGGCTGCCGTGGTGGTGATGCTTCCGCCTGTTCTCGTCCTTGTAGTGTTTCCGGAATATCATCTCTTGGCTGCCGGGAGAATGCTGGGACATGTACACGTGAGGGTTGCGAAAGTCCTGGTTGTAGCTCCGGGTTGTTTGGTAACCCTGAGGGTGGTGTGGGATGTCGTCTTCCTTGATCATGTGGCGAGGGGAGCCCGGGGCGTGCGGGACCTCGCACTCGTTGTAAGGGTTATGCATGTGGGCCTGCTGGGCCATCTGGCGCGATAATGTGTCGTGGTGCGGCAGGGTTGAGGTTGCCCCTTGGTGGTGCTTAGAAGAAGTGTTCTGTTAAAATAAATTTTATATTTTAGACCTTTTTTGTTTCGATGATTTCAGGCATTTTAAATACACAATTATGTGATTAACCCCTAGTTTCTCGTAGAATTATTAATCCATTGTTAGTAGCTGTGAGTTGTTTTTGTATGCACTTTGATTAACAATAGATTAACATATTGTGAGTGCACGAGAAACAGGGGGTTAGAAGTGTGAAGTGAAGTTGACTCAATTGTGTGGTCCCTTGTTACGACACACGCTCAATGAAATGTGCAAAGGAAGTAAGACGACTAGCCAACGAGTTATTTTTGCGCATCCGATTTTTACGAACTTTGGAACAATTAATAATGCAAACGATTTGTAACAATGCCGTTAGCCAGACGCCCAGAAAAATCACAATTGCGTATTTAAACAATTAGGCTAAGAAAACAACTAGATGATGTCTATTTGCTAGGCTAGACAGCTGTGTTTCTTGAATTTGTCTAGATTTTAAACTAACAAACGTGTTATTTGTGATATAAAAAATCATGTTTCATTCTTGTTAAGTGATTAGCTAGTGCTAAGTGAGAGCTAAGGAGAAGGAGATGCTTAACGAAGGCTTAACTTTGCTAGAACATGCTTTGTAGTAGAGTATCGACATGGGTTAAGGTTGTCATGCAATGAATGGTTTCGACTTTCATTCTCATGTACCTATGCTATTTTTGGTCTGATTCAAGCTGTAATATAAACATAGGTACATCAACAGTGCTGCGATAATAGCGGTCAATTTTGTATAAGGAAAAAATAAAACATCGTCAAAAACAGTTTTCAAACAGACAACTAAAAACTCTATTAGGTGATGAAAAACACGAATAGAAAACTGTGCATTCAGAAACAAAGCCTTTTTAAAATGAAGCCCCGCCCTCACCTTCCACACACCGGTTCCTATTGGGTTAGCCAACACCCCCCAGTCTATGGCCGCCGCCATTTTGCAAGATGGCGACCGAGAACGCTGAGAGTTCATGTTCTGGTAATCGTTTGGGTCTAAGTTGTTCCTGTAGCTATGCATCGAGGCAATGCTGTGCGTGTGAGAGGCGCTGTGAGGCAGGTTTTGTGGTGTCGTCACCCGAATCGATCTGGTCTCGTCACTTGGGACGTATATGGGCGCGGTGGGTCGTATGTTCCATCGGGCGTCCGGTTGAAGGTTGTAGCTCTGTTTGCGACGGCAAATATACTCGGTTATATACATAAGAATACTTAAAGATATACATAACTATAGTTATAGACACAGACACTGTATACAGTAGAAGGCAGCTGTCGTGGTAGACAACCTCCGATAGAACAAGGCATATACAGAAGAAATAAGTATACATACGACGTTGACTAAAACTTGCGGTGACCCTAATAGAGTTTCAACTGTTTTAACGACGCATGATCTGTGTAAAAGACGGAAATGGTACAGAGAAGGGCATTATATATAGTTACAGGAACAAGATGAACTGCCGACCTGTAAAATCTGTTTCAATACTTGGAATAGTAGGGTAGGTATATTTATAAGGTTAAAATTGTCTAAAAATAAATATAAAAGGTATGCATATGCATCACATATTGTAGAGATAGGATTTTTTTATACAGTCTCATACTAAACGTCTTAAGATTACTAAGTCAGACTCTAGAAGGTAGTAAATCCTAGTACCATTTAGATAAAGACTGGGGTGACAAATCTACTAGATTTGTTTTAGTAAATTTTCACTGAACCACCACACCACGAAGGAATTCGGAAATAATTGTTATTAGAAGAAGATAGTACGCCATACGTTTTTGTTAGTATATTTTCAGAAGCGTTAGGAAAGATGTCTATTTTACCATACTAGAGAAGTGTTAGCTAAAATAAACAAAACATGACTTACCGTGCTTTCAACAAAACACATTTTTGCGTTTTTTGACGCAGTGTTTGAATAAGTACAAAGACAAAAAATGTTAGTGACACATTTCAACAAGAACTCATTAAAAGACCAATTTTAACGACGAGAAAATTAAACAATTAATTGTTAAATACAAACATTAAACAAGAAACTTAGCTGTCCAACCAATTAGTCACAAGATCAAAGTGGTGTAAGGTGGTTTTTTACCAATTTTTTTGTTTCACTTTCAGTAAGTAATTTTGAAAAAAAATCCTATCTCTTTACTAAACAATATGCAACGCATACGCACCTTGTTGAACGTTCTGCCTATAGCCCTGCGGATATCGTCCGCTGCCACTGTTTATCGGATTTCTCAAATGCGACATCGGAGCGCCCTCCCTTTCCATGTGCTGGGGGAAATTGGCCGCTGTGGCATTGAGTGTGGGGCCGAAATTGCTCGCGGGCCCAAAATTGGGGTTCTCTTGTGAGTTCCGTCGGTTTCTGTGAGTGTGGTAGCTGTGGGCGGCTGCCGCGGCGGCGAGGGACGCGACCGCCGAGTTGTTGATGACATTGTTGTTGTTGTGATTGTTGTTGTTGACGACAACGTTAAGGTTGTTGATGACCAAGTTGTTCGTCGTCGACGCTGAGACCGAGCTGCTGGCTGTGCTCTGTGTGATTTGTTTTGGGGACTTAGTTTTGGGGATGTTTTTAGAAGCAGTTTTTTAACGTACCCGTCACCGTGGTTGGTCATGCATTAAGATTACTGGAAGCATTTTCTGAATACGTAAGTATGAACACGCAGCTTATGAGCGAGTCTCTCTGAATGCATTTTCTCTACATTGAACCGACGACAAAATGGCCCATTGTCGTGGCAAAATATTGCCTCTAACATACAAGAGAAACAAAAAAACGTAAGTAAATAATCGGCCCGTTAGTTCTACTACTCAGAATTAGATTTGATGAGGATTGCTCTTCCTCGAAGTTAGAAAATTTTGAGGTTCCATCCTCTTCCTCAAAATAGATTTTAAAAAAATCCTCTTCCTCTTATTTCAAGAGGAATTTAATTGTAAGGAGAGTTATAAGTTTTGTTACAACAAAATGTGTGAGGGAGAGAGAGAGAGAGACAGAGAGAGAGAGAGAGGTCTCCTGCATCCTCTTCCTCTTAGTCTGCCAGATTCCTCATCCTATTACTCGAAATCAATTTTATAAAATTCCTCTCCCTCGTCCTCTTCCTCATAACAAGTACCTTAACAAGCCTATTCAGAATCAATCGTGAGTTTTGTATAGCGCAGCGAAGGTACCGCACCCCGTCCCGGGGCTCCACGATGTCATCACAGCGCCTTGTATATATTCCTCAGCATTCCTCAAACTATCTGCAACTACTTTCTCTTTCTTCTCTAGCCAAGACCTAACCTAACCGCACACCTGGGGTAACAAATCGCTATGCCCGACCTCACTCTTATAGTAACAGCTACATAGGACCATTGTGACCTTGACTGTATTACCCAAAACAGCATTCCTCAAATCACCACTCCAATCGAAGAAGGAAACACCAACTAACCGTCACCCCGTCCCGGGGGTCCACGATGTCGTCACTATCCGCAGCCACACTCTGGTGGTAGCGGCGGCTCTTGACGCTGCCCTGCCGCGTGTCCAGATGGTTGGACGAGGAAGCAGTGGGCTGATTGTTATGGGGCGGCGTCGGCGGCGGCTGTCCGGCGATGTAGAGGCAGCACGAGAGCCACGGGTGGCGGCGGCCGAGGCGGGCGCACTCTTTCTGGAACTGAGGGTTCTGTAATTAGTATGGATTCGTAATGCCGCCTCCAGACTACTCGCGAAGTTCCTCGACAAGTACTCCGTTGTACTGACCGAGGTCCGAAGTACGTCACTACACACTCGTTTAACTTCGCGGGGAACACATTCGGGCGGCACGAGTCCTTTGACTCGGGCGCAAAAACCGACAACAAAAGGAATTCACCCGAGGCGAGCCGAGTTTGGACGAAGTAAGACGAAGTGCCTCTCCACAGTATCGTATTTGTCTAACCTCGGTCAACTTCGCGAGTAGTGTGGAGGCCTATTATTATGTGACCCAATCGCGGCCAAGGTGTTAGCTAAACTATTCAGCAGTTCGCTTGCGGATAGCTGGACATTATGGCATACAGCTGAACTACTTCTCTTACTTTAATTTATCAGTACAGTAAAGAATATTCTGTCTATTTATCTTTCGTTATCCATTTTCGGATTTCATTACTTTATAATCTTCCATGTCTAAGGAAGATTAGAAGATACAGCCTTCAGCGGCTAATGACTACTCCTGGGTCAATCATCCACCTCCTGCGTCTGAGCAGCCATTTTACCCCCTTGTCTACATTAACTTAAACACGATACCATTACTTAGAGACTCGTGACTCGATTCTGGCCACACCACCCTTTAAAATCGGTTCCAGCGGTCAGAAATGATGGAAACAAACAAACATGAAACCGAGGAAATATTGCAGTCTTTTTTGTAATCGCAATAAGATTTACCACTCGAGGGTAAGAAGAAAGCAGAAGGAAAGGGGAGAAAACAACAACAATTTAAGTAATAGAATTCATGTATGGAGCATAAATGTTGGAAGTATATTTAGCGACAACTAGCTGACCCGGTGAACTACGTACCGCCTACCAATCGATTCTTTAAATATATTTTTTCGTTCTCTCCGTAAGAACCATCCTCGTACTTCAAGGAATATTCTAAAAAAAGAATTAGCAAAATCGGTTCAGTTGATTTCCAGATTTGTGCTTACCAACACATTCAGCGATTTATTTTTATATTACAGAAGATATCGCACCCTCAGAACGAAAGAGGCCTAAGTCAAAAAATAGTTTACATACTCAAAAATTCTCAAAAAATTGAGTACCTAACAATCATAGAGAGACATAAAAAGGTATGCTCTATCCGATGAATAGTAAAACAAAGGCACTTATTGTAAAAAAGAGCATAGCGAATCTTCCGTCCACGGCATACCTTTTTATGACTCTATGATACTATTTTTTGACTTAGGCCTCTTTCGTTCTGAGGGTGCGATATATCAATGCTTTAAGTATTTTACACTACCCACGGAGGCATTATCCACAAACCTAAGGTTTACTGCTAGAAAATGCTAATTAGCATTAAGAACGTTTTTGTACTAACCATGTGTTTTGTACGATAAAGAACTTTAACCATAATAATGCGACCTCTGGCTAACCGTGCCAGAGGTGGCGGGTTCGAGTCCCGGCATCCAATGGGTGGAATTTTTAGTCTCTAAATAGATTTTTAAAATTATCCGTAGCACGGGTTAGTGTATTAAAAAGAGTATAATAATAATGGAACAAACACTAACGCTAAATATTATTGGAACACTCACTATCTCATTCTGCAGACAATGGAAGATGAAAATGAAGAGTCCTTGCAGTGAATTGAGAATGGTGAACGTGTAGGCCATCCCAACGGTTTGCTCGTTGAGGTAGAGCAGACCGAAGGTCCACGTCAGGCCAAGCAGAAAGGCCAGTACTAGGGAGCTGTTCAGCCAGACTCTGAAAAGTGAAACACAGGTTATAATTAATTACAGTGCCGAAGTGTTAGTTAGACCTGAGATTTCCGCACTTAGCCTCATAGTTGGGCCATTGTACGTAGCAAGCGCTGAGGTACGCTAACACCTCAGACACTAGGGTTTCCTTGCGATGTTTTACTTCACCGTCAGCGAGTAGTATTGCTACTATAATTTCACAAATGTACATAACTTAGAAAACAAAGTCATTGGTACATGCCGGGGTTCGAACCCACGACCTCCCGATTGAGAAGCTGGCGTTCTACACCGCTCCGCTACCACCGCTCTAGTGCCGAAGTGTGAGAAGTAAACCTTTTCGGGCATTATAACAGGGTAGGGTACAATAATATCAGTCAAATGTTTGGATAAATATTGGATTTAATTTTCTATGTATACTCTATGTATACAATAAAGTATACTCAGACAATAAAGATTTCTTACGATTAGGGGCAGCTTTTGACTAAAACCTTGTAAGGCAGTTAGTATATAGAACACATAGCTAGTTTTAAACTCCGAAAGAAATCGTTTTGTTGCGACTCACAGTAGTCATTCTTGACAAATTTCTAGAGTATAATTGCACCGTTACAGAATTCTTAACAAGTATTTATGATATGTATAGTTTACGCTTTGAATTTTGATCTGTATTGGGCAGCGTAATCAAAATGCCGAAATGATGCTACATAAGTGAAACCATACCTGATTTTGTAAAGCTTGGAGTTCTCCTTAGCCTTGATAGAGACCGTAGAGTGGTGGCACATCATGTATATCACCATACTGAGGCAGATCCAGTTAGCCTAAAATAGACAAAAAAAACTGTTAGATACGACGACAAATTTATTCGATGGGGTCTACCGGATCTTTCTATATCTTTTACTCGATATCTAACGTTGTAGTACGTCCCCACTGCTGCCGCACGGGTCTCATCCTGCGTCGCAGGAAGGTTAGGCCATACTCCACCACGGAGGCCAAGTCCGCATTGGTGGAGGATTGTAAGACAGTGGCGGGCCTTACTGTCAGAAGTTATCAAGCCGCTCATAAGGCCTCTGACATGGCTTAACGACTGTTATTACATGACGGACAGTACCAACGGCTTAACGTGCCTTGCTAAACACAGATATCTTTTACTCTTAGATAATTCATTATCGTCCCCTAACCTAACCTTACACTTAGTTTCTCAAGATACAAGTAAAACGAGCGCCAAAGGTCATGACAAAGACTATAAATCATCTCTCGATTCTGTACACCCAAGATTAGGTGGTGACGAAGATCAGAACCACCAGATATTGAGTGGCTAATGTGCAGGTACTTCTCCGCTAGATTTTTTATCCTTATGCCTAGCAGTAATATTATAAATGTAAAAGTGATTTTTACCTACTCGAAAGCTTAAAAGAGTCCGATCAGCTTCAGACTCAGGTACTTACGACCAAAACCAGTGCCACAGGTCCCACGAAGCTCATCACAAACAGCCGCTCAGTAGTGAGCCAGCAGTGCCTCTTGGTGCCGTAACCCTGAGGGTAGGTGGCAGCGGAGACCAGAACCACGAGCGCCGGGGCTGCGTACGCGCAGACGCAGTACCAGCGCGCTCGGGGACGCTCGGGCTCGAAGACCTCGACTAGCATAGCGTAGAGGTGGAAGCCTAGAAAGTGGAGGAGGTGGTTTGAGTAAATCTGGAGGTTATGTCTAGTATTGATCATCTTTAGCAAGGTTGTTCACTACTGAGAGATTGATGGCTATATGTTTACAAATAACCTGAGTCTAGAACTTATGTTTGTGATGCCCTTGCCTGGTTACTGTAGCACAAGGTATCCTAGTTTCAGACCAGGGCAAGTGATTGTGTTGTGTGAAAGTTATTTACAGTACGATATCTATCTTTGGAGTCACACAGAACGTCTTTGCAGACGTAGAAAATGAGAATAATGTAATAATATTAGGGTATCGGGTTCGATCCCCGGCCGGGTCAAACTAGCAAACGAACTTTTCTAGTTTGTCTCGGGTCTTGGATGTTATCTAATGTATTTATTGTGTTAAGTCTATCGTTGAGTTAGCACCTATAACACAAGTCATTTAGTTGTACTTAGTATAGGGCTAACGAGATCTGTGTAATATGTCCATTAATATTTATTATTTATTATTATTATCTTTGATGAGATAGGACTTCCTCAAATAAATCCAGCTTTTCCTAACTATCCAAAACATTTTTAACAACTAGAGGTACATACCTTCCAAGAACATCCAAGCGAAAGCAGCCAGGAAGAAATAATGCAGCACACCGGCTATCACACCGCACAGTGCCCTGTCTTGGGTCTGGTTGATACCCGCCATGAAGACCACTTCAGCGATCAACAGACAGACGCAGAGATTCTTGTGGATGAGAACGCGATCGGACTGTGGAAATAGGAGATAAAGATAAGTTTCTGGAATTATTCTTCTAAGTGGATGAAAGGATTTGCCAATCAGCGTAAGGGACCTTCTGATTATAGCTCAGGGTGCGCCAGACGTACGGTTTCATTCAGTACGTTTCTGAACTGAACGTTTGCCTAGAGATTACTCTGAAATAACGGACCTAGGTCAGGGTTCAGTTCAGAACTAAAACATTTCCCCTAGTTCATAAACATTGATTAATAAAAGTTAAACTTAACGATCCTCCTTGTTCACTTAATAATTGATAAATATGGCAGGATAGATAGAAGAAAGGAGGTGCACAGAATGTCTAATAATCCTGCATATTCCTGAAGCACAAGAAAACAAATAGCAAATAAAGAAATACGTTACAGCGAAACTAATTGTTTGCACCTGCCAAAATGCATGCAACCTCCTTGCTACTCGAAACTTTTTTTTCTCTTCGCAAATAAAATTACTACTTCTATTGAAATGTCGTCGTATTTATTCTGCGAGGATTTGTAAAACAGCTAAATCTCTTCACTAATCGTCGCGAAACTGCTGAAAATATTTCTGTGAGACTCGTCTTGGGCTGTTACGTGGATGTCGTGGATGACGTGGGCTCAGGTGAAAGGACGGACCGAAGGACGAAAGGTGGGAATCCTGTCACATTTGGACACAGTTGGTCAAATTAGAGAAATCTGTCAAACAATCAAGGGAACAGGAAGAAACCTGTGTAATAAGAAAAAGTAAAATGGAAAGAAGGAATGTTTTTCCTATAGAAACCATGGGGTTATTGGGTTTTGAACAGGAATAAAAATTCCTGATACTCTCGAACACAGTTTTGACGACCTCTGTGGCGTAGCGGTAGCGGGTTTGCCTACCATGCAAGAGGTCCGGGTTCCAATCCCGGCTGGGGACAAAAAAAAGCCCAGGTCTTGGATGTTTACATGTTTGTGATGCCGTTGTTTCTGGTTCCCACGACACAGGGTATCCTAGTGTGGGGAAAAAAGCAATGTATGTGCCTGTATGTTAATGTCAAATGCGACACAGAACAATCAAGAAAGAAATGGAGAAGGAAAGAAAGACAACTGACCTTCATGTTCCTGAAGCATTGGAACACAACAATGGCAGCCAATAGCGCCACAGACGATATGCCACAGCCAATCAGCGTTATGCTGCTGAGGATGAGCTCGTGAGTCTCGTCCAGGGCTGTTTCGTGGATGTCCATCAGGATTGCGAAGTTGGTCAGGTGGGAGCAGGCACAGCCGGTGTGTGTGCGGTTCGTCCACTCTACTTGACAACCCTCCGAAGACCAGCCGCTGTTGGAAAGAAGGTTTTTGTTGCATTGTTCTAGACATTTCAGTAAGAAACCCGTTAGTGTAATAAAATTTTGGATGTCAGAATTCGAGTTTGTTATGAATGTAGTATCGGATGTATTGGGTTTAAGATGATTTGAGAAAATATGGTCAGAGTAGAGTTTTTTTTTCGCTACCCTCTTTCTCCACTACGCTACGACACGAAGGCAGCGGCTTACAGTTTGCCCAAAAATTAAAGAAACCGGAAGTGGAAGATTATCGAAAATTAAGACCATTTACTTTCTTGACTGTAGTTTGACAGTAGTTTTTACTTTTTTAATGCTTTCAAGAGCAAGAAATTCAATAACATAGATAAAAAGTCTCAGCAAAAGTTTATTAATTTCTACACTGTTTGGGCAAAGTACGCATTTTTTATTAAAAAAATATTTTCATCAACTGACTTATACGTAATGGTTTTCGACTACTAAATTGAAAGATTTTAAAATTTTATGATGAGTTTTCTTGCTGCCCATTCATTTAAGTATAATGTTAACACTAAAATAGAATTAGAATTGAATTTACTATTAGGTATACAATGTACATACATACTAACACAATATGGATGCCATGTATCTGAAATAAAAATATATAATAATAATAATACTAACTTTCGTTACGGTATAGATACCATTGTCTGCATTGAAGCCTGATTCAAAATCGAAAGTATTCTTGGGACTTACTTGCGGCTTATTTGCCTTATTACATTCTTAAAACGGAGCTAATAGCAAGTTCCTTTATTTTTCTATGCTTTACTCAACCCCTTAGTAACTTCATAAAATAAAATAACTTACTGTGAAGTATAATCCCAGAAGACACACGCCGGATTTGTCACGTTCACTACTTGAAGATGCTTCAAAGTCAGCTTTACTTCTTCAGACAACTCGATGTGCCTGCCGTTACCAAGACTCGCTGATATCACCTACGAATAAAACATTGATTAACTAGCTGACCCAGCGAACTTCGTACCGCCTAACAGTCGATAATTTAATTTTTTTATTTTTCTCTCCGTAAGAACCATCCCCGTACTTTAAGGAATATTCTAAAAAAATAATTAGCGAAATCGGTTCAGCTGCTCTCGAGATTTGCGCTTACCAACACATTCAGCGATTCATTTTTATATTAAAGAGATAAAGAGATACTGGTAAGAAAGTACTCGTGTAAAGGGGCTTCTAAACGGGCCATACTTTCACTGCAATATGTGGCCGGCAACGATTGATGTCCCTCTCCTACTCACATGTTAGAGAAAGACACTAATAGTTGTCGGCCACGTATTGCAGTAAAAATTTTACTAGTTTAGAAGTCCCTTAAAGCTAAAAAACTACGCGTGTCCACTGCAGATTAACGACTTGAAGTGCGGAACACAAACTGTCAAGTCACACTCATAAACGAAATAAACGATATTCTATTCTTCACTGTTAGCGGTAGTAACCGCTAACAGTAAAGGAAAAACATCGCGAGGAAACCTGAGTGTCTGAGGTGTTCACGTTCAAGTTCCGGGTACTGTTTATGTTTTGCTAATTAATTAGCCCCTTTGCTAATACATCCCCTATTTGCTCGATGTATGTCCGCCTGGGACGTCCCTTAGCAGCCCTTCCACTTAATGGTAATTACCTTGGAATTTAACACTCGTGGAATGCTAGGTCTCTTCGGTAACTTGTACGGATCATTCGGGGCGAACACGGGAGGCAGAATCTCCTCCAGCCGATCGAAGGCGAAGAAAACTATGCGCACCAGGTCACTTTGGCGATGGGCTGTGGAGGTAATAAATAACAAACCATATGAAATCAACGTTTTCTTCAAAATTACACAGTATCTGTGAGTTATTGAACGTTACAAGTAAAACTAGGTGTCCATTTCAAAATGTAGATCATTTTGGGAAAAAATTAAAAAAAAAACAAACTTAGTCCTTTCAGACTCTTTTGGAACTTAATTAACTGAGTTTACAATAATTTGAAAAATCTAGTGCTAATGCAATGAAGTGGCATTAATTCTAGACATCTTAATCATATAAATACCTAATGTAATGTTATAGCAGTTTTGCTATCGTGCTTTACACAAAGTTTGAACCCCGTTTCGGGCAAGTTCATTATATCTTCAGGGATGTTACTGTAGAAGCGTATACAATACCCCATAAAGGATGTATTATCCTTTGCCAGCCTAAATCTTCGAAACGAAAACTTATGTTTAGTTCAATTAAATTTATTTAAATGGGCTCAAATAAAAAAATCCGCATTAAAAGTTTATTATTTTATTTTAATTCTTTATTGCACTAAATACATGAGTAAATATACAAGGGCGTGCTTAATGCAAAAAGCATTCTCTTTCAGCAAACCTTTGGTGTTGAAGAGACCCGCAAAGGGGTAGTATAGGAAAAGAAGGTGAACTACAATAATAAACTTACATAAACATAGGAAGATACAATAACTTATATCCACAGGGCCACGAGGTTGGGGGGAATTATAATACATAGATAAATAAATAAATAAATAGATGTAATAATTATATAGTAAGTTCATCTGTTCGAAAGCCGATGTCATTTTTTAAAAACCTATTTAGAGGCTAAATGTCGCTGCCTGTACGTAATACAGAGAATATTGTAAAGAGGTTCGAAATTTCACCGATGCCGGTGAGTCGCCCATTAGCTCAGTTGGATAGAGCGCTGGCACGGATAGTCAGAAGTCGCGGGTCGCGAGTGGAATTTTTAGCCTCTAAATAGGTTTTTTTTAAATTGTCCTTAGCACGGGTTAGTGCATTAATAATAATATAGCTGATGACATACGAGACACACGGTCAGAGGCGTCAAACTTATAACAAGCCTCAACTTCATGTCAGGGGTCACCATCATCATAGGCCTCTCCACGACACGCCACTGAGCCCGATCTTCGGCTCTTCTCTTCCAGTCACTGCCCAACGCTTTGCGAATATCGTGCCTCCCTTTGGTCACAGGACGTGCTACGATACGTTTGCCTATTCGCGGTCAGTCCGGGGTCAAATAGGCTCAAATTAAAAACACGCGTACAAAGTAGGTACGTAGATAAACTCATGCCTGTACCTCCAAAGGGTAGGCAGGATTTGTCATTATTATTATTCTATATTTGGAAATCCAACAGCACTAAATAACAAAAAATATCTGCAAACAATTATTATGACAATAAAGCCAAAAATTGATTTTACTAGTAACTATTACCATTCAATGCTATTCCCATTTAATTCAACGCTATTACTATACAATATCAAGCAGTGGAGAAAATTAAATATTAATGTTTCATTTAAATGGAATTGGGGCGAGGAGAGGGAGGGGTGTATGTGTGTACGTGTGTGTATGTGCGTGAGTGTGTGTGTGTATGTGGGTGGGTGTGTGTGTGTGTGAGTGCGATTAGTTGAGTACTTGTAGAGCTTGATGTTTAAAGGAGGCTTCATGATCCTGACAAATCTCTTTGCCTTCATCAGCATCCATAAGTTGCGTGTTTATGCACGCTAGTTTGAGGTACTTTACGAACGGAAACATTATATTACGTACCAACTAGAGCAGCCTTCGGTATGGTGATGGAGTCTTCAGAAGCCTTCCACTGCTCCTGCGCAATCATCGAGGGAAATGTCTCATCTTCCACGTTCTTCACTTCCAACACCCTCACTGATAAACCTGGAATTTAAAGTAACATTGAGTGTTTTTGCTAAAAAAGTTTAGTAATAAGAGATGACACAATATCACTTAGCATCTATTTAGCTTTGATTTTGTTCAATATTACTATGACATTTAGGGCCTGTGCTGCCTTAAAGATGGATGAGACCTTGCAGCTTAAAATAAGCAGTTCTCATGATCGGTTAAATGTTACATTAATACAGCATTTCTGAACTCATGATAGAAATGAAAATGTTACAGTCACATTTATTTACAAATTTATTTTACGTTGGATTTCTCGCATATTTATTTATTTGTAATCAAAATTTCGACCGTTGTCACTTGTGATAGGCAAAGAACTAAATAAAAATGTAGCCTACACGTCTCATTGTACAGCATAGGACATCTCTCAGAGAGAGAGAGAGAGATGAAAAGTTTGGTCAGTTGGCATTTGACAATTTGAAGAATTGGTCAATTGGCCATTTCAAGCGTTGAGGTACATGAACACCTCAGGTTCCTCCGGTACTCAGGTTTCTCTAGCAAAGTATCAAATGCCAACTGTAAATGTTCGAGAAGGTATCCAATTCCAATAAAATATATTCGAAATTGGATACGTTCTCGAACATGAACAGTTGGCATTTGATACTTTGCTAGAGAAACCTTGAGACCATATATGGTCTGTCATCAGGCTATGCTAGTCCACTGCTGGACATAGTCATCTCCTAATGAGCGCCATAGCGCTCGATCTTTAACTCGCCGCATCCAGCATCTGCCTGCAGTTTTTCGCAGATCGTCATCGTACCTGGTCGGAGGGCGTCCTACATTGTGGTCTACTTACAGATATTTTTAACTATCTGCAGTACAGTCTTCTCCTTATCCACGGCATCAGCCAACAGGAAGGCGTTTTCTTCCAACTGGGTCAGCAGGGCGCTGGCGGCTCTGTTCTGATCTTCTTGCTTCAGGTCTGTCCAGGACCCGCGCTGGCTCTCTTCTAGGAGGTTCGATCCTGAGGGCGGGAGGTTGCGATATGGTGATGTTAAAAAAATGTATGTCCCCACCGAGGGGCACGGTGTCTTCCCTAAGGAAGGTATAGGCCATACTCTACCACGGGGACCAAGTCCGGATTAGTGGAGGCTTGCAAGACTAGTGGCTGGTTTTAAGTTTTCAAACCACCCTAAGGTCTCTGACTTGACTTAACGAGAGTGAAGTGACGGTAATTAATTTTTTGATCAATGTTTTTGTCTATTACGAGCATTACCCTAGATAAAATAAGTTTTCGTGTAGAGTATTTTATCAGAAAGCAGAAAAATATATTTAAAATACGTTTCTAATACTTAATTTATGAAATGAAAAGGTTTTCTTCAAAGTAGCGCAGAAACTGCGGCTTAGTGAACGTTACAAGTCAAACTAGGTGTCCATTTTAAAATCTAGATCATTTTGGAGAAAAAATGGGCAAACCAAATCCAAACTTAGTTTTTTCAAAGTCCTTAATGAACAGAGTTTACATAATTATTATATAACATAGAACTCACGCATTGTACTGGCTTTAATTCCAGACATCATTGTCATCAGAATAATCCTTTATGTTGTAGTAGCCATTTTGGCACAAAGTGTACTTAACACATTTTTGGAACCGCGTTTCAGGCGTTTTCTCGCCATGACGTTTTCCAATTAACCTGTTAATATTAAAAGAGTCTACATACCGGTCTTTATAACTCCAAGTAGCATGTCTGTGACGAGCGCCTCCCGATGCTTCGCGTCACGGGAAGTCTTGACGTTCTGTTCCATCCTCTTGGCTAGTTTGTTCATTATGCTGGCTGTGGTCATCAGGTCTCCTCCGTACAGTGTCTTCGATGACGTCACCTGGAGAAATAGACTTGTTATCTATCTATCCGTTTATCCAGGTGTAAGCTTCATTCCGTGGTGGATTATAGACTAACCTTCCTGCAGTGTAGGAAGTGACCCGTGCCC
This sequence comes from Yponomeuta sedellus, assembly GCA_934045075.1. Taxonomy (NCBI): domain Eukaryota; kingdom Metazoa; phylum Arthropoda; class Insecta; order Lepidoptera; family Yponomeutidae; genus Yponomeuta; species Yponomeuta sedellus. The sequence goes on along the minus strand of OW203746.1, from coordinate 9,407,885 downwards.
CAGCAGTGGGGACAAACAAGGGTTGATATCAAAGCTCTTTCCAGAGAAAACGTACAAAAACGTCTTGCACCATGATATTGTAGAGCTATCCAAAGACAAACTGCATGTTTGACAAGCTACCTATTTAGTTATCTCTGAATAGGTACATATTTATTACGTATCCAATGACTTCGCGCAAGTCACCCCTAGTAACGAACCCGTAATTTTAGTTTTTTCTGTCATTCATCAAACATAGCGACTTTGCCCGTCGAAATAATTGGAACTTGCATAAAATCATAATTGTAGGGTTGCGTTTTATCTCTCTTTGGTGGTTTTAAAAGAAATCTCATTAGGTTTTTCGCTGAACAACATGCAAAATGGCCACATTGGTGGAGAAGGAAAACATCGTGAGGTTACCTGACGGTTGTTCAGCCTTGCTGAGGTGTTAACGTACCTCACACACATGGACTCGTGTGATAACATCACGTTTACATACAGGCACATACATTGCTTCTGGCCCCACACTAGGATACCCTGTGTCGTGGGTACCAGAAACAGCGACATCACAAACATGTAAACATTCAAGACCTGGGGTTTTTTTTTGTCCTCAGCCGGGGATCGAACCCGGAACCTCTCGCATGGTAGGCAGATGCGCTACCGCTGCGCCACAGAGGTCGTAGAAAGTCTATACTCTATACGGTCGAAAGTCTATACGGTTCAGCCTATACTCTCTGTCTCTGAAATAGCGTATGGGCTGCATTATTATGAATCTCGGCAACTATTCCAACTCATCAAAGAGTAAAACTCCTGGTCTATAAGCAAACTTACCTGAGCCACATCATTGCTGATGCTGAGCAGAGACTCTCCCTCCCTGACCTGGGCTTCCAAGCTGTTCAGCCAAACGGAGCGGCATTCCGTGAGGTCAGGGAAAGGTCCGGACCATTCTGGGGTTGCGTCCGCTGTGAAAATTAATAAAGTTAAATTTGAGTTTTACGCCGCATTATGTTGCGCTGGCGGAACGGTACAACGTCAGCGTCTCATTCGGGTGATCGCGGGTTCAAATCCCAGCATGTACCAAAGACTTTGTTACAGTCTGTTAGCTTTTAGAATATAACCGGTGCTCTAGAGTAGGCTTCGGTTTTCGCCGAAAGCACACGAGTGTAATACTACTTCCTGCTATGTATAAAACTTTTCTGCTCTATTTTGAAACGTTATGTAAAGTTATAAATAACAATACAAAATAAACCTTACCTTATTGCAATATAAACGGTTATATCCGATGGTAGTCGAGGTATATTATAAAAGCTAACAGACTACGTACATTTGTGAAATTTTAGTAGCATTCGCTAACTGTAAAAGGAAAACATCGCGAGAAAACCTGAGTGTCTGAGGTGTCACAGACCTTAGCGCTTGACAAGCCAATCGCCAATACGCGGGGGGCACTCGTGGTGATTAAGCTCTTACTCTCTTTCCGAGAAAAGCCCTATGCCCCACAGGACATATATAGCATATTGAGTTTACAGGATATGATCGCTTTTAGCAATAAGGCCGTCAATTGTACTCTATTTACGATAAATTTTTTGTTGCTGTCATTTCTGATCATATCTGTTATCTATAATGTATTTCTACATGCACGAAGCGAGAATTGCGAAGGAACGTTAGCCTTTTATGGGTAGGCTAGTGAGGCTTTGTGATTGTTGATGAATTCACAGATTTCTGTTCTGGGAGTTTGTATGTTTTATCTCAAAGCGCTCGTGGCCTAGTCAAACCGAGTGATTGGAATCAATTACTTGCGTTAAGCAACAACAGGCGCGGTCAAGTACTGGATGGGCGACCGTCCCGTGACTACCGCTAGTGGTATTTTTTCGAGCGCTTCTGTGCTGGCCCAAATGGCCCACTGTTACTGAACATTTTACCTTAGAATGTTACTAACTGTTGTTGATGCTATTGATCCAACTTAGCACCCCAGAATCCAACCGGCCTCTGACACGGCTTAACGACTGCCATTACATGACAGCCGGCACCAACAGCTAAACGTGCCTTGCGAAGCACGGAAGCGCTCGGAAAAATACCACTAGCGGTAGTCAAAGGACGGTCACCCATCCAGCACCTTACCGCGCCTATTGTTGCTTAACTCAAGTGATTGATTCCAATCACTCGGTTCGACTAGGCCACGAGCGCTTCTCCTCTACCTACTTTACGACCCAACGAAATGTTCGAGATATTTGTTTTAATTCTTACCGTAAGAGAATTCAGCAAGATTGGCCGGGTTGTGACTAGAAGCTTGGGCGTCGGGCAAGGAGCCGGTGTTGCCTCGATAGTCCTTCACGAGACCCGGCATCTGCCCGTCTCGACCTGGTTGGAGAATATCAATAAAGTTAATTCGGAAGTGATGTCAATGATTTCAACCCTTTGTATGTCCCCACTGCTGGGGCAGGGGTCTCTTCCTGCACCGCAGGAAGGTTAGGCCATAATCTCGCAGGAGGGTTGGTAATTCGGAAGTAATATCGAAAAATTGCGGAAAATATTCCGCCATTCCTCAGAGCTTAAAAAGTCGTCCTAACATGACTTGCAGAGCCAAAATGTTAATCCGGAAAATTGGCCATTGATAAAATTCGCCAGACAGAAAAAGATAGCAAGAACTATCTAACTCAAATATAACCAAGGACACGGCACATTTATTGTTAAACAACACTGAAACCGTCGCCCGCGATGCAGACTATGCCCAGTGTGGCGACCTTGATAATTTACGAAGTTATATATTATGCCATTCTACCGTTTTCTTAATTCTAAGTTCTCTAAGCCTCACAAATTTATAATTATGTATTTCACATGATTAAATATTTTAAGGTTTATTTATTTTACTTTTGCGTAGAAAATTCCTTCTTCTTCAAGCTATATTATGTAGTCCACTGCTGGACATAGCCGAAGAAGATAGAAGATTCCTGCAAAACCTAATTAACTCTTCAGTTTTGTTCCAACATATTCTAATATAACATCACGCCTGTATCTCAGAGGAATAGCCAGAGACTAGGAAGTGCCACGGGCCCTGAACATGACAGATCACCTTTTCTTCATCAACGTTACTTACTCATTGCACGCACGCCAGTTACGTGTACTTTTCATCTTGCACTTTGCTAGTGCGTCCCTTATTTGGTCGAATTATGCCGCCTGGGATGTCCCTTGACGGCCCTTCCATCCAAACTCGCTATATATATTTTTTTCGTCAATCTTGTAATCCTCAGGGTTTAAATATACATCAGGGTACTTTTATTTTTATCCGGAACCAAAACCCCATAAATTACTAAAGAGTCTAGCTGCAGAAAAACATTATACCTTTCAACAGAGCCTCGGAACCCAGTCTCCTCATTAGCTGCAGCTGCCTGTCATCTTCCGGGTTCAGCCCCAGGTCATGGAAGTTCTCCCCAGACTGGAGACCGAAGCCGCGGCGGCGTGGACGCTCCTCTTCGACCAAGATTGGGTTCTGCACTTGCTGCTTTGAAATTGTGCACCTGAAAATTGTTTTTGGATTATGTATCCTCCATTTTTGGGGGATTTACTGTCTTGTTTAAGACCGCGCATCTCGACGCCTGGAAGATCGATCTCAGAGATAATTAATACGGGGCAAAGCAAAATAGAAATGAAGTAGGTACTAACTTCCACCTCGCCAACCCAGTGGCTCCGCCGGGGCAAGGCTGTACAGCGTAAGTCGAGGCCAACGTCCAGTTCCAGAGCAGACCCCGAGCGTTGACCGGGGAACAGTAGCCCCAGGAGCCGACAGCCGGTGGGAGTAGGGTCGCTGGAATTTAAACAAGAATTTGTAAGAATAAATACTGGAAATCAATATCTTCTTCTTCGCTCTTTTAACTGCTAGGGAAACGTAGGATATCAACCGCAAATTTCCACTTCTGACGGTGGTTCACGGCAGCTTCCAATTCAGGCCAGCTGTTGCCTCGCAGCAGATTTAGCCTCTTGGTCTATAGATAATTTCCAGGTGGTCCTTGGCCACCCTCTCTTTCAGTTACCCAAGAGGGTGTACGTAAACGCTTGTCTGGTCAAGCATCTCTTGTCGCGGACTAGTGTATGACATATCCAGCGCCATTTTCTATCAATATGGAACCAAACGTATATTAATATTTATTTATTTATTTATTTATTTATTAAGATACATAGGCAGGGCTACACAAATAGAATGCGAAATTGAAATTTGACATAACAAGTCTGTTGTGCACCCAATGGAATGTATACAGCGTTCGACATTAAATATAGCAACACTGGAAAATTACTTAAAAGTAAGGAACACAAACTAAAAACCTTAAAACTTAATCAAAAAATAATTAAAAACAAAAATCAACTTCTGGAACGTAGACAATCTAAATGTTAAACAATCTAAATTTTAAATAACTTTACTTATTTTTGACTTAAATATGTTAATTTAATCACAAAAAATATCTATGCTGGGATCTTTAGAAATTATATAGTTGTAGCTTTGACACATTCTGTTTATAGGTGCGCCAGCACCGGTGTTAGTTTTACTATAGGGACCACATAGTATTTTACTGATAGCTTGACGAGGGTATTTGTAAGGCACTGTAAGAGATACGTGTTCTAAGATGTTACCGCAGGATATGTTACCATTTATTAATTTGTGAAGAAAAGTAAGGTCACGCTTAGTGCGACGACTTTTAAGAGATCGCATATTGAAAAATTGTAGTCGTTGTGCATAAGGGCATCTACAAGATATGCCTGATGAAACGAAAGCTAAATGTCTTGTGAATGATCTTTGAATACCTTCAAGACGTTGGGAGTGCACAGTGTATGATGGATTCCAAGCTGTAGATGAATATTCAAGATGGCTGCGAACTAAAGCATTATACAAAAGTATTTTAGAGCGAACACTGAAACCGTTAGAATTTCTTTTAATAAAACCCAGCATCTGAGCTGCTTTTTTAGTAATGTTGTTGACATGAGGAATAAAAGTTAATTTGGAGTCCATGGTGACACCTAGGTCTTTTATTTCGGTGACCTCAACCAGAGTGTCATCACCAATTTTGTAGGAAGAGGCTAGGGGCATTTTCTGTTTAGTAAATTTAATATGGTAGCATTTTTGAGCATTTAAAGTCATGCCATTGTTTGTACACCACAACTGAAGTTTGCTGAGATCGCTTTGAAGGAGGTAAGCGTCGGCGGGACAGTTTATAGGTTTGAACAATTTTAGGTCATCGGCAAATAAAGAGCATTTGGAATGTACAAGTTGTGATACAATGTCATTTATGAAAAGTGAGAAAAGAACCGGCCCCAGGTGAGAACCCTGAGGTACTCCAGAGTCAGCATAGTACAATCGAGATTCATAGCCATTAACCAATACCAGCTGGGTGCGCCTTTCAAGATATGACTTGAACCAGTTCAGCAGTGATCCATGAATACCATTGGCTTCAAGTTTAGCGATAAGAAGTGAGTGATTGACTTTATCAAATGCGCTAGAGAAGTCAGTATAAATGGTATCCACTTGGAGTCCGGCATCAACATGCTGTGACACATCCGAAATAAATGATACCAGGTTGGTTTCAGCGGATCGGCCCATTCTAAATCCATGTTGATAGTCACTGATGCTTTGATCAATGTGACTGGTGATTGTAGGGCAAATTACTGATTCAAAGAGTTTGGAAAAGCAGCAGAGGATAGATATAGGTCTATAATTCTGTATATTGCAGTTATCGCCTTTTTTGTGTAGTGGTAATATTCTTGCCTTTTTCCATGCTTCGGGAAATTTGCCTTCGCTTAATGATTTATTGAAAATAATACACAATGGATAAGTCAAGGATAGTACACATCTTTTTATAAAAAGCGGTGGAATGCCATCAGGACCGGGACCTTTAAAGATATCTATTTTTTTAATTTTTAACTGTATGTCTTTTTCGGAAATTACTAAATGGCCAAGAGAACTGTTTATTCGGGCAGATATGTCTGTGGGGAGATGGATTGAACTCGATGAGAATGTGGAGGAGAAGTGAGTGGCAAATAGATTGGCTACTTCTGGTCCAGTCTCGCCAGTTGAGTTATTAAGATGCATGTGGGTAGGAAAAGATGATTCGGTCTTCCTCTTATTTTTTATGTAACTCCAAAATATTTTATGATTCGTCTTGAGGTTAGATTCTATTTTGCGTTTGTACTCGCTAAGGCATATATTTGTCAACTTGTGGCAACGGCTGCGCAGTAAGTCATACTCTAATTTATCTCTTGGATTATTATATCTATAAAATCTGATTCTTAACTTGTCTTGTTCTTTAATTAGCTTAATAAGTGCGACACTGTACCATTGTGGATATTTTGAATTTCTTTTTTTCCTCTTAGGAACAAATTTGTCTATAAACGTTTTCAATTTATCATAAAAAAATGACACCATCTGATCCACATCATCGTACTTGCTTAATGAAGTATGCCAGTCTATCGCGTTAAGTTCAGCTATAATACTGCTATAATCCGCTTTATAGAAATTATGATCAGTACGCGGTTTGGTGTGTAAGTGCTTTACGTTGTTTAACGATAAGTGTAGCAGGAGATTAGGGTGCTTTTGGTCAAGTTTGCTGAGAAGATCTAGGGGTTGCGTTACGCAAGCATTCACTACATTACTTAAAATAAGATCTAATTTTTTACGATCACAGTTATTAATATTGTTAAATTGGTACAAATTATTAACACTTATAAAATCTACAAGAGCATAACCCAGGTTATTATTATAATTAGTAGGAACTGTATATGTCTCATTTTGTGTTTCTTCCCACGTAATAAAATTCAAATTAAAATCACCCAACATTATCACATTATTATCACCGTTCATTACGTTGTCGTTAACATTATCTAAAAATTTCGTAAGTGTATCTAATTTAACAGGAGGTGGAAGATACACAGCGCATATAAAGAAGTGGTGTACAAAGTTATCAATGTTGAAAGACAGCTTAACCCAAAGGTCTTCACATTCTGTTTCCCAGTTCTGAATACGATAAGACTCAATATTGCGAGATACAGCTATTAATACACCACCACCATCTTTTTTCGTATTTTGAGTACTATCACGATCCCTTCGATAAACGATGTATCTATCGTCGATAAATTCACTATTACATATGCTAGAGTTTAACCAAGTCTCCGTTAGTACAATTACCTTGTAGTTGCTTAGTAAGATGTTGTTGTAAATATCATTTGTTTTCGTTCTAATGCCTCTGACGTTTTGATAATATATATCCATAACTAGCTTTTAAAATGTCGATATATTAGAGTATGTTAGGTAATGCTTAAAACTTATACTATAAGTTTGATCGAGTCAGCATTACGGATTGGAATTGACTGAGCAAACTCATCCTTACGCACACTAATTCGGCCGTTGCGTACCCACACGAACTTGTAACCAACTTCTCTAGCTTTCTTTCGAGCCTCAGCATGTAAGGACTTATTGGCGGAAGACAGATGCTCTGCTACATACACAGGAGTACTTGGACCTTCCAGTCCTAAATGGCGAGTGCTGGTTTTATTTTGCGGGTACTTTTTATTGTATGTTGCGGTAGCGGCCAACAAAGTGTCTCGGTGACGAGGACTGCGAAGTTTAGCAATTACCGTGCGGGGGCGGGCATTATCTTTATTAATTTTGGCTACCCTTGTGGCCTGCAGGATGTCGTCTTCCTTTAATGGACAGGCTATAGAGTCCGCCAGTTTGAGAAGAATGTTGGTAAGATTTTCTGTCTTGCTCTCGGGAATACCGTTAATCTCAACATTGCTTTCACGCATGTGTTGCTCCACCTGTTGAAGTCGTCCTGAAAGGTTGCTCACCGTTGCCTTAAGTTCCTGATTGTCAGTCTCTAACTGCTTGATTGTCGCACACTTTTCTTCAAGGCTTAACCTCATTGACTCAAATTGCTCGTTGAAGAAGGTCATAGACTCGATAAATCCTGAGAATTGTTGTTTAAGAGGTGCTAGTTCAGCAGCTAAAAGTTCCTTCAGCATTTTTGGTAATTCATCGTGGATTTGACAGGTGGACGTCTTCGGGCTTGGTTGAGCTGGTGCACTATTCAGTTTGCGCTGGGAACGGGTCTTAACATTGGCTAAAGATCCAGGGTTATTGAGTGAGGAAGCTTGGTGAGGATTAGCCTTGGATTCAACGTTCGGTGTGGTCTTGGAGACGATTGGATTTACAGGAGTAGCTGCAACGTCGCGATATTCCAATAGCCCAGAGCGAACACTGCCATCACCCGTTACGAGGTCGCTTTTTCCGCACTCTATACATTTCCAGTTACGTCTTTTATCGGATCCAGCCCCATAAAAGCTATAAAAGCGTTGAGGAGACATTTTTGCGCATTCGAGATCATACTTCATACAGCAGATAACGCAAGCAAGATGTTCCTTTCCTTTAATAGATGTAGCGCATCCAGCACAGGACATATTATTAGAATCGTCACAATCCATTTTTACTTAATGAAAATATTAAGTGTGCGTCTAAAGTTACTGTAAGCGATCAAGCGCTGCAGCGCTGGGCAGGGGTGAAATGCGGCGACGAAGCGTGTCGTCACGTGCATCGACTCGGCGGCGCCCGGAAAAAGTCGGCTGTTTTCGGCAACTGCGAGTAATCGACGCTCGTCGGACGACTGTTGAAATGATTTTGCAGTTTCTAAAATCGTCAAAACTCACAATTAAAGAAGCGTTGCTTAAATCTGCTTTCACTATCGGTTTCCACAGCACTTTAGGTCAATATCTTTATAAGTTTCATGAAGTAACTATAGTTTTAGCAAGAAACATCGAATTAAAACTAGGAGCAAAATAAAACAGTGTTGCTTGCGCGCGAGCGAGCGAGTTATATCATTATTTATTCATTATTACTTCTGTGTGTGACTGTGAAATAAATATTGTGATCCGATTTTTTTATTATCATAAGACGACGACTACATAACCCTTAACCGAATAGTTGACCAATGGGTGCAGAATGGAGAAAGTTACTCTACATCTAGATAGACAAATCCAATGTGTCAACATAATCTACTGAGGAACTCTAAAGGTTGATCGAACTCGAAATTCACCTCAGAAAATTATTATTGTACTAGACTGGTCATTTTAGAAAGACCAGAATACCACTTAAATAAAGCTATGCTTTACTGAACTTACAGAGCTGCTTCTCAAAATCTTGCTGAACGTCAGTCTCTACGGGTAGAGGGCGTTCTTTGGGTGGTAGAGGAAGATGGACCGGCGCTGTAGCATCAGAATCTTCGTCCTTGATGGGCCAGTGAGGAGTTTCCTCCGTGACTGCTGGAATTTTAAAATAGCGTCTTTAGACATCTATTGCAAGAGCGGTATTTTAAGTAAGGAACCGATTCTACATCAGCTTGTATATGTCACAGTCAAAACTCTTAAACGGTCAATAATAGTTTTGACTGCTAAAATCAGTCAAAAGTACTTTCGTCCAAAGCATTTTAATTACATTTCAAGTACCAAATTGTAAAAACACCTAAAATGATACATCACTCAATCTGCGACAGCAAAAATATAGGTACGACGAAGCGCGTAGCGTAGCGCGTAGGAGCGTGTTAGGTTGAACATGTATAGGGAAGAGCGGGTGATCGAGCTCTTCCACTATAAAGGGAAATTTTCCGCTAGGCAGATCGTATGCCTGGGGACGGCCGGTCCACATGCCACATGTGTGCTCGCCACACATGTAAGACCGAAAACCAACTCGACATTGTTGGATAGTATATTAGAATTTTACTTAATTTTTATGCAGTCAAAACTAGTTTTGACTGATTTTAGCAATCAAAACTAGTTTTGACCGTTTAAGAGTTTTGACTGTAACATGTGGATGTTTTAACATGTGGATGTTTTTCCAAGAGAGTTTATAATTAGCTTTTTTTGCAAGCGTCCTAGCGTTCTCTCTTTATCTCTCTGCCTAGCTTCAGCACGGGATGTTTCATTGCTTTTCATATACGCTACTGTTTTGTTTATGCTTTCTTTGTGCTGTCACCTGTCACTAGGAATCAGATTGTCTTCACTTTGTATATGTTATATTCTCTTTGATATATGTTTGTGTGTATTTTGTGAATAAATTATTTATATATGTCTATCTAGTGGACGACTGGCGTTCCTCATACTCTCCCTTTACATCTCTCCCTTTAAACTTTTCAAGCACATCTTACCGAGAATTCGTAATAACTGAAATATTCTCTTTCACCAGATTGGTTTCAATGTGCTGCAATTCAGTTTGCCGAATCGTGAGCTATTGTACTTACATTTCTAGATAACTGATTTGAAGCCACACCACTTACTATCGCCATTGACTGGGTTCCACGTGACGGATATAGCAAAAGTGTATTTGGCAGGACGCCCTTTCTACTGGTTTGGCAAAAGGTTGCTACGAACTGGGAAGGAATGGAGGAATTAAAAGCTAAAGGAGAGGACACAAAAGATGCTGCATACAAAAATTCCTGATGAATTCATGATCTCCTTACCGTCATCCTCTCTATCCTTGCTGGGCTTGTCGTTCCTGGGCCGGTGCTCCTGTTCTTTCGGTTCCTCTTGCTTCACTTCAGGCGGCACCTCCTTGGGTACATCCGGGATCTCACGCTCAGACGAAGAGTCTGGCTGGCGGGTTGTGGTCTTCTAGAGATCGGGAACGAAAAAAATTACTTGATGATGTTGAAATAGTGACGGTGAGGTTTAAACGGCTCCTGGGATTCAAGAAAGAGGGTCGACTGAAGACAGTTTGACTGACTGGATAGAATAGAACAATGTTAAAGTAGTAAGTTGTATGTCGATTGATTAGTAAAACTTTCTGCTGTTGCAGTTAGTTTATTGTAAGCTTGAAAAATCTGTCATCCATTGGTCGGTAAAGAATCGGTAAATCCAAGATTCTTCGAGACTTTAGACATTGGACGAAGTTTTAATTCTGCAACTTATTTAGTTGACTTGAGTTGAAAGATGGACAAACTACTGAAATGGCAACCGTGAACCGGACGTAGAAGTTTATGCCGACCACCAGCCAGGTAGCGCGACGACATCGACATGAGCGCCTCCAAAACTTCGCCGTAAGGTTTATATTTGGTTTACGCAAATATGACCACATTTCTGAATATCGCGCTAAGCTCAAGTGGCTTTCCATCCGCCTCCGTAGGAATGCTCACATTCTTTTCCTGCTGTACTCTGTACTGTTCAATCCAGCTACTCCCCTTTATCTCAAAGAGCGTTTTAGTTATCTCAGTGACCACGGCCGGCCACTACGTTCAGACCAGAATTTGACGCTGAAAACACCTAGCCATACGACAAAGTTCGTTGCCAGCTCATTTACGGTAAGAGCGGTCCGGCTGTGGAATGAGCTGCCGGTTTCTCTAAGGCGCTCCCCATCTCCTGCTATATTTAAATCTAAAGTAGTAGAATTCTTTCTTTCCAAATAATTTCTTATTCTCTTTTTGTCTGTAGATAAATCCCATTTATTTTTCCCATCATGCTTGCTATTATAACTTATTGTTTATGTATGTTTATAATAGTATTTATCTATGTAAGTTTATTTTATTACATATACGTATGTATATAAATATTCGATGAGCACCAACTACCCGTCTCAATTTCTCCTTCAGCAATCTTTCCGATTTAAGGTTGCCTGGAAGAAATTGCTGTCAGCAATAAGGCCGCCAATTGTACCTCTTCTTTTGTAACTGTTGTCTCTGTAATTATTTTCTGGTGTGTACAATAAAGAATATTCTTATCTTATCTTATCGACAAGGCAGGGGGAATAAACTGAGAATAAAAGAGGCACTTGTCCAGCAGTGGATATCGACAGCCAGAAGACGATGATGATAAATGAGTAGGTATCAGCCTCCTGTTTCAGGCAGCACAGTGAATTGTACTTTTTTCTTTTAAAATACACGCTGTTACCATAAAAAAAACTACCGATAATATGGTGATAGCTAGATACAAGTTTGTCTGAATTACTGACTAACCTTGGTCCCAATGTCGCCCAACCGCACTTCGGGTGGCAGCGTGATGTGAGGCCGGAAGGTCGGTGGAGTGATCACAGTAGGCTTCTTCCTCTCCCCTTGCTGGGTTTGCACTGGGCTCTTGGGCACTGGGGCTTGCGTGGACCGCCATACGGTGGGCTGGGACGTGATGAGCCATGGCGGTGATGGCCGGCTGGTTGTACTGGTTGTCGATGCTGAAAATGGTTGACGAAGTGGTTAATGCTGGAGTGCGAAGTGGCTAGAGGTTAGTGGAGCATATAAACCTAACACTTCGGAATACGGGATATATACGGGAGTTTTCTTGAAGAGTTTTATTAAGCTTCTTTACAGAACTGCCAGTCTCATAGCCTTAAAGTGGCATATAATGTGCATTTGGTAGGAAAGGTATTTTTATTTTAAGAAATTTAGTCGCGTCCTATACGGAGCCCTGTCTCATTTTTTAAACCAGGTTTTACGAACGTAAAATAGGTAATGCAATTTAATAAGAACGACAGAAATAAAGTATTATCAAGAATTTACCTGGCACACACTGGTAATGTGCTTCCAAATACTTCAGTGTATTCGGACAAGGATCTCCGAACATATTCGTACTGGCCAGTATACTGCAGTTTTGGTGCATGCTACACCTGGAATTAGAAAAAGAAAAATTTTTAAAAATCAAAGTCAGGGAACTTACTTTATTTCAGTATACTAAACACGGTTTTTGGACAAGAACGTTTTAAAAAATCCTTGTTTTTGGATCATTATAATGTGTGGGATCAAGATGGAAGACAGAGGTACTTGGCATCATCAAGAAACGGAAGCTGAAATATTTTGGATATAATGCGTACCAACCACGTACAGTTTCCTTCAATTTATCCTACAAGGAAAGATTCCAGGACGAAGCAGACCTGGAAGATCAACGATATCATGGCAACACAACCTGCAACAGTGGTTTCAACAGAGTACCAGTTCCTTGTTAGCAAGATAGCCCAATTGGTTGCCAACCTCCAATAGGAGACGGCACATGACGATGAATAATGGGATCAAGGTATCAGATATTTCAGACAGTTAGCCAAATAATACAAAATAATAAATACATTAATAATACAGAGAATATTGTAAAGAAGTTTGAAATTTCACTGATGATGTGAGTCGCCCATTAGCTCAGTTGGAAATAGCGCTAGCACGGATAGCCAGAGGTCGCGGGTTCGGATCCCGGCATGGGTGGAGTTTTTAGCCCCTAAATAGGTTTTTAAAAATGGTCCTTAGCACGGGTTAGTGCATTAAAAATAATATAATAAATTCACTATTGGTACATCCATTGACTTGCCAACACTAACCTAATATTTTTTTATATTTATATTCCATTGATGAGATGCGTAGGTGTAGTGCAGTGAAAAATATATTTTCCACGTGAAAAAATATAACAAGGGATGGCATGCCTGTCCCTTGAGGGATTACCACGAGATGTCAAAATACTCGTTTCAGTTTTGGTAACATGGCAGGTGTGGCGTAGTCACTTTTGTCGGACAGAAGTCCATAAGAATATAACGATGTCTCTGCTACGAGCAAAGGCAAAACGTTCGTCTTATTAGGCCGTGAGATATCTATTCAATACTATTCGTGTCATGTATATATTCTCTTTACTCATAACTAGGAGATGTTATCACTTGACTAGGGATCAATAGTATATTGTCGTTTTTATATTTGACAACAAATTACTTATTAATATTATTTCACATTCTTGCCAGACGAGTATTGTAATTTTTAAGTGCCATTAATTAACAACAAAGTTTAGATGCATTAATTTTTGATAAGTACTTAAATAAGTGAATCGCCAATACCCGGTGGGTACGCGTGGCGAAAGATTATCTGTCTGCTGTCTCTTCCTAACTTTAATGTGATAATTAGGACCTACAATAGGTTTTCCGTTTCTCCGTCGAAAAACAAGGTGCAAAACAGTAACGCCAGCACTGTACGCTAACAATAACATAACATTTACATACTGGCACATACATTGCTTGCTTTTGGCCCCACACTAGGATACCCTGTGTTGTGCTTACAGAATTTGCAACTCGTGATAGCCCCTCCACGTAAGGCTTCGCCCTCGCCTGAAATCACGTTAGGGATACGAAATTGGCAATAAGCCTGTGTAGGCCCCCCAAGGCTGGGGGGCAATTCAGAGACACGATGTCGATTGCGGACTATTTGTATTGACACGATTGAGTGACTAAGATACATAGATAGATAAAGGAGGATAGATATATACGTCCCACTGCAGGGCACATGCCTTCTCTCGGAGAGAGAGTATGGGCTTAATCGCCACGCGTGCCCACCGTGGATTGGAGTTTTCAAGCGATGAGGTATGTGAGCACCTTAGCCACTCAGGTTTCTTAACGATATTTTTCTTCAACGTTAGCCAGTGGTAATGCTATTATTACTGCATAAATATACGTAGCTAGGTATATAGTAAAGATAAATAATACTTTAAAGCACACCAGGATAAAAATAATTACAGAATACGAAAAGATAATAACAATAACCGTAAAAATAAAACTCCTAGTGCATGTCAAGATTAAAATTACCAAATTTATTATTTAGTACATTAATAAGAGATTTTGCGTTCTATATTTCAACTGATATTCTGTCTTAAGAGCTGACGAAAGAGCCAGATGGGTTTCTGCTATGATTGCTTTCTGAATTTCTGATTGATTAAAACATTATAATTTTGGTTATTTTGTTACTACGGTAACTATTATTAATAATATTCTCCGTCTTAATAAAATAACTCTAACAATGTATATGTAATAAATTTTCAAGTTTTCTAAATAATTTTATATAGTTGTGATAGGCTGCAAAAAGCAAAAAATTAATTTTTAAAACGACTTGCTAAATTTATACGAAAAATTTTACATAACAGAGAATTTATTTTTTAAATTCTTGCGTATGTCGATCGTTAACATAATTTGACTGTGAATAGGGGCGACACCTTCAGATTCTCATTCAAATCACCCCTAAATTGATTGTGGATTTTATTTTTCGCATAAAATGTTATGCGCTTCTTTCCTCTCTGAAAACTTAGGATCAAGGAATTATCGAAAAAAATAAGTGTCGACAAAAATAAATGTCGAAAAACACTTCGGGCATTTCTCTACTGTGAAGTTTTCTCAAAAAAATCTTGCTGACAAAGCAATTAATATTTTTTTGTCGATAAAACATAATTCGATTCAACTTTGACATTATTAGAGCATGCAATTTCGATCAATTTGCAGCTCTACCTAAATTAAATGTGTAGGTAAACTAAATTTTATTTTTAACGAGCAAATCAAATATCAAGTATTTTTAATCCAGTTAAAGGAAACAATATACTTAGCAAGCAACTATTGACTAACTCACTTTCGTTAAAGCTCCTTGACCCTATCATTTGCGAAGAAATATAAGTAGAGCTCTTCATCCACTAACAAAAATTCACTAGTGAATTACTTGAAACCAAATTCCCAAGCCCTTATTCCCAGGCTCGAAGGGCCAATTTAGCTGTCACGCAATTAATTAGTCATAGACTACAGTTGCCAATATCCATAGAGACAGGAGAACCACACTTTGTTTTAATTGGCTTAATAAGTTCGAATTCGTTGACCAAAACCGCTTCAATCTGGATTAATACCAGTTCAGATCAACGTAAACCACTTTTAACAAGTTTAAACCGGTACTAACCTGCTGTGCAGCACGCGCAGACTCCGCGTCGACATGCAGTTGACGCTCCAGTCGGTGTTGCCATGGTCGTTGCAGATGGTGATAGAGAACCTTCCGTAGTTGGCTCTGATCAGGTGGATGACTGAGCCCTCGCCGCAGCCAATCTTCAGGGTCTTGCCTTCGCACGCGTATGCCGTCTCGTATCTGGGTTCTGGAATGGAGGAGATGGGACCGTGTTAGACAGGAAGAATGAATTGAGTTTTCAAACTAATAGCATACTACTTCAAAGCATACTATTTCTTTTAAGCTATCACTAATTTCATAGCTTAAAATAAGTAGTACACTTTGTTGCGGTATCAGTCTGAGTCAGAAACCTTTCAGTTTTTGATACTAAAATGTGGCATTCATCGATTCATCGTTTTGGCCGTTATTCGTTTTTTCCTGAATGGCAGATTCTCGAAATGGCAGATTATTGATGGTAATGGCAGAATGTCAAAACCTAAGTTAGAGATTCAATTTCTAGTACCGTCTCCGATCACATCTTTCAAAAGTAGGTATTATTATTTATAATGTCTTATAAATAATAATACTTTTGAAAGATTTCAAGTGTATTATAGTGTCACTAATTATTTTACCGTCATTAAAATTATTAGAATATGCCAACGAGAGGGATGATAAAAGTTAAAGTAGCTTAAAAAATTATAGTACAAACGTTTTGTGTTATAACTTAATTCCGGAGTGACTTGATTTTTGCCGGAGTCCGACCAGGTTTCAGAACTTAATCTTGGTGGTATAGACGGAGCTCGGAGTAAGTGAATCCGGAATAATGTTAATAGATAGTTAGAGAACAGTTTATGCTCAACCATAATGCGTAGTGCTTACGAATGTTTTAATTCAAAAACGTTTTGTTTCCTTTATTTCCCGAAATTAAAAACAGCGCCACACTTCTTGTATCTTCATGTACTTAGTCTGTGGTTACCCGTAACTACTAACACTGCTTTAAATATATAATCATCTACGTTCAGTTGGCTGACAGAGATAGGCGATGACATGAAAAAAATTGACCGCAGAAGCACACAGAGCTCAAACTAAAACGACTTGCAATGCCATTGACTGCTGTCACGCACACCAGCTGATTGTAGACGAACCGCCCGCTTATACCCATCTCTATACTTGTCTTAAAAGAAGGCACCGACGTGTGGCCTGCACGTGATACGCAGGCCAATTAAAAACACAACAATCATCCCCCTCCAATATCATACACGAATCCGATTAAGCCCCAGATTTCCAGCACGGGAAAAAGCAAAAGAAAAACTGCCAACTCAACGTTTGATAATCAATTCGTGTGATTCATCAGACCCCGGGAACACAAACAGATGGCTGCCTCCCCGTCGTAAACAAAACGACCCGACAAAATCCAAATTGCACCATCCGTTGATGAGCTGAATCGAGCAGGCGAGATACGCTCCGAACAATATGGGTAATGGATGTAGAACACAACGAACTCGGTCGGGTGTTATGTCGAGATTTTTCATTCGAGGCTAAGTGCAGTGGATAATGATTCTTACGGAATTAATCGCGTTTCTGATGGATCGCTTATGAAGATTGAGTCATCGCGTTTTGGCAGCGAGTAGCTGGGCGATGTCAGGGTTGAGTAAACTTCACAGGAGCTGACGTATTTAGGCTTAATTAACAACAGCTATTTATTACTCGCTCGCTCGTAGCCCCGGCTGCCTGAGTGATTCTAAACGCTCACGAAGGTTAAGCAACACAGGGCGCGGTAAGTGCATGGATGGGTAAACCGTCTAAGACTAACGCTAGTGGTATTTTTCCGAGCGATTCCGTGCATCGCAAGGCACGTTAAGCGTTGGTGCCGGCTGTCGTCGATAGATGGCAGTCGTCAAGCCAAGTCAGGAGCCTTAGGGCGGCTTGAAAACTTCTGAGAGTAAGACCAGCCACTATAGTCTTGCAAGCCTCCACCAATCCGGACTTGGACCCCGTGGTGGAGTATGGCCTATACCTTCCTCAGGGCAGAGTCCCGTGAACCTCGATGGCGACATAATGGGTTGATGACGATTTATTATCAACGAAATGAAACGTAACGGGAATTCGCGGGCTTAGAAAACAGATGACCCTAAGGCTTTGCGGTTTTTGGTAGAACTTTATTTACAAAAAAGCTCGGATGTTTGTCTCCAAAAACAACGTAAATAACAGGCTTAAATAGAGTGAAGAGGATAGACAGAGGTTGATGAACCATTTTGATAGTAGGATGCTTTAATTTGATATGGATAAGGAGAGAATTGCGTACAGTTAAAAGCACTTTCTTCTTTGCACACGTGATCTTAAAGTAGTCAGAGGCGGCTTTGCAATAATTTTGTCCTGGTGTTGACTCTAGTAGAATAGTCATTGGAACTGTCTAGTATAGACAATACCTATAAATAGTCAATTTAAACGCGTCGAAATGAACAAAATAATGGTACCTTAACAGCCGAGAGATTTAGGCGCCATTATCCATAACAATGATTGATTGTACCTACATGGCAAATCATTAAAAAATCGTGTCCACCGCCCACTGAACAGATAAAACTGTACTGTAAACAATTTTTCATTGTGCTATAAATAATCGTTGCATAAAAGCGCCATCATTAATAACAATGGCGTTGGAACACTACGGTAGATAGTTTGAACACGACAAACTAGATGGCGGCAGATAAGCTATCGAAAACGGCTGTTTTACGTGTTTGATAACTGCGATTAATTAAAATACAGTTGCTGTTCGCTTTAAACGAGATTACTGCAGCGCTGTTCCGAGCATAATAAGAAATTAACGAAGTAGGAAGAAAGGAGATGGAAAGAAGAAAAGAAAGAATAATATTGAATACCATACGTACGTTTTTTATTTTCTATCGGGCAATCGCATTTAATACGGCCAACCATCCAGTTAGCAAAGTAAAAAGAAAAAGTAATATTTCGAATTCAGAAAAACGGTAGAAACCTTCTTTGAAGATTTCTAAAAATCAATACGTTTTTATGCTCTATCGGGCAATCGCTCTTATAGTCTGTAAAATATAGCTTGAGCTCCACGACAGCTGTCACACTGACAGGGCTAGGAATGGGACAATGTCGACATCAAATGTCACTTAAAGCGTGTGTGATAACATGTATGGAAAGAAGAATTTTGAAAAGTTGGAAACATGAAATCAAACACGAGAAATATTATTTTACAAAGTTTAATTCAAGTAGAGGTACACATACATACATAACCTCACGCCTGTATCCCAGAGGGGTAGGCAAAGACCAGGGACTGCCACTTGCCACGATCCTGACAGATCACCTTCGCTTCATCAACGTTCATAAGTCGTTGCATGCACGCACGCCGGTTCCGGTACTTTTTATCTTTTTATCAAGTAGAGGTGTAAATTCTAATATCAGTTTTTGATTGCAATTTTCCTTTTAACGCTCTTTGATAACGGTTTTCAAACAAATAAAGTTCAATTCCAATAGAACACCTGTATTTTAGATCATCCATCACCAAATCATCGAAAGTTTGTAATTTACAGTTACTATAATGGTTAGACATCACTATCTGTGCAGTAAGTACGGAGTTTTCGCAGTACTAATATTCTGTGAAATAATTCAAAACTTCATGGACTCAATTTCGATGACAGCTATCGCGGAGCTCAAGCTATATTTTACAGACTATAATACAGTGCCAACCAGCCAGTTAGCAGAGTAAAAAGGAAAACATCTTTGTAATTCAGAAAAAGGTTGGAAACCTCTTTTGACGATTTTTTTACGGCATAGGTCACATTTTCCGTGTGTCTTCTTATATGTGCTTTTGTATCTTTGTACCGAGCGGAGCGGTAGCACGCTGGCTTCTTAATAGGTAGGTCGTGGGTTCGAATCCCTTTGTGGAAACCTATGAAAAACTTGTTCTCTAAGTTACGTATATTTGTAAAGTTGTAAAGATACCACTGACTAACGATGAAGGAATACACGTTGAGAAAACCGGAGTGCCCCAAGGTTTAATTTAAAAAAAAGTTATACTTCACTTTTTTTTCTCATTACGGCATGCAAAACCACCCCGAACAGCCAACGAAAGCAATAATGAAATATTGTAAATTCCAGTAAACGTACAACAAAGCCGTGATTTAATTTAAAGAGGCGCGTGTGTATAGAGTTTCTTTTTAATTATCGCGTATCGAACGCGTAGCCAGTAAACTGGTAACATTAATATCATAGAAACATGTGATATCATATTGATAGGTTATACAATACATCGCCCGTGGAAATAGATAGGTACTTTATAAATAAAGGTATTTTTAAACCCATCTACACGTGTCTCTTTTACTTCAGCAACTTTTGTTATAAGGTTATCTGGAAGAAATTGCTTTTAGCTATGAAGCCACCAATTGTACTCTGTATCGTTCCATCTTTATATCCTGTACTGTCGTACACCAGAACATAAGATATAAACTTTTGGACGTTTAGACAACACTTATTGATTATCATCATTTATTCATATATCTGACTCAATAAATACTAACCCTAGTTTTCTTACGTGTTTATAAGTAATTTTAAATTAAATATATTTTTATTTACATCAAAGAGAAATGATTTCATGACTCCTTAGATTTAAAAAAATCATGGTGGTATTCTTTTTTCTGGCTGTGCAATAAAGTGTTCTCTATCTAATCTATGTATAGTTACACTCACAGGTAGGCTAAGTATCCTTCCTTCATCACATAAGTAACTAACTTCACAGGAAAATACTTTGTGTTAACTCACAAAATCCTGATAGGCACGGCGAATATCGCCAGTCACCCCTCAGGGGTAAGGGCGTGAAGGGTGGAAGAATAATAAAGGTGATTTATTGTAAATGCCCACTAGCTCAACAGTTATGAAGGGGTCAAAAACAATTTAAGAAAGAAGTCCAAAGGGTCCCCTCAGGGTATCGAGGAAAAGCTCGTTATATTTTCGGAGGTGCGAAAAAAAATTCATGGCAGGTATAACTAAATAGCCTATAAATAAGTTTTTAAAATGGTCCTTAGCACGGGTTAGTGGATTAAAAGGAATATAATCATGTGGGTACAGCGATATCATACCGATGTAAAACCTAACTAAGCAAAGTACCTACTTTGCAGTTCACTTGCAGCCCCGAGAGACTCGGAGCTGCAAGTGATGCAAATTACTTCAGCCAGATCTCGCTGCCTGTACGTAATACAGGGAGTATTGTAAAGAGGTTCGAAATTTCACTGATGCCGGTAGTCTCATTAGCTCAGTTGGGAGAGCGCTGGCGCGGTTAGCCAGCGGTCGCGGGTTCATAGCGGGTCGCGGGGTAATAGAATTTTAAGGTATAACTTGATAACTAGATGAGAAATGGCTGACGGGTATTTTACTAAGCTGTCAAGATGGTATAGGTGCTGGGCAAGTGTAGGTGCCATCTAAAACGTCCGTTATGTCCAAAGTCGCTTAGAATTTGCATCCACTGTTTGGCGGCCGTTCTACAATGTGCATATAGATAGGATCGAATCAATACAAAATATTTTTTTTACGTAGCCTCTATGTTTGTGTCCCACTGCTGGACAAAGGCCTCCCCCAATTCAGTCCAGAGTTTTCTGTCCTGGACCACCTCAGACCACTCCGGCGGATGGCGGTCGAGATCATCTCTTCACCGTCTTCTAGACCGGCCTCGATTTCGGTGTCCATCGTGTGGCAATACAAAATAAGTTTAAAAAAAGTCTAGATTACATTAAGTCTCTCCAACACCGACGAATTTTAAAAACCTATTTAGAGGCTAATAATTCCACCCATGCCGGGATTCAAACCCGCAACCTTTGGCTATTCGTGCCGACGAATTGTTATTGAACTTGTTTTCCTTTTTATAATCTGAGGTGTCAGGATGGTATAGGTGTCTACTCGATCTAAACCAATGTCCCAGGCACTGCAACGTCCGAGTGGTCTCTTCACTCGTCAAGTGTGAGTGAATGTGCCACTGGACGCTGTATAAATCATGTCAATACATTGAAGCCAAAGTTAAAAGTGTAATAAACTGGTAAACCCTGGTTTCTGTCAACCTTCTGAGACACGAGTTTATGTATAAAATATAGACCAAGGTTTGCCACTCGTATCGGATCCAGATCGTGGCAAGATAATATAAGAATATTCTTTATTGTACACTGGAAAAACAACAAATACAAAACAATTGGCGGCCTTATTGCTAAAAGCAATTTCTTCCAGACAACCTTACGGCAAGCGGCAATTCTCTACCTAACCCTCCCTGACGAAGCAGGAAGATCACAATTAGTCATAGTTACGGGTAAAAACTCTTTTTATCTAGCCCCCAGAGTAATATGTTCAGACAATGACAGGAGCAACAAGTTAACAATCAAAATGCCTCCCTAATTAGGTATATGTCCATTATACTACCTTTACAGACTTGCTGTAATGATCTTTCACTTGCTACGTACCAACAAAATGGTATAGAATTACCCGATACCCCCGGGTTTAGCCTGATTTTGGTAATACAGCCCCTACGGCCCGGGCCTTAGGGATTAAACTCCGCTGCAGCTTTCCGTGTGAAGCTTGTTAGCGAAAACATGCAATTGTCATTTGACACTCGAGCTTCGATGCGTTAAGGGGTTCTACTCTCGACTTTGTTGAAGTTTTTGTTTATACCTAGCACATGATAAATGTCAAATTTAAGAGGTTAAGCCTAGATGGAGCACTTCCGTGCTTCGCAAGCCACGTTAAGCCCTTGATGTCGGTTGTTATGTAATGGCAGTCGTTAAGCCATGTCATAGGCCTTACGGGCGCCTTGATAACTGCCGACCGTAAGGCCCGCCACTGTCTTACAATCCTCCATTAACCCGGACTTGGCCCCCGTGGTGGAGTATGGCCTAACCTTCCTGCGATGCAGGAAGAGACCCGTGCCCCAGCAGTGGGGACATACAAGGGATATTCTTACTTAACTTTTTACTCGTTTGACATAACTTTTACTGTGACTGCAAAATTGCACCCCGTATTTTTAGTATATAATCGGTGTTCAAACCGATCTTCTCAGTCCGTTTCTTTTTTTCAGGTTGTACCCAATCGGTGGTTTTCTTTTTGGCCCTCATATCTGAGGTGTTTAAATACCTCAGCGCTGGAAATTTCCAATCCGCGGTGAGCACGCGTGGTAAAAAGCGCATACTCTCTGGGCCAGTTTCTGAATTGAGAATTTCGCTAAGTAAATAGTTAAGCCCACTATAGACCACTGGGCGACAGCAGCCGGCCAAGATCGTAGTAAATATATGAAACTAAGGGCTAGTTTTTGAATTGAGAATTTTGCTAAGTAAATAGTTAAGTGTAGTGCTGTCTCTTCGGATTTCTCGGAAAAGAGCGTGAGAGAAAGTTACTTAAGCATTTATTTAGTGAAATTCTCAATTCAGAAACCGACCCTCTGTCTGGGATAAGAGATGTGCCCTGCTGTGGGACGTATATAGGCAACATAAAAAAACGATCTTCAGATTACTTCAGAGCACGAAAAATGCAAGACTTTTCTCGCGTCTTACAGTCTTTAAAAAAGTTAACGCTGATAGTCATAAAAATCTTTGCTTATTTGTTGCCATAAAAAAAAACCTAAAGTAATCGAAAAATAAATATAAACAAAAGTAAATATACTAATCTAGACGCACGTCAAGGAACTTCGCATTTATATAGTGTTAATCAATTATTACCGAAATCGAAAATTTTCTCATTAAAAGCGTCCAACTGCCACATCAAAACTTGATCGCGAGTTGCACCCCTCCCGCCCACTTACCGCAGCTTAATACCGAAATGAGCTCCGTAATCAATGAGATAAAGTTCAATTTCGATTGCGCGGCACATTTCGGTTGACAGGCCGGTCAGAGCGCGGTTACGCCGGTGAATTTAATTTCGCCTGTCATTAATCCGTATCAGCATTAGTACCGTATCCGAGCCGGATTGTTCCGGAAAAAACCGACTTCGGCTGACCCAATCCGGTAAAGACCAGATAACAGTTTGGAGAAAGGATTGTCGAAAACCTGCTTTTTATTCATGCAGCCTATGCACGTCGACCACAGGTCACAAGCTTTCTCTCAGAGAGAGAGAACGGGCTTTATTATTGTAGGCTTAATTGTTGAATACCTCACACACTCAGGTTTCCTCACGATATTTTCCAGCGAACAATCGAATCACATAAATGGAAAATTAAGTGTCACTGGCATTCTTAGGTTAACCCTCCATATATTATATGGAGGCCGATTTTATATTAGATAGAAAGATAGGAAAGAAAGCTTTTATTACAAAAACAAGACACATCACAGAAACACAACATCACATGCGCACAATAGAAATAAACGGAATACACAAAAAAACAAAACAAAAAAAGTCTTAGTTTTAGCCTGTGATGTGTCTAAGTTGCCACAAAAGCAGCGTTGTGCTGAGAGAGTGAGCCCTGAGCGCTGATTTTCGTTAATGTTACTACGGGGTGCGTGTCGTGGTGCATTTAATTCAGGACAATAGAGTCAAAGCATGGAGACCTTTTGGGTCCGAGTCTGCAAAGGGGATTAAACGTCAATTTTATTAACGCACCAAAACCCGACTCGTGATTTCAACAGGCTTTAGTCAGGCTTCTGTATTTGAATCTAGATTTAACGGTATCTGCCTAATCCTATTTTTTCTTTGAAGCTACACTGAATTTATTTTGCAGTCTAAATGCGAGTGAAATTATGTTACTTTTAGACTAATGGACTGAAATCCAAAATTACTGTCTGTCTAAAATCTGACTCTTATGTATCCTTACCCTTGACCTTCCTCTCTTTGAGAGAAGGCCGGGCCTGTTTTTGTACTTACAACTATTTAACTAATGCCCACGACTTCTTTCGCGAATATGTATTTTTACCCGGGACAAAAAGTAGCCCATGTGCTATTCCAGACCTATCTCTGTGCTGAATTTCATCCCAATACGTTCAGCTGCTCTGGCGTGATTAAGTAACAAACATGCATACAGTGCCGGCAGATGCTGGTTGCGGCAAGCTGAAGACAGGGCGCTATGACGCTCTTTAGGGGAGGGCTATGTCCAGCAGTGGACTAATTATATAGCATGAAGAAGTAGAAGATGCATACAGTAATATACGGTTTAAGTTGTATTTCACTCCCATGACACGATAAAAGCGCTGCAACCAGTTCACTTTAAATAAATGCTTTCCAGAACTTCATAAATTGCGTATAGCTATTTAAAATTTAACATCGTACCCTATTTCTTTACAGATACCGATTCGAATCTATAAAACAACATTGCTACAATAAAACATAACTACCTAGCTATCAAAGGCGGGGAGGGTGTGGGGTAACTGTCCCAATTGTTGACATAGATATAACGCCTATATGCGGTTGTCGATCGCGTCATATTCTCAGATGATCTCTGTAAACTTTTTCCCCTCACGATAAATTATGACATTCCTAAGCCAAAAATGATCCCCGGTAGAGCTCTCTCATGATACAAACAGTTTGAATTCACAGGTCCCAACGAGTTGGTGGGCATGCATCGGATGCGGGATATCGAATTGAAAAAGTGTTTTTATAGTGTATTTACGATCTTCCGCAGGATGCGGGGATTGCCACCTATTTGATGACGAATCAAGTTGAAAGTCTTATATCAATATCGTTATATCGTTTCGTCTTTACCTAAGTTTTGCAAGAAAAATAGTTAAAAATTAATTAAAAGGCGTGAATTCTATTAGTGCATGTAGACTACATAAATAAATAAATGGATGGGTCACTTGACGTGTTTTTTATACCATTAGTGCCTAAAAGGTTCAATACGTATGCTGCCTTAGACATAAATCAGCAATGAAATAAAATCCCCACGTTTGGGCAATTGTTATTGTCCTACGATGCATTAACAGAATGTAGGGCCAGGTTGCTAACTGAAATGCACCATATAAAGTGTTAATAATTTCATCATAAGTAATTTGCTTTGCACGAAACTGGCGTGCGTGTATGCAACTAATGAACGTTGATGAAGTCTCTGCGTATCCCTAGATCCAGGCGTGATTGTAGTTTCATGAACCGAAAGGTGATCTGACACTTAATATAGGCAAGACGAAACATTTTTATATTCTCTTCCATAATGTGGGGACACATTATTAAAAAAAACCTATATTTCAGTAAAGTTTTGGTTAACTGAAGTTTAAGAAAGGAATTTTTGAATAAAATATTTTAAATCAGTGGAAAAACAGCTCGCAGTGTCATGACGTGGAATCTGTCGTCACGCCCAGGTAAACAAACATCGCAGCCACTAGTAGTCACAACAAAGCACGAGGGACGTTTACCAATGTTAACCTAAGAGTGACGTCACGTGGTGTGATTGGTGTTTCAGTCAAAACGGCTGAAAGCATAATCATAGTATTATAATCTTTTATTCTAGTGAAAATATTTGTTATCTCTTTTTTTATAAGACAAAATCAGTTTTTTAAATCCTTTTAATATTTACTTTCGCGTAATATCGTTAAATCTTTGATTATTTGGTACGGTTGTCACGCTTATTGTTTTATTGTCGTTTAAATTTTTGGTCCAGCTGATGAAAATGTTTGGCGAGCAGTGTTGGACCTCCCACATTTCTTCTCTCTTTGGAAAGTAATTATCTCTACTCGAATAATTTTGGCCAGAGACAAAGAGTCCTTTGCATTTTTATGGCTATCTAAATCTCCCGTTTTTTTACTCTCTGAAGAGGTCGCTGCTCTTTGTTCTCATATTTCGATCCAATGTAACTTGAGACTAGAGAATGTCATCAACGAAGCAGTAGTTATTTTTCTTGAATACCCTTACGCTGCAAATCGCCGATCCGCGGTAAGTCCGGACTCGCTCTCTGGGAGAAGGCATGTACCCTGTTGTACTGGACGTAGAGGCTACATAAAAAAATATTTTAGCGGTATACTACATGGGTGACCGACCCGTGACTACCGCTAGTGGAATTTTTCCGAGTGCCATCGAGCTTCGCAAGGCACGTTTAACCGTTGGTGCCGGCTGTCATGTAATGGCAGTCGTTAAGCCATCTCAGAGAGCTTATGGGCGGCTTGATAACTTCGGACAGTAAGGCCCGCCACTGTCTTAAAATCCTCCACCAACCCAGACTTGATCCCCGTGGTGAAGTATGGCCTAACCTTCCTGCGATGCAGAAAGATACCCGTGCCCCAGCAGTGGGGATATAAGGGTTGGTATCGAACTACCCAGGTTTGTATGAATACTTTTTCAATAGTATTTTCTAAGGTTAACACGAGCAGTAGAACGCCTCAATCAGAACCATCTACCAGCCGCCAAGAAAGATACACCAATTCATGCGAAGTGTCAAGCACAGGATTCCCTTACAAGAGGCAGGAGTATACAAGCTTGACTGTGAATGTGGTTCCTCGTACATTGGTCAAACGAAGCGTACCATAGCTGAGCGGGTGAAGGAACATATCGGTGATGTGAAACATAAGCGCTCTGGTAGATCTGCAGTCAGCGAGCATACACTTAGCGGTACCAACCACTTTATACATTTCGATAAAGTTAAAGTTCTAGCCCGAGAAGACCGTTTCTTCCCTAGAATGATACGTGAGGCAATAAAGATCCGCCGGCATCCAAATTTTAATAGAGATCGTGGTTGGAACATACCGGTAGCATGGGAACCAGTGCTTAAGTGCATGAGACCCCCTTGCTAGAAGTGTGACTGTAGAATAAATAATAAAAAATCAATTTAATTTCAATTAATAATCGGTATCTTTAAGTTCATATAAAGTAATTAGTTTATAAATTTAATTTTAACTTCAATTACTAATAATCAATATTGTTGACTTTATATAAAAAAAAAATAATTGGTTTGTCTATTTTGGAACGTAACTTCATAATTAACTTTTGTAATTTTTGCCGAGGGTAGTGAACTAACCGTTAATGATTTCTAAAAGACACCTGTCACCTCAGTCATCCGGGACCACGGCACCTGAAAAAGTGCCGAAACGTTGGAAAATTGTAAAAATGTAATAAACGAGCATAAATCCGTATAAAAACAGTTTTAATTACTTTTTCAATACAATGTCATGAGTCTTTAATATCGGGCACTGTAAATGAATGTAGTATATTCAAAAAGAGATCAAATTACGGAAACAATCGGTAGCTTGCCGGAACATGCAAAACTAAGCTAAATTAAGAGAGTTAAGTTTTATCGCAGCGAAAATAAAACGTTTTGCAATTTCGCTCGCACAGATACGTCCGGCGATTTAATTATACACATTTGCATATTTCCTACGAGAACTCTTGAAAAACCTCGCTGGGCCGCTCCCGGTTATTTTACCCCAAAACTTTGTGAATTGTTGAGTTAAATTTTTATGGTGCTTTTATATTTCAAAGTGATTTGTAACAGTTGGAGTGCCTTTCTTTTATTTAACAGGTGGCGGAATTTGCATATAAGCTAGTTACAATGTCACTCTAAAATTTCACGCTTTTGAGCGCGGCAATTAGTAACGGATAATACGTAATTTCAGTGAACAAAATTACAGCTTACCTTACCCACTACTTATGATCCGACAGTCACTCATTACCAACAGGTGTCTGTTGTCGGTAATAATATACTAAACCTTACTTAGCATCAAAATATGTATTGTGCTTGGTGTTTTGAACATCCCAATGCCGAAAATTAAGATTCAAAAATAATTAAAATAAGATAACCTCACGCCTGCATCCCAGAAGGGTAGGCAGAGACCAGGGAGTGCCACTTGCCATGATCCTGACAGATCGGCTTCGCTTCATCTTCTTCTTCTTTTTCAGGCTATATTATGTAGTCCACTGCTGGACATAACCCTCCCCTAATGAGCGCCATAGCGCCCTGTCTTCAGCTTGCCGCATTCAGCATCTGCCGGCAGTTTTTCGCTGATCGTCATCCTAATTTTTTTTTTTATGTCTCTTGTAGTCGTATTTTCGACTTACGTTTTTTAGTAGCCAACCTTATCGTTCACGTCGAATATGGACCAGCGTTCTTTAGCGCAATATTTTGATCAGAGTCTTAAATAACAGTCTGCTCAAGGCCCGTTGCGCACAAAATCCTCGCGAAATCCTGACGTTTGCCTTATCAATTAGTATGGAATTTGACACTTAGGCGATTGGAATCTTTCAGAATTTGGTGCGGGCAACATAGGGGCAAAAACTCAGTAGCTACATCGTTAAAGCGCCACGCTATTTGGGGTGTGCATGGGGCGTGAGCGACCCTCGAGTTTTTTAGCCGTTTCTTAGCTACATGCACCCCCAATGCACCGAGTCACGTATCGTATGAAGTAGCTTCATGAATAAGAGGTCTCATTTTTCTTTGGACGCACTAGCTCGAGAGTGTGGACCGGACTTACGGTTGTCGTATTCCGCAATTTCCGCCGTTTTAGGCGCCCGCCGCCGTCGTTTTTTTTTAGTTTAATGGGAAGACCTAGCTTTTTGTCGATTTGTGTTGTAATAATTTCTTCAGTAAATTATTCACATTTGATGTACTCTAATGGGTGGTAAAGACTACGTGAGATGATTGATTTTTTTAATCAGTATTTTGTTTTCTTTATTTTTGTCTAACATATGAAGTTTGATTTTGTAGAAAGTCAATCTCTCTACAAAATGAAAGATTTTTTTCTAAGTCAAACTCTCTACAAACACTTTTGAAATATTTCCACCTCTGTACCACTTAAATTACAGGTACTTGTGATATAAGATTTTATTGTATTTTTCACTTTATTCCAGTTCTAGTCTGGGTGTAGGTATATCTTAAAATACTATGAAAGTCAAGAAATTAACAATTAGGGTTGACATTTCATGAATTACTACCAATATACATTAAAGAACGAGGACGATTCCAATTTTATAGCTTTACCGTATTTTTATGCATGTTTTTTGTTTTCTGGTGCGTACAGTAAAGAGTTCGTTAAGTAACTTCTAATCTAATATTTAAACAGTTTAAATGAACTGTTGACTGAATCCGGATGAAAAGAAACATACCAAGACAAGCTTGTCTTCTGAAAATCTGAAATCTGTGAATTCATCAACAATCACAAAAGCCTTCCTCACTAGCCTACCAATAAAAGGCTAACGTTCCTTCACAACGCGTGAAGGTATAACCCGAGGCAAGGAGGGGGTGTCAAATAAGATTTCTGCACAATCGCGGGCGAAGGCCTGAGGGACGGGGCTTGCTTGAGGGAGCCCTATTTTCATGTCCGGTTATACAATTTGTGATACGCATAGTCGAAGCGGTGAGCGGCCCAATATTCTTTTAAGGAGCAGAGGTAGTTTGAAATTCTCATTGGTTCATTATATCAAGCGCTCGTGGCCTAATTGAACCGAGTGATTGAAATCAATCACTTGAGTTAAGCAACAACCGGCACGGACAGGTGCAGGATGGGTGACCGTCCCGTGACTACTAGTGGCATTTTTCCGAGCGCTTCCATGCTTCGCAAGGTACGTTAAGCCGTTGGTGCCGGCTGTCATGTAATGGCAGTCGTTAAGCCATGTCACAGGCCTTATGGAAGGCTTCATAACTTCTGAAAGTAAGGCCCGCGACTGTCGTACAATCCTCCACCAAACCGGACTTGGCCCCCGTGGTGGAGTATGGCCCAACCTTCCTGCGATGCATGGAAGAGACTCGTGCCCCAGTAGTGGGGACATACAAGGGTTGATATCGATTATATCAAAGTGATGAGCTGTAAGCTCGCCTTCGTACATGTATTTTCTTTCATTGTATTTCTTTTTTGTGTTTCTCGTGTACCATAAAGTATAAAGTAAAATGATGTGGAGGTTTAATTCATGGCCGAGAAGACGGTGGCGGGATGATCTCGAAAAATTCTTGCAGGAGTGGTCAGGGGCCGGAAATGACCGAGAATCTTAATATCATATCACATCATATCATATCGTATCGTGACGTATCGTGTCGTGTCGTGTCGTGTCGTGTCGTGTCGTGTCGTGTCGTGTCGTGCCGTGCCGTGCCGTGCCGTGCCGTGCCGTGCCGTGCCGTGCCGTGCCGTGCCGTGTCGTGTCGTGTCGTATCGTATCGTATCGTATCGTATCGTATCGTATCGTATCGTATCGTATCGTATCGTATCGTATCGTATCGTATCGTATCGTATCATATCGTATCGTATAATTTATATCATATAATGTTATAATATTTTTTTTATAGTTTTTTTATATCAACATGATAAATTCTAATTTGGTTTTCATTGTTTAAAACTTCTTTAAACAATCTGAAAATAATAATAATAGCAATGTATTGTTTTTCGATTCTCTGAAAGGAGTTTGTGGTTTCCTTTATTTCTATTGCATGCTAAATTTGATTTCATTCTCAGCTGTAATCACCTTAATTAATGCTACCCAATTTGGAAGAGCGGGAGTTTTCCTGGTAATTCTTACTTAAAAGGAAACTCCAGCAAAAATTGTAACCTACTTTAAGTTTGATACTGAAAATAAACATATTTTATTTTTACACTATTTTTATTTTTAATGCACTAACCCGTGCTAAGGAGCGCTGGTACGGATAGCCAGAGGTTGCGGGTTCGAATCCCAGCATGGGTGAAATTTTTAGCCTCTAAATGGGTTTTTAAATATTTTATTTTTATTTATTTATTTATCTTGGTCTGAAAGGGAGCCCTTTGCCCTGCAGTGGGACACCCAAATTATGGAGGATACATAAAAAAGGTTTAATTTATGGTGTGATCTACCATTAGCTGGTAGATCCAACCTTGGCTGGTAAAGGGTTAAAGGACTCCATGCAGTAACTAGCGCCACCAGTAGAAATAGAATCATATCGTTTTTTACAGATGACTTTTTCAAAAGGTGCCGGTACAATCTCTCAACTATCTTTGTGTCTCAAAATGGTCTTTGTCTCAATCTCAAACCAGTGATTTGTAGGATGCAGAGAACCTAGGATCACGGTTCTGGGATTAGATCAAATACTGTCAAAACCAGTTATTCGTCCCTAGATTTGATACCAGATCTGTTCCCAGTCCTAAAACGATCCTAAAGCAATCTTAAGTTTCTCGATTATGGATCCTAAAAATCACTAGTTTGAGACGTGGCTGCAGTAAAACCACCTGCCAATATCTTAATACGAGAAACTTATAAAGAAACTTTTCCGAGCCGCAAGACCACGGGACAAAATAGCCACAAGAATAGGAACTCCATAGGAGATGACATCACAAGAAAAAAGGATTTTTAGGATCCATCGCTGTGAACCTAAGGCAAAAAACCTAGGACTATATTATATAAGGAACGCCAATCGTATAACATTACTTAGATTTAAGAATCATGGTTGTAATATTTTTCTGGTTGTGCAATAAAGTGTTCTCTATCTATCTATATTTTAGGCATAAACGCTATCTAGTCCCCGGTCCGCAACTCTTGGTTCTCAGTCGTAGTTGGTCAAAATCACTATTGATGTTTAAGAGATTGAAGAGACACTGTTTGCTAAAAGGATCTGTAAAAAAGATATGATTTTTTCCATTGGTGGCACCTTTCATTCAGTACTCGAACTCTTTTTTATTGAAGTCAACACATTGTTTACCACAAATTAGAAAACGGAAAAAATAAACACGTGTATAAAAGTAAAATTGCTTTTTATTAGACCAGAGCGACTCTAAACTCGACTGAAAACTGACAGCCCAAAAGAAAAAATCGAGTAGCTTCAAAGGCCTTCAGTAAGGAGTTACGAGGGAACATAGAATCGGACATACATACGCACACACACTCACACACACACACACAACCCAATCACATTACTCTCTTTTTGGGCTTCGCTAGTGAGGTAAAAATAAATACTTACGTAGAATGTACCCATGTTGCCACATCTGATGCAAAAACTCTATTACCCCACACAACTCCAGAGACGTTCCTAGAATTGGGTACTAAATCGCTGCGGGACCACGTGAGAAAACGCAAGTGTTGCCCGTAAATAAACAAGGATTTTCTCTTATTCTCCAGGACCGTTTCACCTCAAGGTTATGACGTTATAGTATGTGCATTTTGCGCTCAAAAACAAAATAGGGTGCTAGCACCCTCGTAGGTAGCAGTTTTAAAGTTTGCTTACCTTTTGTCAGCGCGAAATTTTATGCAATTCATATTTTCGGGTGTTCAAAGGCGGTTTTCGCGATGTCAGGGGAAAATCAGGGCGCGGAGCCATTATTAAACCGTAGTATAATGTTATGTTACTTTTATTGTGCGGTTAGGCATTGTCTACCTTTATGAAGGCGACCTTTGGTTAGGTA
Source organism: Yponomeuta sedellus (assembly GCA_934045075.1). Taxonomy (NCBI): domain Eukaryota; kingdom Metazoa; phylum Arthropoda; class Insecta; order Lepidoptera; family Yponomeutidae; genus Yponomeuta; species Yponomeuta sedellus. The sequence goes on along the minus strand of OW203746.1, from coordinate 9,374,971 downwards.
AGTGCCCATTTTATTACTCATGCTTATCACATTTTCGCCCGCGACTTCGGTGGTACGAAAATTTTGTCACTATGTGGCGGTCAAATCGTTGAACTTCTCGGTAGTTTAGGAAACAAGCTCTTTTAGAAAATAATGTAATTAATTATTATTGAGAACCTCTGTGGCGTAGGCGTAGCGGTAGCGCGTCTGCCTACCATGCAAGAGGTCCCGGGTTCGATCCCCGGCTGGGGCCAACAAAAAAGCCCAGGCCTTGGATGTTTACATGTTTGTGATGTCGTTGTTTCTGGTTCCCAAGACACAGGGTATCCTAGTACGGGGCCAGAACCAATGTATGTGCTTGTATGTAAATGTTATGTTATGTTAGTATTCGCTCCTAATATGGAGACCGCGTACAAGAGCACAAAAACTAAGGCATATCACCTGCACGATGGTCAGATGACATCAAGGCTATTACAGGGTCGAACTGGACTATAATAGCCATAGACCGAACGCGAGGACCCATGAAGAGGCATACGTCCAACAGAGGACAAAAAATGCTGAAGGAGAAGAAGAAGAGTAGGTATTAGCTCAGATTGAATTTTCTTGAATTTGAATAGTATACATTTGTAGTTAAATCATAAAGAAAATGGGTTTGAAGTTCAAGAAAGGCTCGGAAAAAAACAGCAGGACTCGATCCATGAACTATTTGTAATATTTATTGTAGTACTATTTTGAAAGTTTTTCGCTTGCAGCTTGCATCTTAGCTGATCCTGCCCCCAGGGCTGTGTTTATTTTTGTCGACCTCCAAAAAACTGTTTTATAAGCGAACACCGTTCACCTGCATTTGGGCGTTGCATGCGTTGGATAATCCTTAAGGTGATCGACGGCAATCCCGGATGATAATACCCAGCAAAATTAAAACAACACAGCGATGAGAACAAACCTTGACAAAGGCTAAAACTAGCAAAACAAACAACAGTGTCACTAAATACGAGTATAAGTAATATAATTACAATATCAAATAGCACAATTTCAAACAACAGTTGCAATTGTCAGTAGGTAGGTATAGTGGAAAATATGTAGGTACAAAGTTAACCTACAAAGCGGATTATCAGGACTAACGTACTAAAATGCAGGATTGCCCACCGATTATAGGATTAACCACGTACAGAACCCGAGTGGACGAGTCCGACTGGCACTCCGCTTTGTTTTCATTTACGTTTAGTTCTTTCCAACTACAATAGGTACAAAGCTTGCAATTTGCTCTACACGAATCAAATTTCCCGCCTACAACGCGTCCACCTTAGGCCATCAGGTCACCCTATTATTTATAAAAAAGATCTTTGTTCAAAAAAGAAAACAAAAACCGCATAGTTCCGGTTTTGCGCTTTACAGGGTATAGTTGCAACCGCACGACATACGAGACAGAGTGTCCAACCGCGATTGGTTGCCGGTATTGGGACTCTTTTACACGGACAGAAACCGTAACGACAAGGTCGACAAGACATTTAGTTTCATACATTTACTACGACTTTGGCCGGCTGCTGTGTCGCCCAGTGGGAACCATCGAACAATCAGATAGTATTCTTTTTAATGCACTAACCCGTGCTAAGGACAATTTTAAAAAACCTATTTAGAGGCTAAAAATTCTACCCATGCCGGGACTCGAACCCGCGAACTCTGGCTAACCATGCCACGGCACGGTTAGCGAGAGGTGGAATTTTTAGCCTCTAAATAGATTTTTTTTAAATCAGATAGTATTCGTATTTCTTAATGATTCGCGATACTCATGCATAGTTATATATCACGCGCCTTATCACCGTACCTGTCAGCGGACGTAGTGAGTGTTGTTAATCTGTTGAAACCACTGTCTCAGGTTGTGTAGCCATGATAACTTTGGTCTCCCAGGTCATCTTCCTTCTGGAATCTTTCCTTGTAGGATAAGTAAGGCATAAAGTTTACTGACAGAATAATAATGAATGTAAAGGTTGATGTGCTGGCCACTGTACTTCACAAGGGTCAGCGCGCCATTTTTTTCCCTGGGAACACTTAAAAATGCGGGGACCCCGTGGGAGTATCGGATCGCGATGCCGCCCTCGCAAGGACACAATACCGGGCATTTTTTTGCGCAAAAACCGAGCAAAATAAAGAATAAAATGTTTAGCAAAAAAAACGTAACTGAGCCAGTATCGGCTTGTGCGGGCGACACTCAACTCGACATCTAAATTTTGTTCATGTAAAAATGTAAGTACCTAATAATATACTCGTAACAACACTACATCGTACTTACTTTTCCTTATGTCATGTCCTGTCAGATGTTCCGTGTGCAATAAAGTATATTTTATTTTGACGGATTTTAGATAACAGACGATCTAAAGCCTATATTTGTGTTTATTAATCCAATCTAAGACATTCTGTTTAATAGAAATATACAGTCTGTTAGCCTTTAGAATATACCTCGGGCTCTAGAGTAGGCTTCGGTTTTCGCCGAAAGCAAACGAGTGTAGTACTCTTCCTGCTCTGTATAAAACTTTTCTTCACTATTTTGAAAAGTATGTAAAATTGAATGTCATAATAGTTCCGATATTTCTATTACACGAATATATCCGATTCTATCCGATAGTAGCCGAGGGATATTCTAAAAGCTAACAGACTGTACTTGTGTCGAATATGTTTCAATAAAAAATATGATTGTATCAGTTTTGTGCCAACTCTATCTTAGGTTGCTGCGTATTGCATTAAAACATTGAAGAAAAATTATGCGTTTTGTCACTAACAAATTCTATGATAAAGTCTTCCTTTTACCCTTCCACTCCTCACTGTGATCGGACATGGCAAAATTATTAAAATAAAAAATAGGGTTTTATAAGGATTGTCTAAGCACCTGTTTTACGTACAGTAACAGTCCGTTAAAACTATTGACAGTTGGCCAAAATCTATACAAATAAAGCCACTTACAACTGTTAACAGTAGAGGCACATTGACAGGCTAGATTGAAGTACCATAAAACACTTAATAGCACACCATACCACGAATTACCAGCTAGCTATTGTGCGAGAAACCAGGAGTTACTACTCTATAAAAAAAACCTAAAACAAACTGATTTTATATTAAACAAAAAAATATTTATGTCGAGTTGCGTCGCGGCCGCTCGTGAAAGGATTCTGGTATAACAAGCTTCAGTTGCGTGTAACCCGAGAATTAACACTTCCCGCGGTCGAGCCTCTTTATTTGGCTTCTTAAATACTTTTACAATCAGCCTATTATCGGTCTGGGCATCGATACGGGTATTTATAGCGATGGAAATGAGTGGGCGTGGCGAAAATTAGTGCACTGACCTCGAGTTCTTTTAATACGGTAATTATTAATCTAAATAATTAAGTATATTATTATTATAATTAAGCCTGTGCCCTGTACGTAACGTAAGCCTAAATAAGTCATACCGTAGGACTCAGGCTTCTCTCAAAGAGAGAGTTTGGGATTAACCACTACGCGTGCCCACCGCGTATTGGCAATTTCAAGTCGGGAGTCTGTGAACACCTCAGTCACTCAGGTTTCTACACGATGTTTTCCTTCACAGTTACTAAGTGGTATTGCTACTATAACTTCACAAAGTAACTTAGATATCAAAGTCATTGATACATACCGGGATTCGAACCCAGGACCTTCCGATTAAGAAGCCGGCATCTGCCGCTCCGTTACCACTGGTACTAATACTCGTAATAATATTGTTAACTACGGGTGGACTGTATGGAAAACGGAATAAAAACTGAGGAAAACGCTAATAACAGATTTAATGGAAAATGTAGGCGAGAAAATGGTATGAGACAGTGTGGCTGACATATGTGACAGAAAAAACAGAGAAGAGTAAAAAGGAGGTGAAACTGTCCGCAACAAATATTATTATACTATTTTGATTTTTAATGCACTAACCCGTGCTAAGGACAAATTTAAAAACCTATTTAGAGGCTAAAAATTTCACCCATGCCGGGATTCGAACCCGCAACCTCTGGCAGGGATAGTCAGAGGTTGCGGGTTAGAATCCCGGCATGGGTGAAATTTTTAGCCTCTAAATAGGGTTTTAAACAAATATTATACAGGCTTTTTTTGTTTATTCAACTGATTAAGCTCGGAAGATGTTACAACAAGGCTGGACAAGCCTATTCTATATTATCTCCCAGTCGCTACAGTGTTTGAATGGTCGCTTCACCTATCTACGAGTAGTTTACAAAATTTATACCTTTTTTTATACTGATTTTACTTGTTTATTAATTTTTTTTTACAATTTTCCGCCGGTTCGGCACTTTTTCAGGTGGTCTCGGATGTCATCCGAAAAATTTAAAAAAAAAATGTTATAAACGCGTAAAATCCGTATAAAAAACCGTTTTAATTATGTCTAGTGCTCGTGTTAACCTTAAAAAATACTATCTAGTTTACGTCAAGTAAAGAAAATTTCTTGGTGGGAAAATGGTCTTGTGCCGCCCGCATCCAGCGGTGAAGCTTAAAAATCATGGGGGAGGCCTATGTGCTGCTGTGGGCGTCAAATGGATGATGATAGTGATGAAAGAAAATTTGCCTCTAAAACATGTATAGATTAATTTAACTACATTCGAAGGCGAACCTATCATAATCACAATAAGAAAACTAATTGCTCTAGTAGAGTAACTACTTAACCCTTAAGTGGCCAAGGGGAAAATAGTTCCCACGTTACATTGAACTTTACACCTTGACAAAGAGTCCAAAACCAATAACAAAATCATACTACCCATGCCTTATTAAGGGTTAGGTAGTTTTTCATCTGTGAGTTTGGTGAAATACATCTGTTGTTATCAATTTCAATTCCATTGCTCAAACGACTTAAGGGCATTGCTATTATCTTGAAAGCTTCCAAAGCGGTGTGCGCGACCATCGTCGTAATAAAGCCACATAAACTCTACATTTGAAAAGAGAACACACATCATAAAATTGTCAACCGAAAAAACACACACAAAAGAATACCTTCAAACTCAGATCCCGGACAACACAGTGGGGTGTTACCATGAGCTTCATAATAATAATAACTTCCACACAACACAATCACTTGACCTGGTCCCATATTAGAATATCCTGAACTATGGTAACCAGGTAATGACGACACGGGCATGTAAATACAGCCAGACTGCGGCCACTTGTACAAATGTACGGCGGCCCCCATTAGGAATCGAACCCACGGGCCAGCGCCTTAACGGCTCGACCAAGGAGGCAGTCGTAATAGTTAGAAAATGGGGGAAAGGGATTTTCATTACTTACTGGCACATTATGTCAAGGCATTGGCGTATCGAGGTTAATTTTCCGCTCCGAATTCTGATGGCTAAACCCTGCGTTATGCTTATGAACGGGAGCTGTTTGTGTGTCTGGCCGAAGCATTATTGTTTTTTCTACTTTTCTAAAATGGCAAAAGTCTAAGGTGATTTGAGAAAATATAAGACTGCCTTTTTCTCCACTACAAAATTTGGCCCAGAAGCAGCGGTTAACATTTTACATGGATATTCATCAAAGAGAATGTAAATTCCTTACGTTAGAAAAATATATTTCTTTTCTGATTTGATATCTTCGTACCTACGTAAAAAATTATATCGTAGGTGGAAATTTCTCATTCTTACAACTTTTTACACTGCGTCTGGGTCGAATGGCATTAACGACAACTCGTGGTATCTACGTAGTAGATAAGATCCGGACTGAGCGATCATTACTGTCTCACTTCGGATTGCAGCGAAATGGCGTGAAAGCTCCATAAAATGGCGCGAAACATCGCGCGCCGCCATTACGTGTAAATGTTTTGGCACCTTTTAGAAAGATATGTGAGCATTACATACACGGCTTGGCTTTGTCCATCAGTCCATAAATAATATTTAATAGAAACACTACCTAAAATAGAAACAGTGCTGATATAAATATTAATGAGCCGTTTTCAGGACAAATTCCCAAAGCAATTCACAGATGGCGCTAATTGGCGTGGCCATAGAAGAACCGGAATATGGCTATCAAAATTAATCTGTGCTAAGCAAAATGTGAATAAGACAGATGTGTCTCTGTTCTTGTATTCGAACGCCTATAAACGCCATCTATCGAGTGTTTTGTGAATTTGTGCCGAAAACGGCTCATTATAACTTTATTAAAGAAGAAAAAAATAAAAAAAACAAAGTAGGTTAGTTTTTTCTTTCAAATAGGTAAAGCACTTTGTCGAGCCTTCGAGCGACGCCTACCGCCCACCGTATAATATAGCGGTCAACATAAAAACTGAGAACGAGTTCACCGCTATAAATTACTAGGGCAATAAAAATTATAGCGAACGAAATTCCTCTTATCACGCTCATATTTCACCAAGGAGTCTAGCATTACGCACTGGTACAAATTGCCGGCTACCGTTTAAAGGTGAAAATAAAACAAAACAATAGGCCTTTTTCGCTTTTCTTTTCGAACCCATGTTATTCCTGTCTAATAGGGCGGCCCTTTAACAAAATGGCGGATATCTCTAAATAAACAACACATCCAAACAGACGGCGCAACAGTCCCACATGGTGTAAAATAAATAGTAAAAGAGGAAAAAATGCATCGTTACAAAAAATATAGGGAAAATACGAGTGGCGGGAAAAGGATTACCGGTTTTTCCGATGTGACATGTCCGCCATCTTGGAAGCCGTCTTGGCTTTTGTCAAGAGCAACAAAACTTCAATTGAGTCACGTATTTTGGTGCGGCAAGTTTTTCCCCCTGTGCTTACCTATCTGGAAAGCTATTGAATTACATTTGAGCATCGTTTAGGGATAACGTTGACGTGGGTAGACCTGCTTACGTCGAAATGAGAATCTAACCAAAAATTGAGTTAACTATGAACCAGTGAGATTCATTTATCTACTTTGTCTATTTTAGAGTTCAATCGATATTGTTCAAAGTTTAGTAAAGAACTAAATAAAACAGTACTAGCTAAAAAGAGCACGAAACAAAGTTACAAAGCAATCCAAAACATTCGAAACTGGGTGTTTCCGTTAGTACGGTCAATGGCTCCGTACATTTAGTTCAGCTGGAAAAAGGACCGTAATCGAATTTATGTTGTGAGCTTCCAATAGCGCCGATGCTTAACGGGTTGCTCTGTCCTATTTAAAACTGGTAAACTGACTGGCAGCTGAAAACTTAATCAACTAGAGTTTGCCTGTTCAGAAAAAGGTTATACCTGCGTGTAATGACGTTTTCAGTACAAATTGACAAAGCATTCAATAAATGGTGCTTACAGGCGTGGCCATAGAAGAACCGGAATGCGGCTGTCAAAATTAATCTGTGCTAAGCCTAGAGTATATACTAAGCATACTCTAAGGTGCTAAGCAAAAACTGCAGGCAGATGCTGGATGCGACAAGCAGAAGATAGGGCGCTATGGTGGCAATGTCCAGCAGTGTACTAATATAGCCTGACAATGACGATGATGATGGTGAAGCAAGCACGCCTATAACTTCCATATATGCAGTGCTTTGTAAATTTGCGCCGGCTAATTCAGGAATAATATATAGCCTATATAGCAAGCCAGGTATTTTTTTTATCGGACAGCAACATGACAGCGCACTTAAGATCAACACCATGAGTGAAAGTGCTGTTAAAAGCCTAACAACGACTTGCTAGCGCTTTCAGAGCGATAATAGAGGTAAAAACGCTGTCCAACGACTGAAGCAACTGGGCAGCGCACTCAATGGAGTGATCTAAGAGGTAGATACACTGAACAAAAGTGACCCTTAGAACCTTATAACCGTAGATCTATAATAGGGTAAACCAACCTATTTAATTTAAAGATCGGACCATGGATCATTGGGAAAAGAAACTAAACTGAGCCATATAGCCCAAAAACTCGATGATTAGGTATGAATAAGAAAATCTCGCAATGTTTGTTTAATCGCAAAGCCGACGATGCCGAGCGTCTCTAGAGAGGGGAAGTAAAGAAAGGGAAATAATTCCCTTTTCGCAGCAACAAGGAGCCCGCCTCATACTAATGTGTGAAATAATATTTCTTCTCGTAACGATAGACGTGGCCTCAGGCACCCCTCGCGTCAGCCATTGAGTACTGGCGACGTAAGATGACAATGGAACGTGGCTTAGCCGCTCATTTTTTTTCTTTTTTCCGGCCAGCTCTACTCTTTATTGTAGTTTTTCGGCCATTGACCGCTACGCTGATACTTTTTTTTGTTTTCTGAGGTAGGTGAGCACGGTTGCAGCTCATGTCATACCCTTAGAGTATACACCATGAAAAAAGTTGTGTGAATTGAAAGATTCAGTTTATCAAAATAAGTGAATTCCATAGCGAGCTTTAAGTACGAAATTAACAAACATTCGTTATTTTCGGTATGCATTGGTAGCTGACGTAGTGCAATGTCATAATACTATGTTTGTTTCGTTAAATATTTCATGATTCACATATGTGTGCGTATTTACCGTTCCCGCATGATAATCTAGCGCCCCATAATTGAATTTGAGGAGCGCCCCCGAGCTATGGCGAAAAATGAAGGTACACCTCTTCGATGATGGAGGCAATGGCTCTATCGATTGAGGAATACATTTAGGGTTGTCTTTTAAGCGTAAACATACAGATTTAGGTAGCTCTGAAAGTGTTGAAATAGCTTTGTTTCTTAGCAAAACGGAAAGTAACTAAAAAAATATAATAACTACGACTGGGTACATCCAAACTCACATACAAATACTTAGGTTAGGTTAAATACACTCAATCTCAGGAGAAACCAAGAATCTATTTTAAACCTCGTCTAACCTCATTTTATATCAAGACATTATCAGACAGCGACCTCCATTACTCCTCCGAAAGCGAATTTCCACTAAAACTTTTCAACGCCAAACGACGATTTAAACAGCGCCAGAAAACTGTGCGCGGTTGAAAATTTTTCACCACATTTCCGTACAAACGATAGGCGAGATTAGCTTGTCCATTTTGAATCGGATTGGAATCGGTATCCCAGAACAGAAGATATATCCCGCGCCCCTGGCACAAAAGAATTGGCGCGCGATATCGCCTGTCGTCCCGGGCGCCATCTTGTTTGACAGGACTTTCTGTTGGCGCCAAAACGTTCGGTATTTGAACGTCGCCCGGGACGTGTCACTTCGAATTCCAACGTTGTGTCACGATTACTGGAAAACGTTCATTTCTACATTAGAACGAGGGAATGCTGGTGCAGCTGGGAATTCGATTGCGCTTTCTGATGCGAGCTCTTCAGCGTTTAGTTCTCAGACAGATAGAGATGAGCTTAATTTAAATAAGCTATGTATTTCATTCTAATCTTATCGTAGAACACTTAATGTAGAAGTCTCGAGTATTGATTCACAGCATGGATAATAAATTAAATTTGAACATGCTTAACAATTGGTTTTATTGACCCTCGGCAAAAGTACTTTATGGGTAAAGGTACAAAAAAGTTATGTCGTTAGCGAGCAATACAAATAATAACAAGATAATTGGCCGGTGATAGGGATCGCTAAAATAAAACCCTACGTGCCACAATCTATGTTCCCTATCGACGCAAACGTGTAATTTCGATAGCACAAGTGCCGCTACGTTTTCCATCGAAACGTTTAAGGCTCTTGATTGATTTCCGCAGCGATTTTTCATTTCACTCCACCGTTAGTGCGCTAATTACTTGGAAAATTTGTTTGAAAAGCAATGGAAGGCAAACAGTTGGATAGGAACATCAAATAGTAGCATAAACGTTACGTTCGTTTGGTGATGTGTTACTGGGCCGTGTTAGCTGGGCATTCCTGGGGCATGTTTTCGTGTCGCGTGACTGCGGGGAATAAAAAGAATCGAGTAGCGAGCAATTTGACATATTGCGTACTTAACTCACAGTATCTTCATCTAAATCGGCCTATAAACTATAGGGACGAAATTTTCACGGGTAGACGGGTCGGATGTTCGGATCCGCAAGTAAGATACTGCTACAGAAATAGGGTTATTGAATTTTTATTAGGTTCCTAGTCTTGCCTATAACGCAGTGAGATTTATTTATGGAACTGAAAAAGGTGTTCAGTCGACATCGAGTCAACCTTAACATTTTTGTCGCTAAGTCGCTCGCAACCCACGTAGCGTGCACGCGTGTAAAGGTTGATGTACTGTTGACTGTACCGAGTGTTATGCAGTACGAAATGAACTTTTTACGAGAATTTGAATTTTATAACTCCACTGAAGAAAATTCTTTTATATTTACTCATTTACGGTTAAAGAAACGACTCCGTATATGCTTGAAAAAATAAGTTAATAAAACGTTTTACGGTAGGTTGAATAGAGCGGTTTAAAAAAGCGAATAATTGCTTTTATAATGACTCACTCACGGCAGTCAAGGCGACACTATAAAAATTAGTGCAGCGTTCCGTTCCGTAAAAAAAACTTATCGCCGACACTCGAGCCCAGACGACTTTTGTTATTGGATTTTTACGTAAATTTCTATTTTATTGCTCTCATTTACTGGATTATGGATGTTAATGCACACTTTGAGGGCTCCTTAAATGTTCTTATCATGAAAGCGGGATTTGAAACTGGCAACTCACAAAAGTGTGCCATTATTTAATTGTGTATTATTTTGGAAAAACATTAGTGAGCTTCATAGGGTAACACTAGAACTACCGCGTGAAAAAACCATATCCTGTTTTTACAGATTGTATTTGCAGAACAGTGCTTTTTAAGCCGTGAACCTGAGCCAAAAAACCTAGGTCTAGACAGCATTACTGCCAAAAAACCCGTCATAAATACTTTCTGGTCCGAAGTCTGTGATAAGATAAGAATATTCTTTATGGTACACCAGCAAAAAACAAACCTAAATAATTACAAAGATACAGATTGGCGAGCTAAGCACTCTTAGAGCAATTTCTTCCAGACGATGGAGAGTTGCTGAAGGAAATGTGAGGCGGGCAGTTGATCCTAGATTCTCGGACGTGGGTCCTAAAACCACTGCCACAGGATTACGATATTGTATAGACACTTATCACAAATAGGATCTGTTAAAGAATGTCATGATTATCATTTTGTTCCCTCGGTTGCTCTCGGTGGTACTCTATGGAGCTCCTTATGTAAATATTTTTCGGTCAATTAATAAGTCACGATCAGTCAAAGTCACGCATCAAAGCGTTGCGATTTTATGAACGCCAGACCTAATATACAAAATGGTATCAAAGATGGCGCCTGTTCCCGCCATAACTCCCATCGTTTGTCTCCGGTCACGAACCCGAGCACCTTAAGCTGAACACACACGCCATCGCTTCTTTGGTGTGAAAATGGGATATAATTTTCGGGGAAATAATAAAAAAAACCGGTTCGCGTGTCCACGGGGCATTAGGTCGGTCCTACCCACGGGCATGTTAATGTTGCCAGTAAGAAATAACGCGAGGTATGCATGTAATGAGCCGCAGAAAATTGTGTTGCCATAAAAATAATTGTGTTTCCTACCCCAGGGTTGCACCACTCGATTTTGTCAGCTCCGCCGTGCCTTCTTGCTCCCTTTTTCTTTTACCGTCGATTTGTCTTTATTTTCGACCTTTTTGGTGGGCGAGACATGTTTCTTTTCTTGCGAATTATGACTCAAGCAAGGCCAGTGTTTGCAGAATATTTATTTCTTTTTCGTATTTATGTGACTAAACGGAGAAAAGAAAGCCATAAAAAACAAGGAAAAAACTAATTTTAAATTTGGTACTGTAGAATATACATGGCCATCCATGTCAGTAAAGTAAACTACACTTGGCCTTAGCCGTTGAAAAGTAAACAATCTATTTATTTGCTTGGTCTCCAACACGACTTTTATGTTTTCTCTGATACTTTTACTGTTTTCGAGAACAAATAAATGTTATCCAGCACGCTTGGCTCAGTAGTTAAATTGTTTATGTAACCGATTGTTCTGGTGTTAAGACTTGGCCCTTTTTGCCTTTTTAAAAGCTTACTTTATAGCGTCTTCTGTTTCGTTTTATGAATTGGAATGTGTGTCTGTTTTGCTTCACGTTTTAGACGTTTTTTACTGTTTCGACATTGCTTAGAGACTACTGCTCCTACCTATATACTTCCATTGTCAATTTTACATCGCTGACAACAATTAAATATCTGGTTTTTGAGGCCTATATAATTTATTTTTAAGTGTTTTTCTTTGTTTAAATTGCCTTTCAGAGCTACGAACAGATAAAGAAGACTTACCTACTCTGACAGACCTCTTTGGAAATCTAGGTCAAACCAGGACTGAAATATTACTGACAGAAATGCACTTAACTTTCAAAGAAAACACCTTACTCTACATTGTCTCTAGTCTTCAACAGTAAACTTAGTACGATGAACTCTCTACAAATATGCACAACTATTGTATGTAGTTACAATGTTCCTATTCCAAGTTTCGCAACACGAGTTAATACAAAGTCTACTTAGTGAAAACAGATTTTGCTAAGACGCTAGGTGTTAGTTAAGAAATTAGCTCAGTTCCATTCCTTCTGAAAAAGGTAGCCCATTTCATTATAATTTCATGAAAGTCTACGTTTATTTTAAGGAATAACCAACACAATTTTTAAACGCGGCGTGCTGCCGGTTTTTGAGAACTAGCAATGTCAATCAAAATTTAAAAACAAAGAAACTGCAAACTCATGAACGTTATATTTTAAACATATCTATTAATGATGTCTATTATCTAAAAATCTAGATATTTTTGAGAATAAATTTACAAAAAGTCTCCAAATTTATTCTTATCAAATTTTGTGCTTAATTAACAGCGTTCACATATTATCCTAGAACCTAGAAATCCTGCTTTGAATTGGCTTGAATACCAAACATATTGTCATCTAAATAATCTATAATGATATAGTAGTAAGGTTTGCTGGAAGAGAATGCTTCTTGCATTAAGCACGCCCTTGTAAATTTACTCATATAATTAGTGCAATAAAGAATAAAAATAATAAATAAATAGCTGTTTTGGCATAAAATGTTCTTTACTCTTTTTTTGTTGTCTTCTTTAGCTTATAGTTTTTGATATCTGATGGGTAAAAGATGATCAGCTGTTCCGTAACTATGTATTAAAATAATGTTAAGCAAGCAAACAAAATTTACCCGTCTAAAAACACCTCAACCCGTACAAATTGACCCAGATGTGTAGGGCCGTAAGGGTAGATGCACACAATGAGAGCCCCGGAATAATATTAACCCACTTTCGGAATAGTGATGACAGTTCGATGGATTAACGTAACTGTTTAGGGTAGTCAGCCTCTGTTTATTTATTTAAGATCCGTAGTTTTGACAATGCACGGTGGGATTGGGAGGGTCCACTTCCAATCACGAACTAAGTAAATTCAGGAAGCGACGCAAATTGGGCCTGTTGGTTTGTTTGTCAGGTTCTTTAGGTATTTGTTTCCAGGTAGGGTCATTTAGAACCAGCAATAATATTTGACACAATTATATGTTTCAGTACCATAGGACGCTTCGAATGCAGTGCAAATTTAAGTCCATTTGTTTAGGTACTTAAAAAGATGTAGACAATCTTGATACGTAATTTTATTGAAATACACAGATTTTAAATCAAAATCATTTTACCCATTTAAATCTGAAATTTAATGTACTTTCAGGAAATTCAAGTAAAGTGTTAAAGTGTAAAAAATTTGCACTGGCTACCCGTCTTTCTAATTTCCTTCAGCAACTTTCCATCGTAAGGTTGTCTGGAAGAAATTGCTTTTAGCAATAAGGCCGCCAATTGTACTATGTATATTTGCAATTGTTTTGTATTTGTTGTTTTTCCAGTGTACAATAAAGAATATTCTTATCTTATCTTATCTTGATTCGTCTTTTTATCCGATAAAAATACGTATCAAATTTTTTTACACTTTCTTATGTACAAATGGACTAAAACTATAACTGTGACTGTGACTACGTTCACCAGAAACTGGGATAAAAGTAGCAAATTTGGAACCTTAGTATCACCGGACCGTCGAATTGTATTAAAATAAAATTAATAAGCGGCTTGAAAGTGTTTTATTTTCATAACATTTTATAGACGAGATCTTTATAACATACTATTTGACCCCCGAAAATATTTTTATCTATTGTAATTATTGTTACACTATATCGCGCAATAAAAACGTTATTCAAAATAAAACTCAAATAACAGGTTTGTGATAAAAAATTACGTGCAAGGGCGGACTCATTTCAAAAGAAATTTCTGCCAGCCAGCCTAGAAATTTCTATTTTCTATTTCTATCTATTTTGGTTTAGCGCCAAAAAAATGACAGGTATTAGATTAGTTATTTTGTATAAAAAAAACTTTGTTGCTTTTGCGTAGTCATATCACTGTTGAATGTTGTATTTACTGATTGGAAAACCAAAAACAACCACATAATAGTTTTACTGTTATCAAACCAACCACTTATTGTTATAGATGAGGTCGATAAAGATCCCATACTATTCGACCCCGAGAATATGTTAATCTATTTTTTTTGACCCTAAACTCTGACAGGTATGTCTTGACCCTTTTAAACGGAGTAAGCGCATTAAATAATAAAGCCCAGCAACCCCTGTTCTCAGATGCGCCAGTTGTAATTATTATGCTTTTCCGGGCACCTTTATACCTTTTATGTCTCTGTTGTAACGGATCTGTAACTATCGCGTCATTCAGACATAACTACGTCATGTCTTTGAGGACATTTTGGCAGTTCAAAGCTTCATTTTACGTGACTGCCATAAAAAATAGTGTATGTTTCAGAGTTGACGTACATGTATGTATGTATGTATGTATGTATGTATGTATGTATGTATGTATGTATGTATGTATGTATGTATGTATGTATGTATGTATGTATGTATGTATGTATGTATGTATGTATGTATGTATGTATGTATGTATGTATGTATGTATGTATGTATGTATGTATGTATGTATGTATGTATGTATGGATGTGTGTGTATGTGTGTGTATGCAAATTACTTCGGCCAAAGGTCGCTGCCTGTAATTAATACAGAGAACATGCCGGGTGCCGGCACTTGCCCATTAGCTCCGTTGGGAGAGCGCTGTTACGATTAGCCAGAGGTCGCGGGTTATAGTCCCGGCATGGGCGAAATTTTTAGCCTCTAAATAGGTTTTTAAAATAGCCTTTTTACACTTTTTAATAACAACGTAACTTATTAACTGGATAACCTAACTAAATTCTTGAAATGATTATTATTTATTTCTTTTTCATAATCAGATCAGATCGCCACTTATTAATATTAGGTATATATTAAGTAGTGTGTTTTTTTTTTATTTTCTTGTCATATGTAAATTTGTTACAATAAATGTCTTTCTTTCCTTTTTTAGCGTTCCATGTCTAAAAAACAACGGAACCCTTATAGCATCACCTTGTAGTCCGTCACGCACATGCAACCCTAGAATATTGAACTACCGTCACTGTTGTAACAAGAGTTACAGCCTTCGCGTAAGTGATCGCCAAAATGGGTTTTCAATCTAACACCGTCTTAATCTAAAGTTTAATCGAGGGCTAAACTGCAATCCACTAGCCGTTAACCCCAGAATGCACGTAAAATGAGTTTGGGCGAGCTCTCGTGAAAACTGGCAGTTTTCCGAGTATCTGCTCGCCGCTTAACACGATTAGGATGCTATCGATTGATCGATAGGCTAGGGAAGGGCGATGCAGTGCAGTGTTCTGCAAACTTTTTCCATGTTATAAGAGATTGCGAATTACATTCTGTTACAATGTCAGGTGTTTTCGAGTCAGGTTTGTAGAGCAGACAAAGTCCAAGAAACAACTCCACTCTGACCGTATTATCTTAAATCAAATCGTTACGTTACGTTATCAACCCTTGTATGTTCCCACTGCTGGGGCACGGGTCTCTTCCTGCATCGCAGGAAGGTTAGGCCATACTCCATCACGGGGGCCAAGTCCGGGTTGGTGGAGGATTGAAGACAGTGGCGGGCCTTACTGTCAGAAGTTATCAAGCCGCCCATAAGGCCTCTGACATGGCTTAACGACTGCCATTATATGACAGCCGGCACCAACGGCTTAACGTGCCTAACGAAGCACGGAAGCGCTCGGAAAAATGCCACTAGCGGTAGTCACGGGACGCTCACCCATCCCGTACCTGACCGCGCCTGTTGTTGCTTAACCAAGTGATTGATTCCATTCACTCGGTTCGCCTAGGCCACGAGCGCTTCAAATCATATCATCTTACCAATATTATAAATGTGGATGTTTGTATGAATGAATCTATGGATGTTTATTAGGTACTCAGACACCGTAGAACGGCTGAATGGATCGGGATAAAATTTAGCACAGAGATAGATTATATTTTAAGCGTCAAGTCTAGTGGAACCAAGTGATTGGAATCAATCACTTGAGTTAAGCAACCACAGGCGCGGTCAGGTGTAGGATGGGTGACCGTCCCGGAACTACCGCTAGGGGCATTTTTTCCGAGCGCTAACGTGCTTTCAGGCGTAGGCACGTTAAGCCGTTAGTGCCGGCTGTCGTGTAGTGGCAGTCGTTAAGCCATGTCAGAGGCCTTATGGGCGGCTTGATAACTTCTGTCATTAAGGCCCGCCACTGTCTTACAATCTTCCACCATTCCGGACTTGGGCCCCGTGCTGGAGTAAAGCCTAAACTCCCTGCGATGGAGGATGCGACCCGTGCCCCATCAGTGGGGACATACAAGGGTTGATATCGATCTCGGATATCAAAAAAAAGTTAAAAAGTTTTTATTATCAATAAAAATAGGGTCTAGCACAAAAGCATCCCAAAATTAATCTGTTATCTGTGTCACTTTGCTACACTAACTCGCACACTAGAAATCCCTGTGTCGTGCAAGCTAGACTCATCCAAAAATAGACCAGCAGACTTTAAGGCCATAACTAAACGACGAAATTATACAATTCCTAACTATCATCTACTTTGCGCTCGCAAAATTACTATAAAAAGCAATAGGTACGTAGCCAAACTATTAAGAGTTTAAAAGATCGTTATCAACCCTTGTATGTCCCCACTGCTGGGGCACGGGTCTCTTCCTGCATCGCAGGGAGGTTAGGCCATACTCCACCACGGGGGCCAAGTCCGGGTTGGCGGAGGATTGTAAGACAGTGGCGGGCCTTACTGTTAGAAGTTATCAAGCCGCCCATAAGGCCTCTGACATGGCTTAACGACTGCCATTATATGACAGCCGGCACCAACGGCTTAACGTGCCTTGCGAAGTACGGAAGCGCTCGGAAAAATGCCACTAGCGGTAGTCACGGGACGCTCACCCATCCCGTACGTGACCGTGCCTGTTGTTGCTTAACCAAGTGATTGATTCCAATCACTCGGTTCGCCTGGGTTACGAGCGGTTTAAAAGATAGTAAAAATTAAAAATTTGACAATAATTGCTTCCCCAAACAACGAAAATGTTTTGCGCAAAGGAAACGGAATGTTTTGTGTAATGCATTTTCGCTGGAGACGTGGCTTTAAAAAAGCCAATAAATAGTAAGAGTGAAGTGGACTCCCGGCCGAGGACAATGCAATAGATTCTCTTCTAATCTAATCACACTGAGATACGCTCGACGGGCAGATATGGAGGTTGTGGAGGAAATAACGAATAATAAGTAGAAAGAGAGCAGAAGATGTAGTCATTAAATACGTAAGAAGGATTTATTTGATTGAAAACGTTAATTCGAATACAATAAATAGATAGTTAAAGAACATTTCATTGTACATTAGCTGTGCCTCGCGGTGTTACCCGCTTCTTCTTCTTCAGGCTATATTAGTCCACTGCTGAACATAGCCCTCCCCTAATGAGCGCAAGGTTGTGCCATCATTAGAGGGTAATGCCCATAATCCCCACGCTGGGCAAGCGGGTTGGGGATCGCAGTTTGGTAGAATTGTACTGCAGGGGGCGCTGCTGCCCACCGGTTTGAGTCCCTTAGTCGCCTTTTACGACATCCGCGGGAAGAATTTGGGTTGGTGCTATTCTCTAGGCCGACACCACACAGCAGAGCAGAGTTACCCGCGGTTTATTGATTTTTCCATGGAAAAACGATGTTTTCCCGCATTAAAACGTAGCCTATGAGTTAATCTGGGGTGTCAGTTAACTCCATACCAAATTTTATTAAAATCGTTCCAGGCGTTTAAACGTGAATAAGTAACAAACATACACACTCACCAACTTTCGCCTCTATAAGATTAGTGTGAAATAGTGTGAATGAATGTAAATGATAAAAAGGAAACTAAACCGATATTTCTTACCTAACATAAGACAGACGGCGGCATTATCAATAAAACCAGACAACCTTTGGACTAGAGCAATACATTAAAGAGGGAAGTCGATGTAAAAACAAATAACGAAGAATTTCTGTTGTGCTCATATTATGTCAATTTATCTGTTAACTTTGTTTTTGTGATGGGCCTTGTTGTTATAATAAATGTATTGCTTTCTTTTTTTCTTTAAATAAAATAATTAGTGCTTAACTAAGATTACTTACCTCATTATTATAAATACGCCAATCCCGTATCCCGTATCGCTCAAGACTGAAGTTATAACATAACCCTTAACCATGCTTGGAAATTATTACCAAAATGACCTCCCGAATCGATATAAACAATCCGAATTAATTTCCCGACTTAGTCAACCCTCAAGCAACGATGGGATCTTATAGACCCCTACGCGCTGTCTCTTGAATGGTGTAACACAGGATTAATAATGAATTAACGCTGGTCTCTGCCTACCCCTGCGGGTTACAGGTGTGCGTTTCCGTATATAAAAATCTAATATATAAAAATCTCGTGTTATAGTGTTTTTCATCGAACTTCTCCAGACTTCGCTGATTTTTATGATTTTTTTGTGTATATTTGATAGCTCTGAGACTAAATCGTAGGTATTTTATGAAATGAAATTGTTTGCACGAAAATTGGTACATCGTTAACAGCTGTTAAGATATTCATACGTTTCTTCATAATTCACCTCTTTAGGCATGCAAAAAATTAAATGAAATTGATATATTTTTCATAATGTCATTACATACTTATTATTATTTACAAGATAATGTGGAAAAACAACGTTTGCGGCAGCTATGTATCGTGGGTTAGCTGGAAGAAAATACTATCTAGTATTAAGCTCGCCTTTGTACACATTTGTTTTTATTGTAATAAAGAATTTTCATTCATTAAGTATATTTTTAAACGGCAACTGAAACTGCAGGCTGGAAAGGTCACACGCTTAAATTCTAGGAAAATATTGGTTACCACGCCAATCACAATCTTAAAACGCAGTATATTTGCAAGGCTTTCGGCCTAACAAAATTAGCATCCACGTTCCAAAATAATCTGCGAACGATCCAAATACACGGAATTTTATATGTTCAGTAAATGGAATTTAAAAACCTATTTATAGGCTAAAAATTCCACCCATGCCGGGACTCGAACCCGCGACCTCTAGCTAACCGAGACAGCGCTCTCCAAACTGAGCTAATGGGCAACTACCGGCATCAGTGAAATTTCGAACCTCTTTACAATACTCTCTGAATTTACTTACAGGCAGCGACATCTGGCTGAAGTAATTTACATCACTTGCAGCCTCGAGTACCTACTTTGCAGTTAGGTTTTACATCGGAATGATATCGCTGTACCCTGTAATATACTCAAATGGAGTTTAATTTAAATGCAGCGCGTAGTACACCTCCAGAACGAAACCACCGATAGCTGTCATAAATTACTTGGTTTCCAATCGAACTTTGTCTAATAAGATGCTTCGAGAGGATTTCATTGCCGCACTAAACCCGTAATACCTACCAAGCCACCAACCAGTCGCTTACTCATCCAACAAAATACTACAGCCCTGAAGGTCACCAGAACGGTAGCGAGATCCCTTCGCAATAAACGGAATAGGTTGGTGCACAGATTTCAGCATTAGATTAATCCAAGAAAGATGTTTGAGGACGTCTAAGGTTGTAAGTTAAGACTGTAAGTTAAGGGTTACTGTGTCCGTTGAGAAGATGTCGTATCCTTCCATTGTCATCATCAGATCCTGGGAAATACGGTCCTTATCAAGAATGATAAAATACTGGAAGAGTCAACAAACACTTTACCCTCCTTTGGGTTCCGTCTTTCTCAAGTCTCCGGTGGTACATTTTCATACATAAATAAGGCGCGGTCAGGTGCTGGATGCGTGACCGTCCCGTGACTACCGCTGGTGACATTTCTTCCGAGCGCTTCCGTGCATCGCAAAGCACGCTAAGCCCTTGATGCCGGCTGTCATGTAATGGCAGTCGTTAAGCCATGTCTGCATGTCTGATAACTTCTGACAGTGTCTTACAATCCTCCACCAACCCGGAGTATGGCCTAACCTTCCTGTGATGCAGAAAAAGACCCGTGCCCCAGCAGTGTGGACATAAAGGGGTTGACATCAAAATGGTATCATACATGTTTAGATTTGCTAGTATATTAATAATAGTAAAAACTTAATCTATATAATAATAATAATAAAAATACAAACTGTTATACAAATACGTTGTATAACAGCGGCAATTCTACCGCATACTAAGTAACCCACTGCATTTCAGCCCTTAGGAAGCAAAACAATTACGTGGAGGAACCGAAGCGAGGTACGTTTTAAAACAACCCCAAAGCCAGACGTCACAGACATTTGACAACCCAAAAAGAAGGGCTACGGAAAACCATTACCACGCCCGCAACATTTACCACTTTATACCTCGTCCCACGTCTGGTCCTACTCAAGAAAGCACACAGAAAGACCACTGACAGATAAGCCACCATATATATACGATTGCAATCCCTGTATGTACCCACTGCCGCGGCACGGCTCTCCTCCTGCATCGCAGGAAGGTTAGGCCATACTCCACCACGAGGGCTAAGTCCGTGGAGGTTTGTAAGACAGTGGCGGGCCTTACTGTCAGAAGTTATGAAGCCCCCCATAAGGCCTCTGACATAGATTAACGACTGCCATCACACGGCTTAACGTGCCTTGCAAAGCACGGAAGCGCTTGGAAAAATGCCATAGTCACGGGACGATCACCCGTCCTGCACCTGACCGCGCCTGTTGTTGCTTAACTCAAGTGATTGATTTCAATCACTCGGTTCGTTTAGGCCACAGTTACTGTGTAACTTTAAATAAAATACTTTGATTTAATTTGATACAACATGTGTATAACATGTCCATCACTTACTTTCGCAGAATAGTCGATAACTGCTTATCGATTGTTTGAGCAACTCTTTTATGTCAGTCAATCGACACTTCCCTCGGGCTCGAAAAGTAATATAACCGTTTGACTAAGTCTTCCGTTTCCACCTACATTGTGCACTCAGCTATCCTCGAGTACAGGGGCGCATGAAGTGGTAGGGGTGTGAGGGAGACAGACGGGGGGCGTAATCCGGTAATTATCGGCTTAACTCCAGACGACACTGCACCAGGTGGGGCTCGACAGGTACCCCGGTGCCTATGCGTCTGGAGATGGATAGAAACAGCCACCGAAGGGTTAAGAAACCTCTGGGTCGCGTCATCAAGTGAGAAAATGCGACGTGTCGCGTTTTGATAGGCAATCAAATATGCAAGAAATCATTTTAAAGTAATATTACATACATACATACATACATACATACATACATACATACATACATACATACATACATACATACATACATACATACATACATACATACATACATACATACATACATACATACATACATACATACATACATAACCTCACGCCTGTATCCCAGAGGGGTGGGCAGAGACCAAGGACTGCCACTTGCCACGATCCTGATAGATCACCTTATTTTATGTTGCCGCAAAAGCACCATTCAAAGAGATCTGTAGCAAAATAAAGGTCTTGAAAATTCTTACTATTACTTAGGTACGAAATAAGTGCGTTGTGACAGTTCATAATCGATTTGCTGGTTCCAAATTGGTTGAACCAACAAATCAATTATGAAATTGGTGAGGTGTTGGTGAGGTTCCAATACCAAGGAACGATAATAAATAGTAAGTTTTGTTTCACAGGTCCATTCTAAATTTTAGATGTGTTCGTGAAAGTATATAAGTGATCCTAATTGTGGGATTTTACCCTCCTAATTTAATATGAGTGTTTGAGTGAGCTTGTAATTGCCAATCCGCGGTGGGCACGCGTGATAATTAATCTCTCTCTCTCTGATAGAAGACCTGTGCCCGGTAGTGGGACTTATAGGTAAAAGAAAGAAATTATGAGTGTACCTACGCATTGATGATCACAAAAAGCACTGTTTTATAACCCCAAGGGTGCAGTGTTAGTGCACCAGGCTTCAAAGGGTAGTCTGACAAATATGGAGGTGGTAAATTGATTGATTCAGACGGGATTTTAGCGGACGCGTGTTCCACGGCTAAGCGCATTCTGGGGTCGGGTTGACAGTGATGCCTTATTCAGGGTTAAGACTTCACTCCGAATAGAGTCTGTTCTCCCCATTTTCAGACGTAGATTACCGTATCGAAAGACGATTGTAGCTCTAGAAATTAAGACGAATTAACCCTAATTCAAAGGGTTCCTACGATTTAACGGTAACGTTGGTTACCAAAATGATGAAAAATACGTATTTTAAAACATGACATTTTTATTTCATTGGTGCCGCTAGTCAGCAACCCAAAGCGCCTTAATGTTGACTTATAACCTGTTCGATAGATTATAAGTCAACATTAAGACTTAGTCAAATTATGACTTAGTTTGTAGTGTTTTATAACATAACATTTACATACAGGCACATACATTGCTTCTGGCCCCACACTAGGATACCCTGTGTCATGGGAACCAGAAACAGCGACGTCACAATCGTGTAAACATCCAAGACCTGGGGTTTTTTTTTCCAGCCTGGATTCGAACCCGGGACCTCTTGCATGGTAGGTAGATGCACTACCGCTACGCCACAGAGGTCGTCATAAGTCACACTGCACTGGTAAAAGTGCATTGAAACACAATTTATGCCAATTAATATATGACCGATTAATTGAAAAATCTCTATAAAAAGGGCGGGCACCCCGCGGCGCAACATAAAAAAGTAAAGTGCTTCATAGTAGGCAATATCAGGAAGTAGAAAGGCATAACGGCCGGTTGCCGAACATTTATGTAACAAGCAGAATCAATATTTAGGTACTGGCCAATTCAAATTGAAACGCCGGGTACACAGGTAATGTAAACAGAGGCAGACGCTTAAAATCGACAGTCAAAACTCAATTCACGAAACCGAAACTATGAATTTCCATCATGAAAGGCTGAAACTTGACACTCGCTCGGCGAATAACAACAATGCCATTGGGGCCAGGGACGCACTCAGGGTGAATGGATGGACGGATAGCGGGCGGAACAAGACCGTGATGATCGGAAACCCATGAGAGAAGTCTATGTCCTGCAGTGGGTGTCAAATTGCTGATGATGATGATCATGTGGCACTCAGGCACCTTTTGCGGTCTCTTCCCGCTGTATAGCTACAGTAGAATAAGTAATCAGAAAGTAAGATTTGTTTGTACTAACTTCTCCCATATAATCTTAACTAGTTTTGCCCGCGACTCCGTCCGTGTGGACGTTTTTTGCAACCCCAATTTGCACTCCTTAAGGGTTAAATTTAGAAAAACGGCGAAACACGTATTCAATCAATTGTGTTGAAGGATATTTATTTTAAGTTTCAAGAAAATTAGACAGCATTCTTTATACCTCCCATACAAACTTAGGCAACCCTTTACGCCCCTTTAGGGGTTGAATTTAAAAAAATCCTGTCTTATTCCTTGCCTACATTATATATTATATATATATATATATATATATATATATATATATATATATATATATATATATATATATATATATATATATATATATATATATATATATATATATATACCCTCTGTGCAAATTTTCAGCTTCCTAGGTCCAACGGCTTGGGCTGGGCATTGATGAGTGAGTCATTTAGTAAGGATTTTAAATTTTATTTATATTGATTGATTATTGTACAGCCATAGTTACACATTGAACGGGTCTAATCGCGATTATTTATTAGGTAAAACATAAGCACCTTTATCCCGGAGGAGTAGGCAGAAAACAGGGTCTGCAACTTGCTACGATGAAAGAATAATTTCTTTCGCTTCATCAACATTCATATAGGTACTTACAATAAACAATAATGTATCTAAACGCAATCAGTATTTACACATCATCAGTCTCGCCTGCAAGATCGTTCGTCTTTTACGTTACCCCACATACCAACACCCAAATATGTCCCTGCCCTACCGATTCAGCAGACCGACGGAACAAACAACTGTTATCAATTCCAAGAATTTCTGAACGGATTATTAATACTACAGTGGTCACGGGCCGCGGTCTGTCCGTGTGCCATGAAATATCGGAGATTCGGCATTCAGGTACTATTAATGTTGGTATTATTGGTAGTATTGATCATAGTGGGTTGGATGATTTCAACCCCTATCTTCTGCTATTAATATTAACCTTTTTCTATTGGGGCACAGGTCTCTTCATGCATGGCAGAAAGGTGAGGCTTAAAGGTTATTTGATTGAATAGTTAGAATATTTCAGGGCTTGATCGCGTAGTAATTTATTGCTATATTACCTTGACGTTTCGACGACGTTACAGTCATCGTGGTCACGAGAAGACTGACAATATGTGTACTGACAATAAGTCGCGAAAGTTTAAAATATGTTATTTGATTGAATATCAATATTCTTTATTTAATAAACAAAACACCAAAATTTAACATCTCGTAGAAAAAATCTATAATGTAATTAGCACCTCAATAGAAATTCATACAAAGGCAGCGATTTATAGTTTTATTTACATAAATTTCATTGAATTACTCCATATTTTCGCACTCCTACTTATTATCCAGTGTACTTAGTATAATAATCCAGTGTACCTACTTGGTCAAAACGCGCCAACCGAAAAAGTACGGTTGGCAAAACAATCCGCGCAACAAAGCGGTTTAACTTCGCAGACGGTACTGACAGCAACCGAGGTCGGTTTGTCAGCGCAGTGTGGAGAGTGTGAGGGAGGGTCAGCAACGAGATTGTGTACGGGCAAAGTTCCGAATGAACCCCGCCCGTTGTCAAAGTTTGACGTTGTGATTACAAGTCGCGGGACGTTTCATTTGCTACCTAAACACACGCTGTAATTTAGTGGTTCCAAAGTCAAAGAGTAGATAGATAGATACAAATACTTTATTGGTTGAAAAATACAAACCGCTTTACACCATTTTTTTTATATTTCTTTAATTGAAAATGTGTGACATAATTTTAAATGTACTCTTACTTAGTCTTTAAAATTAAATTTTATTAAAATTAAATATATATCTTTTTTCATTTTTTTTTACCCGATGTCCCCCGGTATTGTAACGGTGCAAGCCTCTTTACACCATTTTTTATATTTATTTAATTATCTATCGCAGAACCGATGATCGTTGGAGCAGACGGGTTCTCGAATGGAGACCACGACTCGGCAAGCGTAGTGTAGGACGCCCTCCGGCCAGATGGACCGACGACCTCAAAAAGGTGGCTGGTGGTGACTGGATGGCGAAAACGGGAGATCGGGTCTTGTGGCGCACCCTGGGGGAGGCTTATGTCCAGCAGTGGACTGCAATAGGCTGAAATGATGATGAATTCTATCTATCAACTTATTCTAAAGTGCAAATTGTTTTCAGCTCAACTCACAAAGCAATTCATAGATGGCGCTTACAGGCGTGGCCATAGAAGAACCGAAAAAAACGGCTTTCAAATTTTGCTCAGCGCAGATTAATTTTGACAGCCGTATTCCGGTTCTTCTAGGGCCACGCCTGCAAGCGCCATATAGGAATTGCTAACTGTCACCTCCACTGGCCTTTCGACCGTATCGCAGAGTGACAGTTATACAAGAAAAAACGGCCCAGAGCATTTGGGATAGAACTCGTTACATAATAATAAGGTGATAAAATGATAATGATAGATAGAAAACACTTTATTTCACAGCCAGAAAAAATAATTACAACCATAGATAACATAACCTCACGTGTGAATTCCAGAAGGATAGGCAGAGACCAGGGACTGCCACTTGCCACGATCCTGACAGATCACCTTCGCTTCATCAACGAACGCTAGTCTAGAAACTACCTAGCGTATTCAACCTTCCCCAAGTGCTGGGGCACGGGCCCCTTTCTGCAACCCAGGCAGGTTAGGCTGTACTCCACCACGAGGGCCAAGTCCAGGTTGGTGGAGGATTGTAAGGCAGTGCGGGCCTTACTGTCAGAAGCTTTCAAGCCGCCCATAAGGCCTCTGACGTGGCTTAACGACTGCCATTATGACAGCCGGCACCAACAACTTAACGTGCTTCGCAAGGAAGCGCTCGGACAAATACCACTAGCGGTAGTCACAGGATCGTCACACATTCTGCACCTCACCGCGCCTGTTGTTGCTTAACCCAAGTGATTGATTCCAAACACTGATTAGGCTCGTTCATTTTGCTATGGCTTTCAAACGAGCCAAAATTCATGGTGTACACCTTAGCTGTTACCAATCAAAAGCATCCAGGGTCACTCTAACTGGTGGCAAAAAACCAATAAGGTAATTAAGCAGTCGATATTAATACCGCTGTCTTAACCGGGAGCAGACTAAAACGATTTCCATGTATCAGTCCGACCGGGTCCGCAGCGCTTTAGCTGGGTTTAATACGAGCGTTGGGCAGTCACAGACAAATAACTGACAGAAGGCTGTTGTCAAAAGATCGGAGCTTCGAAATTTTTTAAAACAGCGCAGGTGAGAGTCGGACTGAGCTCGAGGGCATTCTACCGCTGCATAAATGCCCCATGGTTACGCAATATTTTTATTGTGTGTTTTTAAATGCGAATCAGAGCAAAATCTGATCGGACTCTTCCGACGGAAAATCAAGTAAGTTAATCCGAAATAAAATCTATAATAAGCATAATCTTTCCTTTCCAATATTTTGCCTGGCAAAGGATAAAAGAAAGTTATAGAAATAAGCTCTGCTATATGTACTCGTATATATTACGGTTAGGTATTTTGCAAAATATTACTTTCTTTGTTTATAATAAACTATAACAATAATAGTAAGTCATCATTTATGGTGCATTGTATGCTTTTTTACAATAAGATCCTTGTAAATATAATAAGAAAATGTGTAACGAATACCTTGTAAAAAAAGGCCTACTATAAATGAAATATTATGTAAATAACAAAGATGTCTGCAATTGAAGCCGCTTCAACGCATGAGTATATTATTAAACAGTGGAAAGTTAATGTAATTGCAACCATGTTATTATCAATAAAGTATTTATTAAAATTCACTTAAGGACTTACTTTAAAATAAGCCATATTTTATACTATTTCTACAAGTTTTTATTATATTTTGTTGTTTGCACTAATTAAACTGAGTTTAGTTATGTAGGTATTTAACTTGTTACATAATCTTTCAAAACACTACCTAGGTATTTAGTCAAAGAATGAACGTTCTGCGTTTGTTTTACGATCATTCTAAATCAATATATGCATAAAGGACGCATTAAGCTATTTGGTGGCGTATATTAATTGCTATTGAGTCCAATATGGATTGTCAAAGGGCTTTGAATCGTTGGCAGAGTTTAATTTCCGTATTTCCATAGAATATTACAGTAACAGTTTGTTTAGCACATTTCACCGTATTCCAAATGTAGATATTCGAGCGCTCCTCCATATTTCATACCTGAAACAAACAAAACAATGCTGCGGTTAGATAATGTAGACAATCCAATAAAAAATATCCCAATAAAACATAACTTTCACACGATAAATCAGTGCCCGAAGCCAATAACTTAATTCTAACCAACATAGCGTCGACCCATAAAAACGCCCACATAAAGGCGCCAATTTCACGCAAAATGGCGGATAGATAAATATTCCCGCCAAATCCCCAGAAAGCGCAATATTTAGGTCACATTATGGTCTATAAATATTACCTATACGAGCGTTACACCGATAACTACGCTAATAATTCATATTAATAACAGAAAAACCAAGATGGCCGCGAAGGAAAATGCTTTATTTATTACTGAGGCTTCATTAAACCTACATATTTCTTTTGACGACATAATCTCGCCGTCCTGGTCGCCCCCGAGGGTTTGGGATAGGGCATCCCTGTCTGCTGCTGTGTAATTAATAATGTATGAAAGTTGTTGGAGATGCTATGAGTCATTATGATGTACGGCCTCTCTTAGCCCGAGGACGGTTAGCAGAAAAAAAAGCTTGGGTACGTTTTAAAAGCTCGTTTTCGTGTTTTCTTGGACATTAATATTAATTGTTTCCCGTAAAAAGTAGCCGTTCGATTTTATGAACTGGTTAATAGATTTATAAAGTAACGTAAAAGAGTTATTATATCCTTAAACAGTTTAATGGAATACGTTGCATTTTTATTGGAGTAAATAGCGACACTTGGCGCTAACCGTGAGGAAAAAAAATGTGGGGAAACGCATTGGCTCTTTGCTTCGTGCATAGACGGTCGGTATTTAATTTTATTTTATTTATTAGGCACACCAACAGCATACATGGTACAAAAGAGTTACAGGAAGATAAAACTACGTGTATGTACACCACTTATAGGTAAGCACATCATTTAAATGAATTAAGCTTACATCATTAATGATTTAATGTTACATACAGAAATGATGATTAAATGAATAACCGATCAACTAAACTGCCTTTGTTTATACAATTTTTTTAAAAGCATGAACGAACACTTTCAAAAAAAATACCCGCTCTAAACTAACTACGGGTGAATACCACTTATAATAAGTAGTTTTTATACATTCCACTGCAGGGCTCAGGCCTCTCCCTGAAAGAGAGAGAGATGACGACTCACGATTATGAAGCGTTGATTCAGGCAAGTGACAAAAAAATACAAAAAACATAAATTTTTAATCACAATTATGTCACCTGCCGGAGTGGTCTGAGGTGGCACAAGACAGAAACATCTGGTCTGAGTTGGAGGAGGCCTTTGCCCAGCAGTGGGACACAAACGAGGCTACATAAAAAAAAATTTATGTCACATATTATTATTCTCGGTAATTCTCGGTAACTGTGAAGGAAAACATCGTGAGGAAACCTGAGTGTCAGAGGTATTCAAATCCCTCAGCGTTTGAAATTGCCAAACCGCGGTGGGCACGCGTGGTATTTAAGCCCATACTCTCCTTACGGAGTGGAGTTATTTTGTCCGCTGCCTTTTTCTCCACTACACTACGGCCCGAAGGCTGCGACTTACATTTCATATTGACATTCAGGAAACAGAATGTAAATTCTTTACGTTGAAATAAATTGATCTCATTTAATTTCAAACAGTTGGGTTATCCACTCAAATACAATTGTTTGGCAAAATTTTTGAACTGATATCAACAAGAACCAGTTGTTTCGAAATGGACAAGCATTCTGTTAACGTCTCTCCGCTTATTTTGCCGACAGTACTTCGACTTAGATGAAAGAGTTGTTCGGGTTTTATCTCACATTTTTACGTGATTATTTACGTGGAGCGTAGTCCAAAAAAGTTTTCGAGTATCATATCTCAATTTACCATTTCTCAATTTCTGCCTATTCACCTTGGGCTTCTGTTCTATAATCTATCTATAATCAGCCCACATCAACCCACTGCTGAGCATAGGCCTCCTTTTTATTGCGCCATTCCTCACGGTCCTGTGTTAACCTGATCCATCTCTGACCAGAAACCCTCACGATGTCGTCTGACCATCGTGTCGGTGGTCTACCTAACAACCTCCTCCCCTCCCTTGGCCACCACTCCGATACTGCCCTGGTCCACCGGCCGTCTTCCCTTCTAGCCAAGTGTCCCACCCATCTCCACTTCATCTTCATCTCGGGCTTCTGTTACGAAATAATAATAATAAATAAATATTCATGGAGATATTACACAGATCTCGTTAACTCTATACTAAGTACCTATAACTAAATGACTTGTGTTATAAGTGCTAACACTACAGATTTAATGCAATAAACACATAGATAACATCCAAGACCCGAGACAAACTAGAAAGTTAATTTCCTAGTTTGACCCGGCCGGGAATCGAACCCGAGACCTTCGGTTTTACCGTCAGCGTGCCAAACCGCTGCGCCACCGAGGCCGTTGATCTCATCAATGTCACTTCATCTTATAGGTAAAGCGGGTGACTCGAATTGAAATGTAATGAAAAGGTTTTATTCAAAGTAGCACAGAAACTGCGGCTTGATGAACGTTACAATTCCAACTAGGTGTCTATTTCAAAATCTAGACTCATCAGATCAACCCCTCTCTTTCTCTCTTACCAGCTTTAGTCCACATGGTGTAGTGGTGAACTTTCTTTATTTTCTCTCTCCACCTCTACCTATTCTGACCTCGTTTATCAAGGCTCCGCTTTGTATGAAATACTAGCTGTGCTCTCCGGTGCTACCCGCGGTTTATCGATTTTCCCATAGGAATAAGATATTTCCCGCAGTAAAACGGAGCCTATGTGTCAATACAGGGTGTCTGCCAACTCCATACAAAATGTAATTAAAATTGCTCGAGCCGTTTAGACGTGAAGAAGTAACAAACATGCAAACTCACAAACTTTCGCTTTTGTTATATTAGTGTGATGTGATGTGATATTTTCACTACATACATCCATCCATCTAGTTACATTAAACTGAATACATCAAACTGACTTGACGACCTCTGTGGCGTAGCGGTAGCGCGTCTGCCTACCATGCAAGAGGCTCCAGGTTCAAATCCCCGCTGGGAACAAAAAACAAAGGCCAGGTCTTGGATGTTTAATGTTTATGATGTCGTTGTTTCTGGTTCCCACGATACAGGGTATCCTAGTGTGGGGCCAGAAGCAAAATACTTTATTATATTCTTTTTGTTGTACTAACCCGTGCTTTTTAGCCTCTAAATAGGTTTTTAAAATAATTTAGTTTTTATGTAGGGTATTATTAATATCACTCGTCTCTATGCTACAATAACCTTCATCAAGAAAATATTCTTATCAAGATCCCAAATCCCAAACGAACGTAAATGTGTAAAACTACTGGCCAACTCCTCGTCTCAAAATTACCCGGATATGATATGAAAGAACTCGCCTAGTTCCTGGCCTTCACGCAATTATTAGTGTTTTGAAAATACGAAAAAATATTCTGTGACTTTAAAATATACAGATCATCATCATCAACCTATAATGTCCCCACCGAGGGGCACAGGTCTTTTCCCTGAGGAAGGTATAGGCTATACTCCACCACGGGGCCAAGTCCGGATTGGTGGAGGCTTACTGTCAGCAGTATTCAAGCCGCCTTAGGGACTCTGACTTGGCTTAACGACTACAGAGACTTGGCTAATTTTCATTACAAATCTGTTTAACATTCTTTAAAAACTTGTCAAGTTTGGTCTGCTAAAAGTCAGATAAATCCGAGGAGTCAAGTTTGTCCTTTCAATCCATGGATGCGAGGAACTTCACAATTTTCAAGATACTAGGTACTTTTTAAACGAGCACTTGGCCAGTCTTTTATATAATTACTTTGGTAGAATGTTCAAGTACGGCCGGAAAATGGAAACCATTTCCAGAAATATTTCACGGAAAATCATAATATCACCAATTTGATTGTAACTTTCGCAGGAAACGGAATGTAGGTAAACAATGAAAGTGCATTTTTCCCACATATTAGGGTGACATTATGACATATGAATATTATGTCAGTCTGACAGACGTCAAGCCCGTTCATAGAATGTGTCAGTCTGACAGAAGTCACGGTCATAGAATAGGAATGACGCAAAAGGTCTGTCTTTCGCCATTACGGAGGAAACTTCGTTCATCCGTGACTTCGTTTTATTTCTAAAAACAGATACTCCTCAAACGCGTTTAAATGCATTTTAGCTGTGGTAAAACGATAATGTTTTATTTACTTTATTAAAAAATATTCCTTAAAACCCTCCATAAACGCCTTATTAGTAGTCGGTGGTAGAGGCTTGACAATAGTTGTACAATTCCACCAAACTGCGTCCCCAACCCGCATGCCCAGCGTGGGCATGCGGGTAACCCTCAATGATGGCAACCTTGCGCTATGGCGCTCATTAGGGGAGGGCTCTGTCCAGCAGTGGACTAATATTAATATAGCCTGAAGAAGAAGAAGAAGAGGCTTGACAAGGGAAAAACTTTACCACAGACTATTTCCCCATCGTTTTAATAGGAATGTACGTCACAACCCTTCTCTGAAAAAGAGAAAGAGATAAAAAGGGAAGGGGAGAAAATATACTTTGGGATTAAAAACCACGGTTCATCACCCTTTGCGGACTGATTGGCGTTTCTATTGATGTTTTTTTTTATGTATTGGCTAATTACCACGCGTTCCCACTGCGGATTGGCACGCTGTCAAACACTGGTCTCGCTGGTAAACACGCTGGTCTCGGGCTCGATCCTCGACCGGGTCAAACTAGTAAACGAAATTTTCTAGTTTGTCTCGGGTCTTGGATGACATCTATGTATTTATTGTATTAAATCTTCATCGAGTTAGCACCTATAACACAAGTCATTTATTTGAACTTAGTATAGTGCTAACGAGATCTGTGTAATATGTCCATGAATATTTATTTATTTCAAGCGCTGAGCTATTCGAACAGATCAAGCACTCAAGTTTTCTCACGATGTTTTCCTTCACCGTTAAACTTAGAAAACAAAGTCATTCATACATGACCGCACTGAGCATTACCACATTATATTTACCACAAATCTCCTTCGTCTTTAATAGAAATCTACGGCCGATAATGTATGACACCGGCCTACTCTGGAAGAGAGAAAAAGATAGAGATAGAAAGAGAAGGTAGGTTAAAAGTGCCTCAAGTACTTAGGACATCTAAGCTCAAAAGGTCTTCACTCAATGAACCTTTTGCGGAATAGCTCGTACGGCAACTGAGTAGACTTTACGCTTATAAAAGTCGACGTACTATGCTGAAACTCAGTGAAGCGTGTCTTCTTACATTTGCAACCTGAGACGTCAGTTAAACATCACGCGGGTCCCACCGTATGTACAGTCTGTCTCTTGACGAGGGTAGACAGGAATGATAAAACACGCTTTCGCCTTGTGCCCGACGCGTTGTGGGCATTCACGTGAACACAATCATTGTGATAAACTAGATTTTTGTGTGTTCTGTTTATTTACCTGGCTCTGGTTCTTTGTAGGAACTTGAGGAGCTTGTTGGGAGTTAATGTTTCGGAAAAGATTGTATCCTAGGTAGGTAAAGTAAGGGTCCACACTCCGCGCTATGAATTTACAGAGGAAGTCTATCACACTGTGATAGTGATATAATTTAGTTTTTCGAAATCAGGGAGCCGATTCTCGCCAATGCGAATTGAAAGCGGAGACGCAAAATATTCGCAGTTGAAACATTTTGTCGCGTAAAAATAACATAACATTTACATACAGGTAGATACATTGCTTTTGGCTCCACACTAGGATACCCTGTGTCGTGGGAACCAGTAACAACGACATCACAAACATGTAAACATCCAAGACCTCGGGTTTTTTTTTGTTCCCAGCCGGGATTCGAACCCGGAACCTCTTGCAAGGTAGGTAGAGGCGCTACTGCAACGCAACAGAGGTAGTCAAGATAAGATAAAATAACTCAACAGAGTCATTAGTCATAAATTTCTCATTCGAATTCAATCTAGAATGGCGTTCAGAATAAAGACTTTGGCTGTCGATCGACTTTTTATGTAGAATAAATTCAAGTTATAAGCCTTAAGAGTCATATACGATTGAAGCTAATGAAGTGAGAATTGGCTATTTGCAAATGAAGTGAAAATTGGTCCCCAGGAACTCTTTTTCCGACATCAACTTCTCATATGGCCACCAGCTCGCAGGACCAACCATTTGAGGCAGATTATTGGGACAGATTACAAAGTCGTTGGTCCATGCTCGCACTAGGGATCGAACCTGGGTTTCTCGCTTGCGAGTCCGTTGTTCTACCCACTGAGCTACCACCGCTCATGGCCCACATCCGGCACAATATACAGCAAGAGAAATAAAGGTACGCAATGTGCCGCTTCCATCTTTCCATTCGTTCGTTCGCTCATCGCCATCCGTCAAGGGCTGACGCATGACGGGACGTAATTCGATCAGCGAAAAGCCGCTTAGGACACGTCTATCATGGTGATAAACCCTTTACAAAGGATGGATAGATGCCTCATATTGTTATAATTCTTTAGTATTGTTATTGCCCATGATTATATCGCACCGCAGTCTGTGACGCTCGTGGGGTAGCAGATGGCACTGACTGAAAATCAGCGTGAAGGCTTGTCCATCAGCATATTGCTGAGTCAGTTGCCATTTATAGCAGCAGTGTCACGCTGATCGTTTTTCTTCGTTTTTCTTTCGTTTTTCTTCGTTCTTTTTGTTTTTTGTGAATTTTATGTTTAGTAACATGTTTTAAGTTTGTTACTGTGGCGTGTGCACTGTTTCTATAATAAATGTTTTTTCTTCTTATTCTTTCTTCTTCAAGGAAGACGAAACACCCGCCCACGTGACCATTCATTGTGAGAGCGTGGATGTGCAACGGACATCAACGATGGGAAAGCTGAGATCCCTTCGTGAGGCCAGCGGTAACATTGGTGCACTGCTGGCCTTTTGGACAGAGATTGGCTGGCTGGAGTGACCTCACAGCCCTGCTACGGTACAATGGCCCAACTATGCGCAAAAGATATGCACTAGTCCCACTGTTGGTACATTTAAGGAGCGGTTGAAGGAGCATTATCCATCTCTGTCATAACATTGAGCTGTATATTTATGTATTTATTTTTAGTTTATGTAATAAATAAAAATAAATAAATATTCATGGACATATTAAACAGATCTCGTTAGCCCAATACTAAGTACAATTAAATGACTTGTGTTATAGGTGCTAACTCGACGATAGATTTAATACAATAAATACATAGATAACATCCAAGACCCGAGACAAGCTAGAAAAGTTCGTTTCCTAGTTTGATCCGGCCGGGGATCGAACCTGAGACCTTCGGTTGCACAGTCAGCGTGCTGAACCGCTGCGCCACCGAGGCCGTCATGTAGTTTATTTATTTCTTTCATAGTTAGGTAGGTTATTCAATATTTATGTAGTATATTTTGTACTCGTATATAGACACGCTTTTTACTGCTCTCTCACTCTCTTAAGGTTTGCTGGAAGAAATCTCTGTCAGAGATAAGCTCGCCTTTCTACATGTTATTTCGTATGTAATGTCCTGTTAAATGTTTCGTGTGCAATAAAGTATAATTAATTAATTAATTATGAGGCTAAGTGCTGAAACTACAAAACACACTAACTAACCCAACTATATGAGTCTGTTGCTCCTGAAATTTGGTCCCTTTTAGAAGATTTGTATCTATAAGGATTTGGTAATTCCATATTGATTGCTATCGCAGATGTCAGGGTTCCGACAGGACTTGGTACAAATAAACTGACGGCAGGACTATCCATAGATTCAAAGTAGCTCGGCGTGCTATGGAACGGTCTATGGGCGAGGTCTCTTTGATGGACCACATCAGAAATGAAACAATCCGCCAAAGAATGACATAGTCTATAGGATTAAAAAGTTGAAGGGGCAGGGTTGGTCACATATGCTGAAGAACTGATGGTCGAATGGGTGCAAACGGAGATGAAGACTATAGGGAAGAGCGGGTGATTGTGCTCTTCCACTATAAAGGGAAATTTCCCGCCAGGCAGATCGTATGCCTGGGGACGGCCGGTCCAACTATTGTTAGTCAGACGTTATGTTTATGGTATGTCATTGAAACACTTTGATTGCGCGATGCAGGAATGTTGGAGTTTGTAGTGCGCGCGCAGAGTTGACATGTGCTCGCCACAAAGACCACGAAATGGCAAATGCAGCATAGAGCGGCATGGCTGGCTGTATCGACGATCTGAGGCCGATTGTTAGCAGTAGCTGGACGAGGATGGCCGAGAAACGGAGGAAGTGGCGTCTTTGGGGGAGGCCTATGCCCAGGCCCTAGAGTCTAATACATTTAACATAACATTTACATGATTATATTCTTTTTAATGCACTAACCCGTGCTAAGGACAATTTTAAAAAACCTATCTAGAGGCTAAAAATTCCATCCCATGCCGGGACTCGAACCCGCGACACGGCACTGGTTAGCCAGAGGTCGCGGGTTCGAGTCCCGGCATGGGTGGAATTTGTAGCCTCTAAATAGGTTTTTATAAAATTTACACACAGGCACATACATTACTTACATAGTTTTCCAATAGAATGGTATAAGCACAACAATGGTTTCTATTTGGCTCAATATGGTAGTCTACACAGCAATGTCATTCCAGGGGTATAACCCGCGCAAATTAAATAGGCATCTCTCGCGAAGAAGATCGAATCGCGTGAGGCGCCGAGTTAAGTGGCACGGGTTATACCATTGCAATGCGATTGGTTACTAGACTACCGATAGTGTGAATGCAACGACCATTACCGGACTAATATGACTCTGTTGAACAACTATGCATTTTAGAGACTCGGCCCCCAGCAGTGGAGAAGTACTGATTGATGGTGTACGTAATTAAGCCACCGTAATTGGTCCACCTAACGTCTCGCCTTGCGAGCAAATTCAAATTCAAATCAATTTATTTCATGAATGACTCTCATTCCATGGAAGAATGGGCGGTCGCTGGTCTGGGACGCAACTTGTGTTCATACGCTTGCACAGTCCCATATCCATGCGACCGCCTGCCATGCAGGGGCGGCGGCGTCCAACGCAGAGTCGAATAAGAGGCACAAATATGCAGCCATAGGGCAGGGCTATATATTTGTGCCTTTCGGAGTCGAGACTCTGGGGCCATGGGGTCCGGACGCGATGGGGTCTCCTCTTTAAGGAGATCTCGTCGCGCCTAGTCGACGCTTCAGGAGACCCGAGGGCTGGTGCTTACTTTGGCCAAAGAATAAGCCTAGCCATACAGCGAGGCAATGCCGCCAGCCTTCTTGGTACTCTGCCGCCCGACAGCGATCTGGCTCAAATATTTTATTTAAATTAGAATGTTTTAGGTTTAGTTCCATTTTTATCATTAATTATTATTATTATAAATATTTAAAATTACCTTAAAACTTGAAATATATACACATGAGAACTGGAACATTTATTTCAACGTTTAGAATTTACATTCTGTTTGCTGAATGT
Source organism: Yponomeuta sedellus (assembly GCA_934045075.1). NCBI lineage: Eukaryota > Metazoa > Arthropoda > Insecta > Lepidoptera > Yponomeutidae > Yponomeuta > Yponomeuta sedellus. The sequence goes on along the minus strand of OW203746.1, from coordinate 9,337,803 downwards.
CAATGTAAAACGTAAGCCGCCGCCTTCGGGCCGTATTGTAGTAGAGAAAAAGGCAGCGGAAAAAGAAACTCCACTCTGACCATCTTTTCTCAAATCATCTTAAAACCAAATACATCAGTTGCCATATGTAAACCTAATAAGATTTCATGATTGCCATTAACAACCCTAAACGCCAAAACATTACTCAATGTTGGAATCTAAACCAACATTGAGATTTAATTTTTATTGTGGCAACTGAACACGATGTTTTATTCTGCCTTCTTGTCTTCGACGATATTACAAATGCACACGCATATTTTGACTCTTATTTTTATAAATAATTTAATACAGGAAAACAGACCCTCAAGCCAGTGATTTCTTCAGTCAAATGTCTCACAATAATAGGGGAAAACATAAGTGCTGCGGCCAGACTCACGAACAGCACTCGTTCACGAGCATAACGCAGTGAGCGAGCAAGTTAGCCTTATACATCCGTATTTAAAACTCAATACCACCAGTGTGGTTGACTGAGGTTGCAGACAGACAGGACTGTTCGCGGTTTACGATTCACTTCACCTGAGCTTGGTCTGGTTTGTGTAATTGATACCGTCTCAACAGTGAAGCAAAAAAGCTGTGCAGGAAAAACACGGTATTACCAGTTTTTTGTTGGGTGCAATGACAATAAGGAGTAGGCGACTGGCTTGGTGATTAAAATCTTGTTAATTAGCGGGTTTATTTATTTAATCACGATTCCACTAAAACACTCCTAGAGGTGGTCACCTGTTTTCCTTGTAAAATTTGCACCACAGACCATTTTGGCCAGCGTAATGTTTGAAGGAATTGTGTTTTTAATAAGGCCGTGTATATATAGGTCCTTTTATTTTCAATAGAACGCAATTTTAAATAATGTTCTCGCTAAGATTACCATTATCCTGGACTATTTTGTATATACATACTTTTATTTTTTTTCCATTTGTGACCAATTTTAAAAAACCTATTTAGAGGCTAAAAATTCCACCTATGGCGGAATTCGAACCCGCGACCTCTGGCTATCCGTGCCAGCGCTCTTTCCAACTGAGCTAATGGGCGACTCACCGGCATCAGTGAAATTTCAAACCTCTTTACACTATTCTCTGTATTACGTACAGCACGGTTTAGTGCATTAAAAATAAAAATAGTATAATTGTGTGCAATTGTAAATAAAATTACGATCTTTGTGATATTGCTGCAGAAGTACACGTTTCTCGTTACTCGGTAACAGGTAGGTTAGGATTTTAGGTAAATAATAATAGTACAATTTTTGTCAATTTAATCTCAAAGTGGACGAAAATTTATTTTGCAAAGTAGAATACAAAAGTTATATATTAAACGGGTTTAATTGCGATTATTTATTAGGTAAAACACAATTACCTTAATTATAAATAAATAAAATAATTAATAAATATTCATGGATACATTACACAGATCTCGTTAGCCCCATACTAAGTAACAACTAAATAACTTATGTTACAGGCTAACTCGACGATAGATTTAATGAAATAAATACATAGATAGAACTAGAAAAGTTCTTTTCCTAGTTTGACCCGGACGGAGATCGAACCCGAGGCCTTCGGTTTTACAGTCAGCGTGCAAAACCGCTGCAGCACCGAGGCCGTCGGTGGTGCAGCAATTCCCCATGGATGAGCATCGCGAGTTGTTAAAAATACTACAATGTAAAATACATCACTTAACAGCCCTACAGTAAACTATATTTGTTACTATGTAAATATAAATAATGGTATAATCATGTGGGTACAGTGATATCGTTCCGATGTAAAACCTAACTGCAAAGTAGGTAGTTGGGGCTGTAAGTGATGCAATTTGCTTAAGTCAGATGTCGCTGCCTGTACGTAATACAGAGAATAGTGTAAAGAGGTTCGAAATTTCTCTGATACCGGTGAGTCGCCCATTGGCTCAATTGGTAGAGCGCTGGCACGGATAGCAAGAGGTTGCGGGTTCGAATCCCGGCATGGGTGAAATTTTTAGCCTCTAAAGAGGTTTTTAAATGTAAATTAACTTGTGCTGTTGGTTTTGACCAACAGCACAAGTAAATAACATCTTCTTCTTCCTCTGCCTTTCCACTTGACATGACGGTTGGCCATCAGCTCCGCATATTCTTTTCTTGCCAAGCGAAACAGATCTTAGTTGCCGGCTACATCCGTCCATTCCCTTAAGTTTCCCAGCCACTTCTTCTCACCATGAATATGATAAAAAACATAAATATCCACATCTACAATTACTAAAGAGATAACGGAACCCAATGACCTCTTGTCCCTCATATTAGGAGCAAAACAGAGAAATTCAAAAGAGAACACTAGTCCAATGAATGCACTAGTAATGTGTTAGTCCAGTTCATCCAAAGGTTTGCTGTGTGGTGTCGGCTTAGAGAATAGCACCAACCCAAATTCTTCCCGCAGGTGTCGTAAAAGGCGACTAAGGGACACCGTAAGGGAACCGTGGGGTAGGCGGCAGCGCCCCCTGCAGTACAATTCCACCAAACTGCGATCCCCAACCCGCATGCCCAGCGTGGGGATTATGAGCATTACCCCCACATATGGCACAACCTTGCGCTACGCCGCTCATTAAGCGAGGGCTATGTCCAGCTGTGGACTAATTTAGCGTGAAGAATATCCAAAGGTTGTTTGAAAGAGATCACTATTAGTGATAAGGCCGCCGTCTGTACTCTTAGGTTAAGAAATATTTCTATCTCTATCTAATACTGTAGAAAGTAACAGCCAGAACATTATGAGCGCGCCCTAACCCGATCAGTCGCAAACACCCGCTATGCAGATATTTTGATGTTCCAGCTTTTAGTCGAATTGAATCGGCCGGTTGGTGAACTCGAGCGAAGACTTCGTTTCGCCAAGGACTTCGATCTTTCCAACAGATTCGGGGATCCAATTTCATTAGGATCTTGTTGATAGTATTTTGAAACAGATGACAGTTTTGAAAGCGGCGGTAGGATTGGTCAAGCCCTCTTCACGCGTGTGTGGTCATGGAATTAGAATCCAGGAAGTTACATTTGTGGAGTTGTAGTAGCAATACCAGTCGCTGTGATTGAAGGAAAATATCGTGAGGAAACCCGAGTGTCTGGGGTTCACCACAGCGTTGCAAATTGCCAATCTGGGTTGGGCACGCGTGGTAATTAAGCCCATACTATTTCTCTCTGTGAGAAGACTTGTGTCCTGCATTGGGACGTATTGTATAAGCAACATAACATCTAATTTCTGTTAGTCCGCAGGTAAAAAGCAGGCACTTTACCACATAATTGGGTAATTACATAGCGAGTGCTTAGTAAATACCTCAGACACTAGGGTTTCCTCACGATGTTTTCCTTGCAATTGTACTTAAGTTAGAAAACAATATCATTGGGACATGGCGGGTTTCAAACCCATAGGCTAGATAAAAAAAATGTTTTTACTTCCATCGTGTTAGCATGTGGTCAAAAGCACACTCCATCTTTCATAAAGAAATAATAACCTTGTCTGTGTGACGGCCCCAGACAGACCCACACAGTCCTCCCTTTTATGAAAACCTATCGCGCCAAATTCAAAGAAACAACGTTCCCTTGAAATCTCGAATAAAACATGATGTGCCCAAAGGCATTGTTTATAAAATATTCCTGACGTAGGCGACCGTAATAAATACCAAACGGCTGAGCCGAAAATAATTTAGGCCATACTGTACGCGGCATTTCACAGTTGACCTGCTCTAACCCTACTCAAGAGTAGGTAGGTAACGCTACAGTTGACGACAGCTGGAAATACCCCTTTTCTCAGCTCAGCTTACCCCTCATAAGATAAGACTTACTTTAAAATTAAATGAATGAATGAATGAGAATGAATGAATGAATTAATGAGTGAGTGAGTGAGTGAGTGAACGAACGAACGAACGAACGAACGAACGAACGAACGAACGAACGAACGAACGAACGAACGAACGAACGAATGAATGAATGAATTAATTTATGAATGAATGAAAGTATGAAGAAACGAACGAACGATCGAACGTACGAACGAACGAACGGAACGAACGGAACAAACGGAACGATGTTAATTAATGGGGCTCGGTAGATTTAATTGAGAGCACATCAAGCTGCACACGCGTGCATTCTACTAATTTATGTATTTATCCATTCTACTAACTTAATAATTTACTAATTTACGGGCTACTTTGCCATAAAGATGTGCGATTATGCATGATGACAATGAAATTATCGAAATATACATCCAAGTTAGTCAAAATAAAACAAAACTGTTACTGAGCAGAAGAAAACAATGTACAAAGTAACTATAAACCCCAAAGTAAATTAAAGTAACTGACATTCTGTGGCCTAACCGCCAACACTAATGGTCGACTCGTGTCGTTCCGCCGCAGCTCGGGCCGACTCTGGAGTCATTCAATCAGATGGTATTCGGTCGACTCGGGCACTTCCGTCGTGAATCGGAACGATTCGGGAATCAGCTCCCCGTGCCAAAAAGAAAACAATTGACGTTAGTGGTTACTGTGTAACTAAGTATTGAAGTAGAATACGAACGTTGGTTTAAAGTTAGTCGACTTATAATATAATTTATAGTTTTTTATTTTATTGTTTGCTAGTCCAACTCAAGCACTATGTAAGAACGTGTAGATATTTATATATAGTATTTAAGCGTGATTTATGTAGGTTTATTATTATGTATACGTGTCTATTAATATTAGTATTTCCTCCGACTAACCGTTTTTATTTCTCCTTCGGCAAATTCTCCAATATGAGCATGCCTTGAAGAAGTTGCTTTTAGCAATAAGGCCGCCAATTGTAATTTATCGTTTGTAACTGCTGTTTCTGTAACTATTTTCCCGGTAGGTACACCATACAGAATATTCCTATCCTATCCTAAAATCACGCGACGCTACTTTGCAACAAAAATGTAAAGGTTGCCCCGCTGTCGACTACACCTACGTCATCCGTGAGGCAACTTTCATGCAATAATGTGCATTCTATTCAGTTGCCTTACGGGCGACTTTCCGATGAAATGTAAAGGCGGAGCTTCCTCCGACTGTTCCCGGGAAATAGAGCGGCAAATTATTGTTTCACTCCTGAAGGAATATCGGCTGTTAACGTTGTATCAAACTCTTATTTTCAGAGGCATAAACGTCCAAATACCTCGGCCACGGATATGACGTAGTTCGATATCAACCCTTGTATGTCCCCACCGCTGGTCTCTTCCTGCATCGCAGGAATGTTAGGCCACTTCACCACGGGGACCGAAAGTTGTCAAGCCGCGCATAAGGCCTCTAACATTGTTAACAACTGTCATTAAATGACAGCCGGCACCAACGGCTTAACGTGCCTTGCGAAGCACGGAAGCGCTCGGAAAATGCCACAGCGGTAGTCACGGGAGGGTCAACCATCCTGCACCTGACCGCCTCTGTTGTTGCTTAACTCAAGTGATTGATTGATTCCAATCACACCGGTTCGGCTAGGCCACGAGCGCTTCGGAGTGACGACGTAGTAAAATGTATTATTTATAATAACTTTCACACAGCAAACTCCTTGTGCTGGTCCGAAACAAAAGGATATCCGGTGCTATGGTAACCAGGCAACGGATACTAGGTTAGGCCGCTAAGCCTGGCAGGGACGTATAGTTGCTGACTAAGCCTATGCCATCTAAAAGGCAGGTCCCAGGCACTGTAGCGTCCAAATGGTTCCTTCACCCATCTAGTGTGAAGGTGCCACTGGACGCTGTATAAATAATCTCTTTATTATACTATTTTTATTTTTAATGCACTAACCCGTGCTAAGGACAATTTCCACCCATTAGCTCAGTTGGATAGAGCGCTGGCACGGATAGCCAGAGGTCCCGGGATCGAATCCCGGCATGGGTGGATTTTTTAGCCTCTAAATAGGTTTTAAAATTGTCCTTAGCACGGGTTAGTGCATTTAAAATAAAAATAGTATAATCATGTGGGTATCATTCCGATGTAAAAACCTAACCGCAAAGTAGGTAGTCGGGGCTGTAAGTGATGCAATCGACTTCAGCCAGATGTCGCTGCCTGCACGTAATACAGAGAATAGTGTAAAGAGGTTCGAAATTTCACTGATGCCGGTGAGTCGTCCATTAGCTCCGTTGGATAGAGCGCTGGCACGGATAGCCAGAGGTCGCGGGTTCGAATCCCGGCATGGGTGGAATTTTTAGCCTCTAAATAGGTTTTTAATAATCTCTTTATATCTCATTATATAATATTCTAAGGCCAAAGTTATCTATAGTAGTAAAAAATGTATAAGACACACCACTATCGTATCGTAGGAAAAACACAATCCTCAGTAAATCACGCGTTTCTCTTCAAAGAATTCGCTTCGTAACAGCACAGTTAATTAGTTAAAAAATGCCGCTTAAGAACGCATTAATTGTTACGGCGGAGATTAATCCGACAATGATTAATAAGGTAATTTATTTAGAGCCTTCAAAATGTGATTTATGCGCGGAAGATGTTCATGTTGTCTTTTTTCTTGTGATTTATGCCACGTGTGGAATAAACGTGGAAAGACCGTGGCATTTTTAGTTAATATGTGTGCATGCTTGACATTTTGTTAACGCCATCTATTGAGCGTTTTTGCGGGTGTCGGTAAAAGTTTCCTCCCCCCCCCAAGCCCGCCTCTCTCGTGCACTTCCATAGAAAATAATCAGCGCGCGTGCGTCGCTCTCCGCAAAATATATTCAAAAACCGCAATTAACATCCAAAATCTTGTGAACTACTGTGCAGGGGCCCCTATAAACCTTAAGTGTGTGAGAAAGGTCGAATTTCATCGTGCCAAGGACCTTTGTGCCGCTCAAGGATCGAGAAAAGGTTAGTGCACGAATTTCCTATCTTCATTCCTCGCCAACCACCATTTTTTCCGCAAAATTATAAAATACAGTCCACACCCCTTTTTGAAAATTCATTTACCAACTTCGCGTCAACACATTTTGACTATAAGGTCGCGCGATACTTTATTCTGTTCGTATGATGAAATATCATAGAGCGCTCGTTGGTCTAGCGGTTAACACGCTTGAATTTCGAAACAGAGGTCGTGAGTTCGATTTTCACTGGATGCCACCGGACTATATCACTACAGCTAAACGGTGGTAGCTCAGTGAGTAGAACCATGGACTCGCAAGCGAGAGCCCCAGGTTCGATCCCCAGTGCGTTTGACTTTGTTTAATTTCAAAGTTACGTAAAATTGCGAATTTGTAATCGCAATACCACACGCTAACGGTGAACGAAAACATCGCGACGAAACCGGCGGCTTTTTTGGCTCCGCACGTATTGACTAGTCTTTCCTGTGGGCTAGGCCGACTAAGCTCTCAGAATGGTAAAGGTACTGGGCAAGCCTACACCATCTATAAAACTATGTCCCACGCACTACAGCGACGGAGTGGTCCATTTAAACATCTAGTGTGAGTAAAGATGCCACTGGACGCTGCATAAATCATCTCATTACGTAGGTGCAAAAGGCCAATATATATATATAAATCAGTACAATTGAGCTCTCATAGTCTAAGAGCCTGTTTTACAATGTTCAAATAAAGTTCCAGATAAGCTATCCGCAACCAGGGCTGCCGTTTGTTCTAAATTTAAATAAATTTTCCTATATTGCGTGTGTTCGTTTATGGTTTAAAATTTAGAACAAAAGGCAGCCCTGGTTGCGGATAGTGGTAGTTAGCCAGTGTCGGCTAGGTCTACCTCACGATGGGCTGGTTGAGAGAGCGGAATGGGAGGTGAAGTGAATGGACTTACTTGGTGATGGTAGATGATGGCTCGCTTTAGCTGTTGGGCAGATGATGAGCGGTGATGGATGAGCTGATGCGTCCAGCGTACGGAGAACACTCCTGCATTGTTCACTTATAGTCTAATATTGTCAATATATTGTTCTTTGAGCTGATAAAGTTTCTTGGTCACCAAATGTCACCAAATGTATCACTTCACGCTTATCCGGAACTTTATCTGCAGATTGTGAAACAGACCCTAAGTGGAAATAGACTTTACAATATTGTAATCTGCTTGTTTATTGACAGGATATCCGAGTTTCGGACCAAGACTATTGATTGTATTGTTTGGAAGTTATTGTAGAAGAAGTTATTATAATAATATACATATTGATTATATTCTTTTTATTGCACTAACCCGTGCTAAAGACAATTTTAAAAACCTATTTATAGACTAAAAATTCCACCCATGATGGGACTCGAACCCGCGACCTCTAGCGAAAGTGCTCTCCCAACTGAGCCATTGGGCAAGTACCGGCGTCAGTGAAATTTCGAACCTCTTTAACCTCTTTACAATACTCTCTGTATTACTTACTGACAGCGATCTGGCTGAAGTAATTTGCATCACTTGCAGCCCCGAGCACCTACATTGCAGTTAGGTTTTACATCGGAATGACATCGCCGTACCCACGGAATGATATGTGTACAGAGAATATTGTAAAGAGGTTCGAAATTTCACTGATGCCGGTAGTCGCCCATTAGCTCAGTTGGGAGAGCGCTGGTATGGTTAGCCAGAGGTCGCGGGTTCGAGTTTTTTTAGCCTCTACATAGTTTTTTTATTTTTAATTTTTGTTGCTATTATTTTTCTGTGTATGGATCTCGGTCTGAAATAAAAACGTTTCGTTTCATTTCATTTTCTTTCTATTGTACGTCTTTTATCTGCCTGTGTGACCACAAATAAAATATGTATTTCATCTCCTTCCAATCAATCAACGTAAAATAAGCACGAAACACTCGTTGCCGATCCAGAAAGGAAACAACCCTCAATAACGAAGACAAAGTAACGAGCGGCGCGGCATTCAAAACGCAGCGCCGATTTCAATCCACACCGGTAATCAAAGATACACCGTCCAGCCTACCCTGACCTCCCGCCCCCGTCTCGGCAGGCCGGAAGAGGGCGCCGGAGTGGAAAAGGATTCATATCAAAGGGTCCTGCCTGAGTGGACGTCTGCGTTACACGTCTGCCCGCTTTGGCCGGATGATAGGTAAGGGCTTGGTCCAAGGTGAAGAAGCGTTGAGTTTAGAAGAATAGTGGTCTCTGCACAGCCCACTTAAGGTGACCACACATTTGTAAGTAACTTACGCGCCGTACATAACGTACTTCGGACATACCGTCCGACGCGGGCCAGATAACCTGGAGTATGTTATCATCACCGGTCGAGCGAACGGGAAACGAAGCAAAGGACGACGAAACAAAGGACTGAAGATTTGCATAAGACGCGCCGCACGCGCCGCGTCTTACGCAAATCTTCAGTATTGCCGAAAAAATTCGCAGTTTTTTCTCACCAGTGTGGTGACACCAAGGATGTTTTGATTGAGTTACGACGTCATTAGAATGCGTTTTACAAATTCAGACGCCTCACGAAATGCAGCGTGTACGGTTTATCATGTTGCTATAGCGCTTTTTGCTCAGAGTGTGCTCTGCACAGTTGCTAAAGCGTGCATCTAATAGCTCAATAGATTCAATGCACAATAAGTAGCTTATTGGTATTATAAAGCGCTCGTAGTCTAGTGGCTCCGAGTGATTGGGATCAATCACTATGGTTAAGCAACAGCAGGCGCGGTCAGGTGCTGAATGGGTGACTATCCTGTGAATACCGCTAGTGGCATTTTTCTGAGCACCCCCGTGCTTTATAACTTCTGGGCTTATGGGCGGCTTTATAACTTCGACAGTAAAGCCCGCCACTTTCTTACAATCCTCCACCAACACGGACTTGGCCCCCGTGGTGGAGTATGACCTAACCTTGCTGCGATGCAGGAAGAGATCCGTGCCCCGGCAGTGGGGATATACAGGGATTGCAATCGTATAGTTATGGTGGTTTGCTTGTCAGTGGTCTTTCTGTGTCCTTTCTTGAGTAGGACCGGACGTGGGACGAGGTATAAAGTGGTAAATGTTGCGGGCATGGTAATGGTTTTCCGTAGCCCCAGTAGTGGGGACATACAACGGGTTGCTTCCATTAGTATTATATGTCTGGTATTGAACTCGTACTACCAGCAATGGAGGAGTATGGGCTGAGTGATTGAAATAATAATCGTAGATCTATGAAATTAGACCCTGGCCCGCAGTTTTCTGTAACTTGCACCAAGCCCTAGCTTGTACGGCGAATAGATGGATCAGAGAGGAGTAAAGCCGGATGCCCGACGGATCGGCGTCGCTCAGTAAGTGCCACCACCGCCTAATTAGTTGCGCAAAATCATACTTAGAAGGTTGGCATAAGATAGCGCAGCTAGGCCGCGTTTGATAAAACTACAATTCACAGTAGGTAAGTGATGCCCCTGACTAATTAGTTGAGCGAAATCGGGCTGAGAAGGTTGGCATAAGATAGCGTAGTAGGGCCGCGTTTGATGAAACTACAATTCAAAGTAGGTAAGTGATGCCACCGACTAATTAGTTGAGCAAAATCGGGCTTAGAATGCTGGCGTAAGATAGAATATAGCGTGACTAGGCCGCGTTTGATAAAACTACAATTCACAATAGGTAAATGATGCCACCGCCTAATTAGTTGAGCAAAATCGGGCTCAAAGGTTGACATAAGATAGCGCAGCTAGGCCGGGTTTGATAAAACTACAATTCACAGTAGATAAGTGATGCCTCTGACTAATTAGTTGAGCAAAATCGGGCTGAGAAGGTTAGCATAAGATAGCGTCGCTAGGCGTTTGATAAAACTACTATTCACAGTAAATAAGTTATGCCACCGCTTAATTAGTTGAGCAAAATCATGCTTCAAAAGTTGGCATAAGATAGCGTAGCTAGGCCGCGTTTGATAAAACTACAATTCACCGTGATGCCTCCAACTAATTAGTTGAGCAAAATTGGGCTGAGAAGGTTGGCATAAGATAGCGCAGCTAGGCCGCGTTTCATAAAACTACAATTCACAGGAGATAAGTGATGCCTCCAACTAATTAGTTGAGTAAAATCGGGCTGAGAAGGTTGGTATAAGATAGCGCAGCTAGGCCGCGTTTGATAAAACTACAATTCCCAGTAGGTAAGTGATGCCTCCGACTATTTAGTTGAACAAATCGGGCTTAGAAAGCTGGCATAAGATACAGGATAGCGTGGCTAGGTCGTGTTTGATAAAACTACAATTCACAGTAGGTAAGTGCCGCCTACGACATTTTTTTTAATACATCGCTTCTGGCCCCACACTAGGATACCCGGTGTCATGGGAACCAGAAACAACGATCATCACAAACATATAAACATCCAAGACCTGGGTTTTTTTTGTCCCCAGCCGGCATTCAAACTCGGGACCTCTTGCATGGTAGGCAGATACGCTACCGCTACGCCTTAGAGGTCGTCAAAAAAAAATTAGTTAAGGAAAACTGGACTTAGCTATAGGGCTTGAAAGATTGGCATGTGATAGCTAGGTTAGGCAGCGTTTCATAAACCTACAATTTATAGTTTATTATGACAATTCGATATACATTACCTGAGCGATTCTTCCCACAGGATGTGCCTATAAGTGTGGGGTCACTGTTACTTAGGAAGTTATTTTTTTTTTGTCATCTCACCCGTATCTTAAATAATATATATTCTGTAAGCTTCGCAAACACATAATTAAGGGTTTTGAGTGTGGCCTAAAAGAAATTGCTTTTAGTGATAAGTCCGCCAATTGTATCATATTTTGATATATTACATTTCTGTTAGGTACTGTATTTTTTTTGTACTATAAAGAATATTCTATCTATATCATGTACATTGCACACACATATTTTACATGATAAATCATTATATATTTGGTCTCTTTCTTAAATTGACCATGCCGTATGAAAAGATCCCACAAAATCCCACGACACAGTCAAAGCCTGCTGTCGACTGTACGCTATCAGTAACTTATTTTGCCACCAGTACTTGTGCGAGGGTCATCGCTGCCGATGCAGGATTGTGGGCAACTGGGTCAAACTAATTAGTTAAAACTGCCAGAGTCGGTAGTAAATCTTTAAAGCAAACGGTCACTACGGTCACTCGCTTCTATTTCGATGTTGTTACTCGATTCGAGATATTCTCGAAAAAGAATAGAATAGACGTCTATTAGCTTTCTTATCGTACATAAGGTTTACATAATTACATTTTCATCAACAATACTAAAATAAGTAAATTGTTATACTTCTCAGAATAAACCAATTCCCATTTCCAATAAAAAAACGTATTATAGCTAAGTTAATTCATAATAATATACTTCTTACTTATTTATGAATTCTCATTGACTCCGACATTGACGGGTTAAAACAAGGACAAAAGCTCTTGATAGAATTAAACCTATAGATTATGTCTTATACACGTAGTGGGAAGAGGTACTTTTCATTACTCACGCTCTGAAAGTAGGTCTGAAGTTACCTGAGATAAGATAAGAAAATTCTTTATTGTACACAGGAAAAACAGCTAATACAGAACAGTTACAATATACATAGTACAATTGGCGGCTTTTTCGCTAAAAGCAATTTAATAATAATAATAATAAATAAATAAATATTCATGGACATATTACACAGATCTCGTTAGCCTTATACTAAGTACAACTAAATGGCTTGTGTTATAGGTGCTAACTCGACGATAGATTTAATACAATAAATACATAGATAACATCCCAGACCCGAGACAAACTAGAAAAGTTCGTTTCCTAGTTTGACCCGGCCGGGGATCGAACCCGAGACCTCCCGTTTCACAGTCAGCGTGCTAAACCGCTGCGCCACTGAGGCCGACAACAATTTCTTCCAGAAAACCTTACGATGGAAAGATGCCTGAAGAGCGGGTTTAGGGAGAAACTCTTTCAACTGGTTTTATTTATAATAACTGGTTTTCCAAGTACGTGAAATCCATTGCTAAGTAAATAAAATTACGCGTCTTATCACCGGACCTGTCCTTGGACGTAGTGAGTGTTGTGTGTCGACCAACTGCGAAAAACTAAAAGTGACTACCCATAATTGACTGTACTCGCCACTTCAGTCTACCCGAGACCACGGTAACTGTAACGATGCCGAAAAGTCGGGAAATAAGGAAGTTACGTTTTACCTAATAAATAATCGCGATTAAACATGTTTAATATATAACTAATACAGTATAAGTATCGCGAATCATTAGGAATACTAAGTAGATAACTTTTTGTTCTAGTTACCTGTCGAGCACTTTACAAGGTTTGGGCTGTACACACTCACCTGAGAGCCAGCTAGTTTATCTTACATTGCAAGGTTTACAAGACTATCCCTTAGTGCCGACTGTGTGCAACCCTCAATGAACGACAAACTCTCGGATTCAAGGCAGAGCGTGAAATGCCGCTTATGAAAAGAGAATATCTCAAATTTACAGTTTGTTAGCTTTTAGACTACACCTAGAGTAGGCTTCGGTTTTCGCCAAAAGCACACGAGTGTAAAACTACTTCCTGCTCTGTGTAAAACTTTTCTTCACTATTAAAAAGATATGTAAAGCTGTAAGTAACAATACAAAATAAATCTTACCTTATTGCAAAATAATCGGTCTATCCGATAGTAGCCGAGGTACATTCTAAAAGCTAACAGACTGTAGTTCATTCGAGTTGCAAAACCATGGTAGCGCTGCGGTCTAGTTTGCGTGTTATCAGGTCCGTGATGTGTGGCCCATTCATCACTACTGAAGACGTCTTGCAAATAAGACTTACTGCTCGAGCAGTAAGGTACGAAACTAAACAACATCATGGTAGCGAACCGTACATTCTGGTTTATTTAGTTTGATAAAATATTTTGTGCAAGCATGCGCCATTCGTGAACTCTGCTGCTTAAATTTGACGGATACATTTAAAAGTTAGTTAGACCTGTGATTTTCGCAATTAGCCTTCCATGTGTTATTGTACAAAGCAAAGCTGTGTTATTAGTCAACTCCTATCTTTTTCCAGATAGCTAGTAGTGCTTTGAAATCACTGACATAATTGAAAATGTATAAGTTCGATCGATTTCAACCCTGTATGTCCCCACTGTTGAGGCATGGGTCTCTTCCTGCATTGCAGGAAGGTTAGGCCTTACTCCACCCAAACGAACCGAGTGATTGATTCCAATCACTCGGTTCGACTAGGCCACGAGCGCTTCGCGGCCTAGTCGAATTTATAATACTATTTATTAGATTTTATTAAATTCTACTATGCACAGTCTTTGCATCTACGGAATGAGACCGTTTATATACAGTGTCCAATGGCACCTTCAACCACACTAGGTGAATGAAGAAAACTCCTGGACGCTGCAGTACGTGTGACATTGTTTTTTAGATGGTGTACCTATAGGCTTGCCCAGCCATCATTGGGGGGCTCAACTCATAATCCCCACGGTGGGCATGTGGGTTGGGTTCGCAGTTCGGTAGAAATGTACTGCGGAATTGATGCCGATCTGCGAAAAACTGCAGGCAGATGCTGGATGCGGCAAGCGGAAGACAGGGCTCTAAGGCGCTCTTTAGGGGAGGGCAGCACGGAGGGCTATGTACAGCAGTGGACTAATATAGCATGAAGAAGAAAAAGTAGGCTTGCCCAGCACCTATACCATCCGGACAACTTACTCGGTCTAGCCCACAGGAGATACAAGTCAATACAGGCGGAGCCAACCAAACGGCGGATTTTCTTACAATGTTTTCTTTCACAGTTGGCGTGTGGTATTGCTACTAGAAATATGCAGAAGTACTTAAGTTTGAAAGTAATCAAAGTCATGGCTACATGCCCCCGCACTGGGGATTAAGCCTGGGTCTGGGTTCTGGACTCGTTTCGGAATCCAATGTTCTACCAACTAGGCTACCACCATTTGACAGTACATAGTAGGTACTACGTAAGATGTAAGATGTGAAGCGCTCGTGGCATCCTCGTGGCCATTGAAATAAATCACTAAGGTTAAGCAACAACAGGCGCGGTCAGTACTGGAAGGGCGACCATCAAGTGACTACCGCTAGTGACAGTTTTCCGAGCGCCTCCGTGCTTGGCAAGGCACGATAAGCCCTTGGTGCCGGCTGTCGTGTAATGGCAGTAGTTAAACCAAGTCAAAGGCATCACGGGCGGCTGGCTTGACAACTTCTGACAGTAATGCCCGCCGCTGTCATACAATCCTCCACCAACCCGGACTTGGCCCCCGTGGTGGAGTATGGCCCAACCTTCCTGCGATGCAGGAAGAGATCCGTGCCCCAGCAGTGGGGACACACAAAGGATTGATACCATAAGATGACGCAAAGCTGCTTTGCCGGTACCACCCTACAATGAGCCAAACAAACCCTTAAAACAACGTTACTCAATAAAGTACAAGAAAAATACCATCGAACAATCGCATAACATTTCGGGGAGACTCCCCTTGAGGCGCTAATTAACGTTACAAAAACACTTAAGAGGCAGCCCGCCCGGAAAATGTTTTGACAAATATTGCAAAGAAAACTCTCGCAATCAATCAAGGGGCTTTGCCCCCTTAAGACCTGTCAATGAGTGCACAACAAGGATACACAAAAGAACTAGATGCCTTCTACAGAGTATCAATAAATAATATTATCTATATAATCTAATAAAAGCACCTATAGATGCTTCTAGAAATATAACCAGTTTAATTTTTAACCGACTTCAAAAAAGGAGGAGGTTATCAATTCGACGCGTATATTACTTTTTTTTTTTTTTTGCTTCCTTATGATAGTATACTATCATAAGTTATGAGCATATACTAATATAAAATACGAGTCTGTAAAGTTACTCAAAATAAACGAATTATTATAATTATAGGGCCATCCATTCAGATTGTAATTTAAGGCGCTTAGGGGCGCTAACTAGCGCTACCATAGTAATAAAAATCATAAATTGTTTTTTAATGCGTTTTTATCTAAGTGTGAACATGAGAAATCTAAACGACTGTTATATGTAACTATTTTTAGAATCTAATTGTTTAACATTACTTAGATTTAAAAATCATGGTTGCATGTAATATTTTTCTAGTAGTGCAATAAAGTGTTCTCTCTCTACCTATTTAGAACCTGGGATCAAAAATCCAGGTTTTTAATAGAGTTCCGCCAAAAACAGCCGTTTTTAGCGGAAATCGATTATAGTCTTAGGATATTTATACTACATTCTAGGCTGTACGTTCTAAAAATAGTTACCACATATATTAATATTTTTCATGTTAACTTTTTGAAGAAAAAAACGTTTTTAATGCAACTTGCAAGTTGGTCAGGCAACACTTTAATGATAAATTCTTTAACAACTAAATACTTATTTGATGCAATGTCAAAAAACTGATAATCATGGTTACCTATTTTCATCTAACATATTGCGGTGCTTGCTTAATGTACCTATTGTGTTGCTATTATTGTTTGAAATCTAGCAGTCTGTTGCTATAGGTGAAAACCTGTAAATGGTTATATACTTAAAAACCTATTTAGAGGCTAAAAATTTTTCCCATGCCGGGATTCGAACCCGCAACCTCTGGCTATCCGTGCCAGCGCTCTACCAATTGAGCCAATGGGCGACTCACGGCATCAGTGAAATTTCGAACCTCTTTACACTATTCTCTGTATTACGTACAGGCAGCGACATCTGACTTAAGCAAATTGCATTACTTACAGCCCCGACTACCTACTTTGCAGTAAGGTTTAACATCGGAACGATATCACTGTACCCACATGATAATACTAAAGGTTCGAAATTTCACTGATGCCGTGAGTCGCCCATTGGCTCAATTGGTAGAGCGCTGGCACGGATAGCCAGAGGTTGCGGGTTCGAATCCCGGCATGGGTGAAATTTTTAGCCTCTAAATAGGTTTTTAAATTTGTTCCTTAGCACGGGTTAGTGCATTAAAATAAAAATAGTATAATGGTTATTTACTATTTATTTTTAATGCACTAACCCGTGCTAAGGAACAAATTTTAAAAACCTATTTAGAGGCTAAAAATTTTAAATATTGGCACGGATAGCCAGAGGTTGCGGGTTCGAATCCCGGCATGGGTGAAATTTTTAGCCTCTAAATAGGTTTTTAAACTGCAAATGGCTCACTAACTAGTTTATAAGTTTTATATGTGGTTTATCAGCTGTGGGTTTTCCAATGATAAGAAATAAATCAATATAATTTTATTCTATTGCTGGCGCTAGTTGGCGCCCCTAAGTACCTTAAGGACTTATCGACCCGTGACCACGGCAACTATAACGATGACGAAACGTTTTAGAAATACCACTCGCAATTGTGAAGGAAAACTTCGTGAGGAATCCCCAGTGTCTGAAGTGTTAACAAACCTCAGCGTACGTACAATTGCCCAATTATGAGGCTAAGTGCAGTAAGGCGCGGTCAGGTACAGGATGGGTGAGCGTCCCGTGACTACCGCTAGTGGCGTTTTTCCGAGCGCTTCCGTGCTTTGCAAGGCAAGTTAAGCCGTTGGTGCTGGCTGTCATATAATGGCAGTCGTTAAGCTATGTCAGAGGCCTTATGGGCGGCTTGATAACTTCTAACAGTAAGGCCCGCCACTGTCTTACAATCCTCCACCAACCCGGACTTGGTTCCCGTGGTGGAGTATGGCCTAACCTTCCTGCGATGCAGGAAGAGACCCGTGCCCCAGCAGTGGGGACATACAAGGGTTGATAACGAACGAACGAGGTTAAGTGCGAAAATCTCAGGTGTAACTAACAAACTAACCTTCTGTCCCTTTCTCGTTTGTTCAATGAGATTGTTTCCCTAAGGCTATCCTTTTGTGATCGAAAAGCTTTTGTTCTTAATCAGTTGGTTTCTTTTACGTATTTTCAAAACACAAAATCATTTGGTACTAATAAAGCTTGACGTGACATGGCTTCTACAAACTCTAAATATTTCAGAGAAACAATACCTAAAGATTTTAATTCTCAAAGGACACGATGAAATAAAAATTACTTACAGTAAAAACACCTTGTAGGGACTTTTCGCTTGAAAAAAATATTTCTGGAGACAGAGAGAAAGAGATAACAACAGCTGTAAACTAGCGATATAGATATCCACCCTTTTATGTCCCCACTGCTGGGGCAGGGGTCTCTTCCTGCATCGCAGGAAGGTTAGGCCATACTCCACCACGGTGGCCTGTCCGGGACAGTGGCGGGCCTTACTCTCTGACATGGCTTAACGACTGCCATTACATGACAGCCGGCACCAAAGTATAGTAGATAAATTTACGGCCGTTGGATTCCCACTAGGGGCCAATATTTGTACAAATGACCTCAGTCTGGGTGTATATCCGTGTCTGTGATGTCCTAGTCTAGTTACAATAACACAGGGTATCCTAGTTTGGGATCAGCACCTGAAATATGTATTTTTTCTCGTAAACATCTATGCAAAGACGAAATAACTACTGGAGTTTGTCGTACAATTATGTGGCCCAATATCACTGTCACGTATCAGATATCCACTGAAATACGTTATCCACTATATGTGGATACCGTCTTTCATCCGATATATATTACGGTAAGTAAATATTCTGCTTTCGCATACAGATGTATACGTGCAAAGTTACATAATTAAGTCGCTATTTGGTATCAATATATTTTCGATTTAATTATTTATGCGCATGCACGTACCGACTATACTCTTCAAGCAATCCACTCCATCCAAAGGTTGTCTGGAAGAGATCGCTCTTAGCGATAAGACCACCAATTGTATAACATTACTTAGATTTAAGATCTCATGGTTGTACTTTTTTCTGGTTGTGCAATAAAGTGTGGTCATCATCAGGCTATATTAGTCCACTCTGCTGGACATAGCCCTCCCCTTATGAGACACAGAATGTCAGTCTTTAGCTTAAACATAAAATCAAGGAAGCCAAAAGGGGCCAAGACAAAACGCAGTCAGACACTCGGCTCCGGGCTCCCAGAATTGCCTCGGAAGAAAAAAAAACGGGAAAGAGGCTAATCTGCAATAAAGAGTCGAATCGAAGTCGAACGCGGCGCCAGGAAATTAAGGTTTTGCCCTGAAAGGGAGGGGCGTGGCCGCTTCTTCCCGGGCCCTTTGTCCCCTTTCTATAGCGGGACATAAATCCTGCTTGCCAGTCACACGACCGCCCTCAATAGGGCCCATTGTAGGTTGCAGGGACCAACTTTCGCGTGCTTTCGCTTCTTACGCGCCCGCCCGGGAATGCCGATGGGAGAACGTCGTCAAAGTATGTGATAAATAGCGAGTTATTAAAAGCTGTGACCCTCTGTTGGTAACGCGTCTTTGCGTAATTGAAGTCGCCTTACTAGAGGCTAGTTAAGGCGCGACCCATTGACTTTGACGCGACCCGACACCCGTGTAACGCCACCAGTGGACATAAACGATTATGTATTGTTTTATATTATCGTTATTCGTTTAAAAAAGTAGATGTCATTCAAACACAACAACTCTGATAACTATTTCTGGAACCTAAGATCAAATACATAGGACTTCAATCAGTTTCCAGTTAGACCTAGTTCTAAAGCTAATATATTTATTGAGATAAGATAAGATCAGATAAGAATATTTCTTATTGTAAACACCAGAAAATTATTACAGAGACAACAGTTACAATTGGCAGCCTTATTGCTGATAGCAATTTCTTCCAGGCAACTTTGAATTAGAAAGATTGAGATTTATGATGTATTTTTTTTCCAAAAAAGCGTTAGAAAAGAAGATATATTTTTCTTAATTTTTGGCGCTAGTAAGGACCGGGTAGCGCTTAATGATAAAAGTGTATAAAATGGCTGCCTGACAGATATTTTAAGTTTATGTTGCTCAAGGCCCACTTGCGTCAGCCCGGGTTAACTCATGTTAATTTCGCATACGAAATGATCGATTCAACCGGTTAACTCGAGTTAAGAGTTGGAATTCTGAAATAGTTTCACCTACTTTGTAAATATGTGGAAGCCTATTATTGGCTTTTAAAAGTTGTTCATCATCAACTTATGGTTGCAATAAATGATCATCATCATCATTTATTGCAACCATAAGTTCACAGGGTGTTGATATTGTTATAAGTACCATTATGGACAACAACGTTTTGCATAATATTTACAGTTCATTTACACATCTATATAGCGTTTCTTACTTACAAAAATGTTTAAAAAAAAATGAAGCTGTTGGTTCCCCAAATAAACTTAAAATAATAGATAAAATAAATGTGCTAAGCCGGGCTGACCGGGCCTAAGTAAAAAAATAAATATTCATGGACATATTACACAGATCTCGTTAGCCCTATACTAAGTACAACTAAATGACTTGTATTATAGGTACTTATTTAGAGGCTAAAAATTGCACCCATGCCGGGATTTGAACCCGCGACCTCTGGCTATCCGTGCCAGCGCTCTTTCCAACTGAGCCAATGGGTGACTCACCGGTATAAGTGAAATTTCGAACCTCTACACTATTCTCTGTATTACGTATATATTACGTATATATTACGTATTGTATTATAGGTGCTAACTGGACGATAGATTTAATACAATAAATACATAGATAACACCTAAGACCCGAGACAAACTAGAAAAGTTCGTTTCCTAGTTTAACCCGGCCGGGGCTCGAACCCGTGACCTTCGGTTTTACAGTCAGCGTGCCACACCGCTGCGCCACCGAGGCCGTCAAGAGTAAATTATCCTATCATCAACATCATCTTCAGGCTATATTCGTCCACCGCTGTATATAGCCCCACCCTAATGAGCGCCATAGCGTTGACACTTTTGTCAGCGACTATCCCGCGATAAGAGTTAGGCAGGTGTAGGTGATTCATTCGGACCCTTTTGTTGAGTAATTAATTTGCTAGTTAAGGCCCTTAGCACCTCACTGGCTTAATGTGGGGGGGATAAGCGCGGTAGGGTCTTAAGCGGCGGCCGATTGCCGATTGGCCTATCGATAGGTATGTGTGTGATTGGGGATTTCCATTCGTTTAATTTGGGGAAGAAATCTGTTTCGGAGCTCTATACCATTCTATTCCATACAACTGTAATTCTATTCCATACAACTGTAATTCTATTCCATAGAACTGCAATCCTTTTCCATAGAACTGCATATACCTTATTTGATTTGATTATTGAGTTGAGAAGCAACAACATGCGCGGTCTGGTGCAGGATGGGTGATCGTCCGGTGACTACCGCTAGTGGCATTTTTTCCGAGCGTTTCCGTGCTTCGCAAGGCACGTTAAGCCGTTGGTGCTGGCTGTCGTGTAATGGCAGTCCTTAAGCCATGTCAGTGGCCTTATGTCCTGTGCCCCACATACAAGGGATAATATCGATTTGATTATTATTACAAATAAGGACTGCCGTCTGTACTCTAATATCTGTGTAATTTCCAATTTTATGTAAAA
This sequence comes from Yponomeuta sedellus, assembly GCA_934045075.1. Classification (NCBI taxonomy): domain Eukaryota; kingdom Metazoa; phylum Arthropoda; class Insecta; order Lepidoptera; family Yponomeutidae; genus Yponomeuta; species Yponomeuta sedellus. The sequence goes on along the minus strand of OW203746.1, from coordinate 9,316,526 downwards.
TAAAGTGTTCTCTACCTATCTACTTCATTCAATCAAAGAAACAAGTTTATCGGACCCACATAATTTGTCATCGTAATAAAGAAACGTAGCAGAACACGTGTCTAACATTATGTAGGCCTCCAGAAATCCCGCGAATTCCCTATTCCCTAAAAAAGTTGCGGAAACATATAACGAGTAAAGTTTCCCAATTATTGTAGTTCTTGCGACGGACAGAAAAAAACACTGTTACAGGATTTTTCACGATAGAGAATAGTAGTCAACTTGGGATCGAGTTTCTAACACACGCTTCGCTTCGCTTAGTAACTGTTGTTACATTAAAAACAAAAGCCAGAAACCGTCTGAATGTTGAGCATGACATGAGATGCGCGTTCAGTGAAACCGAACCTAATATTGTCAAACTTGCGAATGCAAAGCAATTTAAACCTTCACACTAGTTAACTCCGAGATTTATATATTACTTTACTAGTTACCTAAACGTGCAATTTCTTACATAATAAACATATTTTCGTTCGAATTAGTGTGGTTTTAATTATTTTAAATTAGCTAGGGGTAAACTCAATTCCCATACTTGTTCACAGGGGTAGTGACATTGAAAAGGCTTGGAACGGCGGGAAAGCTTGCTGGAAGGAGGCTAGTTGCTAACGTATGTCATTCAAAAAAATATGTGGTTGTGTGGCGGGTGATACCAATCAATAACAATGTACTTACCAATGCAATTATCAATTTGTTTGATTTGATTGTACATCTACTTCCTTCTATAATGTATGTGAATCTAATGTATGAATTTCCAGTCCATCCAAAGGTTGTCTGGAAGAGATCACTTTTAGTGATAAGGCCGCTATCTGTACTCTTCGGTTTAGAAATATCTGTGTAATCTCCATTTTTCAACAATGAAGGTATCTTAGAACGCATGTTAAGATATCTACATTTCGTTAAATTTATATGCTCAAGAATTTTACTCTTATTCCTATGAACAAATAATTCATATGAACAAAAATTTTATTGCTGAGCCAACTCGCCGTTGAGATTTTTGAAGATTTCTTTCGGCCCGTTGTACCTAATAGTAAAAAGTAACCTAATTTTGTCGTTGAACTTTAAAATTTTCGTTTGAGTCCAAGATAATTAAACTTTGTTTAATTTGTTTTTTTGGGTATTTCGCAACCAGAACCTTTTAGATTGCAAAGAGACGAATTCGAAAGGCTACAATCAGATAAACTCAGACTTTTAAATTATTTCAAAAGAAGGAATCATTTTGAAAAAAAAAAAGGAATTTTATTCGATAGATTAGATTACTTTATTCATAATAATAGTATTGCATGTCAATGTTTCATTATAAAATTAATTAACATTACAATAAAATAAGATAAATTAAATTACATGTCAGTTATTAATTAACTGGATAAAAAAAATCATTAATGTCGTATGGTGTCATCTCGAGAAGACTACGCTTCAGTTTTGTTTTAAACATACTAAGGGCCTGTTTCACAATCTGCAAATAAAGTTCCGAATAAGCTATCCGCAACTTGGGCTGCAGTTTGTTCTAAATTTGAAGCCATAAACAAACACACGCAATATAGGAATATTTATTTAAATTTAGAACAAACGGCAGCCATGCGGATAGCTTATACGGAACTTTATTTGCAGATTGTGAAACAGGCCCTAAGACTCTTGGTTTCAATAATATCGCGCGGCAGCTTATTATATACCTTCGCTCCAAAGACCTTTGTACACTTACTAGTTTTAGTTAGTCGGTGCCTAGGAAGCAATAGCATCTGCACATTTCTAGTAGCTCTCCCAGATATGTCGCCAAGTGTATCCATAGATAGAATCGACAATCAAAAACAGAATTACTCAAATGACGCATAGTTTATACTCGCGGTCGCGTGTCTCCCGACAAGATGGAAACTTAATTCCCAATAAAGGACAACACAATTCACAATTAAAATCTACACTGTCACTGTTCACACATACATATTTGATGTGAAAGCAAGTCTCCCACATAAAACCACCCTCGGTGGGCCTAAATTGATATTAATTGCGTTACAAGCGTGAACATCGGTACCCCGCGTGTTTTTCTTTACAATCAACGAATCGAATAGGGCTTCGGCCGAGACTTGAGCCCTAAATTGGTGTGGGGTACTTTAAAAAGGGAGCATCGCTTAGACACTTTTTTGTCCGACTTCAGATTCGAAGTTTAACTAGGAAGCCGATTCTCGCCCATGCGAATTGAAAGCGTAGGCGAAAAATATTCAAAGGTTTAGACATTTGTGGCATAAAATAAGATAACTCGACAGAGTCAGTGGATATTTATTTTCTCATTCGAATTCAATCTAGCATGGCGTTCGAAATACGGATTTTGGCTGTCGCTCGACTTTTTATGTAGAATTCAAGTCAAGCCTTAAGAGTCGAATTATTTGCTATTGAAGTGAGAATTGACTCCCAGGGCATAGATGCTGCTAGTGCATTGTAGTACAATGACCATTGCATGACCATGGCGATTTAATTTTGTTGCTGTATGAAGAAGAGAAACTATGGGTTTTAAAAGCGAGTATTATTATGCGTCATTTTTGAAAGCGGTTCTTATTTTTTTTTAAATAATCTGTTATTTCGTATTCCTATACTTTCTTGCCGATATGGACGCTGTATAAAGACGCTGTAGATCATATTACATAGATCCAAAGGCCAAAGTTTTTAAAGAGAAATAAAAAATAAGAAATTTTGTCGAAATTTTAGTCTTAAGTGGAGAAAAATAAATAAATTGCGTTGTCGTACTCTATAATATGGCATAGAGCGAGACATAGTTGTGCAATGTGATACTATTATAATATAACGAGCTGAATAACCAATTTATAACCAATGTAACTGTACAAGTAACATGACACGCACACAGATGTAGGGCTCAGCTGTGGCCAAATAACGCCGTACCCTCTTGCACAAATTCAATTTAAACCCTTAAACGAAATAACTAGGTCTCGAGGGGCTCGCGAGAGTTTAGCTAGACTCGAGAGGTGATCGCCGAGTGCTTATTTAGAACTCGGGTATGCCCGTTAATTTGTCTGCGTGAGACTCTAGCGAAAAAACATGAAACAGCGCCTACTTATGGAGTATTCACGAAATCATCATCATCAACCCTTCCTCACCGACGGGAACGGGTCTCTTTCCTGAGGAAGGTATAGGCCATACTCCACAACGGGGGCCAAGTCCGGATTGGTGGAGGCTTGCAAGACTAGTGGTTGGTCTTACTGTCAGAAGTTTTCAAGCCGCCCTAAGGGCTTGAAAACTTCTGATAGTAAGATCTGAATTGGCTTAACGACTGCCGTCTATCGACGTCAGCCGGCACCAACTGCTTGACGTGCCTTGCGAAGCACGGAACCGCTCGGAAAAATGCCGTGTAACGTGTTCTCTTTTTTATATTAATAAATTCATACATACATACTTACGTCGACCAAACAGAGGATGTACTAGCAAAGGGGAATGCAACGACTTACGAACGTTGATGAAGCGAAGGTGATCTATCAGGATCGTGGCAAGTGGCAGTCCCTGATCTCTGCCTACCCCTCTGAGATACAGGGGTGAGGTTATGTATGTACGTATGTACATACATACTTATATACAACCTCCATAAAGAAGAAGAATACCACTATGGTCAATGCCCTTAGTGAATGCAGATCTTCTGTATCTTATTCCTCTATGCTGGTCGCATGTGCGCCTGTGGTCCGCAACTTATCGTTTTATGGCCTCTACAGATTACGATACGATACGACAGTGTAGTGTAGCGATTATCGTGGGACGAATATTAGGGATTAGCGCAAGATACAATGTGGGGTGGTAACGGGATTAGCAAGTGGTGGAGACATAAAAACATTGATTAAAACCTGAGAGGGTGTGGGGATATTTTGGGTTTGTCTGCAGGAGCTGTGGAAAGTATGTTTGGTGAAGCAAGACAAAGAAAAAAATATACTTGCTTAAAAAGCTATTTAGAGGCTAAAAATTCCACCCATGCCGGGATTCGAACCCGCGACCTCTGGCACGGATAGCCAGAGGTCACGACGGGTGGAATTGTATTATGTTTTGATTAAATAGGTTTTGAAAATTGTCCATAGCACAAGTTAGTGCATTAAAAATAATATAATATAATTGCTTATTATTATTGTGATTGGAATCAATCACTTGGTTAAGCAACAAAAGGCGCGGTCAGGTACAGGATGGGTGAGCGTCACCCTGAACCGATTTCGCTGATTCCTTTTTTTAGGATATTCCTTGAAGTACGAGGATGGTTCTTACGGAGATAAAAAAAAGAAGAATCGACTGTTAGGCGGTACGAATTACGCTGGGTCAGCTAGTATATAATTAAATATGTATAATATCCATGGCACATACAATAAATAGAAGCAGACAGCGACCACGAGGCCGATTCTCGCACATGCAAATTTAAAGCATAGAGTCGTAGACGCAAATATTCGAAGGCTTAGATATTAGTCCCATAAAAATAAGATAACTCAACAGAGTCATTAGACATTTATTTTCTTATTCGGATTCAATGTAGCATTGCGTTCAGAATACAGATTTTGGCTGTCACTCGACTTTTTTCTAAAAATCCCAGTCATAAGCTCTAGAGTCGTATACGACTTATATGCTAAAAGAAGTGAGAATTGGCCCCCAGCTTTGACTACAAGATGGTCATTAGCCGTGGAAACTCTGAGTTCAACTGGGCGTGTAAATCAATGCGGTTAGCCACAACTCGAGTTAGTTATGTATCATCAGTCATTCCCGACTCTGGGCCAAGTTCGGTCCTGGGTGCTAAGTTTGGTGGACTATGATATATTATTGTTTGGGGCCGTGTTACACTTTGACCGCTGATTGTTTGTAACCGGAACCGCTGACTAAAATCAGTATTGCTTAGACGTTAATAATTTCATAGATCAGATAGAATATTCTTTTGTATGTACACCAGGTATTACATAAAAGCCATAAGCAATATAATCGATAGCAACCCTTGGTTGTCCCCACTACTGGGGCACGGGTCTCTTTTTGCATCGCAGGAAGGTTAGGCTATACTCCACCACGGGGCCAAGCAATAACATCGTACATTATAATGGGCATTGTCACATCCTATTTTTTATTCTATTAATCTAAAATACAGACTAATATAAGAAACTAATTTGAATATTTTCTTAATTTTTGATGTAATTATTTTTTGTTTTGTAAATTAAAGTTTTGTAAGTTTGACGTCACCACTGGCATTATGAACTACGTTCATTGAATTTATTCATGATAAAAAAAAACGTTTGACAAATGTTGTTGTTGACGAATTCTATTTTTATATTTGTAGGCAATGGAACTACCGCTTGATGACGTCATTGAAAGAAAAATGAAGTGAACATAATTTTGCGATGTTATACGAGTATATGTATTTACTGTATTAAATCTATCGTCGAGTTAACACTTATAACATAAGTCATTTAGTTGTACTCAGTATAGGGCTAACGAGATCTGTGTAATAATGTAATTAATTTTTTACCAATTTGATTGTCGGAATTTCAGGATTTTATTGGTATTTAGTTTTATTTTGTATGTTATTTTATGGAGCCTCTATATTTTTGTCCCACTGGGCCTTCTCCACTTCAGTCCAAGTTTTCGAATCTGTAAGGGCAGGCAGCGTTTTGAATAACAACAAAAGGACCTTATTTTTTTAATGCTACAAAAGACTTGCAAGAACAGGTAACGTCAACACAACGGTACTGTCACACCGCACGAGAAAATTAAAAAAACTTGTTATCTCTCAGCAAAGCTTCGCAGCCGAAAAACGTAGATAGAGACTCCCTCTACGCGAAAAACGTAATAGACTGAACAGCAAACAACGCCATTGAAAAATCTTATTATAAAACAAAAATCTGACTGTGAAAAAGCATTCTACTGGGTTTTCAGTTTCATAATACTTATACTATTTTTATTTTTAATGCACTAGCCCGTGCTAAGGTCAAATTTAAAAACCTATTTAGAGGCTAAAAGTTTCACCCATGCCGGACCGGATTCGGACCCGCTTGGAAGAGCGCTGGCTCGGATAGCCAGAGGATGCGGGTTCGAATCCCGGCATGGATGAAATTTTAAGCCTCTAAATAGGGTTTTAAATTCATAATACTTGCTTGGACGCGCTCGTGGCATATTGGAACCGAGTAATTGGAATCAATCACTAGGGTTAAGCAACAAAGACGAGGTCAGGTGCTGGATGGGGGACCGCCCCGTGACTACCACTAGTGGTATTTTTTCTGAGCGCTTCCGGGATACGCAAGGTACGTTCAGCCGTAGTGGTCTGTAAGGCTATAAGCCTCTAACATAGCTTAACGTCTGTCATATAACGAATATTTCAGATGCCTTACAGGCGGCTTAATAACTTAGACGGTAAGGCGCGCCACTGTCTTACAATACTCCACCAACCCGGACTTGGTCCCTGTGGTGTAGTATGGTCTTACCTTCCTGCGATGCAGGAAGAGTCGCGTGCCCCAACAGTGGAGACATACCAAGTGTTGATCAAATGATTATTTGGTAGGATTATAGTTAAATGATATGAAAGCTGCTGAAGTCCGCCATTTTGTTTTTTCGTCACATAATACCTTTCATTACTATCTCGATTTACACAAGTGTTAGCAGCACCGGAGGATGTTTTACAAAAGTAATTTATTTTAAATAAATACTGCAATAGCTTTTACATACTAATTACGAAAAGTTAATATTAAGTTTTGGTCCATTCGATCGATGGTCGAATAAAAAATTACCACGACACTGATATACGCTTCGATTTTATGGAAACTTGAACTGGATTTCACAAAAGTACTGTGATTTTTTTTTATGTAGCCTATTATAATTTGAGCGGTGGTAGGGGAGCGGTGTAGAACGCCGGCTTCTCAATCGGGAGGTCGTGGGTTCGAACCCCGGCATGTACCAATGACTGTTTTCTAAGTTATGTACATTTGTGAAATTATCGTAGCAATACTACTCGCTGACGGTGAAGGAAAACATCGTAAGGAAACCCTAGTGTCTGAGGTGTTAGCGTACCTCAGTACAATGGCCCAACTATGAGGCTAAGTGCGGAAATCTCAGGTCTAACTAACTATGTAGCCTATATACCTACTTTCCACTGCACGGCACAGGAGTTCTCTCAGTAAGAGAGAGTATGTGCTTTATTACCACGCGTGCCCACCGCGGACTGGCAATTTCAACTGCCCAAACACTCAGGTTTTCCCGCGATGTTTTCCTTCACAGATAGGGAGTGGTATTGTCACAATATTTTCACAAATGTAACAAAACTTAAAAATGTTAAAATAAAAAATTAAAACCGACGTCTGCACACCGCAAATATACCATATTACCCTGTGACCAATTTCACGCTTTATCTTATGAAACAATTATGCATAATTATAAGTAATGGATAGGCCTCATTAGGCCTTATTGCTGTCCATTGAAGAGTTGTTGGAGTTGTGACGCTATACTCGTACCTAATCAATCAAATTTTTTTTTATCGCAATCGGTTAAGATTTGACGCAGTTATACGAAAACATAGTAAAAAAAAAAGTAATATACGCGTCGACTTGATAACCTCCTCCTTTTTTGAAGTCGGTTAAAAAACAAAGCATTTGGTACATGCCGGGATTCGAGCCCGCGACCTCTAGATTGAAGTGAGATTCACTCAGCTGAAGAAAACTTGGGTCACCATACATAGTACTTGTAGTACGCGCGATAAAAACCTAGACGCCCTTTGTTTTCGGAGACGGACAAAAAGGCCACCAACATTCAAGCTGAAATAATTAACAACAATACACAAATGTTGCGAAGAACTGTCACGGAGGAAACCTAATTATATTTTCCGCCATGCCAGCTCGCTTTCCGCGCTTTGGCATTTTCAAAATGGCGTCCGCGATGCTGTCATTGTGCAGAAAAGAAAAACAGAAGTACTGTCTACTCGAAGCGGTGAGTAGAACAATGGAGTGGGAAACGACAGACCCAGGATCGATTCCCAGTGCGAGTAAGTACCAATGACTTGGTCTTGTAAGTACATTTAGGAAGTTGTAAGTTATGTACATTTGGGAAGTAGCAAGACATACGTTTCGGGGTGATAACTGGCGCCAGCAATGGAAAAAAACATAAATTATTTTATAATACGTTTTTCTTCTTCTTCTTCAGGCTTAATTAGTCCACTGCTGGACATAGCCCTCCCCTAATGGGCGCAAGGTCGTGCCATCATTGAGGGGTAATGCCCATAATCCCCACGCTGGGCATGCGGGTTGGGGATCGCAGTTTGGTGGAATTGTACTGCAGGGGGCGCTGCTGCCCACCCCCCGGTTTGTATCCCTTAGTCGCCTTTTACGACACCCGCGGAAAGAATTTGGGTTGGTGCTATTCTCTAGGCCGACACCACACAGCCAATACGTTTTTATCCAAATATTATAAACTGTGACAACAATTTTTAGAACCTCCAGTCTAGAACCCAGGATCAATAGACTGGAACCTTCATCGATTAAAGGGCTAAAAACGTCTGGTTTGTTTTATACACGCCTAAACAAAGGTTCTAAATTATTTCCGAAAATAAGTTTATGATTTGTAAGGATTCCGAAGACCGTCCTAGACGTGGAAGAGATGTTCTCTCTGAGACGAGGGAGAAAGAAGTAACTTGGTTGGAGCGACCACCCCTAGCCATCAACCGAGATAAATGGAAAGCCCTAGAGTCAAGGAGCAAAGGAGGAGGTTTGTGAAATTTTGTGAAAAATATGTACCATAATCTGATCTATAAGCACTTACGTATACCCGATTGGGCAGCTGAAAGAGGGGGCGGCCTAGGACCACCTGGAAAAGATCAATAGACCGAGAGGCCAAGTCGATCGGCACTAGCTGGCCTGAATTGGAAGCTGCCGCGAACCACCGTCAGAAGTGGAAATATGGTTGAGGCCCTATGCTCCCCTAGGAGTTAAAGGAGCAAAGAAGATGATCTCCATACACCGAACTGTGAACTCTTCTGTCCATTGTAGGTACATCTCTTGTCACCGCTCTCGGCATATTATGAAACCTCGCCACGTCGCGACAGGCTCTAAGCCTCGAAGCCTCCTTTTATTTATATTTAGAACGCAAAAATAATGAAAGACAGCTCTTGGAGAATTTAAAACATTTTCCGCCTTTCAGTGTTGCAAGAGCTACATAATTAGACGTGGTATAATATGTGACTGATGTCCGTCCGTGTAACTCTTTTTTTTAAACGTTAGCAGCTACCCTCACCTCATCGCTTACCACTCGCTAACTGCGAAGGAAAACATCATGAGGAAACCTACTCAGGTTTCCTCACGATGTTTTCCTTTCCACGCCGAGGTGTTCGAACACCTCAGAGACCCCTCTGAGGTGTTCGAACACCTCGGCGTTTGAAATTGCCAATCCGCGGCGGGCACGTGTGGTAATTAATCCCACTCTCTCTCTCTCTCTGAGAGAAGCCCTGTACCCTGAGGTGGGACGTTAATAGAGTACGTAAAATATTCCATTCGGATCATGTGAATATTTTTCTTGGTTTGATGTGATCCGATTCTGTGATCCGAGTGGACGTGCCCCGTTAATAGGCTAGCAAAAGAAAACAAAAGAAGGAGCTTCCCTCCATTTGCACGCGACGCAATTAATTCGTTATCGTTATCAACCCTTGTATGTCCCCACTGCTGGGGCACGGGTCTCTTCCTCCATCGCAGGAAGGTTAGACCATACTACACCACGGGGGCCAAGTCCGGGTTGGTGGAGGATTGTAAGACAGTGTCGGGCCTTACTGTCAGAAGTTATCAAGCCACCCATAAGACCTCTGACATGGCTTAAAGACTGCCATTAGATTAGATTAGAAAATTCTTTATTGCACAATAAGCATATTTGTACAAAGGCGAGCTTAATACGATATATGATATGATAGCCGGCACCAACGGCTTTACGTGCCTTGCGAAGCACGGAAGCGCTCGGAAAAATGCCACTAGCGGTAGTCACGGGACGCTCACCCATCCTGTACCTGACCGCGCCTGTTGTTGCTTACCCAAGTGATTGATTCCAATGATGAAAATGAAAGACTGATATGGTATTGCCAGCCAGTCTGCAGGGTTTCCTCACGATGTCTAGAGTAAACTCATTTTTAGCTTACACTATTTGTTCATCTTTAATGTAAGCTGCAAGTTTCCCAAAAAAATTAATACATAGCAAATGTATGTATCACATTATTTTACCAAAATAATCTGGAAACTAACGAAATTCACTGCACAGAGTCAATAAACACAGGGTGCTTGGAGCGAGGCGAGAGTCATTGAATGCGTCAACCGCGCCGAATTAATATGTATGAGCTCTCAACCACCCTGTATAAAATGAGCGGGGAACAGGCGTTCTACGTAAAATACGTTTCTGTTATAATAAATCGGCTGGAGTTTTACAGTGCTATTTAGAAAAAAAAAGGTACCCGACGTTTCCGTCGTAAGGTTGTCTGGAGGAAATTGCTTTCAGCAATAAGGCCACCAATTGTACTTTGTATCTTTACATGTTTTATAATAGGTATGTGCTCTGGTGTACAATATAAAAATATTCTTATCTTATCCTCTAAAACACGCCTGAGGGGCAGTCTGTGGCAAAGAGAAACACGTAAACACAGACTATGCGTTTAGTCTGTGTTTACGTGTTTCTCTTTGCCACAGACTAATTAAACTGCGTTCGAGGAATGTTTCACGGAGTCTTTTCTCCGTTTTTTATCGAATCAGTTTCGCGATATTCTGTACAGACGACAGCACAAATTAACCTTTGTAAAATGTAAAGGTTGATTATCTCTTTTTACATTAACTGCACTTAACTTAGTTACGTGACTTTTCAAATAAGATGTGAAGGTTGAAGTGCTACGGACTTTACGATAACACATATTCTCATCATCTTTTAGTCCTACCTGGGTAGGTTGACATTTTATTTGAAAAGTCCTAAGGTTGTCTGGAAGAGGTCGCTTTGAGCAGTACGACCGCCAAATGTTTACTATGTAACTCACGTAAGTATTTCACAATTTTCATGTAGTTTTCATGTTCTTTAATTAAGTATGGTACGCAATATTTTGTTAGCTTCTTTTATTTAATTTAAAAATGTCTATTGCGCATTAATTGTATTTAATTTTCTTATTCATGTACGCTTAGTGAATTCAGATCAAACATGATCCAATTAGGGTCAACATCATACATACCCGAAAATGAATCCTAATATCTTTATTGTAACTTTGGTTTCAATAGGTTAATCGCGCCAACTTGTAGTCCGTAAATCTCACGTGATATGTGATGTGATTTTTGTGTTTTTCAGTTATTGGATTCACACTGTTGCTTGATTTATTGTAAATTTTGTATATATTTCTAAAGTGTGCGTCTGTTGAAAAACCTAATAAATAAATATATATATAAATTTGCTTCTTTTTTCTCTGTTTGTTTGTAATGCAATGTAAACTTTGTGCATCTGTTAATGTTTTGTTTTGTTTTGTGAATTCGTTATGTTTTCAGCACTGTGCCGTTAAATAAATTATTTCTCTCTCTCTCTCTCTCTCTCAATAGAACGTTCTAGTCAAATCAAATCCATATTTCTATACAACATTTCCAAAGAATGCCATCTCCTTACCCCCTACGAACAATCCCCAACTAATTAGCACTCAATATAAATGCATCCTGCTCCTAATGCACCATTAGGTCCCCTCCTGCCAGCGCGATACAATTGTTTCTACGATTTGGGAGACATTTTTGGGGGACAAAGCGTCCCCCTGGCCGTAAAAATGGAATCGTCATTCGCATTATGGTAAAGATTTAGGCTGGTCGGTCTTGTTATATTGCTCCACTTATTGTTGATTTTAGAGTAATGGTTTTTATAGTCTGTGTTGCTGTTTTGGTTAGCAAATTGAATAACGAACTTTTTCAACTAAAACTTTTACATTATAAATAATATTCTTTGCAAACTGCAAACCATTAATTTGAAGTATTATTACATAGCATTAAAAAGTGAAAATTAATTTGCTAAATTCCGCCAAAAATTCCACAAGCGCCAATCGGAATTTAGCAAAGTAATTTTCACGTTTTAATGCTATTATGGATTCCCGCAAAGTAACGCCTGATTCTATGCAGTATTATTACATAACATTGTTACTAACTAACGCGAACTTATCTCTAAGAGAAATCTCTTTCAGTCAATAGAGGGTATTTAAAAGAAATAATAGGAAGAAGGGAGAAACATAACTAAATAAATAAGTAATAATAAGATAATATACTTACATTGAAATATATGCTTATATATACACGAACATCCTAACTATGACGGGTTAGAAAGATAGTGGTCTATTAATCTCTTCTTGAATGATGTTATACAAGGGCTCTCTTGAATATGGTTAACATTATTAATTATTATTTGTACCTAGCCTGAAATAAATGACTATTACTTTTTATTATTACTAACTCAATTCCGGAATCACATACCTACTACCTACTCGTATGCTACACTGTTCATAGCACTAGCAGTTACGTCCTACTAAATTATTAAAATAAAATATTGTATGGAACCAGGCGTTACTTTGCGGAAATCCATAATAGCGTTATAAAGTGAAAATTACTTTGCTAAATTCCGCCAAAAATCCGCACAGTGCGGTTAGTTAATGCACCGCCCTCCCTCCCAATTTTTCGAGCAGAAGCAAGACACGAACACACCACCACCAACACCAATATTTGTGTGAGAAAACACGCGACGCGTTTCGCCTCTAACACGAGGCATCCTCAGGCTCACAAGTGAATTGAAATAAAAAGTAATTAAACACGAATTTAATTATTTCTGTATTATATTCAAATTCGGAGCCAGTTATAATAAATGATAGTCCAACAGCGCCGAGTCGAATGGGATTCGCTGCAGTACTGCTCCAAAACAATATTTCCTTACGAATTCGTATGGAAGAATACTCGGATACTTAGAAGTTGAAATTGGCAATCTTCAGTGGTGATTTAGCCCACAATTTCACTCTCTGAGAGAAGCTTATAGCTAGTAGGAACACACATACTACTTATGCTATAATATTCACAGCACTAGCACATACACCATATTGCTAAACACGAATTAAATGAAATTTAAATTCAGAACGAGTCACTAAATAAATTATCATACAAAGGAAGAATACTCAGGTACTTAGAAGTTAAAATTAGTAATCTTCAGTGGTTATAAATAATCATAAAGTCCACACTATCTTTCTCTGAGAGAAGCTTATAGCCACTGTGAATACACATACTAGTTGTGCTATACTATTCACAGCACTAGCACATACGCCATAATGCTAAACACGAATAAAATGAAATTTAAATTCAGAACGAGTCACTAAATAAATTATCATACAAAGGAAGAATACTCAGGTACTTAGAAGTTAAAATTAGTAATCTTCAGTGGTTATAAATAATCATAAAGTCCACACAATTTTTCTCTGAGAGAAGCTTATAGCCACTGTGAATACACATACTAGTTGTGCTATACTATTCACAGCACTAGCACATACGCCATAATGCTAAACACGAATAAAATGAAATTTTAATTCAGAACCAGTCACAATAAATAATGTACATCATTATTTGTATGTGTGTCTTTAGGGTTAGTATAATTATTTTCTTAATTAAGCATATTTTATTCGAATGTATCTGAAATATTTTGATTTATTAGTACATCTACTTCCTTCTCCAATAAATTGCTCCAGTCCATCCAAAGGTTATCTGGAAGAGATTACTTTTATTGATAAGGCCGCCATTTGTACTCTTAGGTTAAGAAATATCTGTGTAATTTCCTTTTTCATGTACAATAAAGTATTCTCTATCTATCTAATAAATTATACATTGGCGCCGAGTCGAATTGGATTCGATGTAGTACTACTCTAAAACAAATTTTCCTCACGTATTCGTATGGGAAGAATACTCAGGTAGTTAGAAGTTAAAATTGGCGATCCTGAGTGGCAATTTAGTCTACACTATCTTTCTCTGAGCGAAAGTCATGGCTAGTGGGTAGATGCCTACTATCTTTTTGCTATACTGTTCACAGCACTAGCACTTACGTCGTACTGTTAAACACGAATTAAATGAAATTCAAATTCGGAGCCAGTCACAATAAATGATCGTCCAACAGCGCCGAGTCGAATTGGATTCGCTGTAGTACTGCTCTAAAGTTTATTAGACTAACGACTGCGGTACTCACTCCAGCCGGTGTGGGGTCCAAGTCATAAACTGGCGACAATTTGCAATGAAGACGGGTTTTCACGATCTTTGTACGCTCGAACATTGACCTATTTTATTTAAGGCGAAATGGAATGAGAGTCATGGTTTTTTGTTTTATAGTACGTTTTTATTTTCGAAAAGGAAACATCAATAACCTTAATATTTGTGATATTTTTTCGAACATACAGCCTAGAACCTAGTATCAACCTCCTAGGACTTAAATTGATTTCTGCCAAAAACGGTCGCTTTTAGCGGAAACGATTAAAGTCCTAGATCACCGGCGTCGTTCTTGCAAAGGCTTCATCAAAGGTCAACATCTAAATTTCACTATAAGCATGTACATAAGCATTAGTACAGAGGACACACCTTCTTTTTATTAAACGCTTACTGTTGGCTTGACAACACCTTGAGTCAAATCATATTCGAAAACCCTATAACTTGGGCCAGTCCCCAAAATAGCTAGGTAATGCTCTAATGAAAGGTTCGTCGGTCAAGCGCGGGGGTGGCATAAAACTTCCATTAGCAGCGAATGCATTTATATTCACGACTAATTACGCTTTCCAAGGGCAGACAGAGATTACATTAGGAGCACAGAAGACTAATTTCAGTAAAAACGTGATAGTTGAAGGCATCGACTGACAAATCGAGATGTTTTCATATTATTCAATGCACTTTTCTCCATAAGAAAAAAAAATAAAAGTCAATTGTTATACTGGGGTTAAACAACAGGATGGGACCATCCCGTAGCCACCGCCAGTGGCAATTTTTCCGAGCGCTTCCGCGCTTCGCAAGGCACGTTGAGCCGTTGGTGCCGGTTGTCATGAAATGGCAGTCGTCAAACCATGTCAGACGCCTTATGGGCGGATTGATAACTTCTGACAGTAAGGCCCGCCACTGTGCAATCCTCACCAACCCGGACTTGGCCTCCTTGGTGAAGTATGCCCTAACCTTCCTGCGATGCCAGAAGAGACCCGTGCCCCATCAGTGGGGACACACAAAAGGTTTAATTATGTTATAATTTATCCATATCAGATTTTTATGCACGAATGCATAAATGAAGGGTGTCATGCTATATGTTACAAGACTAATGTTACAAGACTAGTGTTAAGACAATAATGTTACAAACATAGGATTCATGTTTGTCCATTTCTTCATTCCACCATAAGTTCTAGGTCCTGGAACCAATCTTAAAATTTGTAGTATTTTAGCACTTTAACACATAATTTGACCATAGTTAATTTTGCTTATTCGGGATGAGTTTGGAATAGAACGTTTAATTATTCGGTAACTAAATGAAATCCGTAGAAATAGAACCGATATAATATGCAACAGTGAATTAAGATTATAACAATGTAGCTATGTAAAGTACAAACTAAACAACAAACAAGAAATGGGCAGTGGTATGCTTAACTGTTTAATTGCTTAACTGTTTAATTTGTTGTTTCAATAATCCTGCATTTGATTCAGAAGTGTTTTTGAACGAATGTGCAGATCGAAAAGTAGAGAAATTTATTCTAGGGCATGCACGAAATAACTATAAATAATAACAATCACTTTGTTCTGGCGCCCGTTTGATAGAAGTACAATATATTAATGGTTTACGCTGACAACACGATGTACATTGCGAAGTCAATAAGTCGATAAATGGACATTGTATCCATAGACAATGTTTGGGGTGAAAGAAACTGAGCCCGTACAGCCTATTTTATTTTAATTTTATTTACTATATTGAGACACAGATAGAAACACGAGTTTGCGTTTACATCTATAAAGTCTTTAATTCAAAGATCGGATTGGTGGTATATATGATACGAAGCTTAAGCATTGTTTTTAAAAGTATATCGATTTCCATATCCGAAAATAAATATTGACAATGGATACCTATATCGGAAAAAATAAAAGAGTCGATTGATAATTCTCTAAAAATATCGATATTTTTAACCAAGCCTCCGCTGCCCTAAAGTAAAAATCCACAATCGCCATGCACAAACAGACCTTCTGTCTTAATTAGGTTCAACATGCATTCGAGATACTCGGAAAAAATTAAATCTCCAATTTCATATCGATAATTCTCTGAAAGAATATCGATATTTTTTAACCAGCCCCGGTTACAGTCGGCTAAAAATCCTCAATTGAATTGCACAAGAGACCTTCTGCCTATAATTTGGTTCAACATGCATTTGAGGGGCAAAGTCACTTTCGTTGTCAATCGATTGTGGTAGTTACTTTCGGTTTATAGAAGGGTTCTCAAAAGCGCTTTTTGGTAAAAGTGGGTCTTTGTGCCTAGTTTAAAACCTTCCCACCCTCACACTTTTCACGATTTGGGATCGGACCGTCAGGGGAAGGGCGTCGATACCTTTTCAGCTTGTATGACCTTTTTAGGGCAAAGTTCTAGGCCTTTATTCGCTGAAACAGAAGGCTAGGGGACACAATAACCTTTTAGCTACCTATTTATAAACAGAACAATCTACCCGAGGTGTAAGGTATCAATACAATGGCCAATATTAATCTATTGTCAAACACTCGGCAAACAGCGAGAATTTAATCAAAACTTTCATGTCAACAAACTGGAAGGTGCAGAAGTATCTGCGTATTTCAAAATTAAGTTATTTTTATACCCTGAAATAAGAGAGTAACAAGGGTGGTGAGTCTTTAAAATTCATAATTGTTCAAAAGTCATTCGATATCAACCCTTGTATGTCCCCACTGCTGGGACACGGGTTTATTCCTGCATTGCAGGAAGGTTAGGCCATACTCCACCACGGGGCCAAGTCCGGGATGGTGGAGGATTGTAAGACAGCGGCGGGCCTTACTGTCAGAAGTTATCAATCCGCCTATAAGGCTTTTGACATGGCTTAACGACTGCCATTACATGACATCCAACACCATCGGCTTCGTGTGCCTTACGGAGCACAGAAGCGCTCGGAACAATGCCACTTGCGGTTCACAAGACAGTCACCTACCCTGTACCTGACCGCGCCTGTTGTTGCTTAAATGTGATTGATTCCAAGATTATCAAGATTACATTTATTTGACTAGCTTAATAAATGTATTATAGACCTAAATTTCGTAGGTGGTAGTGAGGATGGAACTAAACCTCTGTCACCTTCTTTCGACGTCAACAGAGTGGTAAATACGGAGTCTTTCACAGCGTTATGAAAGGCGCGAAATTTATAGGCCTTCGTCTGTAGAAGGAATGATTAATTCAACGCTTTGTTTTGCGTTTTATTAAAATTGCCTTTTTCCAACGCGACAGGGGACTTTGATGAGTTCTGTTTTGAATAATCATTCCTCAGTCCATCGCGACACTATGAATGACAATTCAAATGAAAATCGGTGGGTCGTTGGCATTTGCGCCGTTATCATAGACATAGAGAACTTATTTTATAGTTATATAAACGAAGGCGAAAGCGTCTTGAAAGGCGAAACAACGAACTTGTTTTTACATAAGTTAACACTTATGTAAAAACAAGTTAACACCACCAATCTGCGATCCCCAACCCGCATGCCCAGCGTGGGGATTATGGGCATTAACCCCCAATGATGGTATAAGACAGGGCGCTATGGCCATCATTAGGGGAGGGCTATGTCCAGCAGTGGACTACATAATATAGCCTGAAGAAGAAGAAAGGTATGCAAGTGTATTGTTATTATTAAGTAGGTATAATTATGTGTCAATGTTCAAATTTGCTAGCTCCCCATTTTTCTAATTTCCTTAAGCAGCTATCCATTGTAAGGTTGTCTGGAAAATAACACTCTTAGTAAGAAGGCTATTTACTATGTACTACGCCATGTACTATGTACCTTTGCAAATATTTTGTATTTATTGTTTTCTTTCGAGTGTACAATAAACAATATTCTTCTGTTATCTCTCTTCGAAGTTGACCATCTATTGAATCCCTTCAACATTCCGACTAAGCACTATGAAAATATTGATTAACCATTTGTGGCTGAGACTGCTCCGACCTGTCGAAAGGTCGCTCTAAGTAGACACACCTAAATAAACAGACGGATCCTGATCAAATTAGTTCTATAGTAGTACAGTCAGATGCCTAAAGACATATTTGTACCACTGGATGGCAAAATCCTACTTATATTATAAACGCGAAAGATTGTAAGTATGGATGGATGTTTCTTAGGGCGAGATAAATAGTCGTTGCTTAGCCCAAGTCAATACTCATGCTTCCCTAAGCATTACTTCAGGCTAACTTAGCTAAGTATCAATGCGTTACTAAAATATACGTTTGCTTAGCTAAGCATGTTCTTAGGCCAATACTAAGAATTAGTCCGGGTTTCGCGACTTAGAGAGTGCCTAAGTACTGTGTATGATAGACAAATCGATTCTTAAGCAAGTGCTTTCGCTAAGACTCGTTCTTAGAAGCGACTATTTATCTCGCCCTTACTCTTTCAATTGAAAACTACTGAATGGATTTTTATGAAACTTTACAATAATATAGCTTATACATCAGAATAACACATAGGAATTAATTTATGGGGTATTGTGTGAATTGTCCAAAATATGGCGATAAGTGTCGAAAGTAGGAAAAAATCTGCGAGCTATTGGCATGCGCTGCAAAAACCTTTTTTTACGCTATGAAGCTAGTCGAAATACTAATCCTGCGTAGACGAAGTCGTGGCTACCAACTAGTGATAATATAAGGTCAACAAATAATATTCCTCATCAACCCTTTGTATGTCCCTACTGCTGGGGCACAGGTTTATTCCTGCATCGCAGGAAAGTTGTCCTTTCTAATTTTTAATCACATAACCGCGGCTTTAAAACCATCCAAATATCACCATGTAATTATAGGACGTAATCGTCTTAAGTACAATTTATGGCCAAGTTTGATTTTTAACCATGATAAAAATCTGCGGCTAAGCGTACGAAATAATTCGATTAAATTTGAGCTTTACTGTGATTGCTGAACCGTGTCATCAAACAAGATTACCCGCTCTAGTGATACCTGCCCTTATCGTTATCAGAATTGAAATGTTAAAAAAAAACTTGCAATAAAACTCAATTCAGTCCAGTCAGCAAATCATTCCATGCTTTTCGCATGTAGTCTTTTGCTGCCTCTTTGACGAGGGGAGTCTCTAAAATGCATAGTTGTTCAATACATTCATATTATTCCGATAATGATCGTTTCATTCACACTACCGCTAGTCTAATGGTAAACCCTCGAGATATGCCCTAGCCGCGAAATAAGTCCGGTACCGCTGTCGCCACTTTTGAATATGTGTGCGTTTTCATCACATGCACAATATTGTAAATATAAGGTTCACGCAAACGTCTGTCCAGTCATTTACCAGCGTTCTAATCTTTTAATTGGTTCGCACACAATGAAAAACAATTGTAAGAATACACTCTTACACGGAAACAACAGCGTCGGTGAACTCCTTAGGGATGGAACACTTGTATCAAATAATACATCTATCGATAAAATTGTCCGATGAGAGGTTATTCATTTATTAACAGTATACTTCGTGTTGGGATGATACAAAAAAACAGAGCATGTTAAATTTACAAAAACAATATTATTAAAACAAATAATCCTATTTTAATTTACTGTCCTGTGAAATGTAAATATTTATTAAGTACGTGTCTTTTTAACAGTATTTGTGGCTTCAGTATATGATAAAGATGCAAACTTGGCTTTCTACTGATATATAATTTGATTATTTTGATAATGATGATGACCCCTGTACTGTATACTAATACGATAAGTTAAAAATGTTTATATGTTAAATTTGTTGAACAGAACACCACTGAAGCATACTTGGTAGTGACGCTGTCCAGAAAGCTAGGTCTTCTGGGTTTGAATCCTGGTAATGGAAAGAACTAATATTTGTGTGAAGAGCATGTCCACGGTCAGGGACGCATTTGTACCTGGACCTTGGATATTTCTTTGTATTTTATTTAGTATTTGAATCCCAATGTAACGTGAAATGCACTTACATTACCATTTACAAATTGGCTTATATTGGTAAGTTTGTTAGGACTCTGTAAAGCAGTTTTTGTTGGGTGAAAGAATGAAGTGCTGACTTTTTAATAGTACAGTAGCAATTACTTTCTCATTCTCTCAAAATAATTCACCCAGCTATATAAAAAATAGAACAAACACATGTGTAAACTCGAAAAACAACCATTTTTCTGAAGTTATTATCACTTGTCTGCGTAACAGCGATATATTGGAAATCAGTAGCCACGTTTGGATTATAAGGATTAACTAAATAATATGTTTATGGCTGTCATTGAAATGTATCATGGGCCTGTAAATAAAGTAACTTCCTAATTAAAAATACAGTAAATAGTAAGAACTTTTATAAGCTTGTCTAAAAAAATTTCAATGAAACTTTCGAAACATATATAGATTAAAAAAATAAAATCAGCATCAGACTGAAATCCTACGGAGAATATTTTCATTATCGCCATCATTCAGCCACAAGATATCCACTGCTGGACATAGGCCTCCTCCATGGATTTCCAAAAAGACCAGTTGAAAGCGGCTTACATCCAGCGTCTTCCTTCGACTAGGATGAGATCTTCTCTCCATCTTGTCGTCCGACGCTGCACTTGCCGATATGACATATAAGCAAGTACCGACATACCATATTGTGGTCTCCATTCGAGAACTTGTCGGATCTAAAATGGTAAATAAATTATCAAAATACTGAAAATGCTTTATTTAACTTGTTTTTCATTACATAATCGAATTTCATTTATAACATAACGCACATAAATAATTAAATATGATTTAAATTAAGTATGATTTAGTACCACAACCACATCACCTGATTTGTTTCTTTAGAAACACTTTCTTTTGGAGAGTTATGCGTCGTCCATATGAAATGAAGATTAAAATAAAGTGATAATTGAATATTCTAAACCATGTAAAATTTTATCGTGATTTTAAATATACTGGTACCTCAGCCTTTAAAGAACTCGTTATTACTGGTATTTTCAAAGTAGGAACTACCCACGGAAATATTTTTTCCCCCACTTTAGCATCTGGAAACACTTCTCTGTAAAATAGATGGAGCAAATGATATATTTGAGAGGAAATCAGTTATACCCTCTGTATTTTGATCCATTTTTCTTTCGTATTTTTCTTTATCTTTATTAGAAACTCTTTGAAATACATGATCGAAGCTAGGCCTGTTTTTAATAAGGCAAAATCCTTCTACTAAAATAAAAGCTTCCTTAGCAACGCAAGCTGAAGTCTACGCAGATGGAGTCGCGGGCAATAGTCGACGATAAGACTAGATACCTAGTCTTACAATAATTGGTTCTAGTAATTTCGGAAGTCTGGACGAACGATTATAAATGCCTCAATAATATCGATACTTAATCAGTCTGAAGAAAGGAACTACCCCATCACTATGTCTCCAGCTGACCTACTGGTGAATTTGACATTTCGCGGCAAATACATGCGGCCGTACCTCGAAACATCGCATTGAACAATGAACAGTTTTGCGTGACGGTTCACTGCGGGCTGGCTTTTCCTAGTTAGCAAATCTTCACGAAAATGCTATACAGAAACAGCAGTGGAGTAACTACAATGTAATAAATACTTCCCATTTATGTTCTTAGTAATGGGATGCACATTGCACATGTAATTATTATAATTATGATTTTTCGTAGTTTATAAGACGAATATAGTGAGTAAAATAGGTTTACCGGTGAAAAGACACTCCCCTGTATTTGAATAGCATGTATCACAGCGATTTCTGCAGGTAATCACTGCGCAATTAGGCATTTTTCTCAGATGTTACTACGACGGCTGGCGCGAAGCGATTGACGGCCATATTTTAAAGTTTCGCAGAGGTTAGCCCAAATGGGCTAACGTTGGGCGACAGTGCCACGCCCACAAGGCACTTCTCCTTATTTTTGTGTTCTGAGGGTAAACCCGTGCTACTCGGCGCCTGTCGCGATTCGACCTTCTTCGCAAGAGATGCCTATTTAATTTGTGCGGGTTATACCCCTGGAATGACAATGTACTGCTATTGCTTTGTAGATGAGGCACCATATTGAGGCAAACATCAAACATTGTAGTGCTTATTTTATTCTATTGAAAAACTATGTAAGTATTAGATTCTAGGCCTAGGGAGCCAATTCTAACTACATTAGAAAATATGTCGTATACGACTCTAAGGCTTATTATGTCTTGGAATTTTACTTAAAAAGTCGAGCGAAACCTAAAATCTGTATTCTGAACGGCGTGCTAGATTGAATTCGAATGAGAAAATAAATGTATAATGAATGACTCTGTCGAGTTATCTTATCTTATTTTTATTCAACAAATGTCTAAACCTTCGACTGCAATTTGCATGGGCGAGAATGGGCCCCCAGGTCAGCTGTCCATCTCGTGGGTTGGCTGCCCGCACTTCTGCGCCGATCTCTTGGTCTCCAGATCAGCACTTTAACTCCCCATCTTTTGTCTTGTCTACGGCATATATCGCCTGCCCATTTCCATGTCTCGCGGGTAATACAGACGTAAGTTAAGAATGTAGTTAATTACCAATTCAATTACTGTAAGATTCACATTTTAAAAGTATAATTTCATTCCATTGGCTAGTGGCAGTCCCTGTTCTCTGCTTACCCCTCTGGAATAAAGGCGTAAGGTCATGTTATGTTGTTACATTTCATTAGTATGAAGTTTATTGCAGATACATCCATCGATCAATTCACATTTTAAAAAGTATAATTTCATTCCATTGGCAGGAAGCAGTTCCTGTTCTCTGCCTATCCCTGTGGCATAAAGGCCTGAGGTTATGTTATGTTGTTACATTTCATTGATATAAACTTTGACGACCATTGACGGCCTCGGTGGCGCAGCGGTTTGGCACGCTGAATGCAAAACCGAAGGTCTCGGGTTCGATCCCCGGCCGGGTCAAACTAGGAAACGAACATTTCTAGTTTGTCTCGGGTCTCGGATGTGATCTATGTATTTATTGTATTAAATCTATCGTCGAGTTAGCACCTGTAACACAAGTCATTCATTTGCACTTAGTATAGGGCTAACGAGATCTGTGTAATGAATATTTGTATGACATATGTCTATGAATATTTATTATTTATTTAGTTATTATTATAAAGTTTAGTTTCGTATTTCAGATATATCCATTGGCGAATCGAAAGCTCTTCATTTTATCTTAAGTCGATTAAAAAGTTAATTAACTACACAAAAAGCACAAACGTACTCGTACATCACAATGTCGTATCAGTTCCACGCGTACGTTCAAAGTCGGGTGACCAAACATTTGGGAGAAAATCGGACTAAGGGGTTGTTCACACTGGGCGAAAGTGCTTCACAACTCTCACAAATAGTCCGCCTTGCATAATTTATTTTATTTTTTATTTTTATTTAATAGGTAAGCCAACGGCCCTCTTATAAAACACTTTTGCTTAATTAGTATATAACAGTTTCAGCCTTATAAGGTAAAAAGCCTTATAATAATAATAACTTACACACAATACAATCGCTTGTACCTACTGGCCCCAAACTAGGACCTTGCACCCAAACTAAACCTTGTGCCATGGTAACCAGGCAAGGACGTTACAAACATGGCGTACACCCAAACTGAGGCCTTCTGTACAAATCAAGATAAGATAAGAATATTCTTTATTGTACACCAGAGCACATACTACAAAACATGTAAAGATACAGAAATCAAGTACGGCGACCTGTAGTAAGAATCGAACTTATATCCTCTATTTTGGGTAGACAAGAAGCTTAACTGCTAGACTAACGATGCAGTCAAAAGCTAATTAGTTTAAATATGGTTATTTATTACCATAGACGTGTTCTCAGGCTTTCTATGTTATTATTGTTAAGCTTTTATGGTATATGAATAAATGTTTTTCAATTTCCTTTCCACAACGCAGTATCAAATTCATGCCATTTTGCAGGCTAAAACGTAGTGGATGATTTATACCCCGTCTAGTAGCAACTGCAACCTACTTTCGATGGTGGTAGAGTAAATAGATCATTGAGACGATTTAGTGTCTGGGACATACATTTGAATGGAGTAGGCTTGCTCAGTACCAGCAAGCCTACTCCATTCAAATGAAAGGATTGTCCGGTCAACAAGTATTAACTTTCATGCAGGTTAGGCTAATCTTGCCCATTAGCCTAACCTGCATGAAAGTTAATACTTATAGACCGGACAATCCTTTCAGGCTATTGTCTTTTCTATCGATCACACAATATTCCGTCACACACATCTGAGTAATGTACATTTTTATGTACAATAAAGCTTTCTCTATCTATCTATTTTTTATTTTATTTACTTTTATTTACTTGGTTACCATGACCCAACATGAAAACTAAAAGTAAAAATGTAAAAAACAAAATTTCAACTTAATCTACCGCACTGAATGAGAAATAATTTATTTTCCCATTGATATATCTACACTGACCTGCAAAACTAAGTACTACAGAGTTTTAATTTCGTCAAAAAAAATATTTTTTTTTCCATATCATAAATGAAGGTTATCTACTAAGGAGATTTAATACACAAAAATGAACTTATTTTTGAGTGCTTATAATTTCTAAAGTCTTATCTTGTGCACATAAAAAGTTATTGCAATTTTAAAAGTGTGATATCTATTTTTGCAGGCCAGTTTAGTTCACAAATTTTGCTGGCAGAACTAGCTTAATGTGGTGCCACCCTAGGACCACAGTGAACATGTGTGCGGCGCGCGGGCTGTCACGCCTTTGATTAATGAACCCCCTCCCCGCGGGGTATTACACACCTCGAGCCCCCGCCCCTCGCTCGCCCGGTATCAGATCGAAGCTGGTAAGGGTGTGTGCGCAGTGAGCGTTATTGTGGTTTGAATGTTTGAGGTCTTATTTATAAAACCATGATTCCTTGAAGCACTTCCAGAGACATAAGGGGGATTAAATAACCTGCCTCTGAGCAGTGTTTTAGACGAATCGTGTTTTTATAAAATAACTTCATTTATAAATAAAGCTTTAAAAATGGATTCCCTTAGGTGACTGATAAGTATCTAATATGTTTTGAGACTTTGGTACAGTACCTAATAATAATCGGTGTGTTTGAAAACGTTTATATAGATTTAACAGTTAGATTTAATATTTAGCTCAATAAAATAAAAACACTGTTTAAAAACCTATTTAGAGGCTAAAAATTTCACCCATGCCGGGATTCGAACCCGCAACCTCTGGCTATCCGTGCCAGCGCTCTACCAATTGAGCCAATTGGCGACTCACCGGCATCAGTGAAATTTCGAACCTCTTTACACTATTCTCTGTATTACGTACAGGCAGCGACGCTTAAGCAAATTGCATCACTTACAGCCCCGACTACCTACTTTGCAGTTAGGTTTTACATCGGAACGATATCACTGTACCCACATGATTATACTATTTTTATTTTTAATGCACTAACCCGTGCTAAGGACAAATTTAAAAACCTATTTAGAGGCTAAAAATTTCACCCATGCCGGGATTCGAACCCGCAACCTCTGGCTATCCGTGCCAGCGCTCTACCAATTGAGCCAATGGGCGACTCACCGGCATCAGTGAAATTAAGCTAGATGTCGCTGCCTGTACGTAATACAGAGAATAGTGTAAAGAGGTTCGAAATTTCACTGATGCCCTAACCCGTGCTAAGGGTTAGTGCATTAAACATAAAAATAGTATAAAAACACTGTTACCAGAACTATACGCACAAAATCTATTTTTCTAAAGTAGGTACATGAATTTACTCATCTCATTTTAGTCTGTCTAATATTGTTGTAGTATAATCAACCAAACTGAAGAGTTTGTATCGGGTAACCCTCAAAGGGAGACTATCGAGTAAAAGTTTCTGATAACTTACATTGACTGATGTTCATTGACATTCAATTCAATCAGTTTTATCTCTTGTCAAACTGTCGCATCGTCTTATGTTATCGCCTGTCAATTTGTCGTCAGTCACAATTATTAATGTTCATCACGTGAGTTCTTCATCGATTACTGTTGTATTAGTAAATAAACCTTATACTACATATGAAACTTTGTACGCCGTTGATCGTATTCGTACTAAACGAATTGCCTATAAATGTCCCACTGCAGGGCAGAGGCCGTCTCTCAGAGAGAGAGAAAGAGAGAGAGAGTATTGGCTTAATTACCACGCGTTCCCCATCGCAATTGCCAGTGCGGGCATGCACAAATGACTTAGCTTTCTAAGTTACGTATATTTGTAAAGTTATAACACCACTCGCTAACAATGAAGAAAACCATCGTGAGGAAACCCGAGTGTCTGAGGAGTTCAAATACTTCAGCGCTTGAAATTGCCATCGTAAATAATGTAAAATTTTTTTTTTAACTTTATTTTATGATGATTGCAACGTGTGACGTTGCATTAAAATATAAAAAAATATTTAAAAAAGTAATTTATTTTCATTGCGCTAGTTTTCTTTAGTGTTTTTCAACGACAATGTTTTGTGTATGGAAAACGAATTGCTTTTTGAAATGTTATTATACCTTTATGCTTACGAAAGTTTACCTAGATACATGTAAACGAACGTATAAAGACTTCAATTACGATCAGTATGAATGCACCCTAACCAGAGGGTTCAAACTCCTGTATTAATGACGGTTTTCGAAATTTCCTTAATTATGAAGTGGAATCGTTCCGCCACCCTCGTTTATGACTGCTGCATACGCGCCCGAGTGTTAAAAATAATTGAAATCATTAAAATGATAATTATTATTGATCCTTAATCAGCCCCTCGGTTAGTAAAAAACACATACCTACCGGCCTGAAGGTAAATTATAAGGTTTATTATGCTGGCACGCCCTCTCGAAGTTAAGCAGTTCGTAAAGGTATCAATCATTTGGATTTGAGTAAATAAATACGATTAATTTAGCCACTGAATAAACAGGTTGGTCGTCCAAGATACGGGTAACAAAAAAAAAGTTTTTTATATCTTGACACTCTTAATACTAAAAAAATAAGATAAGATAAGAATATTCTTTATTGTATACCGGAAAATTGTAACAGAAACAGCAGATACAGAAGACAAGATACAATTGGTCGTCTTTTTGCTAGTAGCAATTTCTTGCAGGCCACCTCAAATCGGTTCCTCAAACTTTCGAATTTGCAGAAGGAGAAATAGACACGGGTAGTCGGTAAAAACACGAATAATAATAGACATACGTGTACGTAATAATAAACTTACAGTCTGTTAGCTTTTAGAATATACCTCGGGCTCTAGAGTAGGCTTCGGTTTTCGCCGAAAGCACACAAGTGTAATAAATACTACTTCCAGCTCTGTGTAAAACTTTTCTTCACTATTATGAAAAGTTATGTAAAATTAAGTGTCATATTTCTCGTAGTTCCGAAATTTCTATTACACGAATATATTGAATTCTATCCGATAGTATAGCCGAGGTACATTCTAAAAGCTAACAGACTGCACATACTTGAATACTATAAATATAGTACATTACACAACTAGGGTGGTAATACAAAGAAAGGCCGAGATCGCAGAAGTTTGCGGCCCGAGCTGCAAGCGAGGGACGTAAATATGCGATCGAGAGCTTTCTTTATTACCTCCCGTGTTGTGTACATCTTTTTATGTCTACACTTGGCCAGAAAGCGGCTTTTTTCGTACGCGCAGCGTGCGGAAAAAGCCACTTTATTGCCAGGTGTGGCATAAAATATATAAACATACACATAAGTCCTAGTATCGATTACAATTATTTGTATTTCAGTAAACAAAGTAAGTATTTCAGAAGAAATTCTAGAAGATAATATTGCAACAGTTACGTTTTACTGTAGAGCATAGATCATTTTAAGATCAGTCTTTTTATAGCGAACATTATGGGCTTATTTAGTTGGTTCTTGATTTAATTTATGATTTCAAGGTACCTGACACTTCATGTTTTCCTACACATACATATGGTACATTTGACCCCAGAACTGTAACATAACATAACATTTACATACAGGCACATACATTGCTTCTGGCCCCACATTAGGATACCTTGTGTCGTGGCTACCAGAAACAACGACATCACAAACGTGTAAATATCAAAGACCTGGGTTTGTTTTTTTTAGCCGGGGTTCGAACCCGGGACCTCTCGCATGCTAGGCGATGCGCTACCGCTGCGCCACAGAGGTCGTCTTTCGACTTTCATTGTACATGGATTTTTTCTGGGTATATTTCCATCTTTGTGATGTCGTTGCTTGGTTACCACAGCACAAGGTTATCCTGATTTTGGACCAGGACAACTCATTGTGTCCTGTGGAAGGTATTTATAAGATCAACCCTTTACTAGGACATAATTGTCCCCACCGAGGGGCAAGGGTCTCTTCCCTGAGGAAGGAATAGGCAATACTCTACCACGTGGGCAAAGTCCGGATTGGTGGAGGCTTGCAAGACTTGTGGCTGGTCTTACATATAAGATTAGTATGCTTCTAAGATAAGATAAGAATATTCTTCATTGTACACTTTATTGTTTAATTTCAAAGATACCTACGTACATTTGCGAATTTGTAGTCGCAATACCACACGCTAACGGTGAAGGAAAACATCGTGAGGAAACCCGCGGCTTGGTTGGCTCCGCACGTATTGACTAGTCTTTCCTGTGGGCTTGGCCGACTATGCTGTCAGGATGGTATAGATGCTGGGCAAGCCTACACCATCTATAAAACCGTGTCCCAGGCACTACAGCATCGGAGTGGTTTCTTCACCCATCTAGTGTGAGTGAAGATACCACTGGACGCTGCATAAATCATCTCATTAAGTAGATGCAAAAAGGCCAATATTATTATTATTAAACTAAACTCTTTCCTTAAACCCTATCTGAGACTCTTCTAATATTTTTCATGTCTCTTGTAAATACCTACTAAAAAACTATTTCGAATCATTTAACGTTGCGAAGGTCGATGAATATCAAAGTTTTTTTTTTCAAAACTACGCAGAAACTGTGACTTAACATTACAAATAAAGCTAGCTGTCATTTTCAAAATCTAGATCATTTGTATCGTCATCTTCTACACGATCTAGATTTTTATCAACGTTTCTATTAAACTATTGACTGGGGTATTATTACTGGGATTTAGACGAGATTTGAGCAATTTTAGTCCGAAAAATAATTTCATAATACCATGAACTTATTATTCGGACTAAAATTGCTCAAATCTCGTCTAAACCAGGCGCCAGTTCGCAAACTCCGGCCAGGGGTATAATCTGTTGACGATATTCAAGAGGAAAATCTAAATAACGATGAAAATTCAATTTCCCGCCGCACGCAGTAAATTGCGGACATCCTACACAGTCGACGCACACGGCCACCTACGGTCGTGCAAGACCAGGTTCACGTTTGTAAAAAAAATAATACAAAATGACACGTCACAGTGAAATAACGTTAAGAATACTAAGCCCCTGTTTCACAAGGGCTTGTTCTAAATTTAAATAAATTTTCCTATATTGCGTGTGTTTGTTTATGGCTTCAAATTTAGAACAAACGGCAGCCCTCGTTGCGGATAGCTTATCCGGAACTTTATCTGCAGATTGTAAAACAGACCCTAAGAGAACAAAAAATTTAAATATTAACAAGAAAAACGTCAGTACTTTTTTTAAGTAGCCTAATTACGTCCCACTACAGGGCACAGGTCTTCTTTCAAAAAGAGAGAGTGTGGGCTTAATTAATTCCCATGCTCACTGCCGATTGGAATATCAAGCGCTAAGTATTCAGTAAAATATATAATAAAAATACTACGACTAATTGTAGTAAATTGTAACGAAAAGCTTCAGCTTAAGTCTAAACTTAAGCTGAAGCTTTTCGTTATCAACCCTTGTGTGTCCCCACTGCTGAGGCACGGGTATCTTCCTGCGTCGCAGGAAGGTTAGTCCATACTCCACCACGGGGGCCAAGTCCAGGTTGGTGGAGGATTGTAAGACAGTGGCGGGCCTTACTGTCAGAAGTTATCAAGCCGCCCATAAGACCTCTGCCCAGCAGGCCTCATAAGCTGAAGCTTGATTAGTACTAATTTATAATTGACACACATCTAAGTTACATAAAATTGAAGCTCATTTACAGGAAAACACATAGAAAACATAATGATGTACTTGAGAAGAATCATTAATATGTATTATGTTGTTTATGTATACAAATAATATACGTATAAAATAAGTTAGCTATATACAGAGATAGAGCGCTTCGCCAACAAACTGCTTTGCAGTTTGGCGTAATTGTGTAATTGGATAAGGTTTTTTTGTTTTTGTAAAAAAAAATAAAAAAAAAACATAAATTTAAGTTTGATTCTTATCGTAATTCAGTGTTAACGTAGAAAAATTAAAAGGTCTTTAATATGTAAAAAAACAAAGTGATACTAAGTGTGATTTCAGTTTAATAATTCATCATCATCAATCAGTGTATGCATCTTCTTAAAGCTCTTATTGAATGCTACCAGCGTCCTAGGAATTATCCCCAACGGCAGCGGTCTAGACTTCTTAAATAAAAATATTTTTTTAAATATCTGAATACTGTTAACTACATAAGTAATATAGTTGTGACTACGAGTATGCCTACATTTTATGGCGACTTAAATAACTTTGCTAATAAATATTTTCGTTACATTTCTTAAGCTAACAAAAATATGTTACCAAGCATCCAAAATTCCTCCATTTGCTCTCATCCTCCTCCATTTTTGGAATAATATCATAGTAGTCGTCATTATGAGTAAGAAGTTTCCGAATTTCGCCAGACTTTTTATCAAAACAACAACGCGCGTCACTTTTAAAAGAGAACTCTCTATTCCATACCACCGTAGTGGCACCAAACTTTGTTAACCAGTGCTCCAATCAGTGTTGCCATCTCTGAAAATTGCTACTGATTTATTTGTCTGGCCGACATTTACCACTCCCGTACGCATGCTCGCAAAATGAAATAGTTTAAAATGTAAACTCACAAGCGGTAACAGAGCAATGATATCTTGTTCTCGCCATGTGTGGTAACCGAATATATGGTTACCCTACGTCGCCTTTTGGTCTGGATTAAGATTTGTCAAGCAATTTATCAACAGCACAAAGTAAAACAAGAACCTAAGGTTTAAAGTAAGACTCTAAGGTTTGCTGGAAGAAATCTCTTTCAGAGATAAGCTCGCCTTTGTACTATTGTTATGTAAAGTCCCGTTAAATGTTTCGTGTGCAATATGCAATGTGCATTTATAAAAAACCCGACATTATCATCCGTTTTAAGGAATTTTGTTTTTATAAGTCCGTAATTCTTTCTATTCTGGTATTTTTTTTTGGTAACACCGAAAAATTTTTGGTAGCTCCATGGTCACCCTAGCCGGTTTAAGACGGAATTTTGATTTACGAGGTAATTGTGGTGAGACCGCGGTAACCACCCTTCTTGGTTTTTAGTCTTAAATTATGCTCTTATTGGAATCTTAGGTTTTGTATAATTAATAATGAAATGTGCAAGGTCATGCCCGCATTTAGTAGCAAATAGTATCGAGTTGTTTTGGGTTGTTCCAATTAGCTTTATGTTTTAAAGCTAATGCAAAGATAAGAATATTCAAAGCCTTAAGTATTTACGGTTAGTACTCTAAAGTAGATTTCCAGTATTTTTTGTGAACTAAAGTTCAACAGTGTAAGAAATCTGGTAATTGGCATTTGACAGTCAATTATTGTATTGAGGGCAAGTGGTCTACCCTTAAATAATTTTCACGTCTTATCCCATAAATAATCCCGATTACACCCGTTCAATATTATCCCGTTTTTGGATTTTTTAACGCAATTAAACCACGAAGTGATTACTTTTTAAACGAGAAATTGCCTCGCATGAAACATCCTATTAAGCGCCTAAATATGCCACAAATATATAACTATGTTTTCGTTCGTTATCAACCCTTGTATGTCCCCACTGCTGGGGCACGGGTCTCTTTCTGCATCGCAGGAAGGTTAGGCCATACTCCACCAGGGGGGCCAAGTCCGGGTTGGTGGAGGATTGTAAGACAGTGGCGGGCCTTACTGTCAGAAGTTATCAAGCCGCCCAAAAGCCTCTGACATGGCTTAACGACTGCCATTATATGACAGCCGGCACCAACGGCTTAACGTGCCTTGCGAAGCACGGAAGCGCTCGGAAAAATGCCACTAGCTGATAAATAAGTAGGTACAAGCACTTATCTTTACGCCGGTGACAGCGTAAATCGGAGCCGCTTTGAACTGCAAAATTACCTAGAAACAGAGAGAGGAAACATTAAAAACCACGTACAGTTCTACTTTTAAGTGAAAGCCACAAAAATGTGAATAAAACATTCGGCAAAGTTAACACTCCGCCGGAACTAACCAGAAAGTTGCTTTAATTTAAAAAAATGAAACTCTGAAACGGCGAAAATGGAAACACCCTGAAAAAAACCGGTTAAAACCGCATCCTCGGCTTGATGAAAACAGTAAAGTGTAGCTAATTATTATAATTTAGACTAGCAGTGCCCGCTACTTCGTTTGAGTAATCGAATCGGATTAGGGTACAACCCATTCATTTACCCATCCAACCCATATCCATCTTGAACGTCTATTTAATGATATTTTTATGTAGTCTATAAACATCCCATTGCAAGGCACAGGCCTTCTCTCCGAGGGAGTGTGGGCTTAATTACCACTCGTGTCCACTCTCTGTCTGGGAGGAGGCCTGTGGTCTGCATTGAGACGAATAATAGGCACATACGAAAGTAAAACTTATAAGGTCGACACTAAAACATCCATGAAACAGGATTACAGTAGGATTATAACAGAGACGGCTTTAACTCCTTCTCAATTGTGTCTTAGTCTAACTGAATTTTGTAAATAAGACTGTCTAAATATTATTAGGTTTTACCCAATCTCACAGAATCTCCGAAGCAAAATAATTCCAGTAAGTATAGAACATATTTTCAAATTAAATCAATGAATCAAAAGAATATTATTCAGAAAAAACACTGCCATTTGATGAACATTGCAAGTAAAATTAGGTGTCCATTTCAAAATTTACATCATTTTGGAGCAGAAATGGACAAAAAATAAAACTCCAAACTTAGTCTTTTCAAAGTCGTTAATTAACAGAGTTCCCATACTTATTCTAAAACGTAAAAATGAGTTCTAGTCATGCATTACCCTAGTTTTTATTCGAGACACCAATTGTCATCTAATTAATCTTTAATATTGTAGTAGCCCTTTTGGCACGAAGTGAGTTTTACACATTTTCTGGCAAATTTATTATGCCTTCAGGGATCTCATTGTTGAAACGTATACCTACAATTTTCCACGTTGAAGCTAATTAACCCCTACACCGTAGGTGATTCAGTTGAATTTGCTTCGTATCTTGTTACATGAGGATACATCAACGATTTTTCCCAACAATACACCCACGAAAAAGTATCTCTGCATTTTTACAACTTCGTTTTGCGGTTCTCGACGGCTGTAATATTAGATTGAGTCTCACTTACTTGTCGATTTTATGTCTTCCGAATGGATATCGTACTATCGTGGCTTTGTTCTTCATGAGAAGGTATTTTATTGAATAAAGTAAAATATGCGAGAAAGTCTCAGAGCACTTGTATAGGACGCTGACCTCTCGTTCAATAGATCCGGAGGTCATTTATGAAGTTATAAGCAATCATCATCAACCCATTTTTTCTCCACCAGGGGGCACGATTTCTTCCATGAGGAAGGTAGGTATATGCCATACTCCACCACGGGGGCCAAGCCCGGATTGGTGGAGCGAAGTTGATATAAGCCGACTGCCTGGTGTCGAGTATACCCGATTTAACAAATGTCGATAACATTGGCAAAATTTTCGATATTAAAATGAAAATGCCGGTTGATACAGGCAAGTTTAGATGAAACAACCTGACTGTATCTTGTGGCGTTATCCAGGCTCACATTTGGGACCGCTGCTTTTCGAAATTTTTATTGACGATGCCCTACAACTCGTACAACCTTCAAAGGCGCTATGCTACGTGGACGACCTAAATTTATACAAAGAAATAAAATACATTGATGTTTGTTGCAGTCTGACGTCGACAGAATTTTCGAGTGATGTGATATAACTTCATGTCTTGAAACATATCCAAGTGTTAGCTAATAAATTTTACCCGTAAACATCGCCCATTACCACAAACTACACCATAAACGGCACAAGACTCGAAAATGTCGAATCTATTTCAGATTTCGGTGTGAAATTGGACAAATGCGTAAAATTTGTCGTATTCATTGACAAAATCACTTGAACAAAAACACATGAAGATCGTGAGGTTTCGTGATAAAGTATAAGTATTGACAAGGCGGGAAGGTGGACCAGAGCAATAACAAAGCAGTAGCCGGGAACAGGTCGAAGCAATGGTCAGTGGCCAGATCAGCAGCCCAATGTTGCAGACTACGTTGCTGATTCACTGATCAGCCACTCTCACTCTCACTCTCACTTCCACGTAAGGGAGAGTGACTTGACAAGTTTGAGAAAAAAGCCCCTACCTAACCGTGGCTAGCAGTGGGCTGATGATGATGATGATGATGAAGGGCAAGAATGATGTTTCTAAGTTAGTTGCTCTTCAAAAAGACTCAAGACTATATAGGTAGACAAAACGCATGTCACCTTAGCCCAGTTGAATGAAAAGTGTGCTTTTTTAGTACATCTTAATTTAGTACGCTACGGTAGACTGCATAATATAAATGCTTTTGTAATGCCTTGTAATACCAATAAAGTAAGGGCAAAAAGGAATGACGTCACTGACGAGATATCGCGTCTAGTAGAGACTGCTATTGCCCGCGTCTGCACGCATCTCTATAATAAAAGAAAATTGCAATATCGGTGAGCGGAGCAGAGATTTATGGAAAACGGGATACTCTCGTCTTTGTTAGAATATTTCCCTAGTTTGTTGGCAAATAAATTGCGAATATCGACGTTGAATTCGTCGAAAATTAGCAACGTGCAAACGTTTATTTTGAATTCGGTATTCGAGCTACACGATTTTCTAGGCTTTCAAAACCGTTGTTATTTCCCTAATGAAATTGGAGCAGCAAAATATAATTCGTGCCGGTGAAACTAAAAATGTGAAGTAAAACTCGTGGCTGCGTGAGGATGGCCCAGGAAAGAGGGAAGAGGCGTACTTTGGCGAGGCCTAGGTTCAGCAGTGGGCTTGTATAGGCTGATTGATTGAAACAAAGTACTTAGACTCCCCAAGGTTTCGACTCCTCAAGGTTCATCATCATCATCCTGGTAAACCCACTGCTGGGTATACGCCTCTTCATTTCCGCTGCAACCAGCACGCTCTCGCGCTGGTCTCATCCACTGCTTGCCGGCTCCTTTAGATAGGTCATCTGACCATCTGGCTGCTGGTCTGCCCACCAACCGTTCCCCCTCCCACGGCTCCCCGAGGTTTGCTGGAAAAAATCTCTCTAACTTTTGTACGTGTATTTTCTTAAATTTTATTTCTCTTTTGTGTTTTTCGTGTGCGATAAACTATAAATAAATACAAGAATATAAAATACGAAAGTATTGTTTTAAACAGGTACCTGTACTGCTCGACCAAATAACTTCGCATGGACGTATTTCGGGTCCCATTGGTGGAGGACGCAGAATGTGACTTAAGACTTCCCCGGATTTCAATTCAGTCAGATTATAAAAAACATAAAATCAAATTAGATATAAATATATAATTGGAACTTACAAATAAATTAATAGAGAACACTTTATTGCACAGTATTCCACACTAGGATACCCTGTGTCGTGAGAACCAGAAACAACGCCATCACAAATATGTAAACATCCAAAACCCGGGTTTTTTTGTCCCAAGGCGGGTTTCGAAAATGTAATACTAATTAAACAAAATTTTGTTTCCATCTGGGGAAACCCTATTTGGCACGGGGTATGAATACATTGCTTGTTTAGATACAAGCACAGCTATATTAAACTATAATCTAGTCTTGATTCACAGATTAATTGAACTGTATACAGCGTCACAGATTAGGGTATTAATTATACACGTTCACTCTGTCATTTGTTCAAGGCACAAGTGACTGTGCACTCGGTGTAACCTCAATGGCTTTGACAATAGGGTCTATAATAGTAATCGTGGAGTGCTCCACTGTTTGTGGAGATAAATGTTTTGATTCGCTACACACATGGCTTGAAATTACAAGTCGCACATGCGGGAGATTGGCAGATTAGAGGCCCATATGGGACGCCATTTTCTATTACTCTGGTGAAATTAGTTGCACGGAAGAGCAATGGTAAGAAATGCATGAAGCAGCCAGCCCACTGTAGGGCTCAGGGCTTCTCTCAGAGACAGAGAATACGAGAATGGGCTTATTCACCACGCGTGCCCACCGCGTTAAAAATTTCCAAATCAATTAATTAATCAGTTAGAATTTTTTATGTTACTTACATACGCACCTACTGACTATATTCTTCGCGCTATCCCACTCCATCCAAAGGTTGTCTGGAAGAGATCACTTTTAGTGGTAAGGCCGCCGTCTGTACTCTTAGGTTAAGAAATATCCTGTGTAATTTCCTTTTTTACGTGCAATAAAGTGTTCTCTATCTATCTATCAATATGTATTAAGCTGGTCGTTGTGAAGTTGTGATTGCGCCACATTATATTCCCATATTCTCACTCACTTTTTCTGAAAGGACTGAAGCAATACATATAAGAAGGAAGTAAATGTACAAACAAATAGAATTATACATGCTAATAATAATTATATAAGAAAGTAATTATACTAAGTGTAAATAGATTCATGAAAATAATGTATACCATTAAAAACTAATATAAAAATATACAATATATATAAATGCATACATTTATAGGCTTAACAATATATGGACTGGACATAAACAAAACATGTTTTATTGAAACTTGTGGATGTACAATAGGCTATATTTGACAACACTTGACCAGCTGCCCCTGTACCTATATTTTATCGTGATTTTATTACTTTTCAGTCGTAATAAAACTTGAAACGTACACCGCACGGACTTCAAACAGGGTCTACATTTCCAATGCATGGTATATATTTTCGAAAACACATTTCGCTCTAATCTCCCGTGAAAGAGGCGAGCGTTCCAAAGATCAAAAGGCTGCTACTTTCAGGCAATTTCTTCTTAATTTACGTTTAGAAAGGGGTATTATTATTAGGCGAGAACACTGTGGTAAAAAGCGTCCTTAGTAATGGAAAGATAAGTTGTGCATATTTGGAGCGCCAGCAGATTACGGCTCACTGCGGGACACATGGTTTTTCAAAAAGAGAGAGAGAGAAGAGGAGGGGGGGGGGCTTAGACACCACGCGTGCCCACCGTGGACTGACGACTTTACGCGTTGTGGTATCTGAACACCTAGGCAGTATCTGTAGTAAGTCGACACAAAACTTTGAAATCGCAAATGCTCCTTGGCTTCACTTTGCTGTCAATATAAAAAACACCTCCTACCATTATATCACTGTTAACTTAATTACTATCAAGCACCTTACCATATGATTTCTGAAAATTATCAAAAATACTATTGAGCAGCATACATTTTCATTTCTCAAAATTATCAAAAATTACATGAAGCTGAACACCACATTATTTCTCAAAACTATTAAAAATACTATCAAGCACCATACCACTTCATTTCTCAAAATTATCAAAAATACTTTCGAACGGCAACTATATGATTTCTCAAATTATCAAAAATACAGTCACTGACTACTCAAAATTATCAAAAATGATATCAAGCAGCACACAAAATTATTTCTCAAAATTATCAAAAATACAATCAAGCGGATTACCATGATTTCTCAACTTATCACAAATACTATCACGCGGCAAACAATATTGTTTCTCAAAGTTATCAAAAATATTGTTAAGCATTTTGAGGTGAACCAATGTAAAAACACCTAATCCCTTCAAACCTCGGCCAACCAAAACCAATGTCAAACCGCATAGAAATAAGGATCAAAGTTGCTTTGATTGCAGATTTTACTCGACATAACCAAGGCAAGCGAACGAATCCATTCTGTCTGTTTTGATTGATTAGTCAAATGAAAGAACTCAGACGCCACTAAATATCATGGGACAGGGTTCGATCCTGGTGTAGACATACACGGTGAAACACAGAGTGAGGGTGAAGATTGTGTCGATATATTTTTAATAGTAAATATAGAAAATCTTATATAGACGGCCTCTGTAAACCTGTCTGTAAAACCGAAGGTATCGGGTTCGATCCCCGGCCGGGTCAAACGAACTTTTCTAGTTTGTCTTGGATGTTATCTATGTATTTATTGTATTAAGATTATCGTCGAGCTAGCACCTGTAACACAAGTCATTTAGTTGTACTTAGTATAGGGCTAACGAGATCTGTGTAATATGTTCGTGAATAAGATATAAAAAATAAAATAAAAAAAATATTATTTATTATTATTATTAAAAATAACAAAAAATTATAAATTTTTTTTACTTAGATATTTAATTGATTTCTTACATCTATCTCAACAGGACCAGCCGAATACGACAGTACAATCTAAATTATACTGTATCCAGGTTAACTATTTCGAAGTGATATCTATTTAGTTTACAAGGGTCAGGACTGGTCGGTTTAACTGATGATAACGTTTTTTTTTATTTAGAGGCTAAAAATTCCACCCATGCCGGGTTTCAAACCCGCGACCTCTGGCTATCCGTGCCAGCGCTCTATCCAACTGAGCTAATGGGCGACTCACCGGCGTCAGTGAAATTTTGAACCTCTTTACACTATTCTCTGTATTACGTACAGCTGCTTACGTATAGCTGTTACGTACAGCTGAATTCTCTGTATTACGTTACGTACTTAGCACGGGTTAGTGCATTAAAAATAAAAATAGTATAATGATGATAACGACTTTACATTACATTACATAAAGTTACGTCGGTATCGCGAAGGGGCAGGCAGATACCAAGGGCCTTGCCACTTGCCACGATTCTAACAAACCTCGTTTGCTTTATCAACACTCATAATTTATTAGCGAACACTCATTCACTTGCATAAGTAGACGTTTCGGAAGAAACAACCTTCTCTGCCAATCCCTATGGTTTAATTTAGCTCCCTTTGTATTTGTTTTCCGTCTACCCTTTAACGTGGGTTTGCATGCATAAATGAATAATCCAACTTATTGTTTTGCGGTTGACTAGACGCAATTACTGTTGTGTCCGTTTTTTATTTACCCGACCCGAGGGAAAAAGGAAGAGCAATGAATTTGACGTAGGAGGCTAGACTTCGGTCTGTGTATTTGTATACATAACATTCCAGTCAGTCCGGAACTGAGGACTAAGATATCATGCGAAAGAGTATTCTTCTGGGATAAGAACAAGTGATTGTCTTAACAAGTTAGTTATGCCAGAGATTTCCGCACGTAGCTTCATAGTTGGGCCATTATACGTAGCAAGCGCTGAGATATGTTATAACTTCTGACACTAGGGATTTCTCACGATATTTTCTTTCACTGGGGTCAAATCCCGGCATGTAGGTAGTCGTTCCCGGCATTTGCATGTAGTCAAAGTCATTGCATGCAGCAATGACATTCTTCCTAAGTTATGTATATTGGTGAAGTTACAGTAGCATTACCACTGCTACTTAGTCTTGTGAAGAATTTATTACTATAATATTATTTATTGAGGCGGTAGTAGCTCAGTGGGTAGAACAATAGACTCGCAAGCGAGGGACCTAGGTTGAATCCCCAGTGTGAGCATGTATGTACCAATGACATTGTTTAATTTCACGTACATTTGCGAATTTGTGGTCGCAGTACTACACCCTAACCGTAAAAGAAAACATCGTGAGAAAACCCGCAGTTGTAGGCTCCGCACGTATTGACTAGTCTTTCCTGTGGGCTAGGCCGACTAAGCTGTTAGGAGGGTGTAGGTGCTGGGCAAGTCTACACCATCTAAAACTATGTCCCAGGCACTGCAGCATCCAAGAGGTCCCTTCCTAGTGTGAGTGAAGATGCCATTCGACGCTGCATAAATCATCTCATTACGTAGATGCAGAGGCCAATCATTGACCCAAAACATTTCCGTCATCGGGTTTTTCTTTTTAAAATCATGAGTTGGTTGGTCCGAGTCGCGGTTTTAATGTCTCTTTTGGAACAGTTCCGGTTAACATGACATGTCGAGATTAGGTTTTTATGTATGAAAATAAAAAGGGAATATTCCCGTAGGGGAATATAATAATAAAGTTGTTTTTAGCCCAGGTCCAACAAGATTTCTGGGGCTGATTTGAATACTAGAACTTGAATCTTTCGATGTTTGTTACATCGACCTGCATTTATTAGAAGCCCACATATTGGGAACGTCCTGAAATAACAGGTTACTATATTTATTCTAATGTTATGCGGATGAACTCCTAGACACAGACTAGGCAATATACTTCCAATCGACAGCACATTAACCTTTCCACATGTTTTGAACTAAACTTTCGTAAGCACAACACATTGTAGACTTTTAGTCCGGATTTACTTACGGGTGTTGTTATATCGGAAAAGTCCGACCAGGTTTCGCTCCGATTCGCAGAGCTTAATCATGGTTTCCATATTTTGGTTGGATAGTCGTCCGTTATGTAAATGTCCTTACTGCTGCAAACCCTTGTATGCCGTGACTGCTGGGGCTCTTACTCCATCGCAGGAAGGTTACACCTTATTCCACCACGGGGGCCAAGTCCGGGTTAGTGAAGTATAGTACTTAAAACAGTGGTGGGCCTTACTGTCAGAATTAATCAAGGCCTTGGACTTGACTTAACGACTGCCATTACATGACAGCCGGCACCAACGGCTTAACGTGCCCTGCGAAGCACGGAAGCGCTCGGGATTACATAGCAGTGCTTTATTATCTTTACGTACATAAATTGCGTAAGCACTGGATGGATAACAAATAAACTGGAGGTCCGAAATACCTGAAAATCCACTAAATCCCGACATTTCCTTTCAAGCCATATTTCGGCAATGAAGTCAGCTACGTTTCTATATGGGGTTTTCCACACACAAGTAACTTGATCTCCAACAAAGACATTACGTGGCCGAGCCTTAGTACAGTAGGCACCGGCTAAATATCATGTTATTGTAGACTTTTAGTCCGGATCTACTTAGGGGTGTTGTTACATCGGAAAAGTCCGACCAGGTTTCGCTCCGATTCGCAAAGCTTAATCATGGTGAGCAGAGACGGAGCTCGCGTCGTCGGTTGCTCGTCTCACACTGGTGAGACTCGTCTCACACTGGGGTTTTTAAAATGTACTTAGTGAAATTCCCAATTCAGAAATCGGCCATTACATTTATGTCCCGCTGTACTAGCAACAATACAGGGATACAATATTCATTTCATCCATCGTCGGTGGCGACTGGGCTGGTATCGCGTATTTTTTCTATCCGAAATCGATACATGAATTATTCGTGCAACCGTCGGGCAGCTATGGGGTTCCGCAGGAGAGTGATTAGCTGCTGGAACCCCTTTTTTGTTGACCAGGACGGAGTTTTATAAAACTTCAGTCTGTTAGCTTTTAGAATATACCTCGGGCTCTAGAGTAGGCTTCGGTTTTCGCCGAAAGCACACGAGTGTAATACTACTTCCTGCTCTGTACAATTTTTCTTTTTTATTATTTTGAAAAGTTACGTAAAGTTAGTTCCGATATCTCCATTACACGAATATATCCGAATCTATCCGATAGTAGCCCAGGTATATTCTAAAAGCTAACAGACTGTGCAATTGGCAGTTTACTATGACATTATTATATATACTATTTTTATTTTTAATGCACTAACCCGTGCTAAGGAACAAATTTAAAAACCTATTTAGAGGCTAAAAAATTTCTGGCACGGATAGCCAGAGGATGCGGGTTCGAATCCCGGCATGAGTGAAATTTTTAGCCTCTAAATAGGTTTTTAAAGTATTATATATTTTTTTTACTTTTAAGACAAAGAGAAAAATACATAATATAAGATAATATCTCCCATCCTCCGAAGCTGACAAAGTTTATGCGAGGATTGGGTTTTTTTAGTAGTCACTAGCTTAACAAAAATCCACGCTGATCACCTTTTCTCAAGTCATCATAAACTTAATACACCAATTGCCATCTATAAGTATGATAACGTAAAGGATTATTTACATGAGTTTGGAATTAAAGCTAGTACAATGCATGAGTTGTATGTTTTATAATAATTATGTAAAATAATATAATAAATACCTACGGAACCACTAATTGCCACGCAGAAGTCAGGCCACGCACGACTTTTTCCAGATTCCCGTTCCTTTTAATATACGGGACGGAAAGATAAATTGTGGGAGACAAAGGTTTTGATTGATAGCCAAACGCCGTTTAAATGCGGACTGCGCGGGCCGAGGGCCGCGAACAAAACTCGATGTTTTGGAAATAACGTGATGTGAACTCTGCGGAGATTCGAAGTTGTAGGCTGAGGTTATACCGGCCACGTTTGATTAAACTACATTTCACAGTTTATTATGACAATTCCGTGTAGGTACATTGCATCGCGGAGTCTTACTAATTTTTGAGTTAATCGTTTGCCGATATTTGACGATAAGCGTACCTGCGGATGTGGATAATAGTAATATCCACATTTGCTGCGACACTTATCGCAAAATATCGGCAAACGTTTTTGTGATACTAACAACATCAGAAATATAGAGAACATTTTATTGACACACGCCACACGCTACACGCCACACGCCACACGCCACACGCCACACTCCACACTCCACACTACACACTCCACACTCCACACTCCACACTCCACACTCCACTCCACACTCCACACATAAACATTTTGAATCGCTTTCAATCGTTTGCGTGTT
The DNA here is from genome assembly GCA_934045075.1 of Yponomeuta sedellus. NCBI lineage: Eukaryota > Metazoa > Arthropoda > Insecta > Lepidoptera > Yponomeutidae > Yponomeuta > Yponomeuta sedellus. The sequence goes on along the minus strand of OW203746.1, from coordinate 9,273,460 downwards.
GCTGTTTACGTCGTTTAGTGCAGCCTCAGCCTAATTCGATGCGAATTCATTGTATGATTATTATTTTCCGGTTTCTTTTGTTAATGGTCTAGGAGATTAAACCAAGCCCTACAGATTGAAAAGAGAATTAACCTAATGAAAAAGTATAGTTTGCTTTAAGTAGATGTGTAAGACCTGTCTTAAAAGTTCTGTTCTTAATTAGGAGGTAAGATGTAGTCGTAGTGGCGAAGGCTACGAATACATCTCCTATTTGGTTGATAAATAGGAGATATAATCGTAGTTTTGGAGATGTAGCGCTTCTATTTTGATATCAACCCTTGTATGTCCCCACTGCTGGGGCACAGGTCGCTTCCTGAGTCGCAGGAAGGTTAGGACATACTCCATCACGGGGGCCAGTCCGGGTTGGTGGAGGATTGTAAGACAGTGGCTATCCTTACTGTCAGAAGTTATCAAGCCGCCCATGAGGCCTCTGACATGGCTTAACGACTGCCATTACATGACAGCCGGCACCCACGGCTTAACGTGCCTTGCGAAGCACGGAAGCGCCCGGAAAAAATTGACTAGCGGTAGTCACGGCACGGGTTACACTCGGTTCGACTAGGCCACGAGCGCTTCCGTGTGGAGTTTCTGGTCTCCCATCGGACGCGTCCCCAGGTGGCGGATAGGGGAACGCCCTCCAGATATGGGGGGTACCGGCTTCGGCCGGCGCGGACCAAAACCAGGTGGGGGGACGTCTAGTGGCAATCTGCTGCTGGATGTCCGGTGGAGCCCAATTTGGGCTTCGCACTTGGCGGCGGGCCCGGTATGTGCGCATGCGCAGATACCGGGCAGGCTTCGGCCACCGTCGGCAAACCCGGAATCCCACACTGAGTGGGACCGGGGGCTCTCGGGCTGCGAGGAGACAACCTCTATAAAAAACCTCAATCCTCGGCGCTGAGGCACGTGGCGTCGGGGTGCTCGCAAGAGCGGCTGGGGAGTGCATCAGCCACTAGCGGCCAAACCTGCAGGCTTAGTGCTGGCCCTGGATTCTAGCCCCAAAAAGAGCACCCGCGTCGTGTTGGGAAAGCGGCGTGTGTAACCTCCCACAAAAAAAAATATGATGTCGTCGGTAAAAAAATTATTACCCCAGGAGGGTACCTGCTCAGCAGGAGAATCCCTCCCCGGCGCCACTTTGGCGTCGGGCTGCCCCTCGTATTCTGGGGGGGGCAACCACGACTCTCTCTCCTTGAGGCCGGGCGCCTCAAGTGAGCTTAACACTGCCACGGGTAGTTTTGCCGCTCCTGGCGCCACAAGTGGCGTTGGAAGCGGCAAGGTCGTGGCAGACCATGCGGACTTGCGTCCGCGAAGCCCCATCGTATCGGGGATGGGGGGCGTTTACCGCTCTACCCGGTCCCGATCGATGGCAGACCTGGCGCGCCTCGCGGACGCCGATCTGCACGCGGAGGGGAGCCAAACAGGTCAGAAGCAGCGTGGACATGGTGGAATCAGTGTCCAAAGGTTCAAAGAATCTAAAGGGCACATTCCAGAGGCGCCTCAACGACGCTGCGGCATCGATCCGGGAGGCGGCGGAGGCCTTTTATAGCCGCACCGCCTCCGACGAAACGAAGGTGCTGCAGGCGAGTAACGCCCGCCTCCAGAAGGAGGTGGAGGAGCTCCGAAAGGAGATCACCGAGCTGCGGGCGGAGCTTCGGAGACCCCGACAGTCGGTGGGCCCGGCCCCTGCCAACGGCCCGGAAACGGGCGCGAGGTCTCCCTCGAGAGAGGAGGCATTTGGGCGCAGCCTGGTGTCGCAATTTGGGGCGATGCTAAATGCTCGCCTCGCCTCGATCGAGGGCCGGCTCCTCCCGGAGCCCCGTTTGCGGCCGCCGCTCGCCGCGGACGGGAGGGCGAGCCGGACCTCGACCGAGGTTGCGACGCCGGTGCGGGCCCCCCCTGTTAAACCACCCGCAGCCTCGGGTGGGGAGCAGGGAACGGCCCAAAAGGCCGGGGCCCGCCAGTGTGGGCCACCCGCTCCTAGGCCTCCCGCAGGGGGCACGCTGAGGGCGGCGCCGAAAGCCACCCCTAGAGAGCCGCGCCCACTGCCGCCACCGCCGCAATCCATGGGGGAGGCATGGAACGTGGTGGCCCGGCGCGGCCGAAGAAAGAGGCGCCCTACGGTGCCGCTGCCGGCGCAGGCTCCTGCACCAAAACCCCCAGCGGCACCCAAATTGCGCCCCCCTCGCTCGTCAGCCGTCGTGCTGACTTTGCAGCCGAGTGCTGGGGAGCGGGGGGTGACGTACGCCTCGGTACTGGCCGAGGCCAAAGCGCGGGTTGATCTGGCGGCTCTGGGGATCGAGGGCCTCAGATTCCGCACTGGGGCCACTGGTGCCCGCATCTTGGAGGTGCCGGGCACCACCAGTGCGGACAAAGCAGACTCCCTGGCCGCCAAACTCAGAGAGGCCCTCAGGGAGGAAGACGTTCGGGTCTCCAGGCCGACGAAGTGCGCGGAGATGCGCATCGTCGGTCTGGACGACTCGACGTCCAAGGCGGAGGCGGTCGCGGCTGTGGCAAAAGCCGGAGGCTGCACCCCAGATGCAATAAGGTCCGGAGAAGTCAGTCGGGGCCCATCCGGGATGGGCTCCTTGTGGCTGAGCTGCCCCGTCGCGGCCGCCAAGAAGGTACTGGGTGGAGGTCGCCTCCTCGTGGGTTGGACCTCGGTGCAGGTGAAACTGCTCGAGGCCCGACCCATAAGGTGCTTCCGGTGCCTGGAGCACGGTCACGTGGGAGCCAAGTGCCCCGGCACAGACCGCAGCGGGTTGTGTTTCCGCTGCGGGAAGCCGGGGCACAAAGCGGCCCAATGCGCCGCCACTGAGCCGCACTGCATCCTGTGCGCTGCGGCCGGTGGTACGCCGGCGGACCACCCCTTGGGGAGCAAAGCGTGTCCATCCTCGCTCCCCAAGAAGCGGGGTCGTAAAAGGGGGGGGCGGAAGCGCGGCGATGGCCTGAGGGTCCCCTCGCAGCCTTCTCGGCGGCCAGCGCCGCAACAAGAGGATTCCATGGACACTGCGTAATAGATGGCTGTTCCATATCTGCAGGCGAATATCAACCACTGTGCTAGAGCTCAGGACCTGTTGGTCCAGAGCATGGCAGAGTGGTTGATCCAAGTAGCCGTGGTCTCTGAGCCCTACCTGGTTCCCGCCCGGGACAACTGGGTGTCGGACCGGGAGGACTTGGTGGCCATCGTCGCCCGTCCGGCGGCGGGCTCCTGTCCCTTCGACGTCACTGCGAAGGGCAAGGGATGCGTGTTAGCCGTTACGGGCGGCGTTGCAGTTATTGGGGTGTACTTCCCGCCCAGCAGGAGCCTCGCTGACTTCGAGCAAATGCTCGTGGAAGTCGGGGCTCTGATGGGACAAGCACACCCCAACCCCGTGCTAGTCGCGGGGGATTTCAACGCCAAGTCAACGGCGTGGGGATCCCCAGCGACAGATGCGCGGGGGGAGGAGCTCGAAGATTGGGTAGTGTCCATGGGGTTGGTCCTCCTCAACAGGGGATCGGTGGAGACTTGCGTGCGGCAACAGGGCGGGTCAATCGTGGACATCACGTTCGCGAGCCCCGCCCTTGCCCGCCGAGTGACGGGCTGGTGCGTCAGGGAGGATGTGGAGACACTATCGGACCATAGGTATATACGGTTTGATGTCTCCGCACTGCCTGACGCTCCGGCTGCGGATCGCCGGTCCCCGGTTGGCGGGGGTCCGCGCTGGCAGGTGAGGCGGCTGGACCCTGAGGTCACCAGGGAGGCGGCCCTGGTGGAGGCCTGGGTGGCTGGGCCTGATCCCGGGTCGGATGTGGACGACGGAGCGGAGCGGCTCGTCGGTGCCCTCGGCCGCATCTGCGATGCGGCTATGCCGAGGGCAAAGCCGGCGGCTTCGCCGAGTCGCCGGGTGTATTGGTGGCGTGACGAGATTGGCAATCTGCGTCGAGAGTGTGTGGCGGCGCGCCGCCAATACACCCGGTGCAGAAGAAGGAGAACTCGGGATCAGGCCGAACAGGACACCCTGTATGCAACATACAGGGCCGCCTGCAAGAGGCTGCAGGCCGCCATCGCCCAGGCGAAGTCGGCGGCTTGGGAAGAGTGGCTCGAGACTCTGAACGCGGATCCGTGGGGGCGCCCCTACAAGGTGGTCAGGCGGAAGCTTCGCCCCTGGGCTCCCCCACTGACCAGGAGTCTCGAGCCAGACTTCGTCGCGAGGGTCACTTCGGCGCTGTTCCCGCGGAGGGCGGAGTTTAACCCTCCGCAAATGGCACCCTTGCCTCCCTCCGCGGAAGCAGAGCCGGAGGAAGTGCCGCCGGTCTCAGCGGCAGAGCTCGGGGCGGCGATTCTGAAGCTTCGGTCGAAGAACACCGCCCCGGGCCCAGATGGTGTGCCGGGACGCGCCGTGGTACTGGCGATGACGCATCTGGGAGACCTGGCGGTGTCCTTGTTTTCCGCGTGCCTCGTTGAGGGTCGATTCCCGCGACCCTGGAAGACGGGTAGGCTCGTCCTCCTGCGGAAGGACGGCCGCCCGGCCGAATCGCCGTCGGGCTATCGGCCCATCGTGCTGCTCGACGAGGCGGGCAAGCTCTTTGAGCGAGTGCTCGCTGCACGTCTCGTCGAGCATATGACATCGATGGGCCCCGATCTGAACGACGCGCAGTTCGGCTTCCGTCGCGGGCGATCGACAATCGACGCAATCGCGCGGGTGCGAGGCATCGCCGAGGGAGCGGTCTCACGGGGTGGGGTGGTGTTGGCGGTTTCGCTTGATATAGCGAACGCCTTCAACACCCTGCCCTGGGAGACCGTGAAGGAGGCCTTAAGGTGCCACGGCGTGCCCCGGTACTTGAGGAGGGTGATGGCGGACTACTTCGTCGACCGGACCATCACGTATCCGGCCCGGGACGAGTGGTCCGCCTTCGCGATGTCGTGCGGTGTTCCGCAGGGGTCGGTTCTCGGACCTCTCCTGTGGAACATCGGCTACGATTGGGTGCTGCGCGGGGCCAACTTGCGGGGGGTCGGCGTGACATGTTACGCCGACGATACCCTTGTGACGGCCCAGGGCAGCACCCACAGGGAGGCGGCTCTCCTCGGCACGGCGGGTGTTGCCCATGCCGTGCGGAGGATTCGCAGTCTCGGCCTGGAGGTGGCGCTCAATAAGTCCGAGGCCGTGGTCTTCCACGGCCCTCGGAACGCGCCGCCTCCAGGAATGAGCATCGTGGTAGGTGGAACCTCCATCGCCGTCGCTCCGCACATGCGCTATCTGGGTATCGTGCTCGACGGCCGATGGAGGTTCACGGAGCACTTCCGGCGCTTGGCCACCAGGTTGGTGGCCTCGGCCGGAGCGCTGTCGGGGCTGCTCCCCAATATCGGGGGGCCTGGAGGGAGCTGTCGCCGCCTGTACGATGGTGTGGTGCGCTCTATGGCGCTCTACGGAGCGCCAATATGGGCGGACGCCCTAGGGTCCGTGAACCGGACCCTGCTGCGGCGTCCGCAGCGGGTCATGGCAACCCGGCTGGCCCGAGCGTACCGCACCACCTCGTACGAGGCGGCGACGGTGCTGGCCGGTAGCCCTCCGTGGGACCTCGAAGCCGAGGTACTCGCGGAGGTCTACTGGCGCGGCGCGGAGGTTCGCGCCAACGGCGGGATGCCTCTTCCGGAGCAAATCGCGCGGTGGAGAGAGGGAGCCCGCGACGATCTGTTCCGGGAGTGGGAAGAGAGGTTGGCGCGTCCTACCGCCGGCCTCGAGGTGGTGGCCGCCGTTCGGCCCGTCCTTCGGGACTGGGCCGAACGCAGGCACGGCGCCCTGACCTACCGTCTGGCGCAGGTCCTCACCGGGCATGGATGCTTTGGTGTGTACCTGTGCCGGATAGCGGGTCGGGAGCCGTCGACGGCGTGCCACCATTGCGACGCGGCGGAGGACACGGCGCAGCACACGCGCGCCGTGTGCCCCGCATGGGCGGAGCCGCGTGCCGAGCTGGCCGCGGCTATTGGGGCGGACCTCTCGCTGCCGGCGATCGTCAGTGCGATGGTCGGCAGCGAGGAGGCCTGGGAAGCGGTCCTCGCGTTCTGCGAGGCCGTCATGGCGAGGAAAGAGGCGGCGGAGAGGGCGCGAGAGGATGATCCTCTTGCGCTCCCTCTCCGCCGTCGGAGAACCGGGCGCAGACGGCGGGCGTATGCCGACCGTCTGCCGCCATAACGGGGGCCTTCGGGCGGTGGGTCGGGGGGCCCGCCGCTCGACTAAGAGGTCCCGTGCTGGAAGGCGCTCTGCGTGTTCCGGAGTGCCTTCAGCGGAGTAGGGGGGACAAAGGCATCCCCCCGGAGGAGTGCCCGCAAGGGCGCCCGCAGAAGGGGTCGCGGAAGTGTGCGCAAGCGTCCCCGTGGCCCCGTCCTTTGCGGTGCGGAGGAACACCCCAGGAGTTTTAGTCGGTATACCGCCCTTTTCAGGGCGGGGAGTCCGACATAACCACTGTGCTCCCCCGAGCCGGTGGTACCCGTAATTGGGGTTTCTCCTGGGTGAAAAAAAAAAAAAAAAAAAAAAAAAAAAAAAAAGGCCACGAGCGCTTCACTATAGGCGCTCCTATTTGGTTGATACCTTTTTCGAAGTTATCTCCTTAGCAAATAGTGAGTTGTTATTAATAGAAGAAGAAAAAACATTATAGATTTGTTTATTACATATACTACGAGTCAAAAACCCTACGGGTATCCGATTATACTACGAGTATCCGACTAATATGAAGTTGACGAATCGTTAAGAAGTTTCTCAGGACCGTGGCAAGAGGCAAACCCAGGCCTCTACCTACCCTTTAGAGACAGGGAATTTATGTAGGTACGGATGTGTAACTTAACCTGACTTTCCTAAATTAAAAACCTTAGTCGATCTGAAAACCATTCTTTTTAAACCAGCACTCACTCTTCTCCACTTCGAAACAATTATCAGCTAGCTACAGAGTAAATTTACTTACCATTACAAAATGACTCCTTAGATATTTACGTACATTCGAGAAAAGAATGAAATTAGCATAAAATCGGCGATGTCTTCCCCCTCTCTATAGAATTAGGCGTCTACTTCTGAGCTATAATTTCAAATGTAAATCCATTGAAAGAACGCAACGCAGACTTTTTTCAATGAGGGCATTCAGTCAGACAGACGTCCCTATTTTTCCTTTTTATTGGCAACTAATTGGATTTCATTTGTACGTATTGTGCTTTGCTGCACAGTCGACAGCACATCGAGCTTATATCCCTGTACTTTATTCGGTCAGTTATGGCCGATTCTGTGAGTAAAATGTGAAAATAAATAATGTTCTGTCGACTGTGCTCGCAATCATTTTAATCACATCAAGATCAATACATACATTTTTTTTTTATTTTGGCAACAAACAGTCATTATAGCAAAAGTAAGTAACAATTACAGTAATTGATAAACAGACCTATAGTGCCGGGAATTCACGAGAATAAAGAGTTTTTAAAAACCTATTTAGAGGCTAAAAATTGCACCCATGCCGGGACTCGAACCCATGGATATCTTTAGTAAAAGTTCTAATCACCAAAAAGATCAATCACGAACATTGTATGAAACTTGGATCGCACTTGATAAGAAGTCTTTTACTTGGTATTAATAAAATATAATTAAATTAATTTTAATAATATCCTTAGTATTTAAGAAAATTCTGTCTCATATTAAGAATATTGTTAATTCCTTAACACTCCAAAAACGCAGACTGAAGCAGTCTGTGGAGGAGACTTTACAATGATAAACCCTAACCACAGATTAAATAAAACGCCTCTAGGAGAGTTTTTGATCAATCGAGTTTTTATAAATAATGCCGGTATCATCGAACTTGTGTATTTTCACACTAACGGCCCGTTGGTGTTAAAATACACCAGAGCGACGCGACGATATCGTACATTGTAAAACCGGTCGATGGCCCCGCCGCGCCGCCGCGTCCATACCACATAGTGCGGTTGCAACCCTGAGAAAAGTGTATAATACTTCGCCGACGTTCAATTTCCGAGCAGAAAGTGCCAATGCATCTTTATTTGGGTGGCACAGTACCAGGATATTGAATCGAATTGAAAATTCTCTATTGCAACAAAAATTTACTAAAAAATTGAATTGGACTATAGTTTGGGTTGCTTTACTTTATACTTTATCGTACACGAAAAACACAAAAGAAATACAATTTAAAAAAATACATGTACAAAGGCGAGCTTACTTAACAAAACCTTCTTGTATTTGCATATCTTTTAGGCTTAATTTGTAACCCAGTGTATCCTCTTCTTCAGGCTGTATTATGTAGTCCACTGCTGGACATTGCCCTCCCTTAATGAGCGCCATAGCGCCCTGTCTTCAGCTTGCCGCATCCAGCATCTGCCTGCAGTTTTTCGCAGATCGTCATCCCACCTGGTTGGAGGGCGTCCTACACTACGTTTGCCGAGTCGCGGTCTCCACTCAAGAACACGCTTACTCCAACGGTTGTCGGTTCTTCGCGAGATATGACCAGCCCACTGCCACTTCAGCTCGCTAATTCTCTGAGCTATGTCGATAACTTTGGTTCTCTGTCGGATGCATTCGTTACGAATCCTATCCTATCATTCACCCTGTATATACTAAGAGGCAAATAAATGAATAAAGTATTATTATTGAACTAAAACTTTCGTAAGCACAACACATTGTAGACTTTTAGTCCGGATTTACTTACGGGTGTTGTTATATCGGAAAAGTCCGACCAGGTTTCGCTCCGATTCGCAGAGCTTAATCATGGTGAGCAGAGATGGAGCTCGCGTCGTCGGTTGCTTGTCTCACACAAGTGGAGTGTGAGACAAGCAACCGACGACGCGAGCTCCGTCTCTGCTCACCATGATTAAGCTCTGCGAATCGGAGCGAAACCTGGTCGGACTTTTCCGATATAACAACACCCGTAAGTAAATCCGGACTAAAAGTCTACAAAGTATTATTAGATCGAAATCATTTATCCTTGCCCCTAACTAGGAACAAAGAGTTGATATTAGTCAGTCAGTGTATCCGCTGATGCAATTAACACTTCAATACACAAACAATGTTAATCTTTATTGCATGTTATAGAAAAATGTTTGTTAGATGATAATGTTTGTTAGTTCTGTATTATTGCCGTTATATTATATACATAATATGAAAAACTGGTACCCACGATACGGGGTCTCCTAGTGTGGGTGCCGTTGGAAATGTACCTAAATATAAGTTATGAGCAATAACCATATTTTTCCTTTATTTTACTTTACATCTACAATGACAACTAGAGCCCTAGCTCCATGTACCGTTCTCTCGCAATCCGAATCCGGAATGGAATACGAAGCGAGTCAGCGTTATTGTTACCGTATAAAATAATTTTATAGCGCGATGAATGTTGGATGCCGGCATGAATATACGATTACACGCCGTAAAACTTCCGGGTGGCCTACCTAGGACACGCGCCGATCGAGCTTCGGGGGCAACTTAGTTAGCTAGACCTGAGATCTCCGCACTTAGCCTCATAGTTAGGCCATTGTACGTAGCAAGCGCTGTGTATGTTAAGACTTCAGACACTAAGGTTTCCTCAAGATGTTTTCTTGAAACGAACATAACAAAAACAATGTCATTGGTACAAGCGGCAATTCGAACCCGAATTCGAAAGGAGAAAATTTGTAACGCAGCAAGTTTGAAAGTTGACGGCCTCTGTAGCGCAGCGGCGGCGCATCTGCCTGCCATGCTGGAGGTCGCGGGTTCGATCCCGGCTGGGGACAAGGAGAGCCCCGGGTCTTGGATGTTTGCATGTTTGTGATATCGTTGATTCTGGTTCCCACGACACAGGGTATCCTAGTGTGGGACCAGAAGAAATGTATGTGCCTGTATGTAAATTACATGTTATTATACTATTTTTATTTTTAATGCATTAACCCGCGCTAAGGACAATTTAAAAAACCTATTTAGAGGCTAAAAATTCAGACATCTGGCTGAAGTAGATTGCATTACTAACAGCCCCGAGTACCTACTTTCCAGTTAGTACGCTGCCTGTACGTAATACAGAGAATAGTGTAAAGAGGTTCGAAATTTCACTAATGCCGGTGAGTCGCCCATTAGCTCAGTTGGAAAGAGCGCTGGCACGGATAGCCAGAGGTCGCGGGTTCGAATCCCGGCATTAGTGGAAGTTTTAGCCTCTAAATAGGTTTTTAAAAATGATATGTTATGTTGTGTTGTGTAAGTATGGATTGATGGATGTTTGTTACTCTTTCACATCAAAACTACTGAATGGATTTTAATGAAACTTCACGATAATATAGCTAAAACATCAGTATAACACATAGGCTACAGTTTATAAAGCTATTGTGTAATATTTTTCAAATTGTCATAATGTTAGTACGCCACGCTAATACTTATAAGCTACGCGAAATACTAATCCTGCGCAGACGAAGCAGGCAGCATCTAGTAAATAAATAAAAAGGCTAACATCCTAACATCCTTACCTATGACAGTCTTCATAGGTAAGTCTTCATAACAGTCCTCAATTGCAGTTCAAGTTATGAATTTTAAATTACAGATTATTGAAACTACATTTGAGGACAGTTTTAGAGGAATCCTATTTTTATAATCGTCAATACTATTTTCCACTCGCTCACTCCTTCTCCTGATCATTCACAATCCTTTCCACTCCTGTCAAGACGTACCTTTCACCCATCCTACATTTGTATGACACAAACCGACACTATTTAACCGACTCGAGTTTAACCTCACCTATCGAGCTTAGACACCCCTACACAGGACTGGGCAATTCATTTTCCAATTTTCGTATCGCAGCCCAATAATCTAGAAGGACGTCCCTAAGCCTGTTTAATTGTGTCCGCCGGTACCATCGTTCCTTCGACAATTACATATTTCAAAGGATTCCCTCCGTAATCCTTGCGTTACACATTTCATCACGAAGTTAAACAGTGGTGCCAGAGCTCTTAAAACATGGAATAACCGGATTCAGAAGAACATATCCGTAAAACGTCGATATCAACTCTTGTATGTCCCCACTGTTAGGGCACGGGTCTCTTCCTGCATCGCAGGAAGGTTAGGCCATACTCCACCACAGGGGCCAAGTCTGAGTTGGTGGAGGATTGTAAGACAGTGGCGGACCTTACTGTCAGAAGTTATCAAGCCAACCATAAGGCCTCTGACTCAACGGCAGCCATTTCATGACAGCCGGCAGCAACGGCTTTGCGTCCCTTTGGAAGAACGGAAGCGCTCAGACAAAATGCCACTAGCGGTAGTCACGGGACGGTCACCCATCCTGCACTTGACCGCGCCTGTTGGTGCTTAGCTCAAGTGATTGATTCCAATCACTATGTTTGATTTTCAAAAGCTTGTAAGTTTTTTAACAGTGAAAATTCTGTAGCCGTGAAAAACTGAGCCGTTAAAAAAGTGAGCCGAACAAAGTTGACAGAATCCCAGCTTCGGCCGGGCTGGCCAAAGCGGGGATTCTGTCAACTCTGTTTTGTGCTTCGATCGTGCCCGAAATATAACAAATATAAAATACTTCGCCGAGCAGTTGTGCTGGTTTTGGAGCGTCTTTACGCAGGCTCCGAATATTTCCTCCGACGCTCCCAGAGGGTATAATAATAGAATCACAAATATATGGATTCACTGGAGCTTTCAGGTGAAATCAAATTTCGCGTAATATACGAGGTGTTTTGTGGGAAGTGCGATGATAAAGTGGTTCGTTCCTGGTAAGTAGCTCCTACGAATTATTATGCGGAAAGGTCTAGTCTCTATAACTGGTATAAATCTCTATAGAAGGTTGTATGGAAGAGATCACTTTTAGTGATCAGGCCGCCGTTTGTACTCTTAGGTTAAGAAATATCTGCGTAGTTTCCATTTTTTGTACAATAAAGTGTTCTCTATCTATATATCTATCTATCTATAACTGAAGAGTGCTTAAGGAGAACATCGTGAGGAAACCTAAGTGACTGAAGGTTCAAATGCCTAAGCGCCTGAAATTACCAATCCGCGGTGGGCACGCATAGTAATTAAGCCCATATTCTCTCTCTCTCTCTCTCTCTCTAAAGAGAGGGGGCCTGTGCCCGGCAGTGGGACGTTTAAAGAATACATAAGAAAATATTCGTGTATATTAGGACAGATGTACATTATAGTAACTCTTTAAGTTCACAAGAACTTCTCTAGGCAGCGACATCTGGCTGAAGTAGATGTCGCTGCCTGTACGTAATACAGAGAATAGTGTAAAGAGGTTCGAAATTTCCCTGGTGCCGGTGAGTCGCCCGTGAAAGCTCAGTTCGAAAGAGCGCTGGCACGGATAGCCAGAGGTCGCGGGTTCGAATCCCGGCATGGGTGGAATTTTTAGCCTCTAAATAGGTTTTTCAAATTGTCCTTAGCACGGGTTAGTGCATTAAAAATAAAAATAGTATATTCAATACGTTTATCAATCAAAACTCAATTAGCTTGTGTAGTCATTGCCCTTCCAATTAATGGAATTATATTTCAATGTCTATGTTATTTTGATGTCTAATTAGGATATTTTGGGACTAGAGGCTTACACTCACATAATTGAATGGTACTTAAATTGTGCCTTGTAACTACTAAAATCAATTCATAAATTTCGACTGAATTGTTGCATAGAAAATCATATATTTGCATACGTACACATGGTATGACCAGCATTAAGTATGCTGGTCATACCATGTGTAATACAATGGACAATTTACAAAAAAAAAGAAAATAAAAAGTAAGGTCCTTGAGAAGTATATGTAGTGTTAAATTGAATGACAGGATATGCAATAGTTTTATTAGAGAACGTTGTGAACTGAAAGAGGATGCAGTTACTAGAATTGAGAAAGGAATGTTGCGTTGGTTTGGACACGTCCTCTACACATGTCCAAACCAAGAAATTGACGGAAACCATAAAGAAAAAAAGATATTGACGAAACATATAATATATATTGCGAATGTGAGTGGAAGGGTCAGTAAGGGATGTTCCAAACGGACATATTTCGACCAAATAGGGGATGTATTAGCAAAGGAGACGATAAAAAGTATCCGGAACCGGCGTGCGTGCATGCAACGACTTATGAACGTCGATGAAGCGAAGGGGATCTGTCAGGATCGTGGCAAGTGGCAGTCCCTGGTCTCTACCTATCCCTCTGGGATACAGGCGTAAGGTTATGTATGTATGTAGAAGAGAAAAACATTAACAATTTATACACACACTAAGTATAATTACTGTCAATCCAATTTTAATGCTTTATCATTAGGAATGTCTAAGCTAGAAAAAATCACCTAGCGGCCGACTGCACTGCACAGTACATGCATCCGTCACGGATTAAAAAAAAACAGAATAAATTGCCTCCCTGCGGATCAAAACTCGTCAGTCACCGTTTCGAGTAAGTTTTCAAATATATTTTTCAGCAACTAAGACCATATATTTGAAGTGCAGACAATTCATTTTTCATACGGCGGCAGCGGCGCGGGAACTTCGGGCAACTTCGGAACTTCTCGGCAAAGTCCGGGAAAGTTTCGTCATTCGGGCCCGCCCGACCGAGGGACGTGGTTTTGGCTTCGAACGAAAATAGAGTCTGCTGGTACGGTACAATAGAGCACGTGACGCTTTGCACTCTGTCGAAGAGAATTCGACTCTATGTCATCGCATTAAGAAGCCTTATTGTACATACCAGTACTGACTCAGTACCAACAATCCGGACTTGCTTGCTTCTTGAACTTGGAATCCCCCGTGGTGGAGTATGGCCTATATCTTCCTCAGGAAATATTCCTCGCTGGGCACATAATCAGTTGATGATGATGTACTGACTCAGTAGAACGCGTGATGCTTTACACTTTTTCAATGTAAATTCGACTTTATGTCATCGTATTAAGAAGTGTCCTTCTACATACCAGTACTGACTCAGTAGAGCGCGTGATGCTTTACATTCTGTCAATGTGATTTCGACTCTATGACAGGAATGTTAAGTTTGATCGGTGGAACGGTTCCAGTGGAGCGGAGGTAGCCCAATGGTTAGAACATTGGACTTAGAAGCGAGAGACCCACATTCGATCCCCAGTGGGGGCCTAATGATGATAGGGTCATCATCAAGGTATACTAGTCCACTGCTGAAAATAGGGCACTATGGCGCTCATTAGGAGGGGGCTATATCCAACAGTGTACCCGATAACTTTGTTTATTTTCAAAGTTACGTACATCTGTAAATTTGTAATAGCTATACCAGTCGTTTACTGCAAAGGTAAACATCGTGAGAAAAGCTGATATGGATTGTTCACCATACCACAGCGCTAGAAATCGCCAAACCGTGGTGGGCACGCGTGGTGATTAATCCCATACTCTCTTCTTCTCTGAGAGTAGGTCTGTGCCCTATAGAGGGACCTATATAGGCGGTATTATTAAGTTTGAACAGGGGTGTCTCAAATACGTCTAGGGCCCTTTTGAAGCTGAGGTAATGTCTGAGCCTAGCTTCAGTAATATATGCATTATAGATCAATGACAACTGCACGGACGTGTCGATTTAATTTCATTGCAAGTCTACGCACGCAAACGCATCAAACCTAGGTGTTTATGCAATGATAAAGCATGTGACGTAAGTCATGACCCGACTGTGCATCTGTCTGTTGTTCGTCTTGATGCTAGCACATCGATCTTTACACAAAACTTAATGTTGGTAAACTTTAGACTGTTGCAGCTTAAGTTTAGCCACCACTCCCTAAACGCAGCCAATCTGCATTGGGAGAAACTCAAATTGCTTGTTTATAATTTCAAATCAGATAGAGCCGGCGCGGACCGGCCGAAACCGGTTCCGAACTGCCTCAAACTGGATTACGGAGCTAAGAACAAGTAGCCCAGCGGATTAATACGATAAACTTCGTTCAGTACACTGTTACGCAGATTTAGGAAGTTATAGCTGGAGAAACTAAGTTGGTTTCTTTAGATACTTGGTGGATTAGTTAAACGAGGATATTAGAGGAAGGAAGATAAGTATTTGTGGGTTCTTAATCGTCTTTGCATGATGTTATCAATATAAATAGAAAGTTTCTTTGACTATCAAACTTAATATAACACAGTATTATAGTAGTTGAACCTACTAGGACCTCATTAAAGTTACATGTCACTTCGTATCCATTTAAAATACGTCTCTGGCACCATAGTGTCTAAGTATTTTCTGTATAGGTATACAAAAGATATCACTAAATTCTATTAAAATCATCCAGTATTAATCTAGTCAGGCAGATGATAGACGCAGATTATTTTCTTCTTCTTCTTCAGGCTATATTATGTAGTCCATTTCTGGACACAACCCTCCCCTAATGAGCACCATAGCCCCCAGTCTTCAGCTTGCCGCATGCAGCATCTGCCGGCAGTTTTTCGCAGATCGGATTATGTTAGAGATATTTCGTTCGACAATATGTGGATCAGTAATTTGGATTCGGAAATCTGTGATCTTTTTAAGTCAGGATCTTTTTTGAATATACATATTGACTTCTGCACAAGATAATCATTGGTCCTGCCCTTAACTATGATCGCCTAGCAGGAGGGGTACCAGCGACCAGGGCCTGTCACTCGCCACAATCCTAGCAAACTTCTTTCGCTTCATCAGCGTTTAGTAATCGTATCTTGCACGCACCTCGGGTACTTTTATCTCATACTTCGCTAAAATGTATAACTAAATACGTCTCCACTGGCTGGCTGTTGCGCGTTCGGTGGTTTTTCGCACGACAGCACTTGCGTAGACAGCCGAGCCGTCATGCCGTCGCTCTAAACAATTTAGTATTAAACGACATATTCATAATTATTTTTGTGAACCTACAAGAATGTGTTTGTTAAGATTATGCATTTAAACAGACTATTGTTTACTGAGAGTGTTTGCCGTTAAACTGCGATACCGTTTGGCAGATGAGGATGTATTATGTTTGGTACTTTGTCACTTCTTTTTCTTCAAACGGTTGGCAGTCAGCTCTGCATATTTATCTCCGTCTCCCGCGTTCCGGTCTACTCCCGTAGACTTCCCAACCAGATTTCGCCTGTAGCTTTTTCCCTGTAAATCCCTTATTTGGCCGAAGTATGTCTGCTTGGGACGTCCCATACCAGTCTTTCTACCGCTCGATATATTTCTTTGGTTAAACTTCCTCCCTTCATTCTGACAGAATAGATAGAGAACACTTAATTGTACCTAAAAACGGAAATAACACAGATATTACTCAACCTAAGAGTACAGACGGTGGCATTATCATTAAAAGTGATCTCTTTCAGACAACCTTTCGATGGATTGGAGCAATCATCATCAACCCATTATGTCCCCACCGAGGGGCACAGGTCTGTTTCCTAAGGAAGGTATAGGCCATACTCCACGGGGGCAAAGTCCGGATTGGTTTGGAGCAATACATAGCAGAATACGGAGTATTTCTAAGAATAATAGGTGGCTGAAAGTCCACTGAATCTGGCGTGAACTGCGCATTGTGGCCAATGACAATGCATTCCGAAAACAGGATTTCCACCGCGACGAGCGCCGCATCCGCTCACTCCAGGATCGTGTGACAAAAGCTTATGCCGTGGTTGGTATATTTGTGAAAGGGGTTATTTTGGAATGTTCACCAACCGTGAGTTTCATATTTGATATCTGGAATTTCGACTTTCAGTGTTGTATATTTCGGAGCAATGGACGGTGTTAATTCATTCTCTTAATTTTATGGACAGTAAAGTTATAGCTGATCAACTTTAATTTGGGCTTAGGACGGTTCGTTTTATTTATTGGCCTGTAAAACACGTTCCTATCGTTAAAATCTATCCCAATAAACTCAATTAATCAACTTATAGTTAACTTCGGAATGTCAGTGTAAAGATCCATAGTTATATTAAATTTCATTAAGTTTTCTCTAGACGTAAATAAACCGTTTAAATGTGGAAAGCAATAATTTATTTTAAAGTTGTTTGCTCGTCTTTGCTAAGGTCATTTTTTCACCTCATTTGTACAAGAAATATCATCCTCTATTATATTTTTTTCAGTGATAGTAGTTCAAAACATAGATTGTTTACACCTCCAGGAAATTTAGATGATATGTGCACACCTGACCGGAAGAATTGTGAATTGTCCAATTTAGTGAATTGAATTTTGGCACAAAATTTACTATCTAGAGCTTTTGTCTTCAGCACGAGCTATTCCCATACAAACGTAGTTAGGTTTTACAAACAACATTCTGGATCTCAAGGCAACTTTGCCAATACGTTTAGAGGACATACATCGGGGTTTGATCGTGCTCTAAGCACGATCAAACCTTGATGTATGTTTGGAAATAAACTTAGCAAAAAGAAATTATAGCCGTGAAAATAGTTTCTGTGGAAAGTCTTATGAGAGTATAGTTTTTTTTATTGCATTATTTTCAGTTGTAAGTGCGATCAAACCTCGATGTGTGACCTCTACGTACATTGGCAGAATTTCATTGCAATCCGGCATGTCGTTTGTAAATAAAAAACAATTTTTTAGCCTTTAAGTAGGTTTTTAAAATTGTCCTTAGCAGGGTTAGTGCATTAAAAAGAATATAATCATGTGGGTACAGCGATACCATTCTGATGTACAAACCTAACTGCAAAGTAGGTAATCGGGGCTGCAAGTGATGCAAATTACTTCAGCCAGATGTCGCTGCCTGTACGTAATATACAGAGAGTATTGTAGCGAGGTTCGAAATTTCACTGAAGCCGGTGAGTCACTCATTAGCTCAGTTGGAAAAACGTTGGCACGGATAGCCAGAGGTCGCGGGTTCGAATCCCGGCATGGGTAGAATTTTTAGCTTCTAAATAGGTTTTTTAAATTTCACTATATATTTAAAACCAAACTACATTTTATGGGCATTGCTACTTGAGAGAGCAACTCTTAATGCGTTTTTTCTTCGGGTGATAGAACTGACGCGTATGCATTTTCACGATGAATCTGCTTAGTAAAGGTAAATGAAGCCGCGTCTGGGAAGAATAAAACGCTAGATTCCGAGGCATCAAGCTAGAAAATATGGAGAGAAAAACTTAATGCAAAGATACCGAATAAAGTTGAAACTAGCGATTCCTTGAAATAACTTTGTATGAAATCCTCAAAATCTCGCTCGGTGGCAAATATTACTGTGGAGCGCAGACTGTGTTGAAAGAGTAAAGTTTATCTACGGGCACTGGATGGGAGTCACTGCGGTTGGTTCCTACATTTAGGTCTCATTTCGAAAGATGTGACTTTCGTATGTCGGCAGTGTTAGTATTTGTATAGCGCAGCGGCAAAGTCTCTTCTTGCTACTAAATTTGAAATAATATATGGCTAGTTGATTACTTTCCTGATTGGTAGATGTTCAATTCAGTTCAATATGTGATCGAGAAGTGGGACCGAATTGCAACTTTTGCATTGCGGTCTAAAGTCTGAACGTCACTAGAGACAGTCGACTTTTAATAACAGATTAGGTAAAATATTTGTAGCCAACGTGTGGCTGTGTTACTGATGACTTTGCAAAGAAATTAAACAATCATCTGCCGAAATATCTGAAAATTTCCCTTATTCTGTGTATCTGTGTACCTATACTCATATTATCTGTATCTATATGAGGCAAAAGTGATTTACTAATGTATCAACTCACATGCCAATCCTCTAAGACTGAAAATTGAAATATGATTTCATGATTTTCGCACCCAATCCCTTATATGACAATGGGATCATTTTTGAAATTCAGCTTTCGAGGTAAAGGGGACAAAAAAATTATATGAAAAGCAGGCGGCGCCACGGGTTAAAGCTAAATAAATAAGACTAAGTATTATTGATTGAAGCGCTCGTAGCCTAGTCGAACCGAGTGATTGGAATCAATCACTTGGTTAAGCAACAACAGGCGCGGTCAGGTGCAGGATGGGTGACCGTCCCGCGACTACCGCTAGTGGCATTCCGAGCGCTTCCGTGCTTCGCAAGGTACGCTAAGCCGTTCTAACCTTCCTGCAATGCAGGAAGAGACCCGTGCCCCAGAAGTGGGGACATACAAGGGTTGGTACCATCCATCCATCCATTATTAATTTGCATCCAGATACACTTTCTTGACTTTCCGTCGGAATAATGGGTAGTGGTAACGAATGTTTTAGTTCAAAGACTAGGTATTCTCAAAACTAGATAAAGATTTTCACGCCCAGAAATTGAAAAGAAAAACTATAAAGAGTTCTTTCTTTAGCAACTTTGTTTGCATTTTCCTTTAACTTTCCATTTCCATTTACTATTTAAATCACGTCACCGCGACAAGGAGACATTCTAAGCAGTAGGAATAGAGCGCGACCTACTACCGTTCTCTGCGGAACACCAGAGTAGCAAAATACAGACGTTGCAGTTCAAGTCATATTGCGTACATACAAAATACAACGAATACCTATTAATACCCACGAGATTAAGAAAGCAGAAAAGCTGGTGTGGATTAAAACTAAAATAAAACCTTAATAGAAAAACTGGCGTTTGCATCTAAGTAATTAGATTATTTATACAACGTCCAGTGACACCTAATAGAAATAAAATAATTATTACTCGTGAATTAAATATGGAGTTTATTGTTATTAATAATCATCTTCTCTAGATGATATCTATTTTTATGTACAATAAAGTGTTCTCTATCCATCTATAATCTGTTAATTATATAGTATATTATTGAAGAATGTTAATATAATATATTAATTCGGAAACTAACAGTTAGTTAAATTAAAATGAATGTGATTTCTATTTCAATTTTGAATTTGATCTTCATTTATAGACTGGCTAGTTAGATAACAATGTGTCTCAATCCTATGGTTGGAATTAGAAGCCCTTTGGAATATTCATGGAGGGAGTCTTCCCCTCCCACCTATTCTGTACCCACAACCGCAGTTACTTCGTTGCCATGCCAGCTAGAGTAACTGGGTCCTTGGGAATTAAACCGTAGCTCCTAGGTACGGACTGCGCAGACCGAGGTCACAAAATAGTTAATCACCCAGAAGATCAAACGGTACTTTCGAAATAGAGTGTTGAATCTTTAGCATCGACCTAGTGGGGCGAATAACGTTGGAAAATAACTGTTGCAAGTTGCACCGCTTATCCCTTGAGTGCCTTTTAGGAACATATTTCTTCAAGAGATGTGATAGTTGAGACGAAACATTAAAAGAAAATTAACAAGACACGAAACAAAGGAAAATTTGTAAATGATATGTCTGTCTATGCAGTGGTAAAACTGATTCGCAGTTTCTTCTTCGCTCTGATTCGCAGAAGAGTCAAGTACTCTTCTGCGAATCAGAGCGAAACCTGGTCGGACTCTTCCGACAAAAAGTAAAGTACGTTTATACATCAATAATAGTTATATAAAAAGTTTATTTACTTTACCACAAACACAAAACATATATATAATACGACTTTTTAAACTCAATTAAGGCAAGAGAATGAGAGATAAGGCAGACGAAAAAGGTAAGAATAGAGTAATTTTTTTCTGAGTCTCGATAGATAGCAGACTAAAAGAGTCGTACTCCGCAGATTTGAGCCCATAAAATACGCTCAAAATTTTCAAATTTTACGACATCGTAAAATCGACGAATCACAGAGGCCGTGGCGGATAATTTCGGGTCATAAAATAATTATTGCAGTCTCTTTTTGCTTCACGTTTCAAGTGAATGAATTGGTTTGTTGTTTTGAACATTCTACTGTGTCGCTGGAGCCGATAAACTATTTGTACGGGTAATTTATGGACGTACTAACTTTTATTCTTCTAGATCTCACCGGGAGCCATGGAAGTAGGTCAAAAGTGCATTCTGGCTATCGGATATTTGATACATATTATGTTTTCTCACGTATGCTTACTTACTTACGCATGGATTGCATAATTTATTTCTAAGAGGAACGTCGCCTTTGATAACTGAATGTTCTACAAACTGACGCTACATTAAAACGTTTAGCTTAGCTCATGTTCTGTTTGTATTATATCTTTTTATTCGGACATAATCGCTTCACCAGGTGGGTGTAAGATGACGGCTTTATTTATGACAAAAAAACTTCAACCCGAAACGCTCGCTAAAATAGTCTGTGGTGTAGATTTTACAAGAAACTCACACCCACAGATTAAATACAATGCCTCTAGGACTTTTTTAACTAAAACGACTGTCTTACAATCCTCCACCAACCCGGACTTGGCCCCCGTGGTGGAATATGGCCTAACCTTCCTGCGAAGCAGAAAGAGACCTGTACCCCAGCAGTGGGTACATACAAGGGTTGATACCGATATCGAACCGGATAAACTAGGACCGTAAGCCCAATAAAAAATAAATCCCCTTGAAGTCTTTCTTTAATCCTTCTAAACTTTCTTTATAATTGAATAAGCCCTGTTAACTCGTTGGCCGAAGATTAATTCCAAGTCGCTTCTGATTAAGACTTATAGTTTGAGGAATGGAGATATTGACAGACAAAATTAACGATGAGTTATTTAAATTTATGAGCTTTTGGGGTGCCAATTAAAATTATCCTTTCAAGTAATTTATGCTCTGAAAATCAAGAAGTTTGACTTAGTTATAAGTATGTAATGCAGTTGTTTCAATATCCCTTAGTTAATTAATTTTCTGCCTGGGTAATACGATAACCTAAATTTTAAGTCGCGACTTACCAGTACACTGACATTTAAATTATGTCATTTTATCGCGACAAAATCGCGTATCGCGTGACTCGTGCCATCGAGATACCCAGGCAGAGATTAAGTACAACCGACCAACAGGCGGAAAGGAAAAACAATCAATGTCATTGTAATGGTGTTTCAATTGCAGTGGCCCGTAATTTTTGGCTGGCAAGGAAGAGTCGAAGATCGGGCTCGGTGGCGTGTCTTATAGGAGAGGCCTATGTCCAGCAGTGGACCGAAACCTGATTACGATGAGGATGGTCATGATGATGGTCTGCACCTGAAAAAAAGTATGCAACCTCCTTGCTACTTGAAACTTATTCTTTTTCTATAAGTCGTCGTTTGTTTTTTCTTCCTGTAAAAATATTTGCGCAAGCAACACGCTATTGAAAATATTACACCGATTCTATTGTAAAGTCGTCGTATTTATTCTGCGAGGATTTGCAAAAGAGATAAATCTCTTCAATGATCAAAATGAAAACTTATTAATAAAATTGCAACACTAGGAGCCAATTTTCACTCCAAGTTGACTATGAAAGTAATGCAAAAGTTTGAAGCAAAATCTTTTGTGATAGCCAACTGTGAACCAACAAGAATATCCACGGTACTTTCGGTCGATAATCTAATTCAGAAAGTAACTAAACTTGGCTTAGCAGACATTGGATATGCTAAAGGCAGGAGCGGAAAGCGTTTAGCTATAAAAACAGAAACCTTTTATGATATGAGGCTTAACGAAAAGTTGCTAGCAAAGAAACTATGTTTGCCCTTTGCATCTACGTATTGAGATAATTTATACAGGCTAAGAGAATAGCACCAACCCAATTCTTCCCGCGGGTGTCGTAAAAGGCGACTAAGGGACACAAACCGGTGGGTGGGCAGCAGCGCCCCCTGCAGTACAATTCCACCGAACTGCGATCCCCAACCCGCATGCCCAGCGTGGGGATTATGGGCATTACCCCTATGATAGCACAACGTGGCGCTCTTTAGGGGAGGGCTATGTTCAGCGGTGGACTAGTGTAGCCTGACGACGACGATACAGCGTCCAGTGGCACCTTCGCTCAGACTAGACGGGTGAAGGGACCACTCGAACTTTGCATTGCTTGTGACATGTTTTAGATGGAGTAGGCTGGCCCAGCAGTTCTACCATCCTAAAGACTATTGTCTTCAGGATGGTAGAAGTGCTTTCTTCATTGTTGTTGATTCTTTGTCATGTATTCACGGTTTCCTCACAATGTTTTCCTTCGCAATCAGCGTCAGTGTTCAGCGACGTCAGCTTCAATGTTCTGCACATGATTTGATTAACATTTACCCCCTTATTCATAATAGTCTGCTAACTTAAAGTATTGCTAATTCTCACTCTGTCCTCTTCTATTGACCTAAGTCAGAATGAAAAAGAACACTCTTTAGCAGCTGTTTTAAGTTAGCGGACCAATATGAATAAGGGGGTTAGTCTGCTATTAACTTCCTTGTAATTAAGTACATGACAGGATTTACAAAAAGGGACTGAGAAAATGTTACTTCTTTATTTACATTCAATTAAAGTAAACATTGCATTTCTATAATTAGTGTACGCGCATTAGAAATATTCTATAGCCAACGACAATTCTTTTAACTTATCAGATGGAAAATCAAGCTCGTAGGCGGGGTTACATGTTTAGAAAGATTTATGGACATTAACTGCTTCTTTAGAGTAGTCTCAAAGTAGAAGTCATTAATTTATTCCATGCCCACGTAAGTAAAACGTTTCTTCTTCTTCAGGCTATATTAGTCCACTGCTGGACAGTGGACATAGCCCTCCAATTAAGAGCGCCATAGCGCAAGGTTGTGCCATAATTGGGGGTAATGCCCATAATCCCCACGCTGTGCATGTGGGTTGGGGATCGCAGTTTGGTGGAATCGTACTGCAGGGGACGCTGCTGCCCACCCCCCGGTTTGTGTCCCTTAGTCGCCTTTTACGACATCCGCGGGAAGAATTTGGGTTGGTGCTATTCTCTAGGCCGACACCACACAGCAGTGAAGTGCAAGTGAAACACGACTTAGTGTATTAACGTTGATGTTGTTAATATTAGATATAGAATATAAAGACGCTGATCTATCCCACAGTGGTCAAAGCCTTAACGTTTGAGTTAATCCTGCACATTGATGGAATGCGGGCTCTCTCGGGGGCAAACCATTGTAGTCTTATGTAATACTGTGAGTGAGAAAACGAAATATTCGTAGAATGGAACGTTTCGAGAGTCGTGTTGTGTTATCAAAATAAGTGTGGAAATTCGGGCGAAATGATGAAGTACACTAAAGAATGAGACCACTATCACCTTTATATGAAAACCTATTTAAAGGCCAAAAATTCCACCCATGCCGGGATTCGAACCCGCGACCTCTGGCTATCCGTGCCAGCGCTCTTCCAACTGCGCTAATAAGCGACTCACCGGCCTCAGAGAAATTTCGAACCTCTTCACAATATTATACTATTTTTATTTTTAATGCACTAACCCGTGCTAAGGACAAATTTAAAAAAAACCTATTTAGAGGCTAAAAATTTCAACCATGCTGGGATTCGAACCCGCAACCTCTGGCTATCCGTGCCAGCGCTCTACCAATTGAGCCAATGGGCGACTCACGGCATCAGTGAAATTTCGAACCTCTTTACACTATTCTCTGTATTACGTACAGGCAGCGACATCTGACTTCACATTATGTGTGTACATGTGGGTACAGCGACATCATTCCGATGTAAAACCTAACTGCAAAGTAGGTACTCGGGGCTGCAAGTGATGCAAATTACTTCAGCCAGATGTCGTTGCCTGTACGTAATACTGTTCGAATCCCGGCATGGGTGCAATTTTTAGCCTTTGTGTGAATTTTCATATCATTACATTACATCACACTTATATCACATCACTTCACAATAATATTATAGGCGAAAGTTTGTGAGTGTGTATGTTTGTTACTTCTTAACGCCAAAACAGCTGAAGCGATTTTATTAAAGTTTTGTGTGGAGTTAGCTGACACCCTGGATTAACACAAAGGCTACGTTTTACGGCGGGAAAATATCTTATTCTCGTGGGAAAATCGATAAACCGCGGGTAACACCGCGAGACACAGCTAGTAATATACCAATCTAATAAATAAAAATCTCGTGTCACATCTCTCATCCTTTTCAACTTCATCCTTAATTGAAATGAAATGTAATGATTACGTTATCAACCCTTGTATGTCCCCACTGCTGGGGCACGGGTCTCTTTCTGCATCGCAGGAAGGTTAGGCCATACTCCACCATGGGGGCCAAGTCCGGGTTAGTGGAGGATTGTAAGACAGTGGCGGGCCTTACTGTCAGAAGTTATCAAGCCGCCCATAAGGCCAAATGGCCATAAGGCCAAATGAAATGAAAAGGTTTTATTCAAAGTAGCACAGAAACTGCGGCTTAATGAACGTTGCAATTCAAACTTGGTGTCCATTTCGAAATCTAGATCATTTAGGAGAAAAAATGGACAAAAAAACTCCCAACTTAGTCTTTTCAAAAGTCCTTAATTAACATAGTTTATATAATTATTATAAAACATAGAACTCATACATTGTACTGGCTTTAATTCCAGACCTCATTGTCATCTAAATAATCCTTTATGTTATAGTAGCCCTTTTGGCACAAAGTGTGCTTAACATATTTTTTGAACCGCGATTCAGGCGATTCAATTAGTGATTGAATCATTGATGCAATTAGTCAGTTTTCTATAGTTTAAAAAATAAACGCAGTGTTTGAAAGTCACATACATATTTGATTATTATTTAATACGAGAACCCTCTCACACCCAATTAAAATCAATCCAACAGCATATAGCTGCCTGTGATCATAATAATCAGATTGCCAGTAAATTCAATATGCAAGGTGCAGTTGCGTATTAAGTTGCCAATCAGGATTGCTTATCAGTTAGAAGCGAGACAGATGTTAGCAGCAAAACGGTATTTTCCCGTTAAGTTGCTTCTAGATACTTAATTTAAACACTTATTATTACTTATTAAATTTTATTATTTAAAAAAAATTATTTGGTTTCATAAAAATTACCCGGAACCGAGAAACGATTTGGCCTAGTCGAACCGAGTGATTGGAATCAATGACTTGAGTTAAGCAACAACAATCACGGTCAGGTGCAGTATTGGTGACCGTCCCGTGACTACCGCTAGTGGCATTTTTCTGAGCGCTTCCGTCCTTCGCAAGGCTCGTTAAGTCGTTGGTGCTGGCTGTCATGTAATGCCAGTCATGTATCAACCCTTGTATGCCCCCACTACTGGGGCACAAGGTCTCTTCTGCATCGCAGGAAGGTTAGGCCATACTCCACCACGGGGGCCAAGTCCGGGTTGGTGGAGGATTGTGAGACAGTAGCGGGCCTTACTGTCAGATGTTATCAAGCCGCCCATAAGGCCTCTGACATGGCTTAACGACTGCCATTACATGACAGTCGTGTGATCCGTGTGATGAACTTGATCGAAATCGATAAAGTCGTTCACGAGTGATGGACTTATAAATTGGTATACAAGAATTTAAAAACCTATTTAGAGGCTAAAAATTTCACCCATGCCGGGATTCGAACCCGCAACCTCTGGCTATCCGTACCAGCGCTCTACCAATTGAGCCAATGGGCGACTCACGGCATCAGTGAAATTTCGAACCTCTTTACAATATTCTCTGTATTACGTACAGGCAGCGACATCTGACTTAAGCAAATTGCATTACTTACAGCCCCGACTACCTACTTTGCAGTTAGGTTTTAACATCGGAACGATATCACTGTACTCACATGATTACACTATTTTTATTTTTAATGCACTAACCCGTGCTAAGGAACAAATTTAAAAACCTATTTAGAGGCTAAAAATATTTAAATATTGTAAAGAGGTTCGAAATTTCACTGATGCCGTGAGTCGCCCATTGGCTCAATTGGTAGAGCGCTGGTACGGATAGCCAGAGGTTGCGGGTTCGAATCCCGGCATGGGTGAAATTTTTAGCCTCTAAATAGGTTTTTAAATTTGTTCCTTAGCACGGGTTAGTGCATTAAAAATAAAAATAGTGTAATGGTATACAAGAATTAAGTACTGTAACGGTGCAAACCTCTTTACACCACTCTTGATATTTCTTTTTCTATCTATCTTCAAATATTTAAATTATGTCACACATTTCTAAATTTCCCTCACTTTCATCATTACAACTTTACCCATCAACTAGATCTGACTGTTTTACCTGCTTATCCGTTTTTATTCAGATATTTTGTTCTTATTATGAAATAACTGTACCTATCTACAAATAAAGCAACTGTTGAAGTCGTTCCAGTTTTTATTATTTCTAAAAGATATACAACATCATAGTACGAACATTCACATTTAAAGTATAAATAATTCGTGAACTAACGTCTATGTACGTACCTGCTGTCACTGTCTTCTTAGAGCCCTAGACCGACCACCCGACTCTATATTTGCCGGTATTGGATCTACTTGCAATCCGTATGGAGTAGCAGACGAGAAGCGTAGACCATTGCTCTATGAATAGTCTACCTGAGTTTGGAGGAGCCATTGCATCCTAGAAACTGTATACGTATATTTACCGGGTGAGCTTTCAGAAATAACGGGCTTTATCATCATCCGGGAATTGACGATTTTAATAGCTATCTCTGGTCTCAAGGCTTTAATTTGGATTGTGGTTAAGCGCCCTCATTACATAACATAACATTTACATACAGGCACACACATTGCTTCTGGCCCCATAGGTACTAGGATACAATGTGTCGTGGGAACCAGAAACAACGACATCACAAACATGTAAACATCCAAGACCTGGGGTTTTTTCTGTCTCCAGACGAGGTTCGAACCCGGGAACTCTTGCATGGTAGGCAGACGCGCTACGCTTATTATTTTTTGCCCACTGGGTAGAACAAGCGACCCAGGTTAGATTACCAATGCGAGCATGTAACAATGACTTTGTTTTAGCAATGTATACATTTGTGAAATTATGCTAGCTACCACTCGCTAACCGTGAAGGCAACCAGAGTGCCTGGAGCGCTTGAAATTGCCAATCCGCGGTGGGCACGCATGGCAATTAAGCCCAAACTCTCTCCCTGTCTAAGAGGCCTGTGCCGTGCAGCGGGTTGATTACAGGCTACATAAAAAATGTCCTACTGCTGGACAAAGGCCTCCCTTTAAGACTTCCATTCCTCTTTGTCCATATCCAATTACTTTCAGGACCGTCAGAGTCACCTGCACTGGCCTAAATTAAAGATTGTTTCACTATCAATAATTGTAAAACAATCTTTTCTTTAGGATTAGTCTCTCTCTCTCTCTTCCCAGCCTTCGTCCCACATGGTGTAGTGGTCATTATTATTCTCTTTCTCCTCGTCGGCCTCGTTTATCGGGGCTCCGAATTCTGTGAGATCTTCCGTCACCACATCCATTCACCTGGTTTTCGGTCTTCCTCTGGATCTCTGCCCAGGAATTGAAATTGAATTGAATTTAGGATTAGAGTCTAATGAAAGAAATATCTTTCCAATAAATAATGTTATAAGTGTACCTATTTGAATCTTATTAGTCTACTAATAATCTAATACGATGTCGACAAATTCTGCCAAAGGCACGACTTGTTTTTTAAAATAAAAACTATATTTTGGTCGCGGGTTCGAATCCCGGCATGGGTGGAGTTTTTAGCCTCTAAATAGGTTTTTAAATTTTGTTTCTTTTGTAATTACTTATAAAGTGTGAACTGAATATTATATCTACAGCAACTCTGAAACAATATACAACCAACAAAGAGTAACAGTACCCTAAACTAAAATAACACATATCTTTAAAACTAAGTACACTTAATACTACTATAAATCTGTCAGTGTTACATTGTGGATTGAAATACCGCCTCCGTTTCCTTTTTAAACTCTTTCGTACGTCCTAACCCGGTTCAAATGTCTAGCCTATTGATTTTGTAGAAATAGCGGCACGTACCGCTCGATTGCTGCAGAAACCTACATCGGGGCATAATATTTCTTACAAAAGAGCCTCGTCGCTCTCTCGTCTGACGGTCTGTTTGGTTATAATTTTTGTGGTAGACTACCGTTATTTATTTATTTTTAACGGTAAATTTCCTTTAAACCGCTCTGTGGTTGATACCTGTAACCACAGAGGTATTTAAAATGCAACCAAAAAACCGTTTACACAGTATGATAATTATCTTAAAAACCTTTTTAGAGGCTAAAAATTCCACCCATGCCGGGACTCGAACCCGCAACCTCTGGCTAATCGTGCCAGCGCTCTCCCAACTGAGCTAATGGGCGACTCACCGGCATTAGTGAAATTTCGCACCTCTTTACATATTATATCAGAAAATAATAATAATAATTATAATTAATTAAATTAGTAATTTAATTATATTGGAAAAAAATATATCAGGCTTCGAACAAAAATATTTCGCTTCCTTCTAGCGAACTATTTTAACAGCTTGATTGCTTCAAACGTAAAAATAATCAGCCTCGGTGGCGCAGCGGTTTGGCACGCTGACTGTAAAACCGAAGGTCTCGGGTTCGATCCCCGGCCGGGTCAGCAAGGAAACGAACTTTTGAGTTTGTCTCGAGTCTTGGATGTTATCTATGTATATATTGTATTAAATCTATCGTCGAGTTAGCACCTATAACACAAGTCATTTAGTTGTACTTAGTATAGCGCTAACGAGATCTGTGTAATATGTCCATGAATATTTATTTGTTTAATGTTTGGCACATTTTCTATTTAACCTATTCAAGACATTTACAGAATACATACTAATTAAATACAAAAAACCTTTACTGGAACCTGTACAGGTTTAAAAACTGTATTTTTTTCTGGTGAAATAGTTCCACAAATGCAACTTTAAAACCCCTTCTAACACCCTTGTAAGAAGGGACCAACCAATCGTTAGTGCTATCAGCGATATAATATCAAAACTAATTTTCCACGTTATTTATTATGTTTTTTTATACATAACGTAATATTTTCTTTTTTAACAACACTTTGAAGGTAGTTCCAGTAGAGTTATGTCCTACTTGAGGGGTCTACTGGAGATCGTTGGTGTGATTTTTTCTGACATATCCGAAGTTCTGCAATTCAATAGTTATGATTCCGAAAAAAATGTTAGTTTTCTCTCAAAGAAAGCCTTATTTAATATCCGAAGCTCTGCAACTTACAATGTAATAGTTATGATTCTGAGACAAATGTTAGATTTATCTAAAATAATGCAAGATAAGCGTGAGAAGTAGATAGCCACAACAAAACATATTTCATAGGTAGGTGGTGTATAAATGGTGTCGGACGCCCTCCGACCAGGTGGGATGACGATCTGCGAAAAACTGCCGGCAGCTGCTGGATGCGGCAAGCTGAAGACAAGGCGCTATAGCACTCATTAGGGGAGGGCTATGTCTAGCAGTGGACTACATAAAATAGCCTGAAGAAGAAGGAGAAGAAGAAGGTGGTGTATAAATTTATTTTATGCCACACCTGGCAATAAAGTGGCTTTTTCCGCACGATGCGCGCACGGAAAAAGCCGCTTTCTGGCCAAGTGTAGACATAAAAAGATATACACAACACGGGAGGTAATAAAGAAAGCTCTCGATCGCATATTTACGTCCCTCGCTTGCAGCTCGGGCCGCAAACTTCTGCGATCTCGGCCTTTCTTTGTTTTACCATCCTAGTTGTGTAATGTACTATTATTTATTTAACTTTGCACTACGTTTTTTTTTATTTGTTGTTTTTATTATTTCGGATATGTTTCACCCTGACCCGCACAGCTTTATCATGCTTAGCCGAGGTTTTCTATCATGCAGAGCAGAATTGGTTTTTCGAACGGTATATTATTTTATATATCAAAACGACACATACATGAAAAATTCCAAACTTGGTATAATTTTAGTACAGTCTCTATTTTAGATACAAACATAACCTCGAGGCTATGGGTAGACAGGATTCAGAAAATCTCATCTACCTTCTCTGTTGTGTACGGATATATAATAAAAACCAACTAAGTATGGGGTCGATAAATCCTAAGGTTCTCGACATAAATGAATGAAAACGCAATTTTGTTTGAGTAAATAGGTAATATTACATCTTACTGTATTTATAACCCTCGGTGTATAAGTTCGACCGTGCATGAGTGCTGCACTGACCAGTATAGGTTTTCGTCCCGTCTTCGTGGAGAATCTGAGTAGGGCACTGATATTAATGTTGATTTAGCGTGCCCGACGGTTTCCTAGCACGCCTCCACGTGGATTAGGGGAACCTGCATTATAGTACGGTAATGGCGTTTTTTAACTCATTTCTTTGCCTAATAATTTGTTTGAATTGTGAAGGATTTTCTTTGGCGACTGCTTTAGTGTTGGGGGTCATTAGAGAGCATTATGGTAAGGGCGGCACAGGACTTCTCGCTGACCGCGAGTGTGGGTTAAATCACCACGCATGCCCGCTGCGGCTTGGCACTACCAGGCGCTGAGGTATGTGAATGAAAGAAAAAAGAAAATGTATTTGACATGTAAGAAGAAAGAAAATGTATTTGAAAATGTATGACAACACAATACTCAAAACAAAACAAAAAACACATACACAAAACCATTACAAACTACAAACAATTTAAAAAAAATTAACACATAAAAAAACAGGTAAAAAATAAATAAACTGTACAACACATAGGTTTTAAGTACTGAGCCCCCAAAATGGGCCCGACTCAGCATAATGTTGCAACAGAGTTATCCGTTGCAACGCTGATTTTCCGTCGGGTCCAAACTACAGAATACCTGTGATACTCAGGTTTCTTTCACGAGGTGTTCCTTCATGCTTAGACAGTGGTTTTTTTTATTTGGCACATAACACAATATAAACTCGCGTCTGTTTCCCAAAGAAGTAGGCGGAGACCAGGTACTGCCACTTGCCACGATCCTGACAGATCACCTTCGCTTCATAAACATTCTTTAGTCGTTGCATACACGCGATATATTGGTAATACATCCTTTTTGGCATATACTATTTAAGTTAAATGTATACCAGTGACACCACTAGAACTTCTTCGTCTATTTTTAAAAGATAGCCGCCACAATTTCACACTACATTTTACCCCCAAGGAAGCTCTTCAAATCGTGAATTATTAAGTTTCCTTTCAACTGACTGATGGTTATCGTCGATATGGAAATGATGCCGGTCCTTCGTATAGCGTTTAAAATCAAAATTCGGTCCAATTTTTGCATAAAAAAGACATAATGATTGCATAATTTCACGCGCACGTGCGTCGTTATTAAAACGTGTTGTGAGGTGCGTCACAAAATAAGTAGAAAAGAGGTCTTATCCAGAATAAATGTTAATAAATAAAATTGTTAGTTTTTACTAACAATACTCCAAATAAAGTACAGTCTATAAGGACACCAACCTCTGGGCTTCAATTGCTTATTACATAAGCGACATCAATAATGTTCGCTGATTTTACACCTTTTCATTTTTAATTTTTATTTTTATGTGCAATAAAGTGTTCTCTATCTATATTTCTAATATCAGGGTTTTATTATTGTATTGTTACCCGATAAACTTACTAGGCTTTTTGTCGGAAGAATCCGACCTGGGGGGCGATTCTCGCCCATACCAATTGAAAGCGTAGACGCATAAGCTAACTCAACAGAGCCTGTAGACATTTATTTTCTCCTTCGAATTCAATCTAGCATGGTGTTCAGAATATGGATTTTGGTTGTTGCTCGACTTTTTATGTACAATTCAAGTTATAAGCCCTAAGAGTCGTATACGAATTGAATGCTAACGAAGTGAGAATTGTTCTATTTCTATTATTAATACAATCCATTTATATCAATAAACTTATGTTTGATTGCGACCCAAAAACATTTCACACATCTTATGACAGCCGGGCACAACGGCTTAACGTGCCTTGCGAAGCACGGAGGCGCTCGGAAAAATGCCACTAGCGGTAGTCACGGGACGGTCACCCATCCTGCACCTTACCGCGCCTGCTGTTGCTTAACTCAAGTGCCAATCACTCGGTTCGACTATCGACGATTGATATCGAACCTTTTTAGTATGTGCCATGCACCTTCTTTTTATACTGTTTGGTACAAAATGAAAGCTTCATGTATTTTTACTAGCAATACGGACCCGGGCTTCTGTTTATATTCGTCTAGTGGTCGTACTCATAAATAATAAATTGTCATTCGGCTCAAAACGATTGAACTGCAATTGAAGGTAGTACAAGAAGAATAAGTGATGAGTGTATCGGTTAAATAAATAATTGAAGTGAAGACCCTTAATAGTTGGAGGGTAGCTAGTGACACAAGTGTCAAAAGGTTTGGTAGTTGAGGGCATAAAAAGGGCAAAAGGCCTGCGCAGACGAGGGACTATCCCCCGGGTACTTTTTTGTCCGTCGATATAGATCTCTCATAAATTGTATCGA
Source organism: Yponomeuta sedellus (assembly GCA_934045075.1). Classification (NCBI taxonomy): domain Eukaryota; kingdom Metazoa; phylum Arthropoda; class Insecta; order Lepidoptera; family Yponomeutidae; genus Yponomeuta; species Yponomeuta sedellus. The sequence continues at coordinate 9,240,355 of OW203746.1, read as the reverse complement.
ATTCGGACTTAAAGTACCCCGTAGAGTCCCTCAAGTTACCGAGGACATCAAGAGACCGGACTGGATAAAAGTTCGGTGTTTTCTTTTAAAACGCCTTTTCTTTTTCAACTTCGTGTAAATTACAACACAATGTAATCTCAGAATATTTGCTTCCATAGCGTACGCTTCACTCAACTTCCGGGGAACAAAGTGACCGCACACCGTAGGCGTTGAGTCCGCGACAAGTACTCGGAGGGCATTTTTTACAATTAAAGGACTTTCGTCTCTCGTCGGCGCAGGCCTTAATTGTCAATCCGCGGCGGGCATGCGTGGTAAGTAAGCTTGAAATGCTGTATATCCTTTACAAATAATAAGAACTGGAACGACTTCAGGTGTTATTTTATTTGTAGATTAGTAGTATAATAAAACAGAAAAACTGGATAAAAATGGACAAACAGGTAAGATAGTCAGATGTGGTCTAAGGGTAAAGTAGTTAGTGGTTATATACTCTTTGGTAGTAATGATGAAAAATGAGGGAAATCGAAAAATGTGTGACGTAGTTTAAATATTTGAAAATGATAGATAGAAAAAGAAATAAAAAAGGTGTAAAGAGGTTTGCACCGTTACAAGCTCAATAAGACATTGTCAATCCCCAATGAAAAATCAATGATTGTACTTGTCAATCCGCGGTGGGTACGCATGGTAATTAAGCTCATGCTTTTTCTCTGAGACAAGGCCTGTGCCCTGCAGTGGGCACAGGAAAATGTGTTAACCCGCTGCGAAATACTAAAGGTGAGAAGTAACAGGTGACCCACAATAATTAACTGTCCTCGCCAGTTCATTCTACGCGTAACCTTATAATCTCTTAACAACTCTCTCTATACTATTTTATTTTTAATGCACTAACCCGTGCTAAGGAACAAATTTAAAAATGTAAAATTTTAGGCTCTAAATAGGTTTTTAAACTCTCTCTAAAACAACTTTGCAGTTGCCGGGTAATTACACTTTACCTAATATTTTTTTAATAGTAAGTCGTGTCAGAAGCCTTATGGGGGCTTGATAACTTCTGACAGTAAGGCCCGCCACTATCTTACAATCGTCCACCGACCCGGACTTGGCCCCCATGGTGGAGTATGCCCTAACCTTCCTGCGATGCAGGAAGGGACCCGTGCCCCAGCAGTGGGGACATACAACGGGTAATAACGATAACGAACGAACCTAAAACACATACTACATAAAAACGTAATTCTTTCATAATAAACTAATGGCTTCAATTTAGAAATCGACGTGAGAATATAAGGTAGGTATTTGTAAAACGTCCTCGTGTATTATCTCTTGAAAACAAAAAAAAGGTAGTTTTACAATACAGGAGGCAATTATTCTTCGCGCGCCGCTCCAAGAGAGAGAAAACTCAATTTTCTTTCCCGACGCAGAGAAAAAAATTAAAACCATCAAAATGAATAACGCAGGCATAGATTGCAGTAGTTAGGGACACGGGGCCGGCGTAATGGGATATTACAGAAGGTCGACTGGAATTACATCGAAAATAAAATATTAACAGATTTTACATTTTAAACTTTCGCGACTTGAACCCATTATTAGAATATTTTCGTCGACATTGTCAGTGTAGTATGTCGCAACCCTAATAGTGTTTTGTGATGGCTGATTGAGGGTAGTCTAAAACTTTATCAGCCGAAGATGCGAGCGGGCACTAGCCATCAGTCTTCTCGTGACCACGATAACTGTAACGTCGTCGAGACGCCGAGGTTAAATAGCAATAAATTACTACGCGAGTAAGTCCCAAAAATATTCTAATAATAAAAAAAAATATCAATTGCAAAGTCCTACAGTGATAATAAGACAGCACTGCACTGCAGTTAACTATTTACTTAGCGAAATTATCAATTCAGAAATGGGCACATAAACTTTGATAGTTCAAGACAAATAAAAAAATAAATAAATATTAATGGAAATATTACACAAATCTCGTTAGTCTTATACTAAGTCCAACTAAATGACTTGTGTGTTAACTCGACGATAGATTTAGTACAATGAATACATAGATAACATCCAAGAGCCGAGATGAACTAGAAAAGTTCGTTTCCTAGTTTGACCCGGCCGGGGATCGAGCCCGAAACCTTCGGTTTTATAGTCAGCGTGCCAAACCGCTGCGCTAACGAGGCCGTTATAAATATGACAGTTAGTTTTAAAAGTGTTCAAATACCTTAGCGCTTAAAATTGTCATTCCGTGGTGAACACGTGGTAATTAAGTCCGTAAACTCTCTCTCACTCTCTCTGAGAGAAGGCCTGGGGCCTGCAATGGGATTTTTATAAGCTACATAAAAATCCACTCATGGCGACCTTCTGAATTGAGAATTTCTGTAAGTAAATACTTGACTGTACAGTCAGCGTGCCAAAAACCGCTGCGCCACCGAGGCCATCACATTATAAATGAAACAATTTGACGAAGAACTAAGGTGATTAGGGGGTCGTGGCAAGTGGCAGCTCTTGCTCTTTGCCTACTCCTCTCGGATACGGGAGTGAGTTTATTTTATGCAACTAAGGTGGCTGACAGGTTCTTCCGTTTCCTTAAGCTGTGACGCCGAAGCGTTACCTACCCACCTAGCTAAATGAAGAAAGAAAATATAAAAACATTAAACACAGGGGAATAATTTAAATAAAACCATTAATCTAGCTCCCGCTTGGAATGTAGCGACAGCAAAATTAAGAGAGTCGGGGTAAAGAGAAAATGCGCTTCTGCACGTGAGAATTCTTTCTTGTTTTGTGAAACTTTGTAGTTATGTGTGATAGAAATACGTAATGGTTGCAGCACTACATGTTAGCTGTAGCTTAGTAGGTACGTAATTGTACTATAGTAATAAGATTTTTCGTGATCGAAAGATCATGAAGGTTAAGCAACATAGGGCGCATTCAGGGCATGGATGGGTGACCATCTATGACTGACGCTAGTGGCTACCTTCTAACGTGCTTCGCAAGGCACCTTAAGCAGTCCGTGCCCGCTGCCGTCGACAGATGGCAGTCATTAAGCCAAGTCAGGGGCCTTAGGGCGGCTTGAAAACTTCTGACAGTAAGACCAGTCACTAGTCTTGCAAGCCTCCACCAATCCGGACTTGGCCCCCGTGGTGGAGTATGGCCTATAACTTCCTCAGGGAAGAGACCCGTACCCCTTGGTAGGGGCGTAATGGGTTGATGATAAATAAGCTTTTTAAATGTTTTAATTTCAGTTAAGATTAGTAATGGTACATGTTGTGGGCGCCTGGTAAAGGGACCTCGATAACCACCCTTGTATGTTCCCACTGCTGGGGCACAAGTCTCTTCCTGCATCGCCGGAAGGTTAGGCCATATCACTCCACGGGGGCTGAGTCCGGGTTGGAGGAGTATTGTAAAACAGTAACGGGCCTTACTGTCAGACGTTATCAAGCCCCCGATAAGGCCGCTGGCACTAAAGGCTTAAGTAGTCATGGGATGGTCACCCATCCAGCACCTGACCGCGCCTGCTGTTACTTAACCCAAGTAATTGATTGCAATCACTCGGTTGAACTAGGCCACGAGCGCTTCATTTGAAGTATTGTGAATAAAAAACTTTAAAATAATGGAAAATAAGTCATCCACAAAATATTTATGTCTGATTTATGGTAATTTATAATATTTATGGTTTTTTAAATATTTTTATGTAGCCTATAAACGTCCTACTTACAAGCGCCGAGTTAATGCAACACCTCAGATACTCAGATTATAAACAAACAAATAAATATTCATGAACATATTTAGTCGGCCTCGGTGGCGCAGCGGTTTGGCATGCTGACTGTAAAACCGAAGGTCTCGGGTTCGATCCCCGGCGGGGACAAACTAGAAAACAATTTTTTCTAGTTTGTCTCGGCTCTTGGATGTTATCTATGTAATTATTGTATTAAACCTATCGTCGAGTTAGCACCTATAACACAAGTCATTTAGTTCTAGGTACTTAGTGTAGGGCTAACGAGATCTTTGTAGTATGTTCATGAATATTTATTTATTAATACTACACAGATCTCGCTAGCCCGTTCCTTCACCATCAGCGAGTGGCATAACATATATGTTATGACGTGATTTTATGTTGTGTCAAATATTATTACAATTTACCTATTTTAATCATTTCAAATGTCAAATCTCGACAAAAACCCACACCAAAGTCCTTAAACCGCCCCCTGCTTCTAATAGAAAATTTAAACAGCCCCGTGTTTTCCACTTTGATTAAAACGATAACACTCGACGTCACGTACGCTGGCAAATTAAAATTGTACTTATGCTCTTACAATTAGGGCGCGTTTTTGGTAAGAGCGGGAGCGGAAGTGGAATCAAATTAAAATATTTTTATTTCAACGTAAAGCATTTACATACCGATTGCTGAATGTCAATGTACAAGGTAAAATTTAAGCCACTGCCTTCGGGCCTTAGTGTAGTGGAAAAGAGGCAGCGGGAAAAAAAACTCCACTTCGACCAACTTTTCTAAAGTCATCTTAAATCTACTACATCAGTTGCCACTTATACGCATGATAAGATTTTAAGATTGTCATCAATGACTTTGAATGCCAAAACATTATTTAATTTAATTGTCTTACAAGAGTAGGGAAAAGATAAGTTCTGCGGCCAGACAGAAAGATGGGCGGATTCGTCGTATAATATATTCTCGTATAATATCACATAATTGGACTATATAATATAGCCTGAAGAAGAAGAATAAGAAATATCACATAACATAACGTCACATTAATGTCGTCATATATAAGATATCGCACCAATATTAAAGATGTACGTAAACATCTCAAACAATTATAATGAAAATGGGCCGGCCACGTCGCACGGATGGAAGACCAAAGATGGACAAAGTGAAAAAAACACACAGTGGAAGGGTCCGGAAGACGGAAAAAGAGGAATTGGCCGACCTTCTAAGCGATGGGTCGACGATATAGTGAAATTTAAAGACCTATTTAGAGGCAAAAAATTTCACCCATGCCGGGATTCGAACCCGCAACCTCTGGCTATCTGTGCCAGCGCTCTACCATGGCATGGCATGGGTGAAATTTTTAGCCTCTAAATAGGTTTTTAAATTTGTCCTTAGCACGGGTTAGTGCATTAAAAATAAAAATAGTATAATGATATAGTGAAAGTCGCGGGAAAAGACTGGATGAAGACAGCTCAAGACCGAGAGCAATGGCAAAACCTGGAGGAGGGCTTTACCCAATAAGGGGCATCAATGTTTAATTTATTTTTATACTCATTTAATTTATTAGTACCTGTTTTATAGTTTTTTTAGCTGTGTACGTACCAATTGTTTGTGTTCTAAGATGCATGAAAGGCTATTTTTTTTTTATTTAATGTCGTTGAAGTGGTAAGAGTCACAATAACAAACGACTATAACCTTAAAAAGGCTTGAAAATGGGTAAAACAATGGCATAGGCATGAGTAGTAATAAAATAAAAAAACGAGTTAAAATGAAGCTGTATTCATATTACGAAAAACTTTTAACATGAGAAACACAAAACACAAATTAACAAAAAAAATTTTTTTTTGCCTAGCCTCTATGTTTGTTTCATTGCCTAGCAGTAAGACACAAACAAATATTATTGCCCATACAAGTGTGATAACCCGCTTTCCGCTCTATACTCTAGTCACGGCCTTAGACAATTGGTTGTATCCGCCTTCTAAAGGATTAACTCACATAGAGTTTAATCAATAAAGACTGAAATCGCGTATCAGACATTGTTTGTCTTTTTAATCACGGGCTGTGTACACTCGACACTTGAACAACCTTTACATTTGTGTCCTAAAGTCGCATAAGGTATAGCACACGCATGCAGAGCTCGATTTGCTGCCGATTGTACCAAAGATGAAATTCACCGCCCTTATCGCTTACGACATAAGTGTGAGTATTGAACAGAACTGTTCCGAATGAACGAAGTTTCTTTGTAATTATGAAAGGGTTTTTCGACATCACATGCAGGGTTTACACTTGAAGTGGCTTTTGGGATTATTAAATTAAATTCCGCTGTGTGTTTTCACTTACCCCCAGTTGTGTCACTCGAGTTGTTTTGAAAGTAGAAGGTATAGAGATGTGGGCATGTACCTGTAAATAGAAAGAAATTCATTAATATATAGAATTTAGAAATTTAAACATGAGTAAACGGCACGGATAGCCAGAGGTCGCGAGTTCGAATCCCGGCATGGATTCATGGAATTTTTAGCCTCTAAATGGTTTTTTAAAATTGTCCTTAGCACGGGTTAGTGCATTAAAAATAAAAATAGTATAATGAGTAAATGAGTGAAGCGAGGTGGTTAGAAATTGTACTATGAATAGAAAGAAACAGTGGGAAATGGTTTTGGTTTAACTATAGGACGTAGGTATCTTGAAAGAGCATTTTCATTTTCCAGTTTTTGTTTCTATTCATACACACACACACACCGACGCACACACACACAAACACTAATACACATCATTATAAACTATACATACATATACGGATGTAGCTACCTAGAAAGGATCGTTATCAACCGTTGTATGCCCTCACTGCTGGGGCGCGGGTCTCTTTCTGCATCGCAGGAAGGTAAGGCCATATTCCACCACGGGGACTAAGTCCGGGCTGGTAGAGGATTGTGAGACAGTAGGGGGCCTTACTGTCAGAAGTTATCAAGCCGCTCATAGGGCCCTGACACGGCTTAACGACTGCCATTACATGGCGGTCGGCACCAACGGCTTAACATGCCTTGCGACGTAATAATGTTGGTCTTAACAATATTAGTATCGTTAAGACCAACATTATTACGTCTAAGTGTGGAAGAGCGGAGTATCCAAGCACCAAATCCTTATGGAATTAAAGTAGTAAGGAATTCGACAGAGACGGTTGGAATCGTTCAGGATTTTATTTTTCATATTTAGGCTCCACGGTGGGCACGCGTGGTAATTAAGCTCATAGTCTCTCTTTCTGAGAGAAGGACTGTGCCCTGCAGTGGGAAACAAACAAAATTAGGCCCCAAGTCTATTACCCGGCAGCGACTAATGATGTTATGAAGTGATAGAGATTTATCAAGATCGTGGGTAGTGGCAAACCTTGCTCTACACCCCACCGGGAAACAGTCGTGAGTTTAAATACATATTATTATGTCGATATAAAAACCAAAGGAAAGGTAACGCTTTCAACTCCGAAACTACAAATTTAAATGGTAAAATATACTATTTTTATTTTTAATGCACTAACCCGTGCTAAGGACAAATAAATAGGTTTTTTAAATGGTAAAATATGATGTGTAGAACAAAGAAACAATTTATAGTTCCATCGCGGTCCATAATTTGTTTCAAAACCCCTCCCTAATACACCCCTAATTGCCACCGTTCAGAAATACGGCCACCAATCACAAACTCGTTAAAGACAATGCGTTGGAAAACTTGAAACTTAGCCATCCGCGTTTCTGAACGCAACATTCTTGTCACGTAGTTTCACTGTGCAGGCACTAAATTGTTTATTAATTGTACAAGTCCTAACTAGGAAGGACGCTGTACACATATTTAACAAGAGCTTCTTGGCTCTCCGCAAAATTTTATAATGACGCCATATTTATTTTGTCCACACACAAAAATAATTGCCTTTAGAATAAAAAGTACGATTAAAAAATACTGGCCGGATGTAAGGAAAAAGAAGTTGAAACGTTTTTTTTTGTGCCCAAGTTTCGGTTTGCGTTTTTATTTTATTTTCGGCCAGTATAAAGATTGCACAATGCCAAGTAGCTAAAACATTCTATTACGCAGACAAATAACACTAGTTCCGCGAGCCTTTCCTCGGTGCTAGGGTATAAATAGGCGGTCATTCCGACCTCATTTGTTGTGTGAATTCTTTATAACGCGACCGGGGCGGAACGTTCAATGTTTCACTGAGAATTGGCGGGAAACGAGGCTTTAAAAGAAAAAGAAGAAAACTCGGAAACGATTTGTGCTTTTAATGTGTTTTTTTTGTAGCTTTTGGATTATCCACAGTTGTTTTCAATCCTGGTTATATAGTGGTGGATAAATATGTATTGCCTTTTTCACAACGTGATTTCTGTTAAAAATATGTAACAAATACAAAAAAAAATATGGGTCAAATTGCCGCATTTAATAGTTTGACAAAACAAGAACAAACAAAAAATTAAATTTCACTACTTCTTTACGGTCAATTTAATAAATTTAATATTTTGTTATCTTTATTGAAGCATTTTATCTAGTAAAAGTATTTTTTATAAAATATCTTCAGCTTCTTTTTTCATGGTACTTGTCAGTCAGCCAGCACACTATAATAATAGAAAAAACTCAGTGAACGGTTTATGTTTATTTCTAATATTTTTTGACTAACAGATAATTATTGTCTGACCTACTTGCGAATTATTTAAAAAGTCAATAACCAATTATAGAAATAAGTACCTACTGTTTAAGTAACAGAATTGAATAATGAATTAATCAAATCATCCAGTTCATGTGTTTTTAATCTACATACACTTTCAAATCTCCAGAGCTTCGAGCAATTAAGGGTTATTAAGGTCAGTCCGGTATTGTACTATTAAAAGACCAAAAACGGCCTTATTCCAACCCCGCGGTCTGCCATGATTAATATTTTGTTACGAGGTTGACGTGGAATAATGATAATCTTCACTCATGTGAGTAGGTTGTAATTTGCAGTAACCTGACTGCACGTAACCCCACAGGAACGACTCGGTATAACTAGAGATATAGCGGCAGTTATTTCGAAAGCCTAATAATACTAACAGACTAGACGATCGAACTTAGTACGGTATCTACTCAGTAGAGTCCGAGTGTAGAATCTACTTAACGACAAATTACATACATACATACTTTCATTAATAAAATTATTATATTAAAAAACAAACGACTTTATGTTCCCTCATACAAAACGCCAATTTCATATGTAAGGGCCATGGGTGTAAGGACCTAATATAAATAAATTGCACGATGATGATTTCTTTTAATATACACTTTGAATTAGTTAGTATGTATGCTAATATTTCCTATGTACTTTATAGTAAGTTGGAAGTAGGTATTTTATTAATGGGAGTCATTTTCTCTATGTACCTATGTCCTTATATACTCTTTATCTTCCAGTCCTATCCATCGGTTGTCTGGAAGGGATCGCATTTAGGGATGAGACTGCTAGTTATATAACGTAGATATTACTTATTTTATGTAATTTTTATGTAATTCTATAATTTTTGAACTAAAACTTTCGTAGCTTTTATCTCTCCTTTTATCATCTGGTGTGCTATCTTCTTCTTCTTCAGACTATATTATGTAGTCCACTGCTGGACATAGCCCTCCCCTAATGAGCGCCATAGCGCCCTGTCTTTAGCTTGCCGAATCCAGGATCTGCCGGCAGTTTTTCGCAGATCGTCATCCCACCTGGTCGGAGGGCGTCCTAAACTACGTTTGCCGAGTCGCGGTCTCCACTCAAGAACACGTCTACTCCAACGGTTGTCGGTTCTTCGCGAGATATGCCAGCCCACTGCCACTTCAGCTTGCTGATTCTTTGAGCTATGTCGATAACTTTGGTTCTCTGTCGGATGCATTCGTTACGAATTGTGTGCTATAAAGTGTGTAAATCTAATCTGAAATTATCTAATACCTATCTAACATTTACCATAATATCTTGCAACGGACAATCGGATAAAAATGTAATTCGTATTAATGACGCAGTACTGTCTCCTCCCGGCGTTCAGATCTCGTTTCGAGATTAATATTTTTTTTATTGTCCGACGCCATTTTGTTTTGGCGCGAAATTAATTCAAAATGGCCGCCGTAAAGCCCCGTGGTTACGCGCAGCAATGCGCTTAATGATGAGCGATTAAAATGGAGTCAGGAATCGCTGGATATTTTTTACAGAAGCCTTATCGTTGGTAATACGGAAAAGTGTAATTGATGGAGTTTTTACATAAATACTAGGCACCTTGTAAGGAAAATCACTGTCGTAACAACCTTTTACTTTTTAGTTCCAAAGTCATCTTTAAAACGCAAATGAGTAAAGTGCAAGAAAGTAAAGGTTGATCTATTGCCGACCGTAGCAAATAAAAAGATGTACAAGATGTTTTAATATCGACAAATATTGAAAGAGCTCGAGTATTGTTGCATAACAATGTATTACTTCGTTCGTCACGAGTTATATCCCTCAAATAATAATGTAAAAATAAAGCAGAATATTCTATACCTATACACTATATGAATATCCTATACACCCGGCACCGGCGTGCGTGCATGACTTATGACCTTTGATGAAGCGAAGGTGATCTGTCAGGATCGTGACAAGTGGCACTCCCTCGTCTCTGCCTGCCCCGCTGGGATACCTACCAGCGTGAGGTTATGTTTGGATGTATGTAAAGAATATTCTATCTCTTTATTATTTTTAATGCACTAACCCGTGCTAAGGACAATTTTAAAAACCTATTTAGAGGCTAAACGTAAAAACCTCTGGCTGGCACGGATAGCCAGAAGTCGCGGGTACGAATCCCTGCATTGGTGGAATTTTTAGCCTGTAAATAGGTTTTTAAAATATTCTATCTAACCTATGTGTCAATAAGTATCCATTTCGCCAGAAGTAGACATCTGGGTATTAGTGAATATGTGATGATGCAGCCTACGAGTATGTTCGGTCCACTTCAGGGCACATGCCTGCTCTCAGCGAGAGAGTATAATCAGGCTTAATCACCAGGCGTACCCACCGCAGATTGGCAATTTTAAGCGATTAGTCTCTCAGATTTCCTCGCCTTCTTCTCCTTCACGGCTAGCGAGTGGTATTGGCTACTATACAAATTCAAAAATGTACGTAACTTAGAAATAAAGTAATTGGTATATCGTTATCAACCCTTGCATGTCCCCACTGCTGGGGCACGGGTCTCTTCCTGCATCGCAGGAAGGTTAGGCCATACTCCACCACGGGGGCCAAGTCCGGGTTGGTGGAGGATTGTAAGACAGTAAGGCCCGACTGTCAGAAGTTCTCAAGCCGCCCACAAGGCCTCTGACATGGCTCAACGACTGCCAATATATGACAGCCGGCACCAACGGCTTAACGTGCCTTGCGAAGCACGGAAGCGCTCGGAAAAATGCCACTAGCGGTAGTCACGGGACGCTCCCCCATCCCGTACCTGACAGCGCCTGTTGATGCTTAACCAAGTGATTGATTCCAACACGGTTCGCCTAGGCCACGAGCGCTTCTGGTACATGCATGCCGGGATTTGAACCCATGACCTCCGGAATGAGAAGCCGACGTTCTACCGGTGGAAACTCAACCCTTATGTGAAACTGATAAGGGCCGAGATGACCACTAACGATTTTGAAAGGTGAAAAGTCGCCCGCGTCACAGTTCACGAAACGGCCGAAATTAAACTAACACTCCGTTACCACCCCTCCATTTGTCGATACTTAGCTTATACTCTTGATACAGTCATGAGCTTATGTAGCTATACTTCTGTGCGACTCATTTCGTATGCGAATGTGCGTGGGAGTGTAATTTTTTTCATATTAACTTCGTTATGACTCTTGTCCCTTTGCAACCTTCACAAAAAGTTAAAGCATTTATTACATCGCTTTGGCAATGAAACGTGATTCGCCTATTCAGGGTTGAAATTTCAGTCGAAAGACGACTTTAAATAAATCATATATCTTCGTCAGCCCTTATCTCTAGACGCATTAAAATTAACATTTAAATGTACAACGTTTTTCTAACGAAATTAAATGAAAAATTATTCTAGGGGTACAGTTGAACGAACGATATCAACCCTTTGTATGTCCCCACTGCTGGGGCGCAGGTCTCTTTCTGCGTCGCTGGAAGGTAAGGCCATTCTCCACCACGGGGGCCAAGTCCGGGCTTGTGAAGGATTGTAAGACAGTGGCGGGTCTTACTGTCAGAAGTTATCAAGCCGCCTATTAATCCTCTGACATTACGGTTGCATGGTGTAATGTAACATTCGCAAAAAAACGTCATTCGGGTGCAGCACTCAATATGCTCGTAACACTGCCTACTGACATTATGAATGATTGTATTCTTTTCGTTGCACTAACCCGTGCTAAGGACAATTTTAAAAACATATTTAGAGGCTAAAAATTCCACCAATGCCGGGTCTCGAACCCGCGACTGGCTAACCGTGCCAGAGCTCTCCCTACTCAGCTAATGGGTAAGTTACCACCGGCAAGCATCAGCGAAATTTCGAACCTCTTTACAATATTCTCTGTATTACGTGTATAATTTACAGGCAGCGACATCTTGCTGAAGTATTTAATTTGCATCACTTGCAGCCCCGAGTACCTACTTTGCAGTTAGGTTTTACAACGAAATGATATCCCGCCATGGGTGGAATTTTTTGCCTTTAAATAGGTTTTTAATATCATGAATGATGGCTCTTATATTACTACTCGTAACGTAGGCCAGTACCAAGCTTTAGGTTATATATTTCTATAGGTAAAACGCATTTTTTAACCATTAAAGTAGCTGTATTTGTAAATAAAAATGAAAATAAAGCTGGAACAGTCCCATGAGTAAATCATGCTGTAGGCGTGTGGGCATAAGATTGATTGTCCAATATGAAATATGTACCGTTATCACAAACGTGGACGCTCGACAATATTGAAATATACTTTTTGGATTCGATCTGGTAACGCGTTATTCGTTTTAATGAAACCGCGTTTTTATTATAAATTCGTACGTCTTTTTAGAAAATGTCGATTACGCTAAAGTACTCTTAAGCTGTTGTTAAAGCCGGTTTTTGGCAGCATTTCCTGTTACATAACGGCAGGAGTTCCTGTTACGAACCGACTATAACTCCGTCTTAAGAGTGTTTAGCGGAATCCATTTTTGATAAAAAGACTTACAGACTTAAAACTGAAACCAATGTCTCTAAATCACTCCTCAAAGGTAGTTTAAATTATCTGCATACTAAGTACCATCTAACCTTGATTTGTGACCTCTAAACCTATTGGCAAAGTTTCATAGCGATCCATTTGAAACTAAACAAAGGAATCGATTTTTTATAAATAGACTCACAATGTGACTTATATATACAGGATTCCTTTAAAACACTCCTAAGAGGCAATATAAAATAATCTGCATACTAAGTACGATCTAACCTTGATCTGTGACCTCTAAACGTATTGACAAAGTTTCGTTGTGATCCGTTTGCAAAGAAAAACTAAACTACGTTTGTATGGCAACATTTCTCTCAAGTGCCGCCTAAAGTAAGTACGAGATAATTAATTATAACGGTTGTTAAAAGCAACATAATATCAGATCTGATTATTCTTTACGACTCGTTAAGCACTAATAAAGTATTAATTAGAGACACAACTTTTTTATCACCGAGTTAAATAAAAATTAAATTAGTCTTAACTACAAGCTAACAATAAAATTAGAGACGAGAATTATGATGAGAATGTCTTCTATAATCATTTTACGACGTCTTTATTAGTTTTTTTTCTCTGTTGAAGTTTACAGGTACGGTCGTCACACGTTACCCTCTACTCAAACTCAAATCAGCTATGCACCAAAACACAAATAATTTATGTACGAATACATTATATCTTATATATATTGGATTAAGACCCTTCATTGCACACCATACGTATATAAAAGTACCAACATGAAATTTCTTAAAAAAAGTTTTCTAGCTTTATCCTTGTAGGGTTCCGTGCCTCAAGAGGAAAACGGAACCTTTTTAACCACCTTCCCTTAGTGATTGTATACAGGGGAAAACCACAGAACATAAAAAAAGAGTAGAAGTAGTGACATGACACATTAGTACGAAAACCAGTGTAACCAAAATGATACATATAAACCAAACGCATACTACGAATGCCAAGCTGCCATTGGTAAATAAAGTCAATGCCGAAAAGGTGTACATCATAAAAGTTTCGAGTGAAATATGCACCTTTTCCGAATGTTAACAATGATCAAAGTCAAATGACAGTGATGAAATAAGGGTTGGCATTTTGTAGTAACGCTACTCTACACTAGATGGAACTACCGCCGTGTCGGACCGAAAAGAACTTTTACCTAGTAAGACATAAAGTTCAAAATTGAAAAACAAATACATTCTCAGTTTGGGATGGGACAATGCGAGTTCTAGTTTGTCGATAGGGAGAACCTATCGACAAATTATACAAACAGTTTAACACATTAACGGCTGAATACGAATACTGATACTCAGAAGTATTTTTGGCTATTTCTTTTTTGCCTGCGGGTTGACTGGTAGGAAATGCATCTTTTTTACATTATCTTTTGTGCAATGAAGAAATAATACTAATAGGGTGGATACATATACAAATAAAACAATATGGTAGATTTCATAATATTTTAAAATAATATCTCTTATTAAAACTAGCTTTAACCCACTGCTTCGCCGGCGTTAGAAATTATAATTGAAAGAAAAATACTTTGTCTATCTGTACGCCATGTTTCATAAGTAATACTAATTGATGATGGTACTAATATAATTTCATTTATACGCAAGAGTCTAACCTGGAAGTGAAGCACATTTTTTCTGGTATTGCTGCATCACATAAGTGCCATCTTCCGCCTTTTTAGTTATTATGAAGTGTATGAAAATGCTCTGAATTTTGTGCTACTCTTCGTTGGGAACCAATTTTGCCTTCTTATCGCTGCCATCCATTTTAATTTCGTATCCGGTTTCCTTAGGAAAACTAAACGAAAACTCACTTCCAAATTGTTTTGATTCTGAGAGGGTTGTTTTATCATTGCCTCGGTTTGCTGTTGTCAAAGGGGTTGAAGTATTAAGGGTAAATAGCAGAATAATAAAAAAACCATAAATCAAATAACATAACATAACAAAAATCTAATGCTCGCCAAGAGAACAACCACTCGAACAGGTAAACAATATAATAAGTAATTTACTTAATGTTTTGAACTGAAGTAAAAAAAACCATATGAGTCGTTTTCGATAACCTCACTTTACATCTCGGTTGGAATATTTAAAAATGTAAGATTAAAATTACTTTGATAGTTTCTTAAATATTGCAGTCCCTGATAAACTGGTGAAGAAAAACTATACGCGATCTAGCTGTGCTCATTTCTTGTATGAGCTCATGTCACGTCTTGTATGAAAATAATGTATGAGCTCCAATGACAGTTTTTACATGCACAACCACCAGCCAGCGACTGGAGCTCATACATTACTACTTTACTCGGCCCGGCGACCGGACGGCTACCGGGTGCATATGAAAAGGCACTTAGGAAGTAGATATAAAATAACAATAATTATTTTACCTAGATATAAAATAACAATAATTATTTTACCTACTTAGACGAATTGGAATTTACAATACCTAAGTACCGTTAAGTATGTATGACTACTAAGTCATAGACAATTAATTATCGATAGATTTTTATCATGTGTGCCCCCATCCGTAATTGAGTAGAATTCAAATTTTGACAGAAATTTCTAGAGAATGTACACTTTCTTCGATGAAAAATTAACTTTAGCAACCAGTAAATAAAGGTGGTTTCAATTTCACATTTTCGGATTGGTTTCCGTGTTCATGTCATTACAAATTTAATTAAGAATCCAATAAAATACGTCTTGCAGATGAAATGTTACGCCATGATCGGTATATTTTGGTGCCCAACTTTTATTTTTACTCTCTAACACAGCATAACAAGGCGGGTTAACAAAGTTTTCACCATTTTTTCTTTACTAGAAGCGCACGGCAACTGAAGTCAACAAATCTGTCACCGACTACGCATAGGCAATACATTGCTAATGTGAGGCACGCGGGCACCGCCCACTTACGACTTCTACTCTTTTTTTATGTTCTGTGGGGGAAAACGCTGACGCGTCAGTAGGTGCCCTTGACACGTGTAGTTTTTTTCTCACAGCATGGCGCCAGGGCGGTCACTCATTTTCAGTTCAATATCCGGACTCGCGATAGACGGTCGTCTCTATTTTCTATTGTTAAAATTTATTATTTCATACATACGTACACAACATCACGTTTGTATCCCAGAGGGGAAGGATCTCACCATTATTTAAGTTCCAAATAAACGAGTTTTGAGATAATATATTTTTAAGCGCTCGTTGCCTACGCGAACCGAGTGATTTGAATCAATCACTTGATTAGGCAACAACAGTCGCGGTCAGCTACGGGATGGGTGAGCGTCCCGTGACTACCGCTAGTGGCATTTTCCGAGCACTTCCGTGCTTCGCAAGGCACGTTAAGTCGTTGGTGCCGGCTGTGATATAATGCCAGTCGTTAAGCCATGTCAGAGGCCTTATGGGCGGCTTGATAACTTCTGACAGTAAGGCCCGCCACTGTCTTACAATCCTCCACCAACCCGGACTTGGCCCCCGTGGTGGAGTATGGCCTAACCTTCCTGCGATGCAGGAAGAGACCCGTGCCCCAGCAGTGGGGTCGCGGGTTCGAATCCCGGCATGGGTGGATTTTTTAACCTCTAAATAGGTTTTTAAAATTGTCATTAGCACGGGTTAGTGCATTAAAAATAATATAATCGATGTCATTCTGTGCACTATGCTCAACTTCAACTGAATCTAATACCGCCTCCAAATAACTCAGGCCTTTCTTCAGTCAGTGGGACATAAAAGTGTCGTCTCGCCTGGTCGTAAATTAAATTCCACTCTAATGAGTTGTATTATGATGTGCCTTTTAAGACTCAATTAATTTTGGTCGGTATCTCAAGGCAGGGTGGTCCGAATGTGTCCGTAAACTTTTTGTCTGTGAACTTGCTGTGTACTACGAATGACAGACTTGGGTTCTACGGTAGTTCTTATGACAGGGGGCATAAGCACTAATTTTGAACAAAAAGGTATGTCTCCTCGTAGGCTTTTATAGTGGTTCGGGGTGCTGACTAGCGCCACCAATGGAATAAAAATCATAATCATAAGCAAAGGGAAAGATAAAAAGTACCCGGAACCGGCGTGCGTGCATGCAACGACTTATGAACGTTGATGAAGCGAAGGTGATCTGTCAGGATCGTGGCAAGTGGCAGTCCCTGGTCTCTGCCTACTCTGCCCCTCTGGGATACAGACGTGAGGTTATGTATGTATGTATGTATGTATGTATGTATGTATGTATGTATGTATGTATGTATGTATGTATGTATGTATGTATGTATGTATGTATGTATGTATGTATGTATGTATGTATGTATGTATGTATGTATGTATGTATGTATGTATGTATGTATGTATGTATGTATGTATGTATGTATGTATGTTTTTATCTAAAAGTGAACATTACAAATCTCATCTACTGTGACAACTATTTTTAAAACCTACAGTCTAGAACCTAGGATCAACTATCTAGGACTTTAATCGATTTCCGCTAAAACGGCCATTTTTAGCGGATATGGATTAAAATGCTACGTCCTATATTAATATTACATGCTAGACTATATTTTCTATAAATAGTTTCACAAATGTTAAGATATTTTCGGGGCTTAATCGCGTAGTAGTGATAATAGTGCTTTGTGATGGCTGATTGAGGGTAGTCTGAAACCTCATCAGCCGAAGATTCGAACGGGTGCCAGCCATTCCTCTCGTGACCACGATGACTGTAACGTCGTCGAAACGTCGAGGTAAAATAGCAATAAATTACTACGCGATTAAGCCCCGAAAATATTCTAACTATGTGTACAAGTTGGAGAGTTTAAAATATGTTATAACAAACGTTAAGATTAGAGTAGTTTCGTTTTTGAAAAAAAGACGTATTATAAAACTTATTCCATTGGTGCACCTAAACCAGCCTTAAAAATAGTTTATAGAAGAAGTTGTGCGCGGATTCTGTGGCGGAATTACGCCGGCAGTAATGGTGAATTGGCCGCAGTAGCATCATTTGGCAGTTAAAGAAAAACATCGTTATGAATCTGAGCTTGCTGAATTGAAACCTGAGCAATTTCCAGGTTCGATTCCTGGTGTGAGCATGTACCAATGACTTTGTTTTCTAAATACGTCTGTGAAATTATAGTAGCAATACCTAAGGACAACATCTTGAGGAAACCTGAACGTCTGAGATGTTCAAATTCTTAATTTTTTAACATATTAATCTTATATTCTTTTTAATGCCCTAACCCGTGCTAAGGACAATTTTAAAACCCTATTAAAAGGCTAAAAATTCCACCCAGGTACGTAATACAGAGAATATTGTAAAGAGGTTTGAAATTTCACTGATGCCGGTGAGTCGCCCATTAGCTCAGTTGGACAGAGCGCTGGCATGGATAGCCAGAGGTCGCGGGTTCGAATCCCGGCATGGGTGGAATTTTTAGCCTCTAAAGAGATATCAATCTTAGTTATTATTATGAAATGCATCAAAATTCATAGCTCTTCTTTCATACTTTCAAAACTGATAGGAAAGTTGATACATATGTGATCACTGAAAAAGATTCACCCGAATAGCTTAGAGCAAACTTTCTGAATTCATCACAAGGCTAAAAGCCGATCCGTGTTCGGCTCACTTATTACCGATACTTTAAATGTATTCAATTTACACTAGCCCAGGCGCGCTGGTGCGCTCGCTTTGACTGTAATAGGCTACAACTTATAGCCATAGCATTAGTAAATTCAATGGCCATAGCCTCCTAACCCTTGGAGGCACAAAATGCTCCGAATTTTCTAAAACTGGGTAGATTTTATAAAAACAAGCAGTTGTGCGTGTGTTGTTTGTGTGAGTGTGAGATTAGTTGAATAGCACCTGTAGAGCCTGATGTTTGAAGAAGGCTTTCCTTCCTTCTTCTATATTTTGTCGTCCACTGCTGGACATAGCCCTCCAATAAAGAGCGCCATAGCGCCCTGTCTTCAGCTTGCTAGAAGGAAGCTTTGCTAGATGCGAATAAGTCAATTTCAGAGAAACGTGAATTATAGGTATTAAAACTAGAAATTACCGCATGTTGTCCGTAGTTTGTACTAGAGTTTGGCGCGTGAAGTAGTTTTGTTTTTGTGTGTCTGGTGCGTTTATATGCGTTTCTTATCCTAAGTAAATAAAATAAAATATGCAATTACTGTTTTTTATAAAGGTTTTTTTATCTCCCTCTTAAACGAAGGTACAGACAAACCGATACAAAATACTAAAATACTTTCATAAGGATTTAGTGTTAATATCGGACCTATTGACGTCGTATAACTTTTTCGGGATCTACTCAAATTGACGAGGAGATAGGTTTATTTAGGTGCGGTCTGTTCAAAAAGGCTAAATATAGATAGCGGAGCAATAGAACACCGGCTCCTCAATCGGGAGGTCGCGGGTTCGAATCTCGGCAGGTGCCATGACTTTCTAAGTTATGTGCATTTGTGAAATTATAGTAGCTATACCACTCGCTAACGGTGAAGGGAAATATCGTGAGGAATCCCCTATTGTCTGAAGTGTTAACGTACCTCAGCGTTTGCTACGTACCATTGTCCGACTATTAGGTTAAGCCAGGAAATCTCAGGTGTAAGTAACTAATTGTTACTTGGAGTTTTTTTGTCCATTTTTCTCCAAAATTTGGAGTTTTTTTCCATTATTTTTCCAAAATGATTTTGAAATGGACACCTAGTATATTTCGTAACGTTTAATAAGTCACAGTTTATGTCCAATTTTGAATAAAATACTTTAAAAACCTATTTAGAAGATAAAAATTCCACCCATGCCGGAATTCGAACCCGCGACCTCTGGCTATCCGTGCCAGCGCTCTTTCCAACTGAGCGACTCAGTGAAATTTCGAACTTCTTTACACTATTCTCTGTATTACATGGTATTACGTACGTAAAATACTTTGTTTGTTTGTTTGTTTGTTTGAATTATAGGTACTTAACCTTTAACTTTTAACGGATCTACGCACGACTAGATTTAATTTTACCTACGTGATATTGTGCAGTGACAGAACTTCAACCTTTACATACGAGCATACTCTAATTTGTTACCTTAAGGACGACTATGCAACAAAAACGTAAAGGTTGACCTGTTGACTGCACCAATGACTTTGTTCTCAAATACCGAAAGTAAATTTGTACTTAGAGGCAGACCACTAAGACTCACTAAGGAAGGATAACGTTGTGAGGAAAACTGCGTTCTGATTGTATTCAATTACCTTAGCACTTGAAAATGCCAATCCGCAGTGGGCACGCGTGATGATTAAGTTCATACTCTCTCTCTCTCTCTCTCTCTCTCTCTCTCTCTCTCTCTCTTGAAAAGCGAAGGTGATCTGTCAGGATCGTAGCAAGTGGCAGTCCCTGGTCTCTGCCTACCCCTCTGGGATATAGGCGTGAGGTTATGTATGTATGTATAGAGTATTTTGATTTTTCCCACTTTTAGGATACCGAAGAGCCAGTTGTTTTTATGGTTTTATGTTTCAAACTATCTCGTGTTTTTCTGTCTCTTCTATGGCATAAAAGTAATGCCACTTCAATCTAAGTTTGACGCAAGATCAGACATTGTATTTATAAGAAACAGGCTCCTGGTTACCTCTCCCGATATTGCGACCACATTTTTATGTACCCCTACTCAGTACCCACGTGCAACAAACAAAACTAAAACAAGCCAAGAAAACTTGCCCAATTACATATCACCATAAAATAAAAGTTAGCCCATACAATCAACATCGGTCCTTCCCCGAACCGTTTTTATAGGGCCAAAGGTTCCGAGCCGAAGCGGGAATGACCCTCCTGGGACCCACTTCGGTACACCTCCACAAACTTAAGCATACCGTTATTGTAAACCCAAAAACATCTTTACCCCGTAGATGATAAGAACCAAAGGCATTTGGCTCGCGAGCGCAGGTATTTGGGCGGTCCATTCGCACCGTACGAAAAGTAAATTATCACCAATTGGATGCAGTTGTGGGATATTGACACCTATTGTTAAGGGTGGAAGGTGTGTTTTGTGGCTAAACGGGAGATAATTGTTAGCAATTCGGCTTTATTGTACGATTGGTTGTGATGCGTTGTATTGGTTCGTACTCCATGATCTTTACGTGTCAGTCGATTACAGCTCGTTTTGGGAATGCCGATCTAATTTATTACGTCGATGATGACCAGCCATTGCTTTTAAAATTATAACCTATGGTTTTCGAAGTTTTCTTTATTTTATTTTATCTATTAGCGACACAAAACAGCAAGGCAAAAATGGAAAATAATACACTAAATGTTGTATGTCTGTCTAGTTGACTCGCCAAAACACGAGTCGACAGCATGCAATGATTTTGACCTAATCAACTTTGAATTGTATGTACACGTTTATGTAAACGTAAACAATATTTTTTTCATCCCACCATCTCGGAAAGAGTATTTTTAATCTTCAATATCTGAGTGGAAAAGCCGTTTTTATTCTCTAGAGGATAAAGGATAAAGAACATCGTGTGCACTAAGGTTTGTGAATTAAAAAAATATTACACTCAATTTAAATAACTGTAGCAACGTTACTTTAAAATTTTCTTAATTATACCTTAGTATTATTTTGTTATAGTTTAAAGATTATTCTGTAATACTTAACTGTCATAATGTAGTAATTAATACCTAAACTGAAATAAAAGTGTACCTATCTTGTGATTGTAAACGTTTTTTTTTGCATTTAGTCATTTCCTCGCTGAGGTGGAATGAAAAGTTACGTGTTGCACTCGAGCGCAAAGATTTTTCACCTCGTGCTCTTTTGATTCCCTCGCTCACGCTCAGGATTCTAATTTTGAATCACTCGCTGCGCACGTGATTCAATTTTAGAATCCTTCGCTTGCTCGGTCATCAAAATTTAACACGCGGTTAAAAAGCAACTTTGCACTCTTGTATAACAAATAACTAATGTTATCATCACGAATTGTCTTTTTTTTTCAAAAGGATCATGTCTGGGAACTATTGATGATCAATGTCACATTTGCAGAATTGTCCAACGAAAATTTGTATAGAGAACCTTATCAATATTTTCAAGCGATTTGAACTTTTAACGTGCAACACATGCGAAAAAAAAACAATGAGATCTGATAAAGCACTACGAACAGATTTTCTTGTTTTTTATTTGAAGTGCTTCATTGTTAATTAATGTATTTTGCCCGAATTCATAAAATAAGATCTTTATTTGCTACATCATAGCCGGAACCTAATCGTCGTATTTTGAAAATAGTTTTTTCTTCTTTATGTACAGTGCTGTCTAAGCTGCCAGTAGAAGGGTAAAAACAAATTTAAATACTTTAGATATCAGTTTTAGTGATAAGGCCGCAGTTTGTACTCTTAGGTTAAGAAATATCTGTGTAATTTCCATTTTTATGTACAATAAAGTGTTCTCTATCTATCTATCTATCTATCTATCTATCTACTTTTTAATTTTCCAATTTTTATTTGACGAAATGTTAACATATTTTACCTCCTGTTGAGAGTAGGTTTTATCACTGATAATGAACAAGTAAATTATTTTTTACCTAAGCAAGAACATTAGTAACAAAAACCAAACAGAAACATAGCCAAACCTGTTCGAACTCTTCCGACAGAAAATCAAGTGTGTGAATCTGGAACTAAGTTGACTGTGTAAATTATAACAATGTTAGCGACGACATTTTTACATTTATTCGTACATTCTACGTCTAAAAACATTTTCTCACCGAGTCACAAAAGTGCCAGTACCAAGCATTTCACTAACAATCAATTGCGGAACAAATCCCTTTGGGCTAAAGGTTGTAAACGAAACGAAATTTCACGACTAAGTTCTCATACTTTTGACCTCAAAATGTCTCCTGTGACCCTTAATTACTTGAGATCACAAGCCGAGAGCGATATTTTGATTTTAGTGGTCATTTGTTTAAATATTGCGACGTCACAGACAGCTGTTCGGTTCCCGAGGCAGAATTATGAGCCTACTGAAGACTAGAAAGTAATGTGTATGCTGAGCAGAGCATGGAAAATGTGCAGAGGATTTACTTTATTAATTTGCTCTGAGATAGGTGCTGCGTTTTTATAACGGAATCATGTCTGAACAGTCAATGTTAATTCCGTGATGTACTAAAGAAGTAGGAAAGTTAATAATTTCAGCAAAGGGCGCAGGACTTCTCTGAAAGAGAGAGAGAGACTAAATTTCATAGTCATATTAGGCTTAAGATGACTTGAGAAATGATGGTCAGAGTGGAGTTTTTTTGTCCACTACACTACGGCCCAAAGGCAGCGGCTTCAATTTGACGCTGTACGTACATTGACATTCAGCAAACAATAATGTAAATACAACGTTAATTCTTAACGTTGAAGTTAAAAACAAATTAATTTGGCTCATGTGGTAAGAGGTCTGATTTGCTTAACACATAAGTAGGTTTATTTTTAGTGGTTATAATTTAAGTATTATATTATAACATACTTTACTTTCATTTCTTCCTTGTATAAATTTTTTTACTTTTTTGAGGAACGTATTTAATAACTAAAAAATAATGTCTTTATCTATTAAATGTTAAAAATAAAATGACGACCTCTGTGGCGGAGCGGATATTGCATCTACCTACCATGCAAGAGGTCCCGGGTTCGAATCCCGGCTGGAAACAAAAAAAACCCAGGTCTTGGATGTTTACATGTTTGTGAGGTCGTTGTTTCTGGTTCCCACGACACAGGGTATCCTAGTGTGGGGCCAGAAGCAATGTATGTGCCTGTATGTAAATGTTATGTTATGTTATAATAGTTTTGTTTCTTAAACCCTAAAGTATTGCTGCCTCTGAAACTAGCCTACACTATGGCAAAAGGCACGGAGTATTTTTAAACTTATTTGCTGAAATCTCAGAGCCTGACTTACAGACGTCATCCATAGATATTACAAAAGTGATTTCTGCCTCTGAAACAAGTCTACACTATGGCCAAAGGCACGGCGTGGTACGAAATTGATGGATGCCCGAAACTTATCAACAACGCTTCCATGATGTTCTGATTTCTTTGTTAAAACCCTCCCCCGCTTGTAATGCTTGATGAACCAATTGGTGAAGATATTAAAAATAAATATAAATAATAATAAATTTATATTTATTATAATTTATATTTGTGGCCGACCGCGACGGAGATAGCGGGATGACCTCGACAATCATCTCCGAGATTGGTCACAGGTGGCAGGCTAACTAAAAAAAAAAATCTTTATTTTAAATACCAAAATTTTACATGTAAATAAATGAGTACAATTGTTTGGTGCTAAATGTATTGTACAATATTCTTGTCGTTGCATCCTGTCTCCTAAACTAGGCGAAAAACCTGTATCTTAGGAGAAGGTGAAATTAAATTAAAACATAAAACATGTGTGTACAAACTTTCGTCGAGATACATTAAATATGGCGATCATGATTCTTTCCGACCGCGTTTGGTCACCGCGAATTTTTCGGTCAGGGAGGGCGTCGGTCATGTAACTCCTGTAACTCACGACCTTCATGTGGCTGAAGTAGCCATACTGGGTTCCTACAAAACGGCTTTAGTAAAATGTGTTAATTTAGTAGGCCGATTTAAAATTAGCTAAAGAAAGTCCGAAGATGAAGATGCGGCGATTTGAGCTCTGCCGAAGGGGTGCCTTCGGAATTTCGGCGTGAGATTAACTATGTAGAGTAAAATAGTCTGGTTGATCCTGTGGTTAATTCAGAGTTAGGAAGTAATGTAAATGTACGACACGTACCCCATACTACTATTATAGGTCACCTCGGGCACTGACTGAAAATCAGCGCTGAGGGCTCACTCCGTCAGCACAACGCTGAGTCAGCTGCCTTTTATGGCAATTTCGACACACCACAGGCTAAATCTATGTTTTAATTTGTTTCGTTTATTGTGTATTTCCTTTATTTCTGTTGTGCTCATACTATGTCAATTATCTGATTACGTTGTGTCTATGATGTGTCTTGTTGTTATAATAAATGCCTTTCTTTCCACTTTTATTATTTATATTTTTTTTAATAATTAAAAATCAGTCTCTACCGCTGATTTGCAAATACTTTCACTACTATTGCTTGCCATCATCAAGCTAAGCAGATGTAAATTTTACACTATTTTTATTTTTAATGCACTAACCCGTGCTAAGGAACAAATTTAAAAACGCCTGTACGTAATACAGAGAATATTGTAAAGAGGTTCGAAATTTCACTGATGCCGTGAGTCGCCCATTGGCTCAATTAGTAGAGCGCTGGTACGGATAGCCAGAGGTTGCGGGTTCGAATCCCGGCATGGGTGAAATTTTTAGCCTCTAAATAGGTTTTTAAAGATGTCAATTTTGCCTGAAATGAAAAATAACTTTTCTTTTATTTGATTTTATTTACAAGGGAAATTATTTCTCAACAACCTAAGAAAACACTCACCTTTTAAATATACTCGCACGCATTTTTCTCGAGCAATAAATAAATCATCGCCCAAATTTGCTTACGCCCCGTATATTCGGCTCTAATGTACTGAAAATAATGTCCTAAATCGAAAAAGCAGTCAGTCGAAAACTTAAGAGAGCGTACGAAAAGAAAACTTAAGTATAATTTTCGGTAAAGAATCCCTAATTTGTGATTTTCAGGCATAATTGAATGTTATCAGTACGAATGACCGGGGACTGGGAGACGCAAAATATATACCCGATGAACTGTTGTAAGGAGAAAACCGAATTCTCTTTCACAAGACTGACACTTGCGTTCTTAAGCATTGCAATACCAGCAAAATAGTTAATCCTCGAATCGTATTTTTGTATGGCTGGCAATGGTCATACCATTGCGAGCCATACAAAAATACGATTCGACATAGTGATATTTGATTCGACATTGTGATATTTGATTGTATGTACTAGCCACTTCAGTCTACCTGTGACTAAGTTACCGAAACGTCGGGAACTAATATAATTACATTTTACTCAATAAATAATGGCGATTAGACCCGTTAGCGTAAAGCGGTGGTAGCTCAGTGGGTAGAACCATAGACTGGCAAGCGAGAGCCCCAGGTTCGATCCCGAGTGCGGGCATGTACCAATGACTTTGTTTAATTTCAAAGTTACGTACATTTGAGAATTTGTAGTCGCAATACCACACGCTAACTGTGAAGGAAAACATCGTGAGGAAACCCGCGGCTTGGTTGGCTCCGCATGTATTGACTAGTCTTTCCTGTGGGCTAGGCCGACTAAGCTGTCAGGGTGGTATAGGTGCTGGGCAAGCCTACACCATCTATAAAACCATGTCCCAGGCACTGCAGCGTCGGAGTGGTCCCTTCACCCATCTAGTGTGGGTGAGGATGCCACTGGACGCTGTATAAATCATCTCATTAAGTAGATGCAAAAAAAAAGGCCAATATTAGACCCGTTTAATAGATAACCCGACGACGCAGCGTGATCAAGCCTTCCACTAGATGGTCTAACGACTTCGAGCTTCGACATTTGTGCTATAGAAATAATATAAGATAACCCGACAGAGTCAATAGACATTTATTTTCTCATTCAAATTCAATCTAGCATGGGGTTCAGAATATAGATTTTAGCTGTCGGTCGACTTTTTACGTAGAATTCCAAGACCGGGAAGTTTAGAAGACCACGAGGGAAGCCTATGTCCCGCAGTGGGCGTCAAATGGCTGATGATGACGATGAATTAGTCACTTTGATAAATCCTTTAATCGCTAACGAAATTGACTGTAGGGAGGCAAAAAAAAATCCTTCTCCATTTTACTCAACAGCAAAATTGTAAAGATCACAAACTTTTTATAGAGAGTACAAGCCACAAAAGCATATCAAACTTTAGCGCTGGTTTTCAGTTAGTCGCAAGAATTGCCCCGCGAGTAAAATAATAAATAAACTCTAATATGAAATGGACCGATATTACAAATGACACTTAGAAAGGCAACACTAGCTCTACGTATACAAGCCTGCTGGCTACAACTAAATGGACTCTAATACGAACTGGACCGATATGATAATTGACACTTAGAAAGACAACACTAGGTCTTCGTATACAAGCCAGCCGACTACAACTTTTTCTTTCTTTAAAAGTGCTTGTATTGTCCCCATGACAAAATCAAATGAACCTTAAGACTCCACTTTAAGAGTTTTAATGGACCAGCAACGTTCTTTTTAAATGTAATTGAGTTTAAAGGCGACAATTTTTTCTTCGTTATTCTTCTGTGGGAACTTATACAAAGCGGTACAGGTAACTACATCATCTGTAATAAAATTAAACTGTCTCGCTATCACGTTTCTTGAGATACAGACTGATGACAGACAAACATCCGGACACTGAAATTTTAGTAATAGGGTTCCGTTGTGACCCTGTGGGTAGGAAACCCTAAAAATACCAAGTGACTGAGAGAGTCCTTTTTCAACCCTTTTATGACTCAAGTGATTGATTGCAATCACTCGGTTCGACTAGGCCACGAGCACGAGGCCTTTGTTTCAAATCTTTTAAAAATAAATGATATAAATCTTCCTGCGATGCAGGCAGAGACCCGTGCCCCAGCAGTGGGGACATACAAGGGTTGCTATTGATGTGTTGTGCAACTGTGCAGTCACCAAACAAATCCGGCTGGGCGACACAATAAAAGCTAACACAGATGTCCATCAGGCGAGCTGTGCAACTGACTCCGATCTCTGTGCAATTGTCATGAGCTACCTTCGACAATAGAATAGCTAGTTTATGCGATGACCCGCTTTTGGGGGGGCCTACTCGTTCACTGGCGTTGCATTGCCTTCTGCTAATTAGTCTTAACTATGGCTTGAAGGTATGGTAATGTTTTCCATGCCTGTATTCTGCCGTGTTCTGTAGCGACTTGGGATTAAAATTCCGCAAATGTAAAGCTCTACTTGTTAAATTTGCTTGTTTAAAATAATAGTTAGGCCTTATAGCCTCCACGAACTTGGACATACCCCGTGGTGAAGGACGGCCTAACCTTCCTGCAATGCAGGAAGAGACCCGTGCCCCAGCAGTGGGGACATACAAATTGTTGATATGGACTTTACCAATTTACATAGTCCGCTTTGAAATTTATTTAGTCGTTAGAAATTTAAGCAATGACAATGAAATCAATATTGGACCGAAATTGGACCCTATACCATCGCCTGGCGTCTTAATGAGATTGAAGCAATGAAATTGAATACAATAATAAAAATAATAATAAAATGAGCCTTTATTATTATTTTTTTAGATTACTATCAATACAATATACATCCCTCTCCAGGACTTGCTTGGCCTCCCACAAGCCTTGTGGTTTATGGGGTGTGGTCTAATCACCCTGGCTGACCAGGCTTCACTGGGTGATTTCAATTGAACACAATACTTTTTATATCACTTTCTATTTATGTAAGTATGTATATCATTATTTGTATGTATCTATTTAGGGTTAGTATAATTATTTTCTTAATTAAGCATGTTTTATTCAATGTATCTGAAATATTTTGATTTATTTGTACATCTACTTCCTTCTCCAATATATTGCTCCAGTCCATCCAAAGGTTGTCTGGAAGAGATCACTTTTAGTGATAAGGCCGCCGTCTGTACTTTTAGGTTAAGAAATACCTGTGTAATTTCCTTTTTTATGTACAATAAAGTGTTCTCTATCTATCTATCTATCTATCTATCTATCTATCTATCTACTGAACCTCTGAATAGTCGCGTGTACTAACATTCCAACACCTTAGAACCTTGTCACATTAACCTCTTCTAGCCTGATGCTTGAAAAATTGAATATTTTGACTTTGACAAGGTACTGAAGTGCATACATGTTAGTGCTTGTGACTTTACAGCAGAAATAAATGACAAGTAGAGTAGAGACTGTGGCGCAGAATTTTGTTTTAAATTTCGCATTTGTTTCACTAGACAATAGAGCCGGACAATGTATGGCGATGTTTCTGGGTCACTACACCATTTTTGCGCGAAAAATAGAGGACTTTTCCGCGTTTTCTTTTCCGGAATTTCGCGAGTGTCACCGGCGTGGTGGTGAATTTTCCACTGTTGGCGTTTGATTCGTCGTATTTTCGCCGCCTTTGTTGAAAATGGCGGCTTATTAATGTAACAATGGGGATCCGGTTTCTGGGTCTCGTGCAACCAGTAAACAGCATATTGCAAACAGTAAAATTGAAAGATCTTTACATAAAATTTGTTTCAAAGGCGAACTTATCTCTAACAGAGATCTCATCCAGCCAACCTTAGCATTGGGTGTTTAAATTAAGATAGCGGGTGGAAGGGAGAAATATTCATAACTAAATGAATAAGTAATAATACGATAATAAACTTACATATAAATATATACTTATACATACATAAACCTAATAACTATGTGATGTTAGAAAGTCTTCTTGAAAGCATATACGGATATAATTATTGTAAATGAGAAAGTTCACAGGGTGTTTGTTGCTCAATCACGCAGGAACGGTTGTACGGATCTGGACGTAATTTGGCACTGATGTAGATTGTAGGCAAGCGCTCGTAGCCTAGTCGAACCGAGTGATTGGAATCAATCACTTGCGTCAAGCAACAACAGGCGCGGTCAGGGTCAGGGATGGGTGACCGTCCCGTGATTACCGCTAGTAATATTTTTTCCGAGCGCTTCCGTGCTTCGCAATGCACGCTAAGCCGTTGGTGCCGGCTCTCATATAATGGCAGTCGTTAAGCCATATTAGAGTTCTTATGGGCGGCTTGATAACTTCGGACAGGCGAAGACCCGGCACTGTCTTGCAATCCTCCACCAACCCGGACTTGGCACCCGTGATGGAGAATGGCCTAATCCTTCCGCGATACAAGAAGAGACCCATGCCCCAGCAGTGGGGACATACAAGGGTTGATATCGAATAGATTGTAGTCTGGAATAGCACATGCTAGTAGGTTGCTTTTTGACCATCAAAACTTCCACGCGAAATAAGTTGTAGGTAACAGTTATTATTCCATAAATTGTAAACCTTATCACAAAGCATCTCATTGTGACAAATTACAACGTTGCATTCAAATTCACATTTTGGTAAATTAAAACTACGTTTACGTAAAACTACGTTACTACTAATTTTTATGCTACAGCGTGCTCTTCCTAAGCTGTATTTCGGGTTGTGAATATATTTTTTGCTTTATTTGTTAGACGAGACTGTAAAGTTTATGTGCGGTATTTTATGCAAAATGTAGTTTCCCGTGGAATGATGTCTGCTGCTAAGTGGGTCTTATTGCGCATACGATAAGAGCCATTTTATCGAGGTACCTCTCGTTAACTCTGCAGGTAGCTTTCATGTAGAATTTTTGTCGGACTTTTTGAGTTCTAATCTGATAATGACAGAAAGACAGACGGTCCCTTCCGTGTTCATTAGCACTGATTGCAGGCTTGGAAGCGTGTCGGTATCCAGACATGTCTGGACGAGCGATCTTTATAAAATTTGGTATGGAGTTAGCTGACACCCTGGCTTAACACATAGGCTACGTTGTACTGCGGGAAAATAACTTATTCACTTGGGAAAATCCATAAAAGCTATGCCCCGCGGTGTTACCCGCGGGGCACAGCTAGTATAAGATATTAAAAAAACTTATTTAGAGGCTAAAAATTCCACCCATGCCGGGATTCGAACCCGCCACCTCTGGCTATCCGTGCCAGCGCTCTTTCCAACTGAGCTAATGGGCGACTCACCGGCATCAGTGAAATTTCGAACCTCTTTACACTATTCTCTGTATTACGTACAGGCAAGGACATCTGGCTTAAGTAAATTGCATCACTTACAGCCCCGAGAACCTACTTTGCAGTTAGGTTTTTACATCGGAATGATATCACTGTACCCACATGATTATAGTATTTTCATTTTTAATGCACTAACCCGTGCTAAGGACAATTTTAAAAACCTATTTAGAGGCTAAAAATTCCACCCATGCCGGGATTCGAACCCGCGACCTCTGGCTATCCGTGCCAGCGCTCTTTCCAACTGAGCTATTGGGCGACTCACCGGCATCAGTGAAATTTAGAACCTCTTTACAATATTCTCTGTATTACGTAAAACCTATTTAGCCCCTAAATAGGTTGTTAGTGCATTAAAAATAATATAATAGTATAAAATATTTACAAAAGTACACATGTAGTAAAATTGGCGTCTTTATTGCTAAAAGCAATTTCTTCCTGACACCTTACGATGGAAAGTTGCTGATGAGAATTACTTACATACATACACACCACCCAAACACATTACCCTCTTTTTGGACTCACCGCAGTCGGGTAAAGAAGTTTTTAAATCAAGCACAGGCGCTAGCATAGCGAAGAGCCACCTGCTTTACTTTATACCCTTGTCTCGGCTTTTAATCTTTTTCGATGCACTATCTTATATCTTTTACTGCACCCATTGTCCTGTATATCATACAATTTTATACCCAATCCATAAGTGCAGGCGCCCAACCGAATATCACTCGTATCGCTGAAGGGAATAAGGCCGTCTTTCGGGGGAAAAGTTGGTTATTAACAGAGAATCTCCGATGTTACGTGTCGACTTTGGAGAATGTTCGCGAATTTATTATAATCTGACTTTTGAATGTACATTCTGGGAATATTAGAAGCGCATTTCTGTTTGATTTTAGCGATGCGCATAAGAGGCTAACTAACGTGTATTTAAATAAAATATTGAGTGGTTAGCTACAATCAAATATTGTGGCTAAGCACCTAGAAAACCTCCAAAGAAAACTTTTCAAAATATATTTTTAATAATATGTGTTTTTTCAGCAAGTTTCCATCGTCAGATTGTCTGGAAGAAATTGCTTTTAGCAATAAGGCCGCCAATTGTACTACGTACATTTGTAATTATTTTGTATTTGTTGTTTTTCCAGTGCACAATAAAGAATATTCTTATCTTATCTTATTTTTATTTTTTCAATAAATTGTAAAAAAAACTTATCCCTACTGCAAGCCCACCGCCGATTGGCGATTTTTGACAGCCAAGGCAAGTAAGCTCCTGAAACTCGGATTCCCTTACGACATTTACCTTCAAAGTCAGCCAATTCAAATTCAAATAAAGAACTTAGAAAACCGGCACTCGAACCCAGCCTCCTCGCTCGTGTAAAGCATCAGAGAGCCGATTCTCGCCCGCGCGAATTGAAAGCGTACACGCAAAATATACGAAGGCTTAGACATTTGTCGCATAAAAATAAAATAACTCAACTGAGTCATTAGACATTTATTTTCTCATTCGAATTCAATTTAGCATGGCGTTTAAAACAAAGATTTTGGCTGTCGCTCGACTTTTTACATAGAATTCCAAGTCATAATTTTTATTTTCATATTTGACGGCCTCGGTGGCGCAGCGGTTAGGCATGCTGACTGTAAAACCGACGGGTTCGATCCCCGGCCGGGTCAAACTAGGAAACGAACTTTTCTACTTTGTCTCGGGTCTATGTATTTATTGTATTAAATCTATCTTCGAGTTAGCACCTATAACACAAGTGATTTAGTTGTACTTAGTACAGGGCTAAAGAGATCTGTGTAATATGTCCATGAATATTTATTTATTACTAGCTGACCCCGCGAACTTCGTACCGACTAAATTTTTTTTATTTTCCCTCCGTAAAAACCATCCTCGTACTTCAAGGGATATTCAAAAAAATAATTAGCACAATCGGTTCAGCTGTTCTCGAGATTTGCGCTTACCAACACATTCAGCGATTCATTTTTATATTTTAGAGAAGCCTTAGAGTCGTATACGAATTATTTGCTAATGAAGTGAGAATTGGCGCCCTGGTCCACGTCGCAAGCACGCCGCCAAGCCTAACCACCTACAAAATGGAACAGCAAATCTCCCTCCAGCCTTTTATAAACATGAGCTATGGTCTCCTAACCGCGGGAAAGGGGGTAAAATAAGAAAAATGGCCGACGGCGAAATGAAGACAAATGTAGTCCACGTAAAACGCGTAGGCCGGCCTCTCGGTCTTTTTGTAAAACGACCAAAATTATATTCGACACCCCTATGCTTTTAGGCCTACCCCGTGCCAACCTAAGCGCTACGACGCGTGAACAAATCAGCATTAACTCTTTGAAAAAAGACAAGCGGTGGTACGTACATACACACATACATACATACATACACACATACACACACACACACACACACTCACACACACACACACACACACACACACACACACACACACACACACACACACACACACATACATACATACATACATACATACATACATACATACATACATACATACATACATACATACATACATACATACATACATACATACATACATACATACATACACTCATTTTGCGCTTCGGCGTAGTCTCTTTTACATCTTTCACACATCGTTTTTGAAAACGTGCGATGGAGGATGGCAATGGAGGTGGTATTAGGACGTCAGAAGTTTTCAAGCCGCCCTCTGACTAGAATTTAACTAACCATTTTTGCCCAAAACTGCCTAGCATAGGTCATACTCCACCACGGGGGCCAAGGCCGGGTTGGATAAGGATTGTAAGACAGAGGCGGGCCTTACTTACAGAAATTATCAAGCCGCCCCTAAGGCCTCTGACATGTCTTAATGACTTTCTACAAACCTATTTAGAGGCTAAAATTTTTAAAATTGTCCTTAGCACGGGTTAGTGCATTAAAAATAAAAAAATTGTATGACTGTCTTTACGTGACAGCCGGCAACAAGGAAAATTCCACTAGCGGTAGTCACTGGATGGTCACCCAGCCTGCACCTGACCGCGCCTGTTGTTGCTTAACCCTACTCACTCATTGCTCAAATGTGATTGATTCCAATCACTTGATTCCAATAGGCCACGAGCGGTTCATTGAGGTTTATTACGTTTATTGCCAAAAGTATAATAAGGAACATCGATAATTTACCAGACTCGGCTTTTCTTTGCTAACTAGTGCCATATTAGCAAAGAAAAGCCGAGTCAGGTAAATTATCAAACACTTAGGGTCAGTTTTTGAATTGGGAATATCGCCAGTTAAGTAAATACTTACATGCAGTTTTATCTCTCTGAATATCTCAGAAAATAGCGTGACAGAACTTCTCTTCTTCTTCACGCTATATTAGTCCACTGCTGGACATAGCCCTCCCCTAATGAACGCAAGGTTATGCCATCATTGGGGGGTAATGCCCATAATCCCCACGCTGGGCATGCGGGTTGGGGATCGCAGTTTGGTGGAATTGTACTGCGGGGGCGCTGCTGCCCACCCTCCGGTCTGTGTCCCTTAGTCGCCTTTTACGACAGAACTTTTACTTAGTGAATTTCTCAATTCAGAAGCAGGCCCTTAACCATCCCAAGCAAATCACCGACAAGATAGATGAATGGTTCCAATGCACTTTTGAACGCTTTAAGATGCATCTAAGGAGGCATTAGCATTGGCTTGCAGTCCGCTTTAAACTCCTGAACAACATATTTCCATATCTATTCGGAAACGCTCGCAAATAGGGTTGCCAAAGTTCTTGCATAAGTAAAAGCATTTTTATTTGGTTTCCACAGACACTTGGCGTGGTTGTTTGGCAGAAACCACTCTAAGCATTTTTTTTAAATGTAAATACATAAGCTCACGCCTCTATTCCAAAGGGGTAGGCAGAGACTGAAGAACGGCGAAAGGTATGTCTGTCCTGCCTCTACTTCCAACTGTGGTAGGGTTAATTTTATTTTTTTCGTTTGGAGATCTTACAGCTTATCAGATCTAATAAAATACGGTAAGTAAAATAATGACACAAAAAAGCTATGGGTTATCTTGCAGTTAGCACTAAATTTAAAAGAAAGAGATTTCGATTATGTTTATTGTTACGCTCTAATGTTAAAATTCTTTGTAGTTTAGATTTGATCCAAGGACTGTAGGCTCAGGTTTATTTTCTTTCACAGTTAGCGAGTGGTATTGCTACAGGCCTCAAATGTACGTAACTTAGAAAACAAAGTCTTTCGTACATTGCGAGATTTGAATCCACGTCCTCCCGAATGTGAGCTGCCACCGCTAACTAGAGATAATTAACAACTAATTAACAGTAATATACGGAAAACTTAACAAATATCATAGCGGACGACGTTTTAAAATTTATTTAACTGAATAAATCTTATCTTCCACTAAATACATAGACAGTATTGTCACATGGCATAAGCTTAGGCTGACCTCAGATTTGCTAAGATTGGTGTCAATTTTCATTCGCCTGGCAACCCTGTAACAAACCCCGGGGCCGCGTCCAGAAGCTAAATGACTGTAAGAATCCATTCCAGTTTCAATTTATCAACCGAGAGATGGCGCTGAATGTATGAATGAATTGAAAGTTAGATTACACAATTTAAATCCCCCCCTTCATGCAAAATAGGGACGGAAAGATGAGGTTTGACGGTCGCAGGGGGAGAATACATTATAAGAGAGGAAAGTTACCAAGCGTGTGTCGGAAATTGGGGTTTCGAGGTTCCGTATGTAAATTTCGCTCTGTATTAAACTTTACGTTTGCCCGTACGGGGTTTCTTTTCTTTAAAGCTTCATTCTTGCTCAAACTTGACTATTATCAAGTTTCTCCAGCAAAGAACTGATAGTCTTCCTTTTATAAAAAAAAATACTAGTCCCCCTAAACACTCCTAAGAGGCAGAGGACTGTAGTTATATATTAAACGGGAAACGGGTCTAATCGCGATCACTTATTAGTCGCCAATGTCGTCAAACGTCGGGAATTACGGCTTTACCTAATAAATAATCGCGATTAGATCCGGTTAATATATAACAATTAGTTGTTATCAATTACCAATGTCGTTACCAATTATTATTCAGTATTAATCAGTATCTTTACATGTTATTATAATGTGTGGTGTGGTGTACAATAAATAATATTCTTATCTTTTCTCATTTTATTATGAAGAGAATAAGAAAAAAATATATATTATTATTATATATTAAATTATATATTATTTAGTAGCTATTTAGTTACATATTAAAAGGGTCTAATCGCGATTATTTAATAATAATTACGTTTTACCTGATAAATGATCGCGAGTTTAATATATAACTATATATGAGTATCGCGAATCATTAAGAAATACTATAATCGCTATTGCTTTATTTTACACTTTTGGCAGATTCTTCGCTTATCCACGAATCCCCAAAAAGTGGGGTCTCCTCCCAAGTCGGGGTGGGTGAAATATTTACCTCAGGGGAGTTTGGAAGTGTGTTCGGCAGGATGGAACAAAATCTTAATGGATCATGGCTATGATTATTGGACTACCTACAGTCCGACCATTTTAAGAACACTTTCACGATTCATTTGGTGTTTGCATGTAGTGATGACGTATTTTTATAAAGACTCGCGATGCTTATCTTTTTAACGGATCTAATCGCGACTTTCGAATGCGATGAAGTGGTTGTGGTCACTAAGATAGGACGGTTACCTAAACAAAGGGTTAAGTAACTATTTACCTCTCGCTTACACAACATAGGCGGCAATATTGTAGGAGCGAGAGAGAAATAGTTGTCCAGTCCCATTTTTTAATTAACAGTGTTATAAACTGAAGTGGCGAGTACAATGACCTATTGTAACGAGGTTAGATGGTCAGTTCTAAAGTTAACTGTATTTTTAAGCGCAAAATACTCATATGGCAACGGTTAGATGTCATTGAGGCGTAGGATTTGTATTAGAACTTTAAAGTTTTAAATGCTATCTGTTGGAATTCTTCTGCATAATTCAAACCGAGCTCTCTGTTGTCCAATAAGTCAGCGAATTAGGGCGGCCTCGGGTCGGACTCATTCGACCACAATTAAAAGTAAATGAATCCGAACCTATGTTAATAACAGGATGAATGAAACTACGCCTTAGTAGGTACTTAATTATGTACACCAGAACTTGAAATCACCAATGTCCTGTGGGCACGAGTTTTGATAAAGACAGCGGTGAGAAAAGCTCGCAGAGGAAACACAATAGAATTTTTTTTTGTTTATTTGAATTAGATAATTCTGGTCTCAGCCAAAAACCACACTAAGCCATGCGCAGGTGTGTTTGTCAGGGACTTAAAAATAAATTGAGGTAAAATTCAACCCCGAAAATAGAATAACATAAATGATGTTATCGAACGTTCAACCCTTCCGTGTAAGGGTTGTAAGCTGGTGACCCCCCAGCTGCATATAGTTGGCTTTGCTGATTGAAAACCAGAGATGGCTGTGACGGTTTACAGAGTTTAAGGCGTAAACAGACGGTTTGTTTTGACAATCTTTCACTCGGATGAATGTTGATGAAGGGAAAAAGATTTTTTATAGTTGTGTCAAGTGACACCCTCATCTTTACCTACCTTTCCGTGATACAGACGCTAGTTTATGTATGCATGTTATGCAAAAAAAATTGGTATGTTATGCAAACAAAAATATTATAAATGGTTACAAAATTGTGGGACTCTTTCATCCAATAAAGTTGTAACGATTAATTTGTCATTATTATTTCACCAGAATGTGCTTTGCAAGGCACGTTAAGCCGTTGGTGCCGGCTGTCATGTAATGGTAGTCGGTAAGCTATGTCAGAGGCCTTATGGACGGCTTCATAACTTCTGACAGTTAGGCCGCCACTGCCTTACAATCCTCCACCAACTCGGACTTGGCTCGCGTGGTGGAATATGGGCTAACCTTCCTGCAATGCAGGAAGAGACCCATGCCCCTGGCAGTGGGGACATAAAAGGGTTGATATCGACTTTACCAGAATAAAAATAGCAAAACGTCAATACTAAGTAAACATTCATTCAGTCATTAATTTACCACGGCAATTCGGTAACAATTAGAAGTAACAATTATGCATGACTGAACTGAATAAATAAAATTATTTAGTATTCGTTCATCCCATTTTGCGCCGTGCGACTAAGCCGTGTGAACTTGAAATAAAGGGAAAACACGAGCGTTCACCCGAGTGAATATTCATCCGAGTAAATCGTCTGCCTACGCCTTTAGAGGCCGTTCCCTCCACGAGGGATCAATTAGGTAAAATAACAATTTTATCCCCGCGCGTTTTTTCGCGCCATTTTCGCACGAGCGACTAATCCTGTTTGGTTTGTTTTTTGCGGCTATCGATGCACGTTTTTCTAGAGAGGAAATTGAGAACGCGTTGATATCACATCACATCACACTAATAAGGCGAAAGTTTGTGAGTGTGTATGTTTGACGACCACCGAGTTCAGCGTGAACTCTACAACCTATCAATATACCTACTACTACAAGTACTAATTTATAGACTAATTTAATACTATATCATCTATACTATATATATGTACGTAATACAGAGAATATTGTAAAGAGGTTCGAAATTTCACTGATGCCGTGAGTCGCCGATTGGCTCAATTGGTAGAGCGCTGGTACGGATAGCCAGAGGTTGCGGGTTCGAATCCCGGCATGGGTGAAATTTTTAGCCTCTAAATAGGTTTTTAAACTATATCATCTACCAACTACGGCGTTGACCCGCCTACTTGTCTTACTATTAAAGCTAGTGGTTGCTTTATTTTCATTTTACTTTAAATATTACTGTCTACCTGTATTCCATTTGATGTACTCGTACTAATATGCACAATTGGCATCCTTGTCACCTAGTTACTCTACATCATTGCTACTTAGTGAAAAATATTTATGGGTTCAGGTTTAATATTGTCCTGTAGTAACTTTTTGTATAAACTGTAGCCTGTTTCCTGTGTTTTTTATTTCCAAATAAAATAAAATAAATAAATACTTCTTCACGTCTAAAGGGCTAGAGCGATTTTAATAAAATATTTTAAGGAGTTAGCTGACACCCTAGATTAACATAAAGGCTACGTTTTACTGCGTGTTAATATTATACTATTTTTATTTTTAATGCACTAACCCGTGCTAAGGACAATTTAAAAACCTCTACGTAATACAGAGAATAGTGTAAAGAGGTTCGAAATTTCACTGATGCCGGTGAGTCGCCCATTGGCTCAATTGGTAGAGCGCTGGCACGGATAGCCAGAGGTGCGGGTTCGAATCCCGGCATGGGTGAAATTTTTAGCCTCTAAATAGGTTTTTGAATTTGTCCTTAGCACGGGTTAGTGCATTAAAAATAAAAATAGTATAAATTAAAAACCTATTTAGAGGCTAAAAATTTAGCACCTTAGCACAGGTTAGTGCATTAAAAATAAAAATAGTATAATCACGTGGGTACAGCGATATCATTCCGATGTAAAACCTAACTGCAAAGTAGGTAGTCGGGGCTGTAAGTGATGCAATTTGCTTAAGCCAGATGTCGTTGCCTACAGAGAATAGTGTAAAGAGGTTCGAAATTTCACTGATGCCGGTGAGTCGCCCATTGGCTCAATTGGTAGAGCGCTGGCACGGATAGCCAGAGGTTGCGGGTTCGAATCCCGGCATGGGTGAAATTTTTAGCCTCTAAATAGGTTTTTGATTTGTCCTTAGCACGGGTTAGTGCATTAAAAATAAAAATAGTATAATTTAAAAACCTATTTAGAGGCTAAAAATTTAGCACCTTAGGACGGGTTAGTGCATTAAAAATAAAAATAGTATAATCATGTGGGTACAGTGATATCATTCCGATGTAAAACCTAACTGCAAAGTAGGTAGTCGGGGCTGTAAGTGATGCAATTTGCTTAAGCCAGATGTCGCTGCCTGTGCGTAATACAGAGAATAGTGTAAAGAGGTTCGAAATTTCACTGATGCCGGTGAGTCGCCCATTGGCTCAATTGGTAGAGCGCTGGCACGGATAGCCAGAGGTTGCGGGTTCGAATCCCGGCATGGGTGAAATTTTTAGCCTCTAAATAGGTTTTTAAATGCGTGTAAATATGTTACTCCCATGATAACCCGGGTATCACTGCGGGGCACAGCTAGCTAAATACAAAAAAATAAAAGTTTCCTATAAAGCTCGCCTTTGTAAATCTCATTTCTTATTTAATGTCCTATTTAATATTTCGTGTGAAATAAAGTATTATAATAATAAAGACTTAATGAAAATGATATTGCAACAGTCCATCAAAAGGTTCGATATCAACCCTTGTATGTCCCCACTGCTGGGGCACGGGTCTCTTCCTGCATCGCAGGAAGGTTAGGTCATACTCCACCACGGGGGCCAAGTCCGGGTTGGTGGAGGATTGTAGGTAGGCTTGAAAACTTCTGACAGTAGGACCAGCCACTAGTCTTGCAAGCTTCCACCAATCCGGACTTGTCCCCCGTGGTGGATTATGGCCTATACCGTCCTCAGGGAAGAGACCCGTGCCCCTCATTGGGGACACAATGGGTTGATGATGATGATGATTTCCACCAATCCCGACTTGGCCTCTGTGGTGGAGTACGGCCTATACCGTCCTCAGGGAAGAGACCCGTGCCCCTCGTTGGGGACACAATGGGTTGATGATGATGATGATTTCCACCAATCCCGACTTGGCCTCTGTGGTGGAGTACGGCCTATACAGTCCTCAGGGAAGAGACCCGTGCCCCTCGTTGGGGACACAATGGGTTGATGATGATGATGATTTCCACCAATCCCGACTTGGCCTCTGTGGTGGAGTACGGCCTATACCGTCCTCAGGGAAGAGACCCGTGCCCCTCGTTGGGGACACAATGGGTTGATGATCATGATGGTGCATTGCAGGTCGGTATTATTATCTCTGGTTACCTTCATGTTGTGGTTACGTTTCACTTAGCTCTAACTCAGTTAACATTTAATAATCGTAGTGCGAAATGGCGAGGCAACTGAATCATTGTTTGTACTGCTTCTTGCTTGTATGTTGTAATGTAAGCGTAGGTTACTTATTTTTTTTTTAATTCGGGTAGTCACGTAGTGATTTTGTGTGTTCGTTAAACATTCACGCATAAGGGAGTCCTGTGGCGCTACTGAATGTCCGCAATTAAATAAAAACTGAATTAAAATAGAACCTACAACCAGATTGCTGAACTTTAATACTAAGCAGGCGGGACCAACCTGGTTGTTGAATTTTGGGTCCTGTCAGTTGTTAATGCTTCGCTGTGGAGTGTGTTTTGTTGCTTATATGTTTTATTGGCTGTTAACTTTTAGAATGCACCTCGCCTAATATCGGGTAGAATCGGAAATATCGGAACAAATATGACACTTAATTAAATAAACTTGATAAGAAAAGTTTTATAAGTTTTACCATTTTAAGTTTTATCAGGAAGTGTAATACTACTTCCTGCCCTGTATAAAACTTTTCTTATTAAGTTTATTTAATTAACTCGTGTACTTTCGGCGAGAAGCTAACAGACTGTATTCGTATTACAGTTTTATTTGTCTTTTTAGTAGTGATTTTCATACCTTTTTTTGTTGGATTTATATTGATTTCGTATAGCCTATGAACGCGCGCAAAGACGACGAATTCTGGACGATCAAAATCTGACCATTGGTTAAGGAGTTATGAGGGAATTAAGAATCGAACATACTTACATACACAGATACGAGCTTAGGCAACACATTATCCTCCTTTTGAGCTTCGCCGCATTCGGGTAAAACATATTTTACAAATCGTTTTTCAAAAAGAACGAGGGTAGCGGAGCGGAAGAACATGCATACATTTAATGAGAGATAATCAGAGATTGCCACTTGCTACGATCCTGACAGATCTCAGGAAGAACGTGTTTTATAATACGTTTTTTTTTTTCAAAAAGTGAACATTATAAATGGTAAAAAATTTACTAGCTACTTTAGAACGTAAGGTCTAGAACTTAGGATCAACAAGCTAGGAGTTTAATCAATTTCCGCTAATAGCGGCAGCTCTTGGCAACACTGCTTTATAGTAGGTACTTTATAGTACTGTCCGCTACTATCTTGGACCTAAGTTCTTGTCAGTAGGTTCTAAAAGGTACTTGTCACTATTTTAAAAACCTATTTAGAGGCTAAAAATTCCACCTATGCGGGGATTCGAACCCGCGACCCCTGGCTATCCATGCCAGCGCTCTTTCCAACTGAACCAATGGGCGACTCACCGGCACTGAAATTTCGAACCTCTACACTATTCTCTGTATGTATTTCGAAATTTCGCTGATGCCGGTGACTCGCCCATTGGCTCAGTTGGAAAGAGCGCTGGCACGGATAGCCAGAGGTCGCGGGTTCGAATCCAGGCACGGGTGGAATTTTTAGCCTCTAAATAGCTTTTTAAAATTGTCCTTAGCACAGGTTAGTGCATTAAAAATAAAAATAGTATATTCTTGTCACTACATTTACTAATCCGTTCTATATTTACCACATTCTCTAGTTCAAGAACCTGGACACATTGGAAGGACGTGGAGGCGCGAGAAAGACTAAAGCGGAAATGTTTTTTACTAAAATATATCTAATCTAAGCCAAAACTCGTTTCGTTATCAACCTTGTAGGTTAGGCCATACTCCAACACGGGGGCAAGGTCCGGGTTTAAGAAGGCTAAATTATAATGCGGTTAATTGAATAAAGAGACTATTTGCATCTCGCTCACACAACATAGACGGCACTATTGTAAGAGCGAGAGTCGCTCCGCGTGAAGCTCCGCTCTTACTAAGCCCGCTCCTTAACGACATGAAACAATCTTCTTTTCTCTTTTGTCCGCCCACACGAGCACTTTTCGCTAATTACTGCCAACAGCCTTGAAGCAGAGGCCTTAATGCCTAAAACACAGAGGCTATTTTCCCGTGCCTAAGTCAGGCACAACACATGAGCTTTGAGTATTCAAATTCGTGTTTTAAGACCTAAGTAACAAGGCCCGTTTTAGGGTAACCGGGCCACGGACAGAAATGCTCTAGTTTTTTTGTTGTGAGGTTAAAAACTTGCAGATTTTTAATGCTTTTAATAAGCCAAGTTTTATGCTAAAAGCTGTTTTGTGTGCTGAAATTACATCCAGCGGTAAAAACGTTTGGTGTATTAAATAAGTTAGTAAAACCTGGTAGAATAGAGATTCTTTCCTACTTACAAACCAAGCTCATAGTCTAAATTACAAATTGACGTGTATTCTAAATTACACAATATCAACCCTTTGCCCCACTACTGGGGCACGGGTCTTTTCTTGCATCGCAGCAAGGTTGGGCCATACTCCACCACGGGGGCCAAGTCCGGGTCGGTGGAGGATTGTAAGACAGTGGCGGATCTTACTGTCAAAAGTTATCAAGCCGCCCATAAGGCCTCTGACATGGCTCAACGACTGCCATTACATGTCAGCTGGCACCAGTGGCTTAACGTGCCTTGCGAAGCACGGAAGCGCTCGAAAAAAATGCCACTAGCGGTAGTCACAGGACGGTCACCCTTCCAGCACCTGTTTGCGCCTGTTATTGCTTAACCTAGGTGATTGATTCTAATCACTCGCTTCCAATGGGCCACGAGCTCTACATTGTGTATTCACTTATTAACTTTATTCCGGAATCATTTACTTGATTTTTAGTCGGAAGAGTCCGACCAGGTTTCGCCCTTTTTGGACGGGGGTCCCCCTCAAGGAGCAAATTCCAAACAAACGTATGTTGTTTTCACTTCTCAAACGACATTCCGGATTGCAATGACACATCTCTGTGCATCTTAATTCAGAAATAAAAAAAAACATTTAGTTATGAGAGCCCGAATGTAAAGCTCCATGTGCTGTCGAGTGTACTAAACAATTTTATGAGTGTGACTTCCCACATTTCTCCACAAAACCGGTTCCATTTCCTAATAGACCGAAGTATTATTTAGATGGGCAGTTAGTCATAATTCCGAGTTGTGTTTCTTAGAACAAAACCCGCTCATAAATCGTAGCACCCCATGCTGGGGCTCGCCCGGTATGGAAACCAACTAAATCTTTGTACTTTACTATTGGGTACAGTCGACAAGAAAGGTTAATGGCGGCTGCGGCAATATTTAAGCGGAGAAGAATCTTCGAACCTTTTTTACCAATCTTTATTGGTTTAATTATAACAAATTTTAATTATTAACATTTTTATATTTTAATGGTGTAGATTTCTTATAAAAACGTGCTATCTACTGGTCTTAGAGTATCTTATTATATTTACAACCAGATAAACTTGCTGAAAAAAAAAAAACTTTTTATTTATGTGTATTAAATATTAAAATATCTTGCTTATTGTTTTAATTGCACTGACTATCCGTTATTTTGATTTTTTTATTTTTCTGTGAATATTTTACATTATCTTCCGTCTGTCTGTGATTTTTTTTACATTATCTTTTTGTCTTATACTTTATTCCTGGGGCTATTGGTATAAAAAATACTCTGTCTATTATTGAATTAACTAATTTTTTACATATTTCGTCAAATATCAAAAACTCTATCTGTCTATCCTAGTTTGATCTGAATAAGTGATTGAATTGGGTAGTTGAAAAACATTTACGGAAACTTCAAGTAGGTTATACTGTTTTTATTTTTAATTCACTAACCCGTGCTAAGATGTCGCTGCCTGTACGTAATACAGAGAATAGTGTAAAGAGGTTCGAAATTTCACTGATGCCGGTGAGACGCCCATTAGCTCAGTTGGATAGAGCGTTGGCACGGATAGCCAGAGGTCGCGGGTTCGAATGCCGGCATGGGTGGAATTTTTAGCCTCTAAATAGGTTTTTCAAGTAGGTTTTTGGTGCGGATCTTAGCGATTTTTCACTTTTTTCAAAGCAATAACATGAAGATCTATTGCGACGGCAATAAGACAGAAAAATACGAAAAACAACAGCAGTTTCGAGTATACGACAAAATAATCAGCCAAAATCGACCATACTGTCACTCAATGATTTGGCTCCACG
This sequence comes from Yponomeuta sedellus, assembly GCA_934045075.1. Lineage (NCBI taxonomy): Eukaryota > Metazoa > Arthropoda > Insecta > Lepidoptera > Yponomeutidae > Yponomeuta > Yponomeuta sedellus. The sequence goes on along the minus strand of OW203746.1, from coordinate 9,195,765 downwards.
AGGGTGATATTTTATACAGATACCTTTCTAAGAAGGAAAACGTTTACCAAGCAGGTATCAACCCACCCCTTTGAGGAAATTGCATACAATTTATTGCTTTATTCGAATCATTGAACACGAAAATTATTCGGTACGAAACATCTCCCTTTTTTGTATAGAAATTGTGCTAAGGTAAAATGTATTTTATAGATTTTTGACCCAACACAGGGAAGGTATGTACATAATTAAAACTGTTTTAATACGGATGTCACGCGTTTATTACATTTTTACAATTTTCCGACGTTTCGGCACTTTGACCACGTCATCCGAGACCACGGCACCTGTAAAAGTGCCGAAACGTCGGGAAATTGTAAAAATATAATAAACAAGTAAAATCCGTATTAAAATAGTTTTAAATATGTTTAGTACTCGTGTTAACCTCAGAAAATACTAAGGTATGTACAGTAAAGTTAAAAAATGTTTTCCTGTCATTACAGTAGCCTTTACCACCAGCAAAATAAGGTCGAACAGAATACTTCCGAGCTTCGTTATCAACCCTTGTATGTGCCCCACTGCTGGGGCACGGGTCACTTCCTGCATCGCAGGAAGGTTAGGCCATACTCCACCACGGAGGCCAAGTCCGGGTTGGTGAAGGTTTGTAAAACAGTGGCAGGGCTTACTTCAGAGCGTCAGAAGGGCTTAAAATAAATAAAATAAACTTAATTCAGACAATTTACATTACTATATACAGTAACACCAACTCTAGGCATAACCTGTGTCGTGGGTGGGTACTAATGCTCTAAATATAGATTTACATATGTGGCTTAGCTCATAGTTACAATATTAAAGGAGAAAAAACCACGAAGACTTTTGTATTCGACTGTACACGAGTCAAGGGATTCTACGCTTTCACCAATTTCCAATGCAGTATTACCTTATCTGTATGGAACTAGGAATAGCCTGTAATAGTCATGTCTAGACCGAGTTGAGAAAACCGCTCTTCCAGTTTAAATTATGATAATTTTACATCGTCCAATTTGAATCGTGATAGGAAACACATATAGTCAAGCTTGCACCATTTATGTGTGTCCCAGGCACTAGAAAGTATTTGAAAGGTCGTCTTACCTATCTAGTGTATAAGAAAACGCCATTTCCTAGACGGTTAATACACATGTGGTTTATGTTTATAATATTTAATAACATTTACGTACAAGCACATACATTGCTTCTGGCCCCACACTAGGATACCTTGTGTCGTAGGAACCAGAAACACCGACGTCTATGATTGCCTGGAAGAAATTGCTTTTAGTAATAAGGCCACCATTTGTACTCGATCGATATCAACCCTTGTATGTCCCCAATGCTGGGGCACGGGTCTCTTCCTGCATCGCAGGAAGGTTAGGCCATACTCCCCCACGGAGGCCAAGTCCGGGTTGGTGGAGGATTGTAAGACCATTTGTACTACATTTTTATATTATATCTGTTACTGTAATTTCTGTCTACAATAAAGAATATTCTATAATTATTATATGTTGTTGCTTAACTCAAGTAATTGATTCCAATCACTCGGTTTGCCTAGGCCACGAGCGCTTCAAATAGTAACACACATAGTAATTTATTATTATAAAATGTTTACTTTTTTATTTTATATGTGTTTTCTTTATAATTTAAAAACCTATTTAGAGTTTAAAAATTTCACCCATGCCGGGATTCGAACCCGCAACCTCTGGCTATCCGTACCAGCGCTCTACCAATTGAGCCAATGGGCGACTCACAACATCAGTGAAATTTCGAACCTCTTTACAATATTCTCTGTATTACGTACAGGCAGGTAATTTGTTCCTTAGCACGGGTTAGTGCATTAAAAATAAAAATGGTGTAATCATGTGGGTACAGTGATATCGTTCCGATGTTAAACCTAACTGCAAAGTAGGCAGTCGGGGCTGTAAGTAATGCAATTTGCTTAAGTCAGATGTCGCTGCCTGTACGTAATACAGAGAATATTGTAAAGAGGTTCGAAATTTCACTGATGTTGTGAGTCGCCCATTGGCTCAATTGGTAGAGCGCTGGTACGGATAGCCAGAGGTTGCGGGTTCGAATCCCGGCATGGGTGAAATTTTTAAACTCTAAATAGGTTTTTAAATTTGTTCCTTAGCACGGGTTAGTGCATTAAAAATAAAAATGGTGTATTCTTTATAATTTTTATGTGTACAATGAAGTATAAAATAAAGTGTAAATACTCTCATACTGTGTCTCTTTCTCTCTCTGAGAGAAGGTTTATGCCCTACTGTGGGAGACGTATAAGCGGCGTTATCATTATTAAACATCTACACAACATAATCTCTTGCGAAATTGGCATTTCTCTGTTTAGGAAGCTTGATGTCACGATATGCCACTCATTTTGTAGCCCTAAAATGTCAGAATTTGACAACTAATGTACTTAGACGACCTCAGTGGCGCAGCGGTTTAGCGCACTGTCTGTAAAACCGAAGGTCTCGGGTTCGATCCCCGGCCGGGTCAAACTAGGAAATAAACTTTTCTAGTTAGTGTCGGGTCTTGGATGTGTGTATTTATTGTATTAAATCTATCATCGAGTTAGCAGCTATAACACAAGTCATTTAATTGTACTCAGTAATAGGGCTAACGAGATCTGTGTAAAATGTCCATGGATTTATTTTATTTATTTACTGTAAAGTCGCGCTTTTGACATTTATATCGTGCGATCATCGTCGTCGTACTATCCATGCTGGGGGCTGCCCTAATTTGTGATGTCCTCGTCGGCTGACCATACCTCAGAATGTCCCACTTTGGGACGAAGGGACTATGTGGATGTTATGATACATTTCTTAGAAATACGTCCCAGGCAGCCCAGAATACAACGCATGCATGACTTCACCCGCTGTTCAACCAATCGGAACTAAAATGACGCGTCTTCTTTTCTATTGCGGTGCCTAGATTGAAATTGCTCAAGCCAGCTACGATAACATCGCGTCTCAGTGGATATAATAGCTGTCAAAACATACCTATTTTAACAAGAAAGTGTAAATGTAGAGTATATAAATTCTTATTCAAGTCGGTTGAGTGGGTTCTCATAATAAATGTCTCCAATCTTGAGTTCTTCAACCCGTTTCATCAATCGTGAAGTGTACCTACTATATTTTAAAAACGATTTAGAGGCTAAAAATTCCACCCATGCCGGGATTCGAACCCATGACCTCTGGCTATCCGTGCCAGTGCTCTTTCCAACTGAATTAATGGGCGACTCACCGGCATCAGTGAAATTTCGAACCTCTTTACAATATTCTCTGTATTACGTACGTATTAGGTACTCTGTATTATTATTATTATTAAATTCTTTATTGTACCTGTAAAGATTGTACAATTGGCGGGCTTAATACTAAATAGTATTTTATTCTAGCCAACCACAGGTGACGTGGACAAGGTGGGGGTAGTCACAAACGGTGAGGTGATATTTCATTGTCATATCTTTTTGAAAAGTAAAACATATACAAATATAATGATTAAGCACATATATAAAGATGAATAGATAGACTTCATAAACATATAAATAGACTTCATAATACTTATATTTTTACATACTTACGAATGGAATTACACTTTACTGTTCTGAATATGTAGATAGTGTTACTGTACTCTACTCTTAAAGACACCGACTGACGGAGCCTGGCGAATGTAAAGCGGCAGCGCGTACCCTGTACCTACTATAGAAAAATTATATTGAAGAAATTGTAAGCAACAGTATTACACCTACTACAGTGTTACTTTTTTATGCAGCCTATAAGCGTCCCAAAGCAGGGCACAGGCCTTCTCTCTGAGAGAGAAGGTGGGCAAAATTGCCGCGCGTGCCCACCGCGGATCGGCAACTAAGCGCTGAGTTATCTCAACAGCTTTTTGTTTTTGTGTATTATGAAATAAAACTATAAACTTTCTTACACACGCGCACATACCCACACATATTGACACACAAACACACACACACATACACACACAATCTCACAAACAAACACACGCACCTTAATCTGAGTGGCTAATAACTGGTTTTTTCTCTGATTATTTTATTTTTGTTTTTCTTGCATGCAAATAATATTGTTTTATTGACTAATACTGTTATATAGTCGTCAGCTCAATGTATCTCGACGAAAGTTTGTACGCACATGTTTTATGTTTTAATTTAATTTCACCTTCTCCTAAGATACAGGTTTTTCGCCTAGTTTAGGAGACAGGATGCAACGACAAGAATATTGTACAATAGATTTAGCACCAAACGATTGTAGTAATTTTTTACACGTAAAATTTTGGTATTTAAAATAAACAATTTATTATTATTACTACCTCAGACACTTAGCTTTTCTCACGATGTTTTCCTTCACAGTTAGCGAGTAGTGTTAGTGTAACTTCACAAATGTAGCTACATTACTTAGAAAAGACAGTGATTGGTGCATGCCCGCTCTAGGAATCGAACCTGGGTCTCTTGCTTTGTTCAATCCATGTCCATTGTTCTATCCGCTGGGCTTAAGAATAATGTAACTGTTTCTTAAGAATTATTACAGTTAATAGCAAAGAGTTACATAACATAACATTAACATAGATTAGATTAGATGTGGTTGAGGCCCTATGCTCCGCTAGGAGTTAAAGGACCAAAGAAGAAGAAGAAGAGACTTACATTGCTTCTGACCCCACACTAGGATACCTTATGAGAACCAGAAACAACGACATGTAAACATCCAAGACCTGTGGTTTGTTTTGTTCTCAGCTTGGGATCGAACCCGGGACCTCTGGCATGGTAGGCAGATGCGCTACCGCTGCACCACAGAGGCCGTCAATTGAATTGTTATCAACCCTTATATGTCCCTACTGCTGGGGCACGGGTCTCTTCCTACATCGCAGGAAGGTTAGGCCATACTCCACCACGGGGGCCAAGTCCGGGATACCCGAATACTTATTCTGCCTAATTGATGTGCTTGCTAGAGACTTTATTTAGTAGCATTTTAGTTGTATTCTTAAGGGCTAAATAAGTATTTAAAGGTACAAATGAGCTGTTTAAATGAAAGATCAAATGAAATAGTAAAAAAAGAGACATCTAGATTATTCAAGTAATAGCTATGTTGACTAGCAAAAAATGCGAGGGCCTTCATTAAGTCTTTAACTATCCAACTGAAGGGCCCAAACGAGTTATCGGCAAATAAAATGTATTGAATTCTCCATAAATATGTAATAATTTATCATAAAATTACTATAAATTATAAATATAGAGACGTAGACACAACGATTATCATAATGAATTTATTTCGCTGCGCGGCGTATGGCCTTTGATCCGCGTGCATCATCGGCTCTGTTCGGGTAACTTCGTGAGTCTTCGGGGGCGCTCAGAAGGTTAGCCTGTCTTATCGTATTGTAGCTTGTACCAGTGGTAACACAGAAGGGATGTAAGACGGGAGGGGAGTGGTGGATAATACTTATACATACACGGAAATATGAATACATAGGTACTTAAATATACCTAATACAAATATAAATACATTAACCTAACCACGTACAATTAACTTAATTAAATTTATATTTAAAATAAACCCTCATTATGATATGTGAAAATGTCTTTCTGTGTGTCTCTGTCTTAACAACTAGCGACGTTTTCTATAGATTAATATAAAGACTGAACAGAAAAGAAAGACTTTCACAGCTGACAACAATAGTAAAAAAATAAACGAACATTAGTAGTCACATTAATCACTGCTTGACAGTCAGGAACTCAGGACACACGTTTGATATACATTTTAGTAGACTGCAACGTGGCCCAGCTATGTCACGTCTGATTTCCGAGCCAGAGATCGTAGGTCGATTCCCAATGGAGGCCGATGTATTTTGTACAAAGTTATATATGAAACGGTTTCTAGTCGCGATTATTTATTAGGTAAAACGTAATTACCTTCATTCCCGACGTTACGACAGCGTTGCTTATTTACGTTTTAGCCTAATAAATAGCCGCGGTCAGACCCGTTCTATATATATAACTATGTACAAAATACATCGGCCCCCATTGGGACATACTAGAAAGGGACTTCACAAATAAAAATAACAAACTTACATTAAGGAAAAATAGTAGTTTTGCACTCTGCTCTTAAATATTGGCAGGGACGGTGAAAATCAGGGGAAGATCGTTCCACAGGCGGACATCTGTGATAGTAAAGTAATTGCTGAAGAACCTTGTCGAATGACTTGGTGTCTTCAGCAATCGATTCTGACCGGATCGCAAAGTCCGACTTCGCGTATCACTTAAAAACTCAAAGCGAGTTTTGAGATACAGAGGTGTGGCTGGATTGAAAAGCACCGAATAGAGAATGGAAAGAATATGAGCATTCCTACGGAGGCGGATAGGGAGCCACTTGAGTTTCAAGCGATATTCGGAGATATGGTCATATTTTCTACATTTCTATGGATATTGATATTTTCGCAAGCCAAATATGAACCGGATAGAGAAATTTTAGAATCGCTCAAGGCGCGGGTAGTCCTTCCATACTATTTCATCTAGCACTCTCAAGCGGGGTGAAGGCGGGCGGTGGACCATCGACCTTGTAGGGACAATGCCCTGCGACGTCCTTCGCTGCGGAGAACTATTTTTTACTGTGTTTTGATGTATTTATTAGTTTACTTTGCTATAGAAGTATTGCTTAGTGGAGACGTTTCAATTAAACTTGCGAAAGCCGTTCGGAGCTGTATTTTTAAGCTTAAAGCCTGCAAACGTTTTAAAGGTAGCCTGAATATCTGCACAAAAACGTTAAGGCTCCGTAATTTTTAGGATAACAAATTCAAGGTATCTACTCGAAATCTGAATGTTGTAACATTTAGATTTCGTGAGTTCAAAATGTTGTCATCATTATCTTTATATAAAATATTATATTATACGTGTCTATGTCACTGAACTCCTCCTAAAGGGCTGGACAGATTTGAATGAAATTTTTGTAGCGTTTCGATGGCGCCCTGGATGGTTAAGTGTGAATCTAAACCATCCAGGGCGACATCGAAACGCTACAAATCAAATCAGTCCGGCAGATAGCACTGTATGCAGGACAACCTCTGTGGGGTCCGTTAGTTAAATGTCTCTTTTGGTCGCTCAGTAGAATACATCGATTTACAATGAGGCCTGCCTGGGTAAAAATTATAAAGGGATTATATTCTTTTTAATGCACTAACCCGTGCTAAGGACAATTTTAAAAACCTATTTAGAGGCTAAAAATTCCACCCGCGACCTCTGGCTATCCGTGCCATCCATCCGTGCTCTAAATAGATTTTTAAAATTATAAAGGGAGCCAGACAGAATATCCACAAAAAAGAACCGTTGATTTGGCTCAAAGACTTCGTATTCTTCAGAATTTCAAAATAAGACGTATCTACAAGAAGTCTGAATTTAAAAATAAAAATTTTGACGTTTTAAATGTATCTCTTTTTCACACATTATGACAAATAGTTTTACAGGGGTCAAAGCGTCGATGGGGAAAATAAAACTTTGATTGATGCGGCTACGTAATTAGATGATTTATACAGCGTCCAGTGGCACCTTCACTCACACAGGATGGGTGAAGTGACCACTCGTATGCCTGAGCCTGCGACATTGTTTTTTAGACGCAGTAGGATTAAACACCTGTACCATCCTGACAGGTTGGTCGGCCTAGCCCATAGGAAAGACTAGTCAATATTTCCGGAGGAGGTTCGAAATTTCACTGATGGTGGTAGTCGCCCATTAGCTCAGTTGGGGGAGCGCTGGCACGGTTAGCCAGAGGTCGCGTGTTCGAGTCCCGGCATGGGTGGAATTTGTAGCCTCTAAATAGGTTTTTAAAAATTGTACTTATCACGGGTTAGTGCATTAAAAAGAATAAAATATATCCGGAGCCAGCCAAGCTTTGGGTTTCCTCATATTCCTCACGGTACATACCGGGATTCAAACTTATGACCTTCGGATGGAGAACGGCATTCTACCGCTACCACAGCTCTTCAATTTGCCTCATATCTCAAACATTATGTACTTGATCTATATTCCTGGCTCGTCCCACCATAAACGTTGGCTTGGTACCGTGACCTACTTTTTAACCGACCTTAAAAAAGGAGGAGGTCATCAATTCGACGCGTACATTACTTTTTTTATTTCCTATGTTTTTTATTGTCTGCTTATTAGTCCCCTAATAAAAAATATACTATAGGCACGTATAGTTATTACAGTCACATTATCTATTCACAAAAATCGTGAAATAAACATTTTAAAATAAAAACCGACTTCTTCACACTAAAGCACTAAAAACGCAGAAATAATTTAAACGAATATGATCTACGAATTTCGAATTTATTAAAACTGATTATTAACCTATAACACAGGATACTTGACCCCAGTCACGCCTGATGGTAAGCGAAGACGGGGTCTACGGATATTACGTGCTTACCTGTTAAATGTCTGTTGACTCTACTTTTAAATAGCCTTTGGTAACTCAAGAGCCAGATATGAGTGGACACACAACTCCCTCGCCGTCAAGTGTGACCATTCATATCCCAGAGATGTCAACTATATCTAGCTCCCTCACACATACTCTCTACTCAGTACGGTAGTCATCTCCTGCTTCTTTACCCACCTCACACACAATGCGCGAGAGCGAGATCAACATCGTCTGATATCGGTTACATTCGACCGCATTTCTCGTCTTAACCAACGAGCGATGTTCACAAAAAAAAAACTTGTGATATGGATAAAGTAGGGAACATGTAGAATAGACTGACTCACCAGTTGTGTATCTTGTTTCCACACGCACTTAGTTGATTGGACGTCGTGTGAGCTAGGACACAAGTGGTGAGCGAGATATGATAGAGATATAGTGTGTCTCGGTGAGCAAAGACATGAGATATAACAACTCCCTATAAGGACACACTTTGCCCAAGTATAAAACTTTTAAAGACACTCAGGATGTCTCCGGAAAGACAGACGACGATTTCTATTTGTCAATCAACCATGCAACGTACCATATGCTATGCATTATATGCTATGCAATGGCAGTGATAGTTGAATTTTTGTTCTCAAGACCTGCCTTGGTAGCACAACGCTAGACTGTCAAATTCTGACATTTTAGCGACACAAAACGCGTGACTGGTGACCTAGGCAGGTCATTACAAAATAAGTTATTCAAGTATGTTTTTATGTAAATTTGATTTTTCAATTATGGCATCATAGAAGTTAATTTTAGTTAAATAAGTGAAGTTTGTGTTTGTTAGTGATTAGTTCTGTAAAATACATATTTATTGAGATTGATAAAATTTAACTTTATAATACAGACGTCTGGACTTTTAAATGAGTGATTTTCACAAATTGAATTGCGTAAGTAGCTGTTTCAAGTTAGACTAAGTTGTTTTAAGTAGGTGGGCGTAATTTTCACTCTCAATTTCATCGCATATTCTTAGGCTCTCTCGGTTTATATATATATATTGGCCTTTTTTTACATCTACGTAATGAGATGATTTATACAGCGTCCAGTGGTATCTTCACTCACACTAAATGGGTGAAGGGACCACTCCGACGCTGTAGTGCCTGGGATATGGTTTTTTATGGATAGTGTAGGCTTGCTCAGCACCTATACCATCCTGACAGCTTAGTCGGCCTAGCCCACAGGAAAGACTATTCAATACGTGCGGAGCCAACCAAGTTTCCTCACGATGTTTTCCTTCACCGTTAGCGTGTGGTATTGCGACTACAAATTCGCAAATGTACGTAACTTTGAAATTAAACAAAGTCATTGGTACATGCCCGCACTGGGGATCGAACCTGGGTCTCTCGCTTGCGAGTCCATGGTTCTACCCACTGAGCTACCACCGCTCGGTATATATATATATTCGTATAATATACTCGTATCGTAACATACTAATTATCTTAAAAGTTCCAGTCTGTACATTTTATGAAGAGTGGTTCTAATCTGAATGTTTTATGAGGAAGGATTCTAGTCTGGATTTAGGAGTGGTTTCCAGTCAGAATGTTTTATTAGGACTGGTTCTATCTTGAGGTTTTATGAGTTGTTCCAGTCTGGATGTTTTATGAGGAGTGGTTCCAGTGTGGATGTTTTCAGAGGAATCATTCTAGTCCGGATGTTTAATGAGGAGTGGGTCTGGTCTAGATGTTTTACGAGGAAGGATTCCACTCTGGACGTTTTAAGAGGAGTAATTCTAATCTGAATGTGTTTATAACAAGAGGATCCAGCCTGGATGTTTTATGAGGAGTTATTCTAATCTGGATGTATTTATAACAAGTGGTTCTGGTCAGGATATTTTATAAGGAATGCTTCTAGTCTGGAAGTTTTATAAGGAATTATTGACGATCTCTGTGGCGCAGCGCTAGCGCATCTGTCTACCATGCGAGAGGTTCGGTTCGATCCCCAGCTGGGGACAAAAAAAACCCTACCTCTTGGATGTTTACATGTTTGTGATATCGTTGTTTCTGGTACCCACGACGCAGGGTATCCTAGTTTGGGGCCTGAAGCAATGTATGTGCGAGTATGTAAATGTTAATATAAAATTTTATGATTCTCGTGTGGATGACTTCTCATGTGTGGGTCTAGTCTAGATGTTTCATGAGTAGTGGTTCTAGTGTGGGCGTTTAATGTGGGGTGTGGAGTTCTATGCCTAATAATAACAACGTAAAAAGTCATACCTGAACTTCTCGCCTCAGCCCGTATCGCCGTCGAATCCAATGTCGCCAACAAACACCAAAACACCAAACACAACGCCTTAAACCTACTCAAGCACCACACTTTGTCCACTCGTCTGCAAGTAGGAGCACTAGAAATTGGAAAACTATTCTTACTGTCTACGTCATAAAAACTACTATTGCTAACTTGACTACTGTTATTTGACACGCCTCTGTCTTCTCGCCTAGTTTTACTGGGCTGCGGCTTTCCTCTGTCTTCGAGCAGGGATTTTAGGTCTTGTAGTGTCTGTCTCTTGGCCGATATGGTCATTTCTAGTGGGTCCAAGACGCTACGGTCTTGGCTCTGCCTCCAACTCATGGTTGGGGTGCTCGTTGCTTCTCGGTTGGATGGTGGCGATGGCGGATGGTCAAATGCCCGCGTCATCTTCGGGTTTCATCTGTAACAAGAGAAAAAAATTGTTTGTAAAGAGTTTGTGGGTGTTTGCCGTACGTTTGTCGACCAGCCACTAGATGGACAGATCTCATCCGATTGGCAGGAAGACTCTGGATGCAAACCGCTTCCAACCGGTCTTTTTGGAAATCCATGGAGGAGGCCTTTGTCCAGCAGTGGACTTCTTGTGGCTGAATGATGATGAAGGGTTTGTGCATACATCGTGGGTGCTTTTTGGTCAATTTCAAATGAAACTACTGGGGGTGATAAAAGCTGATGACGTTGACGGCCTCGTTGGCGCAGCGGTTTGGCACGCTGACTGTAAATCCGAAGGTCTTGGGTTCGATCCCCGGCCGGGTCAAAGTAGGAAACGAACTTTTCTAGTTTGTCTCGGGTCTTGGATGTTATCTATGTATTTATTGTATTAATCTATCGTCGAGTTAGCACCTATAACACAAGTCATTTAGTTGAAGGTACTTAGTAAAGGGCTAACGAGATCTGTGTAATATGTCCATTAATATTTATTTATCTCCATTTATACAGGGGAGAGTTCGTAAGGTCCGCGTACATGTAAAAAACTTTTACTATGGAGATAACTTTGTATTTCAATACTGCAGCTGATAAATACTAATGAATGTACAAATACAAAATCTTTATTTTTCAAAAAGGTGACAAGTATTACTCAGATCTACTCCACAAGTATTCGAAATTCAAAATTTTTTTCATAAGTTTTTTTCGCCGAGTAGAGCTCCAATTTTCAGATTGTTACACCATGTATAATTTGTGTAATGGTTTATTTACGATCGATACTGCATCTGCTGCAAGTAATTTATAAAGAGGTAAACCTTTTAACCATAAACTGATGATAAAGCCTAAAATAAAATAACAAACACTATGATTGCATTGTAAATAATTTAATGTGCACTGAAAAATAAACCAAAATTCATTGTAACAAAAAATGTATAAGGTTAAAAACCTTTTAACTACGAGTATAAGCTGATGGTAAAGGCTAAAAGAATACAACAAAAACTATGATTTTATTGTAAATAACTAAAGGTGCACCGAAAAAAATCAAATTTTCATTGTAAAGCACAGATAATAAAACTCACAGTGCTGGAAACACTAAGTGCAGTGTTGCCAGCATCCACTAACGCCATTGGGGGATTTCGAAAATATTAAATTCTCTTTTAGAATGCTATAAGCTGCAACTCTTTTGTGTCCGGCGCCATTGTGCGAAACACATCGAGAGATCTCGATGAAATATTAATAAAATTGCAGCACACTGGTAAAAATATATTCAGCTAAATATTCTTGTTGTTAACAAAGTCGAGTTACAAGAAGAAACATTTATTTTTTACAAATTTATTTAGATTGGATTAGAACTCTTTATTGTACACACCAGAAAACAAAATACATAAAAAGGCTTACACATCTAAGCTATTGCCGTATACAATTGGCGGTCTTGTCGCTAAAAGCGATCTCTTCCAGCCAACCTTAAAATACTTTATTTAAATTAGAAAATGCGGTTTAGGTTTAGTTTCGTATCTTCTTTTTACAAAAAGTAAACAAAAAAAAAAATCTTAATTATCTGTGATGACTATTTTGTAGTACCTACAGTCTAGAACCTAGGATCAGCAACCTACGACCTAAGTCCCAGAATGTTGATAGTATGTCCTAGGCTGTAGGTTCTAAGAATAGTTCAACTCAACTCAACAACTCAACAGTAACTAAGATTTTTTATTTTTACATCTCAGAAAAAAAACCTATAAAACATACATACATAAACTCACGCCTGTATCCCAGAGGGGTAGGCAGAGACCAGGGACTGCCACTTGCCACGATCCCGACAGATCACCTTCGCTTCATCAACGTTCATAGGTCGTTGCATGCACGCACGCCGGTTCCGGCTACTTTTTATCTTTCCCTTTGCTAATACAACCACTATTTGGTCGATGTAAGTCCGTCTGGGACGTCCCTTACCAGCCCTTCCACTCACATTCGCAATATATATTTGTTTCGTCAGTCTTTCTTCCTTCATCCTCTCCACATGTCCAAACCAACGCAACATTCCTTTCTCAATTCTAGTCACTGGCTAGACAGTGACAGCTGAAACTGGCCCTCAGAGCCAGTTTCTGAATTGACAATTTCGCTAAGTGAATACTTAACTGCAGTGCTCTCCGAATTTCTCAGTTATGAGCGTGACAGAGCATCACTTAAGTATTTACTAAGCAAAATCCTCAATTAAGAAATCGGCCCTGAGCCTGACACATAAGTACTTACCTTACTTCAAGCTATATTAGTCCACTTCTGGACATAGCCCTCCCCTAATGAGCGCCATAGCGCCTTGTCTTCCGCTTGCCGCATCCAGCATCTGCCGGCAGTTTTTCGCAGATCGTCATCCCACCTGGTCGGAGGGCGTCCTACACTAAGTTTGCCGAGTCGGGGTCTCCACTCAAGAACACGTTTACTCCAACGGTTCTAGGTTCTTTGCGAGATATCGCCACTGGCCGGCCCAGTGCCATAAGTACTTAACGTCAGTACCGATAACCGATATAGACTGTCCAATAACCAACCACGAAAAACAAGACAACACCAACAAGACAGCACAAGAAAACAACGAGAGCCCATCAACCAATCATACTCTTAAAGCACAAATAAACCACCTAATAGGATAACCGCCTTCACCGGTCGCGGCTTTAATAAATTACAGGTTTTGCGCGGGAAAAAAGGGCGGCCATATTGGCAGGAGAAAACAAGTGCGGAGTGGGAGACGGCGACAATCTAATAAGCAATTCATCAGGAGTTCAGGACACGTGACAGAGTGTGTTATCGCTCGCCGGGACTTAGGGCAGTCGGGAAAGCAGTGGGCCCACTGACTATAGGTGGAGGTGACGCGAAATTGGATGAAAAGGGCCTAAAATTTTATTGTTAAACTGCTATTAGCCAACTGGGGACAATCCCCCGAGTATTTTTTTGTCCGTCCATATAGATCTCGTATAAATTGTATCGAGTAACGCGCACGAAGGACTAGAAGTACCCCGCACAAAAAGTCCCTCAAGTTACCGAGGACATGAAGAGACCGGAGTGGACAAAAGTTTGGTGTTCTCTTATAAAACGCTTTTTCTTTTTCAACTTCATGTAAATTACAACACAATGTTATCTCAGAATATTAGCTTCCATAGCGTACGCTTCACTCAATTTCTGGGGAACAAAATGACCGCACACCGTAGGCGTTGAGTCCGCGACAAGTACTCTGAGGACATTTTTTACGATTCACGGACTTTTGTCCCTCGCGGACAAAAGTCCCTTGTCTGCGCAGGCCTTTAACTACTAGGCAGGCGGAACAAACCTAAATGTAAGTTAGAAAACAAACAGAAATCTCATTGTGTCTCTTGAATGTGCGTCAACGTTTTACGCAAAATTTACCCTCGAAAGCGGTGGCAGCGAAGCAGTAGAAGATTCTCAATCGGGAGGTTTTGGGTTCGTATCCCGGCATGTACAAAGGACTTTGTTTTCTAACTTTTGTACATTTGTGAACTTTTAGTAGCAATACCACTATTTAACAGTAAAGGAAAAGATCGCGAGGAAACCCTAGTGTCTGAAATGTAAAAATACCTCAGCACTTGCTAAATACAATGCCCCAACTATGAGGCTAAGTGCGGAAAATCTCAGGTCTGACTAAGCAACTTCACCTCTGGAATAACCTCACACTTTTGAGTCCCCCACAATAAATACTCCCTTCTCCGAATATTTTTGAAACAATTTTAAAGCAGTCACCCGCAGAATATCACTCCGCGGAACGCATTTTTCAACGCACCCCATAAACCAACGCGGGCCACTGTCACAGACATACGCAGCCATATTTCATGACATCCCGCCAACAGGCAGCGCCGCACTGTCCTCCGTGCCCTGATGGGGTAAGTGGAGTGTCGGGGAACAGTGTACACCTGCGTCCTTCCCGTGATAAAGGGCTGCCAAGATGAACTTGTTTTACGCCGGCGCGGACGCGTTGAAACTCGACCCGGCGTCAACTGGGACCAGTTCGGCGGGTGTCGGGTTTGAAAACTTTGCATCTGCCTGTCGGATGTGTTGAGTCAAACTATTAAGAACCGGGTAGTCAGCATTACTATTTAAGTGATTCCGGAATAAAGGTAATAGATGGTAGTGCTTACGAAAGTTTTAGGTTAAAAAGTCAGAATTAAAGTCAGCAATTCGGCCTAATATAACATATAGACAGATCATTCTTTATTGTATGTACACCAGGAATGTATTTGTCCTATTTATTTATTTTATTAACAGTGTGTACGTTATATTTGTGAAGTTATAGCAGCAATACCACAGAGAAAACTGAGTGTCTGAGGTGTTCGCATACCTCAGCGCTTGATATAGCCAATACTCGGTGGGCATGCGTGGTGGTTAGGCCCATACTTTCTCTCTCCGAGAGAAGGCCTGTGCCTTGCAGAGAGACTTATATGGGCAAAATTATTATTTGTCTAATCTTTAATAAAAATAAACTAGGCAAACCTATTAAAATACTGTTAGACTAGATAGAGAGATAGTTGCCAATTTATTCCACACAAGAAAGGTTTTTAAATGTACCGACGCTCAAACAAACCGTGGTCCAAGTCTGCGCGGGCCGAGTTCACGGTGCACTAACCGGCCTTGCAGACTAGGCTTAATGAGGCCCGCTTTGTTCGCGGCCTCGTTAAAAACACTCCGATCGATCAGTGCGACGGGACGATTGCAATTATTGTAAAGCTCTCGATCAAGTGCACTAAAGGCGCACTGGTTGGCTTGTAACTAGAAGATGTTAGATTAGAACTCTTAATTGTAAAGACCAGATAAAAAAAATAATACACGTTTCCATTAAAACGTCTGTCTGAGACATTTGTTAATAAATACCTGAAGCCTGTATGAGATATCTGAACGAACGAATCATGACTCGCAACCGTACAAGAGAACCGATTTTACTTTGGAGTTGAAGACTCGTATCTTTGAACGACGTGAAAGCTGCCCTGATCCTGAAAAGTTTTTAGCTATAATTTTCTGGGGCAAGCCATTTTCTGTAAGTAGGTACTTTCCATAAAGCAGACCACTGCATAGTATCAAAACGCCTTCATTTATTTATCAAACAACTTCAATTTAGGAAAACACATTTAATGCCCCTGTTAAATGGTTATGATATAATTTTATTTAAGTAAAAGTATAGAAGTGTATTATTATTAAGTATTAGTATGTGTCAATAGGTATATAAATTTGCACTGGCAACCCGTCTTTCTTCAGTCATTTGTTTCAGCATCTTTCCATCGTGAGGTTGTCTGGAAGAAATTGCTTTAAGCAATAAGGCCACCAACCGTACTACATAATATACCTTTGTAATGAGAATTTCCATTTTTTTCCAGTGTACAATAAAGAATATTTTATCTTATCTTATAATATTACAGCATGTAAATAAAACATGAATACCTTGCGTATTCATGTTTTATTTACATGCTGTGATATTGTATATATTGAGTATATATATATATATTGAGCGGTGGTAGCGGAGCGGTGTAGAACTCCGGCTTCTCGATCGAGAGGTCGTAGGTTCGAACCCGGCATGTACCAATGACTTTGTTTTCTAAGTTATGTACATTTGTGAAATTATAGTAGCAATACTACTCGCTGACTGTGAAGGAAAACATCGTAAGGAAACCCTAGTGTCTTGAGGTGTTAGCGTACCTCAGCGCTTGCTACGTACAATGGCCCAACTATGAGGCTAAGTGCGGAAATCTCAGGTCTAACTAACTAACTAACTACCTTGCGTAAATGTTAAGCTACAAACAGAGCAGACAAATAATTGAAAGGTAAAATATGAAAATAAAATCCTTTGACCAGACCTAGGCTAATCTATTAGGGTTACTTTACATATGGCCAAGTACAGGGGCGAGTTAATTGAAAAGTCAGTAGCTCTACCACTTGAAAAATATCCACAATGGTTTTAGTCATATTAACTAACTTACTTATCGTTACTGAAAGGGAGTGTTTTTAATAACGATAGTTCGGTTTCTTACTGGCCGACCTAATTACTGATTAGCAGCATCGCAATATAAACGCTAAATTACTACATATCAAGTTACAAGTTATTATGTTTTTCGACAAAACTTTGTTAAAAATGTCAATACAAAATAATATAGTTACAAAACATGTCACACTTAATAAAAAAAAATACATGCACAGTAAGACATCCAATAAATTTTCGTCAAGAACACATAAAATATTAATAACAATTTAAACACGCAAAAAAAAAGACAACACTAACTGAACAAACCACTCCGGAAAATATCTGAGCCAAAGGATCCCATAACGCTGGCAGCATTGCCACGCTGCACCACCAAAGAGACCCTTTGTCCCAGATACGCACCGGAGCGGCAGTCAAGCTTTGTTTGATATTAGTTTGATAAGTTTTTTGTCGCACACCAGAAATCATATTTACAGAAATAATATAGTTTAATTATACAATTGGCCATCTTATCTGTAAAAACTATTTCTTCGAGACAGACCTAAGATAGTCAGGACTGAATAAAGACAAGAGTAGGTAAGTAGTTGTATATGTAACGTTTGCCATTACTTATAGATAGATAGATAGAGAACACTTTACAAGTGGCTTTTCATGGAAATTTATCTAAAACTAGAACAATATACAGTATCTCAGCGATCATTCACTTATCTAGTTTGTCTCAAAGTTGGATCAATCATCTAATTTAATCTGACCCACGAAGCGCATGTCGGACTTCGGGGGTTCGATTTCAATTAGGAGTCGCCGTACATTTGTACAAATTGCATCAATCTGGGTTAATTTCTGTATTGTTGATGTCCTTGCCTGATTACCGTAGCCCAGTGAATGCTAGTTTAGGACCAGGACAAATGAATGTGTTGTATGAAAGTTACTTATTTTTACTTACTCATTATTAATTTACTTGATAGGCGCTAAGTCCGAACGAACAATGAATCTAATCTCTTAAATTAATTTCCTAACCTGGCGAGTAAATGCCAATTCACTCGCCCCTGCACTCGCCTGTCTAAACGAATCCTCCAGAGTAAGAACGGGCTACGTCCGACAGATTAATGACACCGCTTTAGTGTAACATGCCTGGACAGTGGCGCACCTGAGTCCGTCCCAGGGTGCACCTGGGTACCTTCCTAGGGCGCCGGTTGGAGTGCACTTTTGCTTTTTGTTCGTGGCATTGGATGTAAGCTTGCAAAGTGGCAATTCTCTTTGCTCTATTCTATTTGGGGATCGTTTAATTGGGAACTACGTTAGAGCTCGCTGACTGTGCAGGAACACGTCGTGTGGAAACCCGCGATTTTGTTTACTTTCGTGAGGTCCTTTACTGATTTTGCCAATCAGCGTTGGCGATAGTCGTGGGTTCGAAGCCGATCAAATACCAATAACTTGCATATCTGTGAAGTCCTAGAAGAAATGGCGTGGTTATTAAGCCCATATTCAATTCAATTTATTTCAACGTAAAAAAATTACATTCTGTTTGCTGAATGTCAAAGTGCAATGTAACATGAAAGTGAAAGTGAAAGCCGCTGCCTTCGGGCCGTAGTGTAGTGGAGAAAAATTAAGCGGGAAAAAACTCCACTCTGACCATCTTTTCTCAAGTCCTCTTAAATGTAATACATTAGATATACTCTCTCTCTCTCTGAGAGAAGCAGAACACGAGTATATAGTCATAGACTACAGTCCTTGCTCTGTGGTCTATGCCTCTACACCTGCAAAGCGTTACGTGCATGGCGCGCCCTCTACTCGCTCCTTCTATGCGGCCCACGCCTTTTTAAACCTAGTAAAATATTATTTAGCTCTCTATAAAAAATCTTCAATCCTGTAGTTCCGCCCCAACACGAAGTTTTCAATTACAATTTCCCAGATCAAGATCACGTCGCGACAATATATTTTATGTCCAACGGAGTGCTGCAAATTTTGTACCTACCGCCACATCGCCACGGACCCGACAGCTCTTACTACTCTAGACATAAAGGCTAGGTTCGGGCAAAACGGCCTCGTGATTGTTGCAGCCGAGGGTACTTGGGACAAAGTAGGGGACCGATAAATGGCCGTTGCCCGGAATAGAACCTGGACCCTTGGGGCGCAGGGGCGTTCAGGTGTGCCCGAACTTTCACCGGAGTCATCCGTACTTGAAATATGGCGCTTGCATTTTGGGACAAAGTTGGGCTATCGGGATTTTGCATTCTTGTTGGGAAATTTGGTTGTACAACTAGTTTTCAAAATGGAAACTTATCGCAAGTTTTGTAGATTTCTAAGATAGGTGTACGGAGTTAAGCTTGTATTTCTATAGGTACATTTAACCTTTCCTGTTTGTTTATACTTATGAGAAGTAATTTCGGCTAACAATAAAATTTTAATTTACGTATAATTTTTTCAATGGATTGAAGATTTAAATAAAAATACAGAAATTGGTTTCTGTCAACAGCGTAACAGTTTGTTGGCAGATGCTCTCGGTTTTTCAATTTCAAAATGTTAGATATATGCTTCTAATTTAAGAACTGTAAGCTGGCGTTCAATACACCATTGTCTCTAAATCATGGTAAGAACGTCACCATAAAAACCGTGAACGAATTCTAAGTCACCTTTCGATGCTTCTAATTTAAGAACTGAGTGCTTAGTGCGAGTTTTTTAACTACTCGATCGCGTTAACGTAAACTCATATTTCTATGGCATCAAGGAAGCTCCACCTAGCGACAAGTATGGAAATTAAAATTGTTGAGTGCGAGTTGTAATGGTTTACGTTGAGAAGTGAACACGTTTACCAGCCAAAACACGAATAAACGCGAGTGCGAGTTGTACTGTGACAGCGTTTTGCCAGTTCGAACGGTTAACTTACTCATACTCACTACTCAATGCTCGATTAACGCGGTAGTAAAGTTATTCGATTGGATCTGTCAAACTCGCACTAAGCACTCTGTAGGCTGGCTTGGTTTTTAGCCTCTAAATAGATTTTTATAATTATCCTTCACGGGTTAGTGCATTAAAAAGAATATAATCATGTAGACTGGTGTTCATTACGATTCTCTCGGTCTATACATTTTATTCGTCCCTGTCCTGAGCAAAGTATGAAGAGAGTTTGTGGTGTCCCTTTGGAGTATTAAATTTGATCGAGCGCTTGCAGACAGTAGCCAGAAGATCTCGCGGAAGAAATATAAACAATCATTAATTTCTAAGCGTCCCTTGCAACAGCCACTTGCGACGGCTTGTTCTCCGTTTGCACCTTTCAGTTTACCCTTTATGTAGCCTGTATACTCCCACCAGGCCTTCTCTCAGAGCGAGAGTAGATAGTTAGACCTAAGATTTCCACACTTAGCCTCATAGATGGGCCATTGTACGTAGCAAGCGCTGCGGTACGTTAACACTTCAGACACTAAAGTTTCTTTATTATGTTTTCTTTCACCGTCAGCTAGTGATATTGTGACTAGAACTTTACAAATTTACGTAACTTACGTAATACGGAGAATGGTGTAAAGAGGTTCGAAATTTCACTGATGCCGGTGAGTTGCCCATTAGCTCAATTGGAAGAGCGCTGGCACGGATAGCCAGAGGTTGCGGGTTCGAATCCCGGCATGGGTGAAATTTTTAGCCTCTAAATAGGTTTTTAAATTACGAAACAAAGTCATTGGTATGTGCCGGGGTTCGAACCTACGACCTCCCGATTTAGAGGCTGCCTTTTACACCGCTTCTTGGTGGAGTTTGGCCTAACCTTCCTGCGACGCAGGAAGAGATTCGTGCGCCAGCAGTAAGGAGGTTTGATATCGAAGTTCTCGATTTAAATGCCGTAAAACGAAGGCATCTAGGAGCATAATCTAGGAGCCCTGGGGGTAGTGACGTCAGCGGTTGGGTAGGTAACCGCCCAGCAACCGGGGTACCGTAGCGCAGGTGGCGGGCGCTGGCAGCCCCTCAACTTGACGGATTGTTTGTTTTGTGTGCGAATTGCCGCCCGGTTGTAGACGGTGTTTGCTTTTGGGATTCCCGGGGAGCCGGGCGAGGAGCAGCGGTTTAGAAATTCGCTTAGGAAGATGTTGTGCCGGGGCAATTAAACTTTGCACTCGGAAAATTAATAGGAGTTTAATTTTCTTAAGCTCAGAGCTGCGTTTGGACATAGGTGATAGTTCGGGCTGAACTTTCTTTCGAGAAGGGAATGAGCGGTGCAGTAGTGTGTTCGGGTAATCGCCGAATTTATACTCGCAGCACTGTTAGTATAAGGGACTGGATGACTATTTAGGGTCAAATCAAAGTTATTTATTAAGTAAAGTGGAAAATTATTATTGTTCTCGTTATTAGTGTATACCTTAGTATCCGTAGATAAAAGCTAAGTACACTAAACAGTAAAATATATGATATTAATGAAAATATACAACGACAATTATATACTAAACAGGTCTAATTGCGATTATTTCTTAAGTAAAACGTAATTACCTTCATTTACGACGTAAGAAGTACCTTCTATAATATAGAACACTTTGCATCTTTTTGCGTATCGTATCGTATTTTTATCGTATTATAAAAATAATATAAAACGATACTCAAAAAGATGTAAATACAGTAAAAAAACATCTAAGAATATAATGTTATTTAAATTCAACGATATCTACCCTTGTATCCCTACTGTTGGGGCACGGATTCTCTTCTGCATCGCAGGAAGGTTGGGCCATACTCCACCACGGGTGCCAAGTCCAGGTAGGTGAAGGATTGTAAGACAGTGGCGGGCGTTACTGTCAGAAGTTATCAAGCCGCCCATAAAGCATCTGACGTGACATGACAGGCGGCACCAAGGGCTTACGTACCTTGCGAAGCACGGAAGCGCTCGGAAAAATGCGACTAGCGGTAGTCACGGGGCGGTAACCCATCCTGCATTTGACCGCGCCTGCTGCTTAACTCAAGTGATTGGTATACTGTTAGAACAACACAAAAATGTTGTTCAAAATAAAAAATCAAACATGAGTACCTAAGCAAGTTATTGTCATAGTTCCTATAACTTTATATTTATATTTTTCTTGATGGAAACAACTAGGTACTCTGTTTGTAACACACAGGACCGTCTTTATTGTATTTTTGCTACAAATGAGAAAAACTGATGTCTGTATCACAGGTTCTTACCTAGCATAGACATCAGAGTTGCACTTAGTGTAAGTAAGCTAACTCCTAATCTTAGGACTCTGACTAACAGAATATTTACTCTCTCAAGACTTATTTTATTGTTACAAATAAACATTTTCATTCATTTTCATTTTTCAACTATCTATAATTTAAAATCAGCCAACATCAACCCACTGCTGGTCGCCTCCTTTTCCCTGCGCCATCCCTCACGGTCCTGCGCTAATATGATCAATTTCTGACCCTCAACCCTCACGATGTCCTGACCCATAACTATACAAATAGTTTATTTGTGAAATATTCCTTGACACATATATTAAGATAAGATAAGATAAGATAAGAATATTCTTTATTGTACACTGGAAAAACAACAAATACAAAACAATTGCAAATATACATAGTACAATTGGCGGCCTTATTGCTAAAAGCAATTTCTTCCAGACAACCTTACGATGGAAAGTTGCTGAAGGAAATTAGAAAGACGGGTAGCCAGTGCAAATTTGAATATTATATTACGTAATAATATATTACGTACAGGTGTAGAAAAAAAATTTGGGTGCTCCATATTTTACCTTGCGACGTAAAAATATTTAAAATCAAATACAATATCATATATTCGTAACTATTAGATGCACGTCTCGGAGGAGTAAAATTGTGAATTTAGTCATCGTCTACCGCTACGGAATCGTCGTTTCACCTAAAGCGCCGAACCCGATTTAGACATTCGCTTGGCGGCATACTTTCTGATTTCCCTTATTCCGATAAGTATCTAGACCATTTCCCGCACGCTCAAGTCTAGCTCCATCAGGGGGACGTGGAAGAACGAATTCAACTGCATTTGGAGTAAGCGGTTTCATTTTTAGAATAGCGATTACACTCATTCGATTTCACTATTTAATGGTGTGTGATCAGCTTTGGCCTCTGCGATTAGGTAATGAGATGATTTATACAGTGTCCAGTGGAATTTTCACTCACACTTGATCGGTGAAGGGACCACTCGGACCTCGGACGCTATAGTTCCTAGGTTATTGTTTTTTTAAATTTTAGTAGGCTGGATGATTATATTATTTTTAATGCACTAACCCGTGTTAAGGACAATTTTGAAAACCTATTTAGAGGCAAAAAAATCCACCTTCCACAAAAATTTTAGCCTCTAAATAGGTTTTTAAAATTGTCCTTAGCACGGGTTAGTGCATTAAAAAGAATATAATTTCGTGGGTACAGCGATATCGTTCCGATGTAAAACCTAACTGCAAAGTAGGTACTCGGGGCTGAAAGTGATGCAAATTACTTCAGCTAGATGTCGCTGCCGGTACGTAATACAGATAGTATTGTAAAGAGGTTCTAAATTTCACTGATGCTCTATTTTCTAAATTTCCATGAGCTCAGGTGGAAGAGCGCTGGCACGAATATCCAGAGGTCGCGGGTTCGAATCCCGGCAAGGGTGGAATTTTTGGCCTCTAAATAGGTTTTTAAGGCTGTATGATGTCAACATTTCACGTATTATTCATGTAGAAGCTATAAGATCGTCAACTGTATAACATTACTTAGATTTAAGAAATCATGTTTCTATTCTTTGTTCTTTATTAATTTTATATATATACTTAACCTTGTTTAAGTCATTAACAAATATTTTAAATATCGTAGATAATTTAAAAACCTATTTAGAGGCTAAATAGTTACTTTGTTCCTTAGCACGGGTTAGTGCATTAAAAATAAAAATAGTGTAATTATCGTAGATAAGTTCTTTAAAACATTTTGTTTTAAAAACTTAAGCTTAAGCTGGATATCATGATCGAGCAAGTTTATAGAAACCCGCAACTAACTAAGAGCGCAGTTTGGCAAATGACTGACTATTATATTCGTCTGTACCGTTTAAAATAGTGTTTTATTCAATTGTAGCCAAATCCTCGAAGAAAGTTGGCGGGATGACGATCTGCGAAAAACTGCCGGCAGATACTGGATGCGGCAAGCTGAAGACAGGGCGCTATGGCGCTCATTAGGGCAGGGCTATGTCCAGCATTGGACTAATATATAGCCTGGAGAAAAAGAAGAAGGTTATGGTTGAAAATAGTAGTGTTTCGTGAAAAGGCGACGAAGCAATGAAAATCCAGAAGAAATTATAAATTTTCCTTTAAGAATGGCAGGACGGAATCAAAGAAATGTCAAGAATGCTGTAAAATGGTACATACACCGGAACACATACATCAGAACATCCTCTGTGGCGTAACTTGACAACATTTTACGCGTACGGGATATCCGCAAGCTTCATGAATAACGAACATTAATAAAAGGAAGTTGTGGCCACGTTCGCTACCTACATTAGATGAACTAGGTTTATGACCCAGATTAGGGTCATTTAAACAAACAACAATGCCAACGGTAGATTGCATTTATTACTCGTCACCATAACCAGCGATAAAAAATTCAACTTAGTTCTAAGTTAGTTTTTGTATGCGGACAGCGTCAGGCACTACAGCATTTTTGGACCTCAGGCAGGGTTTCATAAAACTACAATAAGTAGTTTATTATGACAATTCTTGGTATATTAAGTAGCAGAGTCTACTGGTACACATTAAACTACATTCAACAAGTCTAAGGGTCGATTTCCGAATTGACCATTTCACTAAGTAAATTGTCACACTCTTTATTGAAAAATTCAAACAAACGGCACTACAGTTGAATTTACTCAGCGAAATTCTCAATTCAGAAATGGACAATAATTCAAAAAAATATTAAGCTGAAATAGAAAGAAAAATAGTCAAAGATTTTTCTGTACTTTTATTTCAGAGAGAAAGGACAAATTATAAAATAAAATAGAAAACCGGCACAGCGGCTCTACAGCGTGGTATCTACGCTTTTGCCTTTGTCACCCAAAAAAAAAAGTCAACTGTCAACACCTTTTAGTCTGTGGTGTCTCGAATCAAATCAACAGTGCGTTCACATTAACTTGACGCGTGAGAGAATTGGTAACAAGGACATAACATGTGAATTAGTTTTTGGACCTAATCGGAAGATGGTAAAACAAGCCCTCAATCCTTTTATTTTCGCCAAGTAATGGGAATGATTTCTTATTTAACATGGTAACAGTAAACATCTCAGTGCTACCAATTCTCTCACGCGTCAAGTTAATGTGAACGCACTATAAACAATAACCACGACAATAGCAATCCTCTACAAAAACATGTAAAGACAACACAGATTATTATCTTGCATGACGTTGCAATGACAACTTTTTTTTTAAGTATAGTAAGTAGAGGCAAAGATAAAACTTAAAAATTACTATTATTTCCAAAGAAATACGGCCAAAGAAAAAATACATGTAGCCTATTGTTCAGTTCTCTTCTCGAAAAAGCAATAAAATTATGGGGCTTTATTTTTGCACTGTTGTTCATTGGCCCTTATCCGGTTAGTTCCAAAACTTATTTAATTCCAATGTCGGTTAGTCATCCCCCACATTTCTTACTCCACCCTCCGCCACCATCCATTATTATTCGTGGCTCGTCGGCTGGCACAATATAGCAAATGCATTTCCCCAGTAAATCGTCGTTTAACTATGGAGTGTGGTGTGAAATTTTCATAGGCTAAGTGGCGCCCGCGCCGCTCGTTACCGTCAAATACCGACAAATCGACGCGACCTACAAATCTTTCGACATAGGTGTGTGCCTGTAGGTTTTTGCCGGGAGGAAAGCTTGGCCAGGCCGATTTTCCTACACCAAAAATCAGTCGATGAAGTCTCTGGTGTCAGTAATCTGCCTCAGAACTTTGTTCCATAGAGCTGGTGGTTGTCCAACGTTGCGACAACAATTCATAGGTTATGACAATACGCGTTACAGTCCATTTATCCTTCCTTGTCCAGTTTAGTAAACAAGATTCTAACCTCAAAATTGACATCTGATGGCAAAATTACATATTTTCTCGCCAGTTCATGAACGTGGTTTAAAAAATTTTATATACTTCACTTTATTTATAATATTTATTTGTTGCGGTTATTTTATTTATGGGAATATAATGTCATTACAATCTTTTTCTTTTAATGCACTTACAAGTAACTGTACGTAATACAGACAGTATTGTTAAGAGGTTCGAAATTTAGATCAGTTGGAAGAGCGCTGGCATGGATAGCCAGAGGTCGCGGGTTTAAATCCCGGCATGGGTGGATTTTTTAGAATTTTTAAAATATTATGTCAGTTTTCGACTAAAAAGTTTCATACTTCGAATCTTGTTAACTAAAAGCGACAAGTAACGATAAATAGACTGTAGGTACAGTGCACACCAGTCTTTATACTTGTTAGTCTGTGGGTCCGTTTGCTGTAAGGTGATCATTTTGTAAAAAAAAACTAACGCGATTGTAAGGAAACCCAAGTTACCTGACCTCTCGACACTGTTACTACAGATCTGTATACAGAAATCAGCTGATAAATCAACTAGTGAACTCAGATAGCTTTTAGAGGCTTCAGTATAAGAGCTAGAATGGAAAACTATGAAAAACCTTCATATGCTTGAAGATGACGACACTAGGTTGCCAATAAAGGTTACAGGTTGCTTAACCCTAGTGATTGGTACCAATCAACCGGTTCCACTAGGCCTCGAGCGCTTCCAAAATAATAGCAATGATACTTAATACTCTCCACGCACTACCCCCTACCCTACCCTACTGGATGGTCATCCATCCAGCACCTGACCGCGCCTGCCGTTGATTAACCCAAGTGATTGATTCCAGTCACTCAGTTTCACTAGAACATAAGCTTGTAGTGCTTCGAATGTTTTAGTGCAAAAGCATCATTTCTGTTAACTGTCGAATCACTCTTATAGGAATTGAATCGCTACTGGTCTGTAAACAAGCAAGAACAAAATGCAGGCTCTCTAGAAAATATCGCACGATGTACGAGATTAGACGGTCGCAATGGATTTCTTACAGTGACGTCACAAGTAATGGCGTCGGAACACTGAACACCTGATGTCTAGTTGCAGACGATAGCTGCTCATATCTGGTTTTCATAGGATGTCTTTGCAACATTTTAAAGGAGCATTCTGAATAAGACTTTTTTTACTCAGCCTACATACGGAGGAGTTCGATAACAATGTGACACGAAATTTTTATATAATTGTTTACAATTTCCCGAAGTTTCGGCACTTTCTTAAACACCGTGGTCTTAGAAGACTGAGGTGACAGGCGTCTTTTTGAAATCATTAACTGTTAGTTTACTACCCTCGGTAAAAATTACAAAAGAAATCATGAAGTTACGTTCTAAAATAGGCAAACCAATTTTTTTATATAAAGTATTTTGTATGAAGTATGTAACAATAAACGAGTAGAATCCGTGTAAATACAGTTTTTATTATGAGATTTAGATGTTAGCTTCCGTGCAAGGAAGGAACAAGGAACGTTAAGCCGTTGGTGCCGGCTGTCATAGAATGGTAGTCGTTAAGCCATGTCAGAGGCCTTATGGGCGGCTTGATAACTTCAGACAGTAAGGCCCGCCACTGTCTTACACTCCTCCACCAACCCGGACTTGGCCCCCGTGGTGGAGTATCGCCTAACCTTCCTGCGATGCAGAAAGAGACCCGTGCCCCAGCAGTGGGGACATACAAGGGCTTATATCGAGTTTTAGATGTAATAAATGTTAAATGTTTATTTTAATATCGATATTTCACTGATTCGTTATTGCGTCGATTTCAAAGAGAGGCGAAATATTTTTTTGGGTATTTTATAAAGGTACCTACTGCACAATCAGACTTGAATGTTTACATTCAATGAATGAAACGTAGTTATTTTCCTAAAAATAGTAATGACAAATTTAAATTCAGATGAGCGGAAAAGGTATTTTCGTTTCAAGTGGCTGGCTCGTGACTTAAGCTAAAAAAACACGGCCAAGTGTGTGTCGGGCCACGAGCTATGAGGGGCTCCGTAATAAAATTAAGAACTTAAAAGGGGATTATTTTGATTGCTATCCAACCACCAACTCGATGATAACCCGCGCTATAGGAAGACCAGAGAGAAAATTAATAATTTATATATAAGTTTGTTTGCTTTCTTTTCTAGTGGAAACCTGAACGTCTGAAGTGTTCAAATTTTATTATTTTATTACTTTCCACATCTCAGCGCATCTATATTTCACTTTTTTTTTATAAAATAACATAACGCAATACTGACGCAATACGATACTGACAGATCACCTTCGCTTCATCAACGTTCATAAGTCGTTGCATGCACGCAACGACTTATGAACGTTGATGAAGCCAAGGTGATCTGTCAGTATCGTGGCAAGTGGCAGTCCCTGGGCTCTGCCTTCCCTTCTGGGATTCAGGCGTGAGATTATGTATGTATGTATGTATGTATGAATGAAATTAAGTCGTAGGCTAATTAAATATCCACATTTAGCATAACCACATTAAGAGAGTCAGCTAGTAAATAAATAACAGTATCGACATTTTTCATTTTTCAGTAACTCTTCTTTTCCAGCATAAGTTATAGATAGAATATGTACGAGCACAAGAAATACCTATTAGAAACAAAAGTCGATTATTTCCTTTCAAAGTCTTCCTAAACGTTAAAGGGAATATTCCAATTTGCAATGGGCTCGAACTTATCGGACTCCAGTTTTTGATTTCAGTATTTTCTCGCTCGTGGCCTAGGCGAACCGAGTGATTAGAATCACTCACTTTGTTAAGCAACAACAGGCGCGGTCAGGTACAGGATGGGTGAGCGTCCCGTGACTACCGCTAGTGGCATTTTTCCGAGCGCTACCGTGCTTTGGTGCCGGCTGTCATATAATGGCAGTCGTTAAGCCATGTCAGAGGCCTTATGAGCGGCTTGATAACATCTGACAGTAAGGCCCGCCATTGTCTTACAATCCTCCACCAACCCGGACTTGGCCCCCGTGGTAAGGTATGGCCTAACCTTCCTGCGATGCAAGAAGAGACCCGTGCCCCAGCAGTGGGGACATACAAGGGTTGATAACGAACAAAAGAAGTAGCACATACCTACTATTTCGACCAAATAGGGGATGAATTCTTCTTCTTCTTCAGGCTATATTAGTCCACTGCTGTACATAGCCCTCCCCTAATGAGCGCCATAGCGCAAGGTTGTGCCATCATTGGGGGGTAATGCCCCCTAATGATAATAGGGGATGAATTAGCGAAAGATAAAAGGTATTTCTTAAAGACTCGCGATTGTCATTCACATAATTATATAAAAAACGGTCACAATCGGAATTATTTTCCAGGAAAAACGTCAGGTCACATCTAAACTGTCGCCATTTGTTTTTTGGCGGAATTTGGCAAAGTCTTCTTCTTCAGGCTATATTAGTCCACTGCTGGACATAGCCCTCCCCTAATGAGCGCCATAGCGCAAGGTTGTGACATCATTGGGGGTAATGCCCATAATCCCCACGCTGGGCATGGGGGTTGAGGATCGCAGTTTGGTGGAATTGTACTGCAGGGGGCGCTGCTGCCCACCCCTCGGTTTATGTCCCTTAGTTGCCTTCTACGAAACCCGTGGGACGAATTCGGGTTGGCTATTCTCTAGGCCGACACCACACACAAAGTAATTTTCTCATTTTAATGCTATTATGGATTTCCTCAAAGTAGGTAACGTCTGATTCCATACAATATGTGACCTGGTGACTTATTGAAAGTCAAATCCAATAACTTTAGTACAGTAGGTACCTACCACCAAACTGTATCAGAGACCAAATCCTCAGGACCTAATTCGGAACCTGCGCACTTTTGATCCGATGAAATTCGGCCAATATTTGCAGACATCGTTTCGCTGTTAGGGAACATAAATATTTTATACGGCCAGTAATTGTGTGCCAAATTGGAATACTTATTTTTCCTTCTCCATTCTGTGTTGTGACAGCTATTTTCTTCAGCCTAGGTTACATGACGCCAGACTCGCTTCTTTTACGTCAAAAGCGTGACTTTCTTATATATAAGAATAACATAACATGACATAAGCATAAACTTTCTTATATATATATGAAATGAAATGAAAAGGTTTTATTCAAAGTAGCGCAGATACAGCGGCTTAACGTTACAAGTCAAACTAGGTGTCCATTTCAAAATCTAGATCATTTTGGAGAAAAAATGGACAAAAAAACTCCAAACTTGGTCTTTTCAAATTTCTTAATTGACAGAATTTACGCAGATTTTACAAAACTCGTGAATTTTACATGCTTAAAATCCAGACATCATTGTCATATAAATAATCCTTAATATTAAAGTAGCTCTTTTGGCTCAAAGTGTACTTTACACATTTTTTGAACAGCTCTAACTATAACTGCGAATGTGAGTGGAAGGGCTGGCAAGGGCCGTCACAGGCGGACATACATCGACCAAATAGGGGATGTTTTAGCAGGGAAGATAAGAAGTACCCGGAACCGGCGTGCGTGCATGCAGCGACTTATGAACGTTGATGAAGCGAAGGTGATCTGTCAGGATCGTGGCAAGTGGCAGTCCCTGGTCTCTGCCTACCCCGCTGGGATACAGGCGTGAGGTTATGTATGTATGTATAAGCATAAAGCATAGCATTTATTTGTGGATCATAGGTACATTTTTACATTTGGTGTTAAGTCAGGTTTCAGATCGCTATGTCCTGCCATAAAGGCATGGAAATATATTTTTAGTCGCGTATTTTTTTTTTATACATATAAAACTTATACCCAAGAAATGTCATATTATTGAAAAGTATTTAAATTATTTAAAAAATTAGAAATGTCGAAAAGGATAGAAAAATACTATTTTTATTTTAATGCACTCCCCCGTACTAAGGACAATTTTAAAAACCTATTTAACGAGCAATAGGCGACCCACCGGCATCAGTGTAATTTCGAACCTCTTTACAATACTCTCTGTATTACGTATTTTAAACCTATTTAGAGGCTAGAAATTCCACCCACATAGTACAATCGACAACAGGTAAGAAAATATGGTACAGTCGACGACATCAACCTTGACAGTTTTGTTCCAAAGTCGTCCTTAAGCTGACTGAGTAGAGTAACACGATTAAAGTTTGATGTGCTGTCGTGGTTCTGATAGTATACACATGGTATCTCGTATGGATTAAGCCGACTAATCTCCGGTTTCTCATAAGCTAACAGTCTGCTGTTGACAGCCTGTTTTTGTAAGCACTTTGGCCAACCGACTAACAGATTGTTAGTGTTTGGTCACTGGTCACTTCGAATATATCGTGAAGGTAGGAATAAGGGTGAAGGGACAATGTAGCAAGTGGCATTGCCAAAAGCCATTTTGGAAAAAAGCAAGAGAATAAACGGAATATTTAATAAAACCCCTGTGTCGGTGTCGGTACACTCGCGCACACAATACATATCTATCAAGCCGCGAAGTAATCGATATCAGGTGATTGACTCAACACTTGTTGCTGAAGCATGATTTGTCGAGCAAGCAATATTATAAATATCATACGAGTACTACACAAGCATTGTGTAGTATGCAAGACGATTCCGGTCCCTAACGCGATTATAATTAAATCTGAATTATTTTTAGAATGATTATAAAAAAACATTATAAAAATCATATTTTTTAATGCACTACCCCGTGCTAAGGACAATTTTAAAAACCTAATACACAGCGATATCATTCCGATGTAAAAAGTAACTGCAAAGTAAGGTCAGGGCTGCGAGTGATGCAAATTACTTCAGCCAGATGTTGCTGCCTGTACATAGTACAGAGTGCTTAGTGCGAGTTTGACAGATCCAATCAAATAACTTTACTACCGCGTTAATCGAGCATTGAGTAGTGAGTATGAGTAACTTCACCGTTCGAACTGGTAAAACGCTGTCACAGTACAACTCGGACTCGCGTTTATTCGTGTTTTGGCTGGTAAACATGTTCACTTCTCAACGTAAACCATTACAACTCGCACTCAGCAATTTTAATTTCCATACTTGTCGCTCGGTGGCGCTTCCTCGATGCCATAGAAATATGAGTTTACTTTAACGCGATCGAGTAGTTAAAAAACTCGCACTAAGCACTCAGAGAGTATTGTAAAGAGAGTAGAAATTTCACTGATGCCGGTAAGTCGCCCATTAGCTCAGTTGGGAGAGCGCTGGCACGGTTAGCCAGAGGTCGCAGTTTTGAGTCCCAGCATGGGTGGAAACTTTTAGCCTCTAAATAGATTTTTTTAGAGTATAAAAAATATTCACATTTTTTTTCATGCAGATTATGTACCTACGTGACGACGCAAAGGTGATCAGGATCAAGGCAACTGGCAATCTGTGGTCTCTGCCTACCTTTTTTTTATACAGGCGTGAGGGTATTTTATACTATAAAAGTCCCGCTGCAGGGTACAAGCCTTCTCTCAGAGAGAGAGAGAAAGAGAGACAGAGTATAGGCTTAATTACCACTCGTGCCTACCGTGGATTGGCAATTTTAGAAGCTGAGAACACCTCAGACACTCAGGTTTCCTCACGATGTTTTCTTTCACAGTTAGCGTTAGTTTGTTAAATTAAATTTACAAAATAAATAAGAATCACTATTAGATTCAAATTACTTATCTGTAACTTGAATCCGAAAAAAAAACCCAAGGCTTTTCACTAGTATCCGCTTTATCAAAGAGGCTATTATTTTTTTACTTAATCCAAGATTAGAGAATGCAATCGTAAAAAAATTATGAAAAAAAAAACTTAATGGGCATCGTAACACTATTTTTGGTTTAGGAAAAACGAAAAAAAAATTATAGAGACAACCCGCCTAACTAACCTAAGAGTAACTAGCTCAAAATATTGTATAACTGCCCACGGCCTCAGTTTGGCCATGCAAGCGGGTATGAGTTACAACCTAAGAGTTCGTTATCAACCCTTGTATATCCCCACTCCTGGGGCACAGCTCTCTCTTCCTGCATCGCAGCAAGGTTAGGCCATACTCCACCACGGGGGCCAAGTCCGGGTTGGTGGAGGATTGTAAGACAATGGCGGGCCTTACTGTCAGAAGTTATCAAGCCGCCCATTAGGCCTCTGACATGGCTTAACGACTGCCATCATATGACAGCCGGCACCAGCGGCTTAACGTGCCTTGCGAAGCACGGAAGCGCTCGGAAAAATGCCACTAGCGGTAGTCACGGGACGCTCACCCATCCTGTACCTGACCGAGCCTGTTGTTGCTTCACCAACTGATTGATTCCAATCACTCGATTCGCCTAGGCCACCGAAGAGTAACTAGCTCAAAATATTGTATAACTTCCCACGCGACGGGAGTCGAACTCACGACCTCAGTTTGCCATGCAAGCGTATATGAGTTACCCTTCTCCACTAAATATTTCGATCAAGCGTCGGAAGACAAATATTTGTGCCGCGAGTGCCCGCCATGTTTGCGGAATGTACACTCGCGCTCACAAGTGCTTTGTTGTTCTACGCGGCCGTTGACCCCGGCTGGAATAGGCTTAGCGGAAAATTGATAACCTGAAGGCTGGGGGAATTATTTTTATTGCGAAACAATTTTAAGGGATTAAGGTTTTTTCCAATAGAACGTTTACTTTGTCGTTAATAGGTACGGACTCCCAAATATTGTGGCCTGAGCCGTTGTTTCAATTTAAGCGTAAGTAGGTAAATCGTAAATTTAATATATTGAAATTACTTATGTTAAGCAACAAAAGGCGCGGTCAGCCGCAGGATGGGTGACCGTCCTGTGACTACCGCTAGTGTCATTTTTCCGAGCGCTTCTATGCTTCACAAGGCACGTGAAGCCTTTGGTGCCGGCTGTCATGTAATGGCAGTCGTTAAGCCACGTTCTGACATATGGGCGGCTTGATAACTTCTGTCAGTAAGGTTCGCCACTGTCCCACAATCATTCACCAACCCGGACTTGGGGCTTTACTTACTTACTCACTTACCCAGACCGGGCCCATTCGTAAATCTATACAGCGGCTCCCAGTGGGAATCCAACCCACGACCTCAGGACGTGAGGGTAATCAGACGTGATACCGCGAGGCCAACGAAGTAGTTAAAGAGGTTCGAAATTTCACTGATGCCGGTGAGTCGCCCATTAGCTCAGTTGGAAGAGCGCTGGCACGGATAGGCAGAGGTCGCGGGTTCGAATCCTGGCATGAGTGGAATTTTTACCCTCTAAATAGTTCTTTAAAAGGGTCCTTAGCACGGGTTAGTGCATTAAAAATAATATAATCATGTGGGTACGTACAGCGAGATCACTCCAATGTTAAAACCTAACTGCAAAGCAGGTACTCGGGGCTGCAAGTAATGCAAATTACTTCAGACAGATGTCGCTGCCTGTACGTAATACAGAGAGTATTGTAAAGAGGTTCGAAATTTCACTGATGCCGGTGAGTCGCCCATTAGCTCAGTTGGAAGAGCGCTGGCACGAATAGCCAGAGGTCGCGGGTTCGAATCCCGGCATGGGTATAATTTTTAGCCTCTAAATAGGTTTTTAAAAAAGAAGCAGGTAAATGTCATAAAACAATTCACGTTTATGTGTCGGCATCATGAGTTTGGCCTCTAAAGCATGACTATCTCACGAATTACAAAGAATTAACCGGACAGACACGGATTTACCCGCCTTATTACCGGCCGTAAAACAATTTTAAACTCTGCCCGTTATTGCCCGTAGTTTGCACAAGGGACAGTGTTTATCAGTCGATGTAAACACGAGAATCGTCCCCTTCACAGGGTCCTATTATCGAGTCACCGGACTATGGCAATGTTGGTAATACGAGTATTGATCATGGTAGCTTTATGGATGGCTATTACATGTAAGTGTTATTTAAAAGGTATTGTGAGCGTTATTATACGAAATACCTTTTCAAGATCACTGTGAATCCATGCATCATTGAAACGCTCGTGACTTAGCGGAACCGAGTATTTGGAATCAATCACTTGGGTTAAGCAACAACAGCTGCGGTCAGGTACTGGCTGGGTGACCGTCCTATCTGTCCCTGGCTGACCGTACATAAACACACCTGCACGCATGCACGCACCTACACACATACATACAATTGAACAACATAACCCTCTTTCTGGCGCAGCCAGGTAAAAAAAATTGAGAAAAAGGCATGGAGCCTTTTAAGCATGTGTTTATTATTCTCATAAATAGATATCTGCTATCTCATTCTCGGTCTCACTCTCTTCCCCGTTATAAACAAATATTCATGGACATATTACACAGATCTCGTTATCCCTATACTAATTACAACTGGATGACTTGTGGTGCTAACTCGACGATAAATTTAATACAAAAAATACATAGATAACATCCAAGACCCGAGACAAACTGGAAGTTTGTCTAGTTTGACCCGGCCGGGGATCGCACCCGAGACATTCGGTTTTACAGTCTGCGTGCCAAACCGCTGCGCCACCGCGGCCGTCAATAAGACGTGTTTAGTAGTGCTCTATTTCCCAATTAAATTTCTTAAGTTTATACAATAAACACGGTATTTTTGACCAGTGCATATTCAATCAGTCAATCTTCCCAGTGTTTCCAACTATAAATCGTTATCAACGCTTGTATGTCCCCACTGCTGGGGCACGGGTCTCTTCCTGCATCGCAGGAAGGTTAGGCCATACTCCACCACGGGGGCCAAGTCCGGGTTAGTGGAGGCTTGTAAGACAGTGGCGGGCCTTACTTTCAGAAGTTATCAAGCCGCCAATAAGGCCTCTGACATGGCTTAACGACTGCCATCACATGACAGCCGGCACCAACGGCTTAACGTGCCTTGCGAAGCACGGAACTATAAATACTCAATATTAAACGGCATGTATGTGATTCGTGTGTAAATCACACGAGGCTTCATCAGAATAGGGACCCTTTGATGCTGGGATCAGAATGCGTGGTTTGTTTACTAAATGTGTAATGAATTTTTGTTTGCCCACCGCCGCGGCTGATGGAAGTGACAAACGTTAACATTGGTACAGACGACTACGGTTAAGTGAGCAGTTACCTAAGTGTAGTGTTGTAACCGGTACTGTCGGAGACAAAATAAATTTATTTAATCATACATAACATAACAAACTGGTCACGTGAATTCTTTTGTAGATTGGATCCGAATTCACAAGTCTTTGCTAGATGTTTCAAGGCCGCCGAGAATTGCTTTACCGTTTCGTCACTGCTTTGTACCCGTTTCCTGAATTTGTAACTTTCTGCAAGTTTTGATAGTGCAGGTTCCACGTGCTTTGCCACCAAGCTTATTAGGTTCTTAATTGTAAGTTACTTTTGCTGGTTTTACGGGATTGCAAAGATCGACCATCAACTCGTAGGTATCGCCTCCGACGCGACGCACGAAATCAGTGTTGGTACGAACATTTCCTCTTTAACTTCATTCACTAGGAAATATTGTTCCATTCTTTCCACATAAGTGCTCCACGACTCTCCATTAAAGTTGAATTCGTTGAGTTTGCCGATTGGCATATTGAAATTCTTAATTACAGGCTGCGCCACTGTAGTGTCCGGGGTAGATATTGGAGCAGAGCAATAATACGCATCCGAACAAGCGTTTATTTCAACTAAACGTTAGTGTGCGTGCACTGCACCTCATTAGCTAGACGTACATACATGGTTACACACACAGGCACACTCCAAAAACCTCACGCCTATATCACAGGGGGGTAGACAGAGACCAGTGACTGTCACTTGCCACGGTCCTGACAGATCACCTTCGCTTCATCCATGTTCATTAGTCGTTGCATGCACGCACGCCGGTTTTGGGTACATTTTATCCTGGCCTTTGCTAATACTTCCCCCATTTGGTCGGAGTCGTCCTGTGACGTCACTTACCAGCCCTTTATTTATTTTGTTGGTTCGAAACCCATATACGAGTAGCAACGATTTTAGCTTATTAAACTTTTACTGGCAGCTTATTAAACTTTTTTTTTCTCACGCACATTGCTAACTGCAGTTTGGAC
Organism: Yponomeuta sedellus; assembly: GCA_934045075.1. Classification (NCBI taxonomy): domain Eukaryota; kingdom Metazoa; phylum Arthropoda; class Insecta; order Lepidoptera; family Yponomeutidae; genus Yponomeuta; species Yponomeuta sedellus. The sequence goes on along the minus strand of OW203746.1, from coordinate 9,158,635 downwards.
CCGACTGGAAATCAGCGTTGCGACGGACAACTCTGCTGCAACATTATGCTGTGTCGGGCCCATTTTGGAGGCTCAATACTTAAATCCTATGTATTTCATTATTTGTTTTCTAGTTGTAGTTTATTTATTTTTTACCTGTTTTTTATGCTTTCTGTGTTTATTATGATATTTTTTTTTCAATTGTATACTTTTTTTAGTGGTTTTGTGTATGTGTTTTTTGCTTTGTTTGGAATATCGTGTCGTCAAATAAATACATTTTTTTTCTTTCTTTTTTCTTTCTATTTTGTATTCAAATTTGTATTATAGTTAAAGTTATAATAGCAGTAGGTACCCGATTATTTTATTTTTGTTTATTACAAAAATTAACACACTTTTAATTAACACAAATTAACTTTGCTTAATGCAAGCAAAATTCATTCTCTTCCAGCAAACCTTTTTTTATTGTAGAGACTGGCATAGAGTAGTTACAACAACGAAAGCGAAATCTGAAAAAAAATTCGTTAAAATAGATAATGTTTGCTTTGATTTATGCAATCACTTTGATATTTCGTAGGTATATTTCATTGTTTTCTCTTTCCATATGTTTTAGTTCAAAAACAAATGTAATATTATTATTATTATTAATACGTTTATTGCACATAAGTAAAAAAATACAATGGCAATGTGGCGGACTTAATGCTATAAGCTTTTTCTACCAGTCAACCACAGATGGTGCAAGACATTAAATGGTAGGCATTCGAAACAAAACGGAAGAGATACTTAGTTAAAACTAGATAAGCTGACAAGTACTCAATAAGTAGGTACATATAATATATAAGTAAGTAAATATACACTATATTCTTATAATAGATAATAATTATATTTAAAAATAATAACTATCACAACATAGGTATTATAAATATATATTAAAAAGGAAGTAAGACAGTAGTGAGATTGTAATAACACACAGCTGGGATCCTCATTATAAGTATGTATAGTATATCTAATTAAAACTGTTATTATACGGATTTATACTTTTTTATACTTGAAAAACTGCCGAAACGTCGCAAAATTCAAAAAAATGTAATAAACGAGCATAAATGCGTATAAAAACAGTTTTAATTATGTCTAGTGCTCGTGTAAACCTTAGAAAATTCTATAATATATCTATTTATTTAATTATTTATGTAGTTTAAGTTACTTTTTATACATTTTCTACGTAATATTTCTTAATTGCATCGACTACCCGTCTTTAATTTCTTTTATGCCTCCGTGTCAATGGTAGCCTGGAAGGAATTGCTTTTAGTAATAAGGCCGCCAATTATACTACATTCTTGTTCCTGTAATTTCTGTGTACAATTAAGAATATTATATTTATCTAACTATCTATGCCCTTACCCAAATCAATGCAAGTAACCGCATGTTAACAGTGTTTTAGAAGAATTGTGTTTTTTTAATACCACTGCTCGTTTGTTTATATTACAGACCGAGTTAAATTTTCCCACAAATATGTACATACAAAGTAAGTAAAACCTGCACGTTTCTATGCAGAAGTGGTCCAGAAACAAATGGTGCGCGGGTTAGGGTGCGTCCCCACTGGCGGTCCGTTAGGACGGCGCATACATTACGAAGATAACGGCGGCAGAAATGCATTTAAAGAAACGCTCGGCGTCGGGCTAAGGGCGTCTTCACACTGCGCGACTTTGGCGACGAAGTGAAAAGTAAGGCGAAACATAATTAAAAAGTACAAGTTTATTTCTTAACATAAAAAAAACAACATACAGGCAGGGTATTACAGTACTACACATCATAAAAGTCCCTTCGGGAATCTACGTTCGCGCAGACTAGGAAGAAGTGTAACGAAAGTACCCGAAGTACATTCAACATGATCTTTAACCGATACGGTTAAGGTGCAGAATTGATTGCCGCAGTAGCTCTACCTATTTCGCTCACGCTAATATTGCCAAACTAATAGTCACCTGCATCGATGACGTTGAATCAACCAATAGCAACAAAGGCGCGCGGCCTGCCATAAAATGAAACTATCTGATTAGTCGATCAACTTACCGCACATCCAAAATTTGGCCATCTGCGCAGGTACATCCGCGAGACTTATTTCTTGTGTAGCACTGTACAAGCCTTATAAAGTATATTGAGGGCTTAACAAAATCACTTAAAGGCTAATGTTACAGTTCTCAAGTCAGCTAATTGCCAAACTAGGTGGTTCTGTATTTTGGCTATTACTTTTTATATACTTAGGCCCACTTGCGTCAGCCCGGGTTAGTTCATTTAACTCGAGTTAACCGGTCAAATCGATAGTTTCGTATGCGAAATTATCGATTTAACCGGTTAACTCGAGTTAAATGAACTAACCCGGGCTGACGCCTGACGCAAGGGGGCCTTAATGTACAGATCAATTTCAGACATTATTAATCTAAGTATTGAACAAAATACGAAATTGACTTTTTTGGTGCATTTAAAGACGAGAGAAGATAAAATTCATGCGCTTTACTTGAAGGTTTTTATTGTAGTAATTTTGACAGCTGACACATGACAGACCATAGACGATGCACGTTTGTAAAGCAAGATAAAAAATAAAGCTTAATGTTTCATTGATTTAAACAGTAGCTTACAGCAGTTGGCACGTTCTCTCTGTCTACCCTCCAATGTACCTGTTTAAGTTTATGTAATGCAATTAATGTGAAGAGAAAATCTCCGAGGGAGGGAGATTTTCTCTCAGACCACCGACACGAAGGTCGTCTGACCATCGTGTCGGTGGTCTGCCTACCAACCTCCTTCGGTCCCTTGGCCAACACTCCGATACTGCCCTGGTCCACCGGCCGTCTTCCCTTCTAGTCTGTGATCCGCTCATCAACGTCTTTGACCTTGGTTCTTCGACGAATTTCTGCGATGGGTACGCGGTCCGTAAGCGATATGCCCAGCATAGCACGCTCCATCGCTCTTTGTGCAACTTTTATTTTGTGCATATTTTGCTTGGTGAGCGTCCATGTTTCCGCACCGTAAGTAAGTATGGGCAGGACACATTATTTGGAGACCTTGGTCTTAAGAGATTGTGGCAGTTTAGTCTTGTTTGCACACAACTAGTAACGGCAATTTTTCTAGAGAGAAGTAATTAGGTAAACCCAACAACCAAGATTAGACGCGTTGAATTATAACGGTCTCATTAATAAAAACACGATTCTGAAGCACTCCTTAGAGTCAATTTATTTAATCCTTGGTTAGGTATACTCCTGTAAAATCTTCACCAGACTGTTTTAATTAAAATTTTTTGGGTGATTTAAGGAATCCAGTCTTTAATAATTAGACCGATAAATATTATTACTTTAGCAGAGAAGGCCAAAAAATTGCTCACAAGAAACATTACCCTTTCTGCGTTCTGTGTTCTGAAAGATTTATTTATTTGGGCAGATGAACAATACAAATAGTTATTAATTAAATACATTGTGATTCCTTTGTGCGATGCAAGAAGAGACCCGTGCCTCAGCAGTGGGGACATACAAAGGGTATCGTATTGTATGTCCCTTTGCATGTCCCCACTGCGATATTATATGAAATACATCGTTTAAAGAATTTTTGCATATTGCATGCATCAAATCAAAAGCTACAAAAAATCAAGATTTTCTCCACAAAACCTTTCGAAAGCACACATTGTGAACTTAACTCCATTATTGACCACGATTTAGCTCAGCACATCAGAGCTAAGCCTAGTCGGACGATAAAAAATCAAGAAAGTGAATCCGGAACTAAGTCATGAGAGGTAGAGCATTATTTATCTCTATTCGAACGTTGAGCTATATATTTCATCGTTATCGTCAGGCTATACTAGTCCACTGCTGGACATAGCCCTTCCCTAAATAGCGCCACGCTGTGCTATAATAGGGGGTAATGCCCATAATCCCCACGCGGGGAATGCGGGTTGGGGATCGCAGTTCGGTGGAATTGTACTGCAGGGGGCGCTGCTGCCCACCCCCCGGTTTGTGTCCCTTAGTCGCCTTTTACGACACCCGCGGGAAGAATTTGGGTTGGTGCTATTCTCTAGGCCGACACCACGCAGCAAGCTGGCTATATATATTTATGCATTATTAACTATGAATATTTATCTGTACAGATATTTAGTCTATGTAGTGTATTATTTCTGCTTAGGTTATTGTTATGGATTTTTGCAGTTTATTTTGTACTCATATTTTAGACCCGTTTACCGCTGCTCCGACTCTCCACAGTTTGTTGAAAAGAAATCTCTTACAGAGATAAGCTCGCCTTTGTATGTGCTAATTGTTATGTAATGTCCTGTTTAATGTTGCGTTTTCTTTACTGATAGGGATATCTATAGCGAGATCAGTAACAAAAAACTTAACATTCACGATCAATAACATTGCCAATTACAGAATTCCACGGAATTGCTTACAATTTTTTCAAATCTTAGGACAAAGTATTGTACATTTTAAATTATAATTGTAAGTTACCTACTCTACTGTACGTTGTCAGTTACGGCCAAAATTTCGCAACAACAGACAGCTCCTCCGAGCAAATAGAATAGAATATATTTGTCTTCAAGCGAAATAAGACACAACAATCACTTCGACCCGTCTAAAGCGGCCCTTATGCAGAAAGCATAGTTTTAACCAAAGAAGATACATTGTAGCACTAGACTAGAGAGTAGCATTCGGATTTATGTTTGTTTATGGCCACGTGCGGTGTAATTGAAAATCGGGTCGAGCTGCGCTGCATTTTCCCGTTAGGTACATGGCGGAAAAGCGGCATGAGGAAACCTTTACAACCTCTAAATAATGTCTTGGTTTAAAGCCAGTGACTTAAATGATGTAATTTCATGATGGTGAACAAAGTGATATAAATGATTGAATGTTTATGTTATTATTATTTTTTTAAACTGTTTTATTACATAGAATTATGAAGATAAAGACGAAATGCTTATTTGATTTTATAATTTATACTGTTTTACAATAATATTATTATTATATTATTCCGAGTCAATCTAGGAAACGAACTTTTCAAGTTTGTCTCGGGTCTTGGATGTTATGTATGTATTTATTGTATTAAATCTATCATTAGCACCTGTAACACAAGTCATTTAGTTGTAATAAGTTCAATTGAATAAAAAAATTGAGGTACTTAACTTTTTTCTTTTCGATATAGATAGATTATTACTTATAGTCATGTACAATACGGCTGACTTAATGCCATGAGCATTTTCTACCAGGTACTTGAGAGAGTTAGAGAGAGAGGGAACTAATCGTAAACCCTCTCTGTCGCACCAAAAAAATACGGGAACTTGCTCAAGATTTTCCTGTGTTCCTAACTTCCACGTATATTTTAAGAGCTAGATTTTTCCACTGATTTCTCTAGACACATTCCTAGGACTTTTAGACAGTTTTATTCCGGGAAGGCTGAGTTTGGGAGTAGGTTATAGCCGTCAAGATAAGTTCGGTGTGAAAAGTATTTTTATAGTTGCACGCTGACTGCAGTAGTTGGAAGGTCTCGTAGCGTCAGCACAAAAAATTAACAAAATTATTTGTAATTTTTATGTCAAATAACTATGACTTATTTTTATATTTGCATGCTGATTGCAGTAGTTGGAAAGTCTTGTAGCGTCAGCAAAAAAAAATATGCGTGAGATTTACGTAAAATATGCCTTTTAGGTGTGTAAGATTTACATCCTAATAACATTCTATGTACCAATGACATTGTTTTCCAAGTTATATACATTAGTGAAGTTCTAGTAGAAATGCCACTTGTTAATTGTGAAAGAAAACATCGTGAGGAAACCTGACGATTGTTTCTCAAAGCTTGCAATTGCCAATCCGCAGTGGGCACACGTGGTAATTAAGCCCGCACTCTCTCTTTCTGAGAGAAGGTTTGTGCCCTCTAGTGGACAAAGTATAGACTACATGAAAAAATGCCTTGCAGGGGGACATTCATTATATTGGCTAAATAAAAAACACTCTTCGGTTCAGGACTGGCAATAATAATAACCATATTTAAACACATATTTTATCAAATAAAATCAAAAAGTTTTATTCAAAGTAACACAGAAATGGCGCCTTATAAGTTAAAATAGGTGTATAATTCAAAATCTAGAGCATTTTATCTCACAGCTACCTGTTTATATTTAAAATATTTCAAATTTTTTTTTATCTTTTTATGTTGACACAACTCTTAGATAAAAAAATAAATATTCATGGACATATTACACAGACCTCGTTAGCCGCATATTAAGTACAACTAAATTCACTTGTGTTACAGCTGCTAACTCGACGATAGATTTAATACAATAAATACAAAGATAACATCCAAGACCCGAGACAAACTAGAAAAGTTCGTTTCCTAGTTTGACCCGGCTGGGGATCGAACCCGAGACCTTCGGTTTTACAGTCAGCGTGCCAAACCGCTGCGCCACCGAGGCTGTCTGTTGCTAAACGCTATCTGTTTATCTTTAAAATATTTTTTGTGTTATTCCAATCGTGTAAAAGCAGTTTTACGAGGTTCTGTACCTAACGTTTATTGGTTTGATATACCTAGGCGTCTTATATGACGCCATAGCAGTATTTTTCCATCGAAGCGCGAGCAATATTTTCCAGTTGAGTTCAGAATTAGGACTGGCCAGCTAAGTAGCTCACAAGATATGAATACATACTCGTAGAAGGCTCATAGGTCGATACATCGTCAAACCGTTGTACAATAATTGTATAACGGATATATAAAAAAAAAATATAACGGAATTATTATTAAAGTATTGAAAAAGCTGAAAACCATTTCTGCAATAAAAAATTTAAACACTTTTAAAAATATATATATCTCCTTTTTAATTTACATACCTACCATACCTTGACGCGCTCGTAGATAGATAGTACATATATTCTTTATTGTACAGAGAAATTACGGTAACACGTGTTGTGCGAAAATTAAACCAAATTTAATATTGTCAACATTTGCTTCTACGCAGTTTATACTAATGATTTCAATAATAAGTTATAGTATGTACAATACTGTCAGCTGGAATAAAAAAAAAATCATCTGGGAAAACTATTTTTAAGATTCTTTTCAAGCTGTTCAATTAGTATTTAACCGTAGTTCTTTTGTGCAACCTGTCGTCACACTGGCAACCTTCGTTTACAAATAAAAAGAAAAAAACTACACATTGTTTTTTCTTTCAAATATGGAAAGTACAATTTCATATCATTACATAAGTAGGTTTGTAACTGTGCAAACCTCTATACACCATTCTTTATATTTCTTTTTCTATCTATCATTTTCAAATATTTAAATTATGTCACACATTTCGAAATTTCCCTCATTTCTCATCATTACAACTCTACCCATAGACTAGATCTGACTTTTTACATGCTTATCCGTTTTTATCCAGTTTTTCTATTTTATTACAAAATAACAGTACCTATCTGTAAATAAAGCAACAGTTAAAGTCGTTCCAGTTTTTTATTATTTATATAAGTTATACAACATTTCAAGTTCTTGTTCGCTGGCTGTTTCTGTGTGGCTTCTTAGTCTAGCCCAGCTAAGTACAGTACTACACATCATAAAAGTCCCTTCGGGAATGTTCGCGCAGACTAGAAGTGTAACGAAAGTACCCGAAGCTATACAGTCTATTTATTCTTACTTGTTCAATTTAGTAAACAAGATTTTACCCTTAAACTGTGACTTTTTAGTCCAAAACTGCCATATTTCTATAAATGAAGTAACTTGGAACACTCTTTTAGATAACACGCTGCTAATTTTATAAACATAGTTCATGATAGTTCATCAATTTGCGAGAAAATGTCTAGTTTAGGCATCTAATCTCAATTTTAAGGTTAGAATCTTGTTTACTAAATTGGACAAGTAAGAATAAATAGACTGTAAGTACATTCAACATGATCTTTAACCGATACGGTTAAGGTGCAGCAGAATTGATTGCCGCAGTAGCGCTACCTATTTCGCTCACGCTAATATTGCCAAACTAATAGTCACCTGCATCGATGACGTTGAATCAACCAATAGCAAAAAAGGCGCGCGGCCTGCCATAAAATGAAACTATCTGATTGGTCGATCAACTTGCCGCACATCCAAAATTTGGTCATCTGCGCAGGTACATCCGCGAGACTTATTTCTTGTGTAGCACTGTAGCAAGGTCGTAAATCCTGCAGACCATCACCGCCAGCCTTCGACCAAGAACCGCTTGGGAGGGAACGCGGTCAAGCGCGAATTCGGGGAACAAACGCGAACGAAAATGCCGTTCAGCTTTATAGGATCTAAATAAAAAAGTCTTGTAACGTAAGTAGGTTGGAAATCAGCACACATTTTGGACCATTAGTTATACCAAACTATACTGTGCTTCGCTTAGATCGGCATACCAAAATAGAAGCAGGGTTGCAAATTATCAAGATAATTATTTTCACCGATAATTATCTGATATTTTTCCGATAATTATCTGATCCATCTACGGGTAAATAAGTTATGCTTATAAATAAAAGTATTTTGTATATTTTTATTTTTTTTTATTATAAAATGACAATTTGTGTGATAATTTCCTTAATCATACAATTAGGCATTTTTTACGTACATACATACGATTCAAACACATTACCTTCCTCTTGGGCCCCGCCGCAGTCGGGTTAAAAGGAAGGGGATGTAAAAATTCACGCGCCTTTATTTATGTGCGCGCATTTGTATTGCCAAGTAGGCTTTTAAAATGCAAACTCGATTTGAACCGCTACATTTGGAAGCTTGCAGCGGAAGACCTGTTGTACGTATCCTACTAAGATTAAAGTAAGAATTTGTATTTGTGAAACTGTTGCTTAGAACGAGACAAGCTAACGCTGGTTTGCTAGAGAGGTAGGGAGAGGCCAGGGTCGCTTTAGCTTACCTATATGTATTATGTTGTATAATATTAAGTTTAGTATATTCAATAATATGGTATTAAAAGTACTTATATAGCTACGAATTTTGCTACATCTACTTCCTTCAATATGTTTTCGTTTCCTACAATTTTTATTTATTTTATTCACAGCTGCTTGTAATGCTGTCTACAGGGTGTAATCGTTATCAACCCTTGTATGTCCCCACTGTTGGGGCGGAGTATCTTCCTGCATCGCAAGAAGCTTAGGCCATACACTACCACAGGGGCCAAGTCCGGGTTGGTGAAGGATTGTAGGACAGTGGCGGGCCTTACCTACTGTCAGAAGTAATCAAGCCGCCCATAAGGCCTCTGACATGGCTTAACGACTGCCATTACATGACAGCCAGTACCAACGGCTTAACGTGCCTTGCGAAGCACGGATGCGCTCGGAAAAATGCCACAAGCGGTAGTCACGGGACGGTCACTCATCCTGCACCTGACCGCGCCTGTTGTTACTTAACTCAAGTGATTGATTCCAATCACTCGGTTCGCCTAGGCCACGGGCGCTTCAAGTAAGCTTCACGCTTAAAGCAAGAAAGACCAATAATTAAAGTTTGTAATATAACATCATAATCTGAGTGAAGGTGCCACTGGACGCTCGTTGTTTAAATCTCATTACGAGTAGAGTTATCCCATGTTAGAGTGTTTTTAGGGTTACGTACCCAAAGGGTAAAATCGGGACCCTATTACTAAGACTTCACTGTTCGTCCGCTTCCGGACGCGAAAATTAGAGGTTAATTTCCACTTTTATTCGACTCGCTGTAAAAGATTCCCTTAACTGTAATAACCGCGCGAGGCTAATGTCAGCCCTACATAACAATTCCATCCAGTCAGGGTTGTCACTCGTTAACATATGCACACAACACGACTAAATTAAATAGGACAGAATTACAACTTCACAACGTTGTGTTTTATTTTTATAATATTTCGTTGCCTGCTAGGATGGAACTGGGGACACCGCGGCTTATGTGAGTCAAGTTTTTTTATTATTCTGAATCTCGATCAACCCTTGCATGTCCTCACTGCTGGGGCACGGGTCTCTTCCTGCATCGCAGGAAGGTTAGGCCATACTCCACCACGGGGGCCAAGTCCGGGTTGGTGGAGGATTGTAAGACAGTGGCGGGCCTTACTGTCAGAAGTTATCAATACGCCCATAAAGCCTCTGACATGGCTTAATGACTGCCATTATATGACAGCCGGCACCCACGGCTAAACGTGCCTTGCAGCCAGGGTTGTCACTCATTAACATACGCACACCACACGACTTAATTAAATAGGACAGAATTACAACTTCACAACGTTCTGTATTATTTTTATATTATTTATAATGCTGATTTCGCTGCCTGCTGTGGTGAAACTGGGACATATCGCGACTTATGTGAGTTGAGTGTTTTTTTATTGATCTCGATTAACCCGTGTATGTCCTCACCGCTGGGGCACGGGTCTCTTCCTGCTTGCTGTCAGGTTAGGCCATACTCCACGGGGGCCAAGTCAGGGTTGGTGGAGGTTTGTAAGACAGTGGCGGGCGTTATCCGTTATCCTGTCAGAAGTTATCAAACCGATTCATCTGCTTATCTTATTTACTATCTAAAAAACTACGAAACAATTACCATTAAGAAACAGGGTGTTTAGAAAAATTTGGGGTACCTATGTCGGAATATATTTTTTTTGTTAATTTTATATCCGTGCACGTATAAGGTAAAAACTTAAAATAGTAAAATAAACATATTCGATTAGATTAGAACTATTAGAACAGTTAACATTCGTTTTCTTATCGTTTTACTCAACTTTCACTTAAAAACCACCGCCGTATCCTCTTCAAATATTTTAAACTATGTTTGAATGGCGTTTTATTAGATTTCACATCCTTCTGTAAGTCTCTGGCCATGGACCGAGTCCGTTGTCCCGACTGTTTGAAGTGCCGACATTTCGCGACGCCATTTTTATTAATTAAAAAGTTTGTTACTCTTTTTGTAACCTACCTCTATGAAGTATTTTTAGCGCATCCGATTCGTGCACAGCCAAAAAATTATACTGACTAAAATTCGTACACTGTGAAGCTGCGAATTCAGTTCTGAAGACACCTTTCGAGAATTTCCAACAGTTATATTTAATTTTTTGGGGAAAATATATGTATTTGGTTAACTGTAATCGGCTGCAAGCCATTCTTTTAACAATACATAGATACATACATAAATAACCTCACGCCTGTATCCCAGAGGGGTAGACAGAGACCAGGGACTGCCACTTGCCACGATCCTGGCAGATCACCTTCGCTTCATCAACGTTCACAAGTCGCTGCATGCACGCACACCGGTTCCGTTCCAATCTTTTAATTTTGTTGCAAAGACGCCCTTAACGTAACTGATTAGAGTTTACGCATTTAAAGATTAACGAGTTTTCGGAATAAATTTAAGCAAATGGAAAAGCAAAAGTTGTGCTGTTTGTGACTTTTGATTACTTAGTAGAAACAAAAATTGATAAAACCCGGCTAAGTACGAGTTGGACTCTCTTACGAAGGGTTCCGTACTATCTATACATAATTTGAATATTTCAAGACACTAGTTGCCGTTTTTAAATTACTGAGCAAAAAACGGGAAAGAAATAACGTTTGTTGTATGAAAGCCCCACATGAATATTTGTTTTGTTCTAGTATTTCTGTAGTATTTTTGTATTTTAACGCTGCCGAAACGTCGGGAAATAAGGTAATTAGACGTTTTAACTAATAAATAATCGTGATTTAACCCGTTTAATATATAACTTTGTTTTATTCTATTTAAGTAGCATTAAGCTCGCCTATTTGCATAAAAATTTATGAAATAAAGAATTTTAATAATAATGGCAATATTTTCAGTATTTTTTATTACAGCGGCAACAAATATACTTCATTTGTAAAAATTTCAACTGTCTAGCTATCACGGTCCATGAGATATAGCCTAGTGACAGACGAACAGTGAAGTCTTAGTAATAGGGTCCCGATTTTACCCTTTGGGTCGTCGTCGTCGTCGTCAGGCTATACTAGTCCACTGCTGGACATAGCCCTCCCCTAAAGAGCGCCACGTTGTGCTATCATAGGGGTTAATGCCCATAATCCCCACGCTGGGCATGCGGGTTGGGGATCGCAGTTCGGTGGAATTGTACTGCAGGGGCGCTGCTGCCCACCCCCCGGTTTGTGTCCCTTAGTCGCCTTTTACGACACCCGCGGGAAGAATTGGCTTGGTGCTATTCTCAAGGCCAACACCACACAGTCAGTCCCTTTGGGTACTGTAAGGGAAACTGAGAAGAATATCTCTGTGCCAGTTCAATCAAACATCGTGTGGTGAGGTAGGATGAGCACTTAATACCATAGGTCGCTGGTTCATATCCGGCTCGAAGGACCATGATTTGAGCGTAGACTGTATGTTGCTGATGGAGGCGGAAAATTAATGATGAAAACCAAGATCTTGACGACAAACTCGATATAATTTAAATAAAGACAAGATATTACATGATTATATAATTTTTAATGCACTAACCCGTGCTAAGGACAATTTTAAAAACCTATTTAGAGGCTAAAAATTCCATCCGTACTTAATACAGAGAGTATTGTAAAGAGGTTCGAAATTTCACTGATGTCGGTGAGTCGCCCATTTGCTCAGTTGGAAGAGCGCTGGCACGGATAGCCAGAGGTCTCGGGTTCGAATCCCAGCACGGGTGGATTTTTAGCCTCTAAATAGGTTTCTAAACAAGGTATTACATGTGCACACATTCGTGCTGCTTTGGAGCTAATTTCTCAATGTTGGTACACTTGCTAGAGTTGCCAACAGGAACGTAACCCTAAAAATACTCTAACATGGGGTAATTCTACTCGTAATGAGATTTAAACAGCGTCCAGTGGCACCTTCACTCAGATTATGATGTTTTTTTACAACTTTAATTATTAGTATTTCATACTTTAAGCGTGAAGCTAACTTGAAGCGCTCGTGGCCTAGTCGAACCGAGTGATTAATATCAATCACTTGAGTTAAGCAACAATAGGCGCGGTCAGGTGCGGGATGGGTGACCGTTCCGTGACTACCGCTAGTGGCATTTTTCCGAGCGCTTCCGTGCTTCACAAGGCACGCTAAGCCGTTGGTGCCGGTTGTCATGTAATGGCAGTCGTTAAGCCATGTCAGAGGCCTTATGGGCGGCTTGATGACTTCTGACAGTAAGGGACGCCACTGTCTTACAATCCTCCACCAACCCGGACTTGGCCCCCGTGGTGGAGTATGCGATGCAGGAAGAGGCCCGTGCCCCAGCAGTGGGGACATACAAGGGTTGATAACGAACGAACTTTAAACATGTCCTCTAACTGTCCATGTTATTGTTTTTAAGATTGTATGTGTGTTGTGGTATTTGAACAAATGCTTTTCTAGTCTATTCTATTCATTTCATTCAAAACTAGCCCTTATTGCTATAGTAATACCTGTTAACTAAAGCACCAGCGGGATTGACACGAGAATAGAGCCTTCCTTTTCTCTTTTGAGTCAATAAAGTCAGGTAGACGAATATCGAGGAGGCTGTCACAAGAAAACTGTTTAAACAGAAGTACGTACTCTGTCTTGAATTGAGTCTGATTCGTTATCTCTTGATGATATCCTAAGATGATATGCTGTGTGGTGTCGGCCTAGATAATAGCACCAACCCAATTCTTCCCGCGGGTGTCGTAAAAGGCGTCTTAGGGTCACAAACCGGGGGATGGGCAGCAGCGCCCCCTGCAGTTCAATTCCACCAAACTGCGATCCCCAACCCGCATGCCCAGCGTGGGGATTATGGGCATTACCCCCTATGATAACACAACGTGGGGCTCTTTAGGGGAGGGCTTTGTCCAGCAGTGGACTAGTATAGCCTGACGATGATATTCTAAGAGTGTAGTGTGGCCAGTGAATGAAAACTCCAATGTCATAAGAACTGGTAGATTTATTCTATGGTAACACTCAACTTAAGTAACATGGTATTGTTATAGTAATAGGATAGGTAACCTAGTATAGAACCTAGGGCTGACTGCGTGGCTATCGCACCCTGATGTTCTCCTAGCTTGCTAACACCTGAGGACATGCGGAGCTATCGCACAGATGCAGCGACCTGACTTTGAGCAGACTGCGGAGCTATCGTACTCATTGCCAGCTGGCTATCGAATGAATCTCTGCTGCTGTGCGCCCGTTTATATACGCTCCTCGCGTGTAGCTGTGTGCGGGCTGCCGTATAGGCACAGTAGGGCATCAATGTGTTGTAGTTGCGTTCCATTCTATGCATGCTTGCTACATTCTCCCCCTCTGGTACTCGTATATCGTCTCGAGAGAGTAACAGCATCAGTTGGAAATTTTCTTGGGTCTTCCCCTGCGTTTGATGGCATTCATGGGGCTATGCAGTTTTTCATCGTTATCTCTTTTCTCGAATTTTGTAATAGCGGAAGTGTGGAACTTGCCTATGGATTGATATGGTGATTCGGGCAAACAAACTTCATATATGGTTGAACCTACTTTATTTATGATCTGGTAAGGGCCATCTCTTCTTGGTGCAAATTTCGCCGTGTAATTTTTTGCTTGATTACTTATGGGATGAGAAGTAATAAGCACAAGGTCCCCAATTGCGTATCCAGGATCAGGCCTGCGTTTCTCATTAGCTTTCATGCGGTTGTTTTCTTGTGTTCTTTCTACATTATCTTTTGCAATCTTGAGATCGTTAGCTAGTTTTTTTCAAGGTGGGTGTTATTTCATGGACAAAGTTTTCTGATCTTACAATTGTACTTAAATCGTGTGTCAGATCACAAAGGGTACGTAATTCACGTCCAAAAGTTAGATATGCTGGTGTGAATCCAGTAGATTGGCAAATTGCTGTATTTATAGCGAATTGAATTGCAGGCAAAGCAGTTGGCCATAAGTCATGTTGATTTTTCACCATTATAGCTATCTGAGTTTTCATGTCTCGATTTCGTCTTTCTACCATATTAGGCTCTGGGTGGTATACTGGTGAGAAAATTTGCTGTATGCCGAGGCAGTATGTGAGCTTTTGCATTACTGCTGATACGAATTGCACACCATTGTCACTCGAAATTTTTCGTGGCAAGCCATATCTCAGGAAGATTTGATTTAAGAGTACAGTGGCACATGTAGCAGCTGTTGCTTCCTTGATCGCGAATATCTCGATCCATCTGGATGCAGTGTCTTCCACAATGAAGATCCATTTTTCATTGGTTGGTGCTTTTGGCAATGGTCCAAATAGATCAATAGAAAGTACTTCAAACCTTTGCGTGTTTGCTATAGATTGGTACAATCCTGCAGGTTTCTGATTTGTAGGTTTATAACGTTGGCATTCAATACAAGACTTGACATACTTGATGACGTCTTTTCGAAGTCCGTTCCAATAAAAACTATTGGAAATTCGGTTTGTAGTACGATCGACTCCTTGATGTCCAGCAGTGGGTAGATCGTGGCATGATTTCAGTATGTTTTCTCTTTCATGCTTTGGGATTACTAGCCTAGCATTATCGTCGTCTTGATCAGGACTGTAACGATACAAGACACCTCTGTGTATTATATATCCCTTTTTTAACCATTCAATATGGTCTTCTTTCTCTACATCTTTTTCGAGGGAATTTATAATTGTTAATATTTCTTGATCTTTTATTTGTTCTTCCCTAATAGATTTTTCATTGCGTTTTGGTAACTCAACTTCTATTAAACATACAGTGCAATCATCATTATGGTTCTCACATTGAGGTCGTGAGAGTAAGTCTGCTAAAACATTTGTGCGGCCGGGCATATACTGAATTTCAAATTCATATGGCTGTAGTTGTAACGCCCATCGGGCTAAACGGCCGGTTGGCGTTTTTAAGCTCATTAACCATTTTAAGGGTTGATGGTCAGTTATGGTGATAAATTTTGTTCCTTCTATGTAACCGCGGAATCTTGATATAGCCCATACAATTGCAAGAGCTTCTTTTTCTGTTACAGAATAGTTGCGTTCGGCGTTAGTGAGTAGCCTACTTGCATATTCTACTGGGTGTTCATTGTCACCCTCCCCCTGGAGTAAGGCTGCTCCTATTGCGTATTGACTGGCGTCAGTTTTTAACACGAAGGGTATATTACTGTTAGCTTGACGTAGTATTGGTGCTGTGGTTAGGGCTATTTTGATTTGCTGAAATGCTCGTTCCTGCTCAGTGCTCCATTGCCATGGTTCTGATTTCTTGGTCAGTTTTGTCAATGGTCGAGAGATTTCAGCATAATTTTTTATGAATCTTCGATACCATGATGCTGTTTGTATAAATGATATCAGTTGTTTTTCGGTTTTTGGTGCTGACAAGTTGGCAATTGCTGAAATTTTTTCGGGGTCTCCTTTCAATCCTTCTGGGACTATGATGTGCCCAAGATATTTTATTTCTGATCGACCAAAATAACATTTCTTCCTGTTGGCTCGCAAGTTGTATTCCTCCAGTTTTTCGAAGATTTCACGAAGGTTTTCTAGGTGTTGCGAAAAACTTATTGAACGGATATGTAGATCATCAAGGTATGCTAGTGCGAAGTTTGACTTCAGGCATCTTATCAATCTATCCATTAATCTTTGGAAGGTAGCAGGCGCATTGCGTAGTCCAAAGGGCATACGTTTGAATTTGTAAGTACCGAAAGGTGAAACGAAAGCTGTTTTATCTTGGTCTATGGTATCAACCTCAATTTGCCAGTATCCTGACTTCAGGTCCAAGGTTGACATGAATGGCATAGCTTTTGCCTGGTGTAACAAGTCGTCCATTCTTGGTAGTGGGTATCGATCTGGTTTTGTGATCTCATTTATCCGGCGATAATCTACGCAAACTCTGACATCTTTGTTTTCTTTTGCTACTAATATGACGGGAGAAGCCCAAGGTGAGTCACATTCTTCAATTATGTCATTGCCTAACATATCATCGATTTTAATTTTAAGCTGTTGCTGGCGTAAAGGTGACATGCGGTAGGGTTTGATTGCAATAGGTTGGTGGTCACCTGTATCAATCTTATGTACTGCATACGATGTGGCCTCACCGTGTTCAGCAAATATGTGCTTATATTCTGTCAATAAGTCGTTTAATTGTGCTCGCTCAGCAGAAGTAAGTTGTGTTCCTTCATCATCCCTTAGTAAGATGTCTACGTTACTATTAAATGAAACATCAAGAGAATACAATTGCGTAGAATTTATTGGGACATAAATAACCCGAGGGTCTTTACGACGCACTTCTTCTTCATTTTCTGCCCACGGTTCTCGAGGACGGACGATCGGTGGTGGAGAATCCAATTTTATCAAGCTCCATTTTGGTTTCTTCGGGGGTGATGCCTGGGTTGTGAGTGGTGGCGTTTCAGGCATCGGCGACAGCATAGCCAACTCTTGTGCCCACTTCATGAAATCCGACATCTCCTTGTCATGTTCATTCTCGGTGGCCGCGTTTGTAAAGTCCATTTTCATGGCCAAATGCTTGCCTACCATTGGTGGTGATACAACGGTTTCCGTTTTTAGTTGAAGGAATTGATATGCTTTCCTAGGATTATCAATGAATGACCAGCATCGTTGAGGTAGGTTGAGCACAATACCGGCGGACTCTAAGAAGTCAATTCCCAAGAGTGTACGGGTCTCCTCTGCCTCTGGGATAGCGGCTATTGTAATAGGTAGTGTGCGATCTCCAATATTGATATTGGTGGTTGTAGACATTAGCGTCATTATCTTCGAACTACCATCAGCTAGGTTTATTTTAGCAGCACTTTGAGTGAATTTTGCACCACTTTTTAGCAGCATTTTGTAGAGTTTTGCTCCTGCAATGCTGGTTCGTGCAGCTGAGTCTAAGTAGGCGTAACCTACCCAATCGTTGATTGACACTTCTATTGTTGGGATTTTAACGCCTCCTTGCATTGGCGTTGGAATCATCGAGTAGAAGTGAACCGGCTTCGGCGGTGTTTCTTGATTTTTGCAGTTGGTACAGTTGCTGCGATACACGCCTGGTGCTCCACAACCGTAGCACTTGACAGGTTCCGGTAAGTTTGTCACTTTTTGTTGGGCAGCAATGCGTTTTCTGCATTCTTCTATTACGTGTCCTCTTTTGTTGCAATAAGAACATCGTTTTAATTTTGGTTTTTCTGTTTCCAGTTCCTTTAATGTAGGTGTCTCACGCAGATTTTCAAAATGGCGACACTTGGACAACAGATCCGAGAATGTTTTTATGTCCGTTCGTGGCACTTGTCTCTTCAGTTCTTTATTCAAGAGACCATATATAAGATCGATCTGCTCTTCTTCTTTATGTCTTTTAGTTGGAAGTTGTGCCAACAGGGCTCTCTTGGCACAAAGGAAGTCGTCTATAGGTTCGTGGTCGAGCTGTTGTGAGGAAAACAACTCGACATAAACTTCGTGGGGTTGTTTTTTCGGAGCGAAGGCGGCTCGAATCAGGTTTAATGCACTAGGCCAGGATTTCGCTTCTTGTTTGACGCCTTGCCACCATGTTGATGCGGTGTCTACCAAAAGTAGACCCAGACCTTCGAGGGCGTCGTCATCGCTGATATTTTCGATTTTTTTGAATATCGTTATGGCGGCGATGAATTCTTCCACGCGGTCATGATTCCGCTCTCCGTTGAAACGGGATGTACACTTCGCAAAACTTTTTCGGCTCATTTCTCCAATAGATGCTGACATGAGGGATTCTATCAAGCGACTTAACTGTTCTTCTGTCATGACAACCGACATTCTTGATTGAGGGTAGTTTGATTTTCTTGATGCGGGTAGTCAGGTTTCTTCAACCAACAGTGTTGCTGTCTTTTACTGTAGACGCTGGACGATTTAGATTATAGCCAGATTGTAGTGTGGGTATTTGTATTTTTATCCAACTACGTTGTAATCGTTGGGCGCTATTGTAGTATGGCCAGCAATAATTAATTTACGTTGGGCGCCAGATTGTAGTGTGGCCAGTGAATGAAAACTCCAATGTCATAAGAACTGGTAGATTTATTCTATGGTAACACTCAACTTAAGTAACATGGTATTGTTATAGTAATAGGATAGGTAACCTAGTATAGAACCTAGGGCTGACTGCGTGGCTATCGCACCCTGATGTTCTCCTAGCTTGCTAACACCTGAGGACATGCGGAGCTATCGCACAGATGCAGCGACCTGACTTTGAGCAGACTGCGGAGCTATCGTACTCATTGCCAGCTGGCTATCGAATGAATCTCTGCTGCTGTGCGCCCGTTTATATACGCTCCTCGCGTGTAGCTGTGTGCGGGCTGCCGTATAGGCACAGTAGGGCATCAATGTGTTGTAGTTGCGTTCCATTCTATGCATGCTTGCTACAAGAGCTTATCTGACTAGACCATTGAGCAAATTATGTTTTATCCTTATCCGCGTAATGCGATGCGGACCTTAATTCAGAGTATCCAAGCAGGGTTGGCATTTTATGGATGGTTTATTTAAATGTATGAACTATTTATTGAATAATTATAAGACAAATAATTACATTACACTATACAGTATTACAATAACAATTGAATGTGATTTTTAAAAACCTATTTAGAGGCAAAAAAATCCACCCATGCCGGGACTCGAACCCGCGACCTCTGGCTAACGTACGTAATACAGAGAGTATTGTCAGGAGGTTCGAAATTTCACTGATACCCGTAGTCGCCCATAAGCTCAGTTGGGGGAGCGCTGGCACGGATAGCCAGAGGTCGCGGGTCTGAGTTCCGGCATGGGGGAATTTTTAGCCTCTAAATTTAATAGGTTTTTAAAACGTATACATCTGTGTGCAAAAACGAAATATCTAGTGTTCGTTCGAAGTTCGAGTCCCGGGTGGAATTTTTAGCCTCTAAATAGGTTTTTAAAATTGTCCTTAGCACGGGTTAGTGCTCTAAATATAAAGATGTATACGCGAAAAGTTGCATAATCAGTGCCAATGCAATGGTCAGATCCATTACAATATTGTAACAAAGTAACTGATTAGTGTTTGAATTTAGAAGTGGATTTGCGGTTGTCTTTACACGTCAAAACCTTAGCTTTCTACAGCTTTGGCTCAGACGTTCTTTGCCAAGCGATTCTGTGCCCTCAGCCCTAGGGAGGGCCAATAACTCCGCACGGGTTCAGCCTGTATGCGTATGTAAATGGGAATCGAACCCGGTGCATTTAGACCGCCGCAGGGTTGACCGCCTTTATTATATTCTGTGGGCATTTATTAGATTTCTCCGGGCGGATGGCGGCTCGGGGATATTGGATTTGGTTTGCCATTTCTAGACGCTCTGTAAGAGTCGCAACTGATATTTTGCTTAGTACGTTGCGTTTACTCTATACCAGGAAATTGTTTTCTAATTAATGCAGCCTATATCATCGTTAATACATTATGTCATTGTGCTGAATAATCGCCGGCGCATCTGAAATGGTTTGCCAAATTAGACCAGCTTGGCAACTGGTTTACCTTGACCCACAATCCATTATTTCCCCATCGAGGGGCACGAGTTTCTTCCCTGAGGAAGGTAAAGGCCATACTCCACCACGGGGCCTCAGATTGATGGAGTGGCTAGTGGCTGGTCTTACTGTCAAAAGATTTCAATCCGCCCTGAGGCCCCTGACTTGACTTAGAGACTGCTGTCTTTCGACGGCAGCCGACACCAACTGCTTAACGTGCCTTGCGAAGCACGGAACCGCTTATATACTCGTATGTCCCAGTAAGCCGGGCCGGCAAGGGACGTTTTAGGCGGACATACGTCGACCAAACAGGGGCTGTATTAGCAAAGGGGAAGATAAGGTACCCGGAACTGGCGTGCGTGCATGCAACGACTTTCAAACGTTGATGAAGCGAAGGTGATCTGTCAGGATCATGGTGACAGTTTCTGCCTACTC
Organism: Yponomeuta sedellus; assembly: GCA_934045075.1. Taxonomy (NCBI): domain Eukaryota; kingdom Metazoa; phylum Arthropoda; class Insecta; order Lepidoptera; family Yponomeutidae; genus Yponomeuta; species Yponomeuta sedellus. The sequence goes on along the minus strand of OW203746.1, from coordinate 9,137,862 downwards.
CTCTGGGATGCAGGCGTGAGGTTATGTTATATACGTCCCAGTGTAAGGCACAGTCTTTCTCTTATAAGGAGAGTATGTATTTAATCACCATGCGTACCCACAGGGGATTGGCAATTTCAAGCGCTGAGATATGTGAACACCTCATACACTCAGGTTTCCTCACGATGTTTTCTTTCGCAGTTAGCGAGTGGTACTTGCCGTGTGTTGTCGGCCTAGAGAATAGAACCAACCCAAATTCTTCCCGCGGGTGTCGTAAAAGGCGACTAAATGACACAAACCGGGGAGTGGGCAGCAGCGCCCCCCGCTGTACAATTCTACCAAACTGCGATCCCCAACCCGCATGCCCAGCGTGGGGATTATGGGCATCACCCCCAATGATGGCACAACCTTGCGCTATGGCGCTCATTAGGGGAGGGCTATGTCCAGCAGTGGACTAATATAGCGTGATATAGAAAAAATAATATAGAAAAAGAAGAGTGGTACTGCTACTTTAACTTCACAAATGTACGTACGTTACTTAGAAAACAAAGCCATTCGTACATAACGGGATTCGAACCCAAGACCCCTTGCATAAGAAGCCGGCGTTCTACAGCTCCGCTACCACAGCTAGGAAAAGGTTCCTTATAAACAATCGGTCTAAGGAAATACGTGATGTTTTGTAGTTCATAATTAAGACAATAATTTATCTGATTGCAATACCTCGTATTTATGTACGTCGATTGCCTGGGAGATTGCCAGCTGGATTTAAAATCTATGACGAAGTACCTGCAACAAAAGAAATTAAAACAATGAAAATATGACACAGTAAAAAATTTTTAATGACAAAAAATTTACATACATTGCTTCTGGTCCCACGCTAGGATACCCTGTGTCGTGGTAATCAGAAACAACAAACATGTAAACATCCAAGACCTGGGTTTTTTTTGTCCCAAGCCGGGGATCGAACCCAGGACCCGTTGCATGGTTGGCAGATGCGCTACCGCTGCGCCACAAAGGCCGTCATATAATAAGTGCATAATTACATACAATAAGTACATAAATACGTAAGACACAATTTATAGAGAAAAACGAAAGGGTTATTTTTGGGGTGTTTATTTTCGTGGTCTATATGTAATAACTGTAATAGACACAGACATCAAACTTGGTGTGATCGAACGACAAAAAATAAAAACTGCCAAGCGTGAGTACAATGGCACACGTCATGCGTTTTGTGACACTAAAATGTAAGAATTTGACAATAAATGTACTGGAAAGTCAGAGAAAAATAATAAAATAATAACACAAAATTTATATAAAAAAAAGTCAATATACTAATAATGTACTGGAATGTCGAGATTTTTGACATTCAAAACTTGTCATCGTACTACCTAGGTAGGACAAGGGATTGTGTCGGTATCAACCCTTTGTATGTCCCCACTGCTGGGGCACGGGCCTCTTCCTTCATCGCGGGAAGGTTAGGCCATACTCCACCTCGGGGGCCAAGTCCGGTTTGGTGGAAGATTTTAAGACAGTGGCGGGCCTCACTGAGAGAAGTTATCGAGGCCTGTGACATGGCTTAACGACTGCCATTACATGACAGCCGGCACCATCAGTCGTGCCCTGCGAAGCACGGAAGCGCTCGGAAAAAATGACACTAGCGGTAGTCACGGGATAGTCTCCCACCCAGCACCTGACCGCGCTTGTTGTTGCTTAACTCAAGTGATTGATTCCAATCACTCGGTTCCACTAGGCCGGGAGCGTGTCGGTGATTGTGTTGTGTGTAAGTTATTCTTATTAAGGCTTCTTGATTATTATTAAGACCTTGGACCTTCTGCTTCAAATTAAGTAACGAAATAAAGTGACGGCCCATTTAGCCTTAATGCGGCTTTAACAGCATCGACGTAAAGTTCAAATTGGCACAGCGAAACATGATGCGTGTCGTTCTAGAAAACTATGGCAAAACGCTCCAAATTCACAACCGCAAGTTTTGACATTTTGATTAAAATGTCATCGGCACTGCTCAATTGGTTTCTGTGTGTGAAAGTTGAAAGTGAATTTGAAAAGTTCGCAAATGGGCACCTATACGTTAAGGCGATCAACACAAAATAGGTTTTTATGTTACTTAGGGGAAGTCCATAATAGCATTAAAAATTACTTTGCTTAATTCCGCCAAAAATCCCACAAGCACCATGCGGTTAGTTAATGCACCGCCCTCCCTCCCATTTTTTCAAGCAGAAGAGAGACACGAACACACCACAACCGACACAAATACTTGTGTGAGAAAACACTCGACGCGTTTCGCCTCTAACACGAGGCATCCTCGCGAGACTTGTGGGATTAGTGGCGGAATTTAGCAAAGTAATTTTCACTTTTTAATGCTAAGCGTTACTTGTCAACAAGAAAGTTTTCTTTAATGTTCGTATGTAGGCTTCATTTTTGGCGAAATTTAGCAAAGTAATTTTAACTATTTAATGCTATTATGGATTTCCGCAAAGTAACGCCTGATTCTTTAAAACTTCATAAAAAAATTTAACCGACAGTCTTCTAGACGTAGACTAACATAAAACAAGACCCATGAAAATTCTACGTAGCCCAAAGCCCATAAAGCTTACAACATTATTTGCCTTGCTACCTCAAGAGTGTAAATTGCGACACAGATGTAGAGTTGTGACAACCCTAAAAATAGACGGCGCAGAGTCGCAGACACAAATCGAATAAGGCTAGGGTTGCCATAAATTCCATATTTAATTTGAAGTGGCTGCTTCTTTAACTCTGTAGCATTATATTAGCCCGAAAGGACGACGAGACATCTTGATCACAATACGAATAAATTGTCGCTACATTTTTATGAGCTTTGTTATTTTTAACAGACTTTCAAAAACGGGGAGGTCTCAATTCCTTTGGATATTTTTTTGTTATAAATGTATTCCTTGATAGATAGATCAATGTATGATATTAACCCTTAGTATGTTCGCACTGCTGGGGCACGGGTCTCTTCCTGCATCGCAGGAAGGCTAGGACATACTCCACCACGGGGGCCAAGTTCGGATTGGTGGAAGATTGTAAGGCAGTGGCGGGCCTCACTGTCAGACGTTATCAAGCCTCGCGACGGCCCTTACATGACAGCTGGCATCAACGGGTAGCGTGCCTTGCGAAGCACGGAAGGGCTGGGAATAAATGCCACTAGCGGTAGTCAAAAGATGGTTATGACCGCGCCTGTGGCTGCTTAACGTAAGTGATTCATTTCAATCACTCGGTTCCACTAGGTCACTAATCGAGATAGCGAGATAGATCCTTGTGCTTCCCGGAATCACAGAGAATTGTTTTATTAAACCAACAAAGCCATGGAATAAACCTCATAACTTGTTTCATAAGAATTTTTTTTTTCAAAAAGAAAAGATCATTAATCATAATTTTTATGACAACTATTTTTGAAACCTAGGATCAACAAAAAACGGCCGTTTTTGGCGGAAATTGATTAAAAGATAAGCTGTATTTCAAGGCATGGGTGGAATTTTTAGCCTCTAAATAAGTTTTTAAAATTGTCCTTAGCACGGGTTAGTGCATTAAAAATAAAAATAGTTTAGTTATCAAGAGTTAGGCACAGTTACTAAGTTTTTTGATGTTCACTTTTTGACAAAATACGTACCATTATAAAACAAGTTAAGATTTTTATTCCAGTGGCGCTAGTCAGCACCCCAAAGCGCCTTAAAATATTGATTATCAGCTTAGTGCCTCTACCTGGCTACTTAAAGAAACAGCTATAACGTCGAGATAGATATTTTCCTGACTTTACTTCCTTATAGGTACTCGTACTAGAGGTAGATTTGCATTACCTAACTTAGGGTGAATATTCGGACTTTGTCAAGCCAGTCCCATATTTTCATTCGAACGTTACGTGATATTGAATAGTAATATCAAGTCCGTAAAGAACATTTTCGCGTGCGTTCAGCTGAGATATTGCAATGGTCAGAAGTCGGGTAGTCTTACAGATGGAGAAATGGAAAATTGACTTATGTATGAGATTTTCGCACTTTATGCGCCTTTTTCTTCGATAAAACATTTTGGGTACGCAAAATGGTGTTCGGGGGCTTTTTTGAAGTACTTCATTATAATAACACCCGGCCGTAAATCACTATGGGATGTTCTGTACTGGATAAAAGGGAAATAAATGTAAACGTTAATAGTGTTTCTGAACGATTCTCATACATCGATATCAACCTCTTGTATGTCCCCACTGCTGGGGCACGGGTATCTTCCTGCATCGCAGGAAGGTTAGGCCATACTTCACCACGGGGACCAAATCCGGATTCGTGGAGGATTGTAAGACAGTGGCGGGCCTTTCTGTCAGAAGTCACCAAGGCGCCCATAAGGCCTCTGACATGGCTTAACAACTGTCATTGCATGACAGCCGGGCCAACGGACTTGCGTGACTTGCGAAGCACGGAAGCGCTCAACACCACTAGCGGTATTCACGGGATGGTCACCCATCCTTATTGTTCCTTAACCCAAGAGATTGATTCCAATCACTAAGTTAATATATTGTTTAGTTTAAATAAAGAAGAAAGAAAGACATTGGAACAAATTAACACATCATAGAAAAGGAAAGGCATACCAATCATAGGTCGAACCAGAATAATTCACATAAATACAAGATAGGACAGGGCAAGCTTAGAGTACCTACATCCTGTGGTGTGACAATGTTGCCACAAAGGGCATCTGACTCAGCGTTGTGCTGAGGGTGTATGCCCTCAGCGCTGGTTGTCAGTCAGTGCCCGCATTGTATATTACGAGCTGGTGCGTAGGTTTCGTTCTGCTCAATAAAAAAAAAAATTTTACACACAGTAGCTTAAACCTTTCCAACGTCACATATTTTAAAAGCAGTTAACTATGAGCCGTGGCCTGTTTTCGTTGGAGATTTATTTTAATGTCCCCGAGGATTATATCCCGAGGTAAACAGTGACAGAATGGGTTTAGATTTATAGTCTGACCGACGTTTGTAAGCAGGGCTAAGATGGCGCTCCTTCTACACTGTACTCGTACTAGAAGGGAGAGGGGGTGGTACAGTTGTTTGACACTGTCGTAAAATGGTGTGGGGAGTGGTACAATTTATTTAAGGTGCTTACTAGCGGCATTAATGGAAAAAATCAAACTGTTTTAAAATAAATCAGTTTAATTAAACACGCCAATCGTTCCCGAGAATCAATGTCAACACACACACGCACATACACACGCACGCACACACACACGCACACACACCCTCACACACACGAACACACACACACACACACAATTGTTACATATACAAATACATATGCATGTTGTTTTAATAAGTAGTTCTTATTATGTATAATGCATTTTATTTTAATGTCATGCATCAAGGCTGTTTCCCAAACACCTATTTTGAAAGCAATAGTGATAGGACAGTTGCGCCCATTAGTTTTTAAATTTTTGTTATTAGTTTATCTTATGAACCGTATTTGTATTTTTTTTATTTTATGACTAAACAATAAGATTTATTATAGGTATATGCTACTCAATTGGTCAACGGTTACAATAAGTTACTTGGAAATCACTCCGCTGATCCTCACGATACAGGCTAGACTTAGTGTGGGGATCACCGTAATGTTTGATTTAAAATCGAGTAACTTTGCAATGTACCTAATCTACCTTGTTCTAATGGTGGATGCAAATGATTAAATAAACTCTATTCTATTCGAATGTTAACTATAAAAGGAAGAAAATTCCTACGATCACCTTCGCTTCATCAACGTTCAATAGTAGTTGTATGCACGCACCCCAGTTTTGGGTACTTTTTATCTCCCCCTTTGGCTAATATGTGCATCTCCTATTTGGTCGGAGTATGCCCACCTGGAACTTCCCTTACCTCACCGTTAGAAAGACAGTGCCCTTTTAATCTCTTCTTGAAATATGTTCTTCTTCCATAACACTATGGATTTTCGTAACGAATACACTCAAGTTATTTAAAGATAATAGAATTTAGTGGGTGTTCAAACGCGTTCAATATGCTTATCTCAAAGTTAAGTACACACTAAGTATGGCGACAGTTATGTTATGAATCTATTTAACCAGCTTTAAGGTTCATTCACATTTGGACACGGATAATGGATTAAGTAAGCTCGGCAGCACTTGGTGAGTGTATCATAGAGGTGTTATCATTCCATTGGCGCCCACCAATGGAATAAAAATCATAACTAGTTTTATAATGGGGCCTCTAGAAGGGCCATATTTTCACGAAAATGTGTAGCTGCAAATGTGTGGCCGGTAGCATCAGCCATCATTTACGGCTAGACTATGAAATATTTGGCAATATTTTTAGTATGGCCAAATATTTCATAGTCTTCATAGTAAACGTGGGATCGGATACACAAAAAATATGTCACAATATATCCCATATTGTGACATATTTTTTGTGTATCAGATGAATTTTTAGTATCCCAGCCATATAACCGGAACAATCGCTTTGCAATCGAAAACACTGCAATATTTTCTCAGCCTGTCTCGCTTTACGGCCTAAGTGCGTCCCTTTTTCATGCTACGTGAAGTGAAGTTTGCTACGATTTGTTCGAATTGTTTCTCTTTATTTTGGTTCGTGCGTGTTTATGTATGTAGCCCGTGTAAAGAAAAAATGTTGAGCCATATACTGTTGTAGAAATGTTGCCGGGATATACATTTTCCAGTTTTTTTTTGTATTTTTTTTTGTATCAAGAAATACTAAGATATGTTGTTATTTGTTGAGCTAATCAATAATGTCTATCGTTTCTGAATTGAGAATTTCACTAAACAAATACTGAACCGTAGTGCTGTGTCTTCGAATTTCTTAGAAAAGAGCGTGACAGAACGTTACTTATTACGAATATAACCGTATTTACGAATTCTCAATTCTGAAACCGGCCCGTAATATAGAAAAAAATACTACTAGTTTGTACTGATATAGGTTAGATTTAAATGTACTAACAAATTTATGGGTCTTTTGCGCCTGAAATAGAGAAATAAATAAACAAAGAAACGGAATTATTATTTTTTATCTTTATTTGATTAAGGGCTTTTTACCTTACGAGGACATGTCAGCTCCATTGTTCCTTATTCTAAAGTTATTAACTTAAGTAAACAAAGTCTTAACGATTATCTAAACTATCTCTGACAAATTTATAAATTAACATCGCTTCTTTGGAAATGGGATCGGAGAGTAATGTCTGGAACTTGCCTACTTCTAAAACCACCAGGTGTAAAAGTCAGCGACAGCGGAACATCTGCTTGAATCAGGATCAAACCACTGGATAGAATTACACAAACCATCGGTACTTTCCAACGATCGCCATTATTATAGCCAGAATTGTGCGTGAAGTGGTTGAAATTAAGAAACACAAAAATTTGAATCAGGAATGTGGTTTCAAACTGTCGAAAACGTGGGATACGGTCATCAAGATGTGTTCGAGTGAAAAAAGTCGCATGGCTTATCGTCCGACATTGTCAGTGTAGTGTGTCGCAACCCTAATAGTGCTTTGTGATGGCTGATTGAGGGTAGTCTGAAACCTCATCAGCCGAAGATGCGAACGGGTGCCAGCCATCAGTCTTCTCGTGATCACAATGACTGTGACGTCGTCGAAACGTCGAGGTAAAATAGCAATTAATTACTACGCGATTAAGCCCTGAAAATATCCTAACTATACTTCTAAAATGTTTATATTGAGTGCATCTATCAGTGCGTCTCTTTTATGTTGTATTCCTCTGCATTCCATCAACAAATGTTGAATACATTCCACAGTACCACATTTCTAACAGTTTGGTAATTAAACTTTTTTTACAAGAAAACCAAAATTATTTAATGGGATGTGACCAGAGCGGATTCTATGAGCCAGTATAAAAGATTTAATTTCAAAAAACACAACTTTTAATTTCAAATCGGGATCCCCGCTTAATTAAGTTTCGCCAACTAAAACTCTCGTAGGCACCACACATTATAAGCTTAATTCCTGATTCACCGACTTGATTTCCCACGTAAGTTGTTTAAAGTTTCCCTGCTTACTTTGTTCAAGTTTACAGCGGGTCTACCTACTGCTGACAATAACCTTTTCCAGGTAACTTTCGGGCGAGATTTGAATAAAAAGTATCTCCGGGACATAAAATAAAAGATGCAAAAAGCGGTAAAAAGCAACTAAAAAAAGGTTTTTATAAAACTACACAGACGGAACTTTGCATACAATTATTTATAGTTATAGGGTTCCGTACCCAAAGGGTAAGGGATACTAATACAAAGACTCCACTGTCCTTCCGTCTGTCCGTGTCACCAGGCTGTATCTCATGAACTGTGATAGCTTGCGATTTTCACGGTTGACGTATTTCTGTTACTCCTATAACAACAAATAAAACACCGAATAATATAACTATTAAAGTGGGGGTCCCGTGCAACGAACATAATTTTATTGAAGTCTTCTGCTCGATATTTAAAGTTGGACGCTTGAAATACTCAACTGTTGAATAGATAATGGTATGGAATCCTTCGTGCGTGAATTTAACTCGCACTTGGCCAGTTTTTTATTTATTTACATAATCAGCCCTAGAATCCTCCCAACTCCCTACCACTCTACTAAGTGGCCTTCCGTCAGTCCGTCAAATTTAAAGTCGGACGCTTAAAATATTCAAATGTTGTATAGATAATGGTACGGAATCCTTCGTGCGTGAGTTTGACTCGCACTTGGCCAGTTTTTTATTTATTTACATAATCAGCCCTAGAATCCTCCCAACTCCCTACCACTCTACTAAGTGGCCTTCCGTCAGTCCCGGGCTATTAATTTCACACAATACGGCGTGAAATTCATGTCACCTACTTTCAGGGAATGCCAAGAAACCATTTTGTGTCTGCCTGCCCGCCAAAATGTCACGTTGAACCGGTTTTGATGGATTACGCCAGCTGAATCCAGTTCTAACTGGATTCAGCTGGCGCTAGCTGGCGTATCACTTTTGAGTAATGGCTTCAGAAATGAAACTCTGCCAAAGAACTACAGCGACTGAAGCCTATATCATTAGCAAGCTGAATTGGCAATGGGCTGGTCACATATGCTGAAGAACCGATGGTCGATGGGATTCAAAGGTTCTCGGTGGAGATGACGAACTGGCAACGCAGCGTAGGACGCCCACCGGCTCGCTGGTCCGACAATCTGGGCAGATTGCAGGCAGTGGCTGGATGAGGATGGCCGAGGAGAAAGGTAAGTGGCGTTACCAGTACAGGCTGAATGATAGCTGACGTACTTCGGTTAATAATGGGATTTTTCCCGGGAAAAAAACCCATTTTGGAAAGAATCGTGGAATAATTGCCGGAATCCAACCAAAATGTGGGTAAAACTAATCTTACTGTGCCATCGGCTTGAAAAACTTGTTTTAGCATCGTGTGTATTCTTGTAGACTTTGACATGTGTTTGAACAAGATTTGTACCTTGTTTGAGTTTTAAAAAAATATGTATTATTTTATTTTAATGTACTCATTGTTAATTTTATAGGTATTATCTCAGAGTTGCTGTAGATAGAAAATTCATGTAGTTCACACTTAGTTCAGTCTTCACAAAAAAATCAAAATTAGTAAACATAAAAAAATTGCTCCTTTCGTGTCAAGACTTGACTTTGGCAGAATTTGTCGACATCGGCTGGTTGCCATATCAATAGGAAATAATAATACCTTGTTTGAGATTTAATGAGTCCAACACCACTAAACAAGAAATAGCTATGGATGGAAGAACACACACACACTTTGTCCATAATGAAGAAAGTTGGCCATATAAACACACAGAACAGACAATTTATAGACATCGAATCTCACCTAAATTATTAAGATAATGCTTTATATATACATAGTAAGACCTAAGAAGCAATTTGCACCAAGACGAACTAAATACACAACGCTTGCCCACATAAGCATAATTAGAAATATTAAGATGCAAGTGTTACGAGTTTTATAACAAACAATATTAAATTAAAAGTTGAAATGAAAGCAATATCAAATGATAGAACTCAGTGTGCGTAATGTGTGTCCTCGATATAATAAGGTAGGTAACAAATAACTTTTTTCTTTGTCGTTGATTTATTAGTACTGAATACTGAGGGTAACTTGTGGTGTCGGCCTAGAGAATAGCACAAACCCAATTCTTCCCGCGGGTGTCGTAAAAGGCGTCTAAGGGACACAAACCGGGGGGTGGGCAGCAGCGCCCCCTGCAGTACAATTCCACTGAACTGCGATCCCCAACCCGCACGCCCAGCGTGGGGATTATGGGCATTACCCCCTATGATAGCACAACGTGGCGCTCTTTAGGGGAGGGCTATGTCCAGGAGTGGACTAGTATAGCCTGACGACGATGACGACTGAGGGTATTCGATATAAATCCTTTGTATGTCCCTACAGGGACTGAAGGTTATGGCATACCCACCACGGGGGCCGAGTCCGGGTTGGAGGAGGATTATAAGACAGTAGCGGGCCTTACTGCCAGAAGTTATCAAGCTGACATTGTTTCACGGCTGCCATTACATGACAATCGTCACCATCGGCTTAGCGTGCCTAGCGAAGCACGGAAGCGCGCGGAAAAAATGCTACCAGCGGTAGTCACGGGACGGTCACCCATCCAGTACCTGACCGTGCCTGTTGTTGCTTAACCCGAGTGGTTGATTCCAAGACCACGAGCGCTTCTAATACTGAGGATATTAAAAGTCACATAATCGCATATTAACGTAAAGTAACAATTAATGGACAACGTAACATAATACTAGGAAAACGAAACGATTGTTTATTCCAACCCCAATTTTCCTTGACTCGTACAAACACCATCCTTGACCTATCATTTTGTAACTATTAGATATTTTGCATCGCAACCCTGGCAATCTAATATAACGCCACAAGTTCAGGAAAAACATCCTTTATGCCTGACAAAATAAGGTCAGATTTCGTGCGAAGGGCGCTAAGTGATATAGGACGTTTAGGAAGGGCGCCGTTCTATATAAATGCTAACAAAATGTTCCGATCGCGTGCTAGTGGTTACTTATCATATATTTTCTATTTTGCATACATTAGCCTTAAATTTCTATTCGTGGACTTACCCATTTCGGCTTATATTAGTGGCTTTGTGATGTGTAAGGAAATTGTAAAGATTAGTTTAAAGAACCGACCTTAAACCTCGTTGGTGTAGCAGTTAAGGCGCAAGAGTATCAAGACAGAGGTCGTAGGTTTGATTCCCACTGACCGCCGTACATTTATACAAGTGGCCTCAGTCTGGGTGTATTTTCATGTTTCTGACATCCTTGTCTAGTTATCATAGTACAGGGTATCCTAGTTTAGGACCAGGTCAAGCGATTATTGTGTGAAAGTTATTATTATTGTAATCTAGTCATGATTAGGTCATGGAGTCTCATCGGCAAACGTAGCGTAGGACGCCCTGTGACCAGGTGGAGCGATGACGTTCGCGAAACGAAGAGGAGAGCCGAAGAGTAAGTAACAATAGTCCTTTAGCTTTCAGAATATACCTCGGCTACTATCGGATAGAATCGGATATATTCGTGTAATAGAAATGTCGGAACGAATGTGATACTTAACTTTGCATAACTTTTCGAAACAGTGGAGAAAAGTTTAATGCAGAGCAGGAAGTAGTATCACACTCGTGTGCTTTCGGCGAAAACCGAAGCCTACTCTAGAGCCCGAGGTATATTGTAAAAGCTAACAGACTATAAATCATTATATTAGCAATAAGGCCGCCAATTGTACTTTGTATCTTTACACGTTTTATAATATGTGCTCTGGTATAAAAATATTTTTATCTTATTTTATCTTGTATTTTTAATTCACTAATCCGTGCTAAGGACAATTAGTTAAAAACCTATTTAGAGGCTAAAAATTCCACCCATGCCGGGACTCGAATCCGCTACCTCTGGCACGGTTAGCCAGAGGTTAATAGGTTAGGTTAAAAGGTTAAATAGGTTTTTAAAAAAGACTATAAATCATTTATTTCCAAGAAGACAATAGACATAGACATAATTTATTGGTAATATTCATTACAAGTCAAGACTCCGTACATAATAACAATCCAATGTAGAAATAATAATCAAATTTACAAATGTCAAAAAGAAAATATTACATGTCAATATCATAATAATTATGCAATCTGTCAGGTCAATCAATTAGAGACAAAATAATAATAACACGTATGTTGAGTAATTAAAGTAACTTCTAAATAGACTGTGGAGGGTATTACAAAAATTGTTCTACGTTAACCGGTACTCCCCAAACTAGGCGAGGCCTGTATCCTGAAGACCGGGTTCAGTGGCGTGTCTTCAGAGAGGCCTTTGTCCAGCTGTGGACTGACACCGGCTGATCAAGATGATGATGAAATTGCACATGAGATTATGGTTGTTGGGAGACAGTCGAGCCAAAACTCACTTTGTAAAACTCACCGTTCTGCTCGCGGACGGCCTGTACGTGCTCAGCACTTTGACCAATCATTACTGCCTGCTTGTAAAACTACCCTCATGCAAAAAAGTGTACTCTATGTGGCACCACTTATCTATAATAAGGTACCCCAGGTAACGAAGGAATGTACTCTTGACATTTTCAAGTGTAAGCTGCAGCTGTTATTGTGTGAAAAATGCTACTACTCGGTGCAAGAATTCTTGTCAGACTTTTCTTTAAAAACATTTAATAACGAATTTTGACATTTAATTCATATATTTAAAAACCTATTTAGAGGCTAAAAATTTCACCCATGCCGGGATTCGAACCCGCAACCTCTGGCTATCCGTGCCAGCGCTCTACCAATTAATTGGGTTAGTGCATTAAAAATAAAAATAGTATAAATCATATATATTTTTTTGTATTTGTGGCAAAGTAGGTACCTACACAACAATTTATGACATTTTAATTTTTAAGATTTTTGACATGAGATTCTCATGCAATAGTCCTCTATGTTTTACGCCGACTGGTAAAACATAGAGGACTATTATAAAAATGAAATCTCGCTACACTATACCTATGTTTGCAAAAACCTATGTTTGGACAAATAAATGTATTCGATTTGATTTCATTTGAAAGGGAAGGGGGGGTAGGATGAAAATTAATCTCGCTTAATTTTAATGGACGCACCCTAAATACCTACTGGTATTTAGTACGATTGTGATGTTTAACGCATCGGCTTTAGTGGGAAAACAGACAGCTAGGATTTTGTACGCAATTCCGTGAATAGGCATACGAATTTTATTATTGAGTCGCAATGCGTAAATCTATTAAGAGTGGAGGTATTTTGTTGATGAAAGCGGATTGCAGAATTGTATATAGCCAGCAAAATTGCACAGTTCATTATTTAGTTCTAGCTAAGCCATAGCATTCGTTTCGCTGAAAATACAAAAAGTTTTTTTTTTCAATGGCATGGCTTGACGACTGCCATTAAATAACAGCCGGCACCAACGGCTTAACGTGCCTTGCGAAGCTCGGACTTCTGACAGTAAGGCCCGCCACTGTCTTGCAATCCTCCACCAACTGGACTTGGCCCCCGTGGTGGAGTATGGCCTACCCTTCCTGCGATGCAGGAAGAGACCCGTGCCCCAGCAGTGGGGGCATACAAAGCGCTGGTATCATAGCGTATATGTCTCATATACGTCCTACTGCAGGGCAAAAGCCTTCTCTAAGAGATAGAGTATGGGCTTCATTATTACGCGTTCCCACTTTTTTATCAGGAATTTGATATCGGAAGAAATGAAATGAATTGTTTTATTCAAAATAGCGCAAGAACCGCGGCTTAATGAACGTTACAATTCAAACTAGGTGTCCATTTCAAAATCTAGATCATTTTGGAGACAAAATGGACAAAAAGTTCCAACAAGGAGAAAAAGAAATACCAATACCATTTATTTTGCACCAAAAGGTTTCAGGGCGAGGTTTTATGTTCATTTTATTGGTAGCGAAATAGGATGAGATATATTATATTTAAAGAGGTTGATATTGATATTCCAACTCCAAAATTGATATTCCAGCGAGTGGGTGAACTGGGGCAATTTAATTTTGCACCAAAAACCTTTCAAATTAAATATCGTTCCGCTCGCGGTCGCCGCAAACTTGCCCTAAATCAGAGGTTCTCAAACTGTTCATTGTGATGCGGCTTGGATTTCGCGGTACTATAAAGATTCCGATGGCCTCTGCGGTAGCGCATCTACCTACCATGCGAGAGGTCCCGGGCCTAAATCCCGGCTGGGGACAAAAAAGCCCCAGGTCTTGGATATTTACATGTTTGTGATGTCACTGTTTCTGGTTCCCACGACACAGGGTATCCCAGTGTGGAGACAGAAGCAATGTATGTGCCTAAATGTAGATGCTATGTTATTAATTGATTAAAATGCATATTTCTGCAATAAAGTACAACTTTTACTATTTGTGCATTCTTCATTGAACCAATAAATACAGTCCAATTGGCGGGCTACTAAATAGTATTTTATTCTAACCAACCAACAGGTGTCATGAAGGAGGCGGGGGCTCTACCAACCAGTGAAAAGCTAATTTCATGTCTAATTATCTTTTAAAATTAAGCAATGTATTAACATGTTTCCACAGATAAAAAATAATATATTTTAAACATAACGTGAGTAAAAGTATTTTACAGTGCTACTTTTAAAAGAGCTTAATAAAACCTCAGCTTGTAAAGTTGTCCCGGCAATAAAAGATTGAGAACCCCTGCGCTAAACCTTAAACCCCAATTCAAATCAATCAAACTTTGTCACTAATTTGATTTCATGGCCCCGACCTCCCCCGGGGAGGCGCGGTAACTTTTTGCAATAATAATCATTAATTACTTTAGAAAATTAACACCGGAAAAAAGTTTACCCACCACTTTCAGAGTTTCGGGTAAATAAATTAAGGTTAATTCCAGAATCGAGTTTCCCGCGGGTCAATCTTATGATGGAGTCCCCTTTTATGGTTTTAACGTAAGTAATTTGTTTACGGACACCTTGCCGGAAAAAAACTTGGCACAAAGATGGCCGCCATTTTTAGACTTTAATGTTCTACAGGGTGACATCGAATTTGTTACTACAAGTTCTATCTATCTTATGGCACTAGTGATACCAACACTCTGTATGTCCCCACTGGGGCACAGGTCTCTTCCTCCATCGCGAGAAATTTAGGCCATACTCCACGACGGGAGCGAAATCCGGGTTAGCGGAGGATTGTAAGACAGTGGCAGGCCTTACTGTCAGAAGTTGTCAAGCTTCGTTCACTTTGCGTAGCTTTGTTCTACTCAACGATATATAAATTTAAGACGAATCTTAGTTACAGAATTACAGTTGCATGCGGTTTTAACAAGCGACCCCTTACAATCGAACTGAGATAAGTTTCACACCAAAAAGGCGGGCATTCTTTCTAGTAACTTTGTGATGTTTTACAGGGTTTCACAAATAACAATACTGGAACAACTTTAAGTGTGTGTTTTAATTAAGTATAATTATGTTTTATTTATAAAATAAACAATCCCCCCACCAACCTGGACTTGGCCCCCGTGGTGGAGTATGGCCTAACCTTCCTGCGATGCAGGAAGAGACCCGTGCCCCAGCAGTGGGGACATACAACGGTTGATAACGACTAAAATAAACAGAAAACTTGGTAAAAAACAGGATAAGCGGGTAAAGGACGATTTATATGGTCAGGTCTAGCCGAAATGTGGAGTAGTGCTAAGAAAATTAAGAAAATCTCAAGAATGGGTGACGTAATTTTAAATTTTGAAAATGATGAACAGAATTAAAGAAAAATTTTAAAAACCACGCCGGGACTCGAACCCGCGACCTCTGGCTAATCGTACCAGCGCTCTCCCAACTAAGCTAATGGGCAAGTGCCGGCATCAGCGAAATTTGGAACCTCTGTATTACTTACAGGCAGCGACATCTGGCTGAAGTAATTTGCATCACTTGCGGGTTCGAGTCCCAGCATGGGCGGAATTTTCAGCCTCTAAATAGGTATTTAAAATTGTCCTCAGCACGGGTTAGTGCCACAAAAAGAATATATAAGAATTAAAGAAAGATAAAAAATGGTGTAAAGAGTATTTCTTAATGATTCGCGATACTCATACATAGTTATATATTAAACGGGTCAGATCGCGATTATTTATTAGGTAAAACGTAATTACCTTATTTCGTGACGTTTCGGCAGCGTTACAGTTGCAGTGGTCTCGGGTAGAATGAAGTGGCGAGTACAGACAATATTGTGGGTAGTCACTATTAAGGTAATTACGTTTTACCTCATTAATAATCGCGATTTGACCCGTTTAATATATAACTATGGTGTAAAGAGGTTTGCACTGTTACAACTTGAGTTGGCCCGGGAACAAAATCTGGGAACAAAGGCCAATGACGGATCTCCTCCGATACACTTTGCATACATAAGCATCCCGGCAAGTTCCCGCACAGACGCCTAGTTAAGAAACAAAGAGGTTCCCTCCAGTCTCGACTTGAACAGTAAAAGTCGAATAACAATCAAACTTCGCGCGACACAACTAACTACATAAAAGCGTACTTTGGGACACAGCTGGCTTTGGTGCCAACTGTGTACTTGTGTCTGTGTTCTTCTTCTTCTTCAGGCTGTATTATGTAGTCCACTGCTGGACATAGCCATCCCCTAATGAGCGCCATAGCGCTCTGTCTTCAGCTTGCTGCATCCAGCATCTGCCGGCAGTTTTTCGCCGACCGTCATCCCACCTGGTCGGAGGGCGTCCTACACTACGATTGCAGAGTCGCGGTCTCCACTCAAGAACACGTTTACTCCAACGGTTGTCGGTTCTTCGGCTTCGTGTCTGTGTTCCATGCTACGTAAGGTAAATCTAATACTAATAAGTGATGCAATTTACTTCAACCAGATGTCGCTACCTGTACGTAATACAGAGAATATTGTAAAGAGGTTCGAAATTTCACTGATGCCGGTGAGTCGCCCATTAGCTCAGTTGGAAAGAGCGCTGGCACGGATAGCCAGAGGTCGCGGGTTCGAGTCCCGGCATGGGTGGAATTTCTAGCCTCTAAATAGGTTTTTAAAAAGGTAAACGTAATGTTTTACCTTATTTTCCGACGTTTCGGCAGCGTTACAGTTGCCGTGTATGAGTATCGCGAATTATTAAGAAATACTATTGTGTCTGTGTTCCATGCTACGTAAGGTAAATCTAATACAGAAAAAATCTCGTGTCACAGTGTATCGAACTTTTTCGAAGTGCCTTCACCGATTTTTATGATTTTTCTTGTGTTTATTTGGTAGGTTTAACCTCTTGAGCCCCAGCGTCCTATGCATAGGACATCACTTATTACTTTCTTGATTCACACCTAATGTTCTTAATGTAGGAAATCTGCAAAACTTTGGAACGTTGTATATAATTTTATAATAGTAAATAAACTCTGGAACGACTTCAGGTGTGATTTTATTTGTAGATTTATAGTAACTTTAAAACAGAAAACTGGATAAAAACGGAGAAGCAGGTGAAAAGTCAGATCTGGTCAAAGGGTAAAGTAGTAGTGGTGAAAAATGAGGGAAATCGAAGAATGTGTGACGTACATAATTTAAATATTTGAAAATGATAGATGGAAAAAGAAATAAAAATGGTGTGAAGAGGTTTGCACCGTTACACTACCCGGGGGCACCGGTTAAAAAAAATATTTTTTAGATATATTTATTTAAAAAAAATATCTAAAAAAAATTTTTTTTTATAAAAAATATAGTCAAGTTAACTTATATAATTTAAAATTTAAAGTCAAGGTCGAGAGTAAAGTCGATGAAGGTCGGGGATGTGGTATGGGTAAGTAAATATGGTTATTCTTAAATATTAAAATAAAATATAAAGGATGGGCGATGAAAAATATTTAGAGTGTGTGGAGTGATATTTACAATGAATTTTTACATTAGGCAGTTCCACTTTTATTCATCACCTATCATTCATCCCTAGCATGCATCATCTAGCATTGTCTTCATCTAAAGTGAAGGTGAAGACGTTCATTCAGTATAGACAAAATCTATTTTTATTAATTAGATTTATCCAGAAACTGGCCTAAATTAGTAATAGGCTTATTTAGCCAGTTACCACCCGCTGGTATTCGGTAGTGGTAAGGCTTATTTATTGAGTCACAATCCGCTCTATGAAAGTTATTTACATTTTAACAATATTTATAATATTGGGTACATAGTAGGTACCCGACGGGGTAGAATCCGTCGTAGTAGTGCTCTCAGAGCTATGGTGGGGTAAACACCGTAATGCGTTATGTAAGTAACGCGATTGATAAGTAAATTAATTGACCTAGGCTTATTTAACGTGTTGTTGCCGCACCTGATTGAATGTTTGGATGTTCTAAAAAAAATGGTTAGCAAATGTCCTGGAGGATAGTGGTGTAAGTGTATAGTTAATAAATAAATAAACAAATAGTATGACGCAAATGTGTCCGAAAAGGTAATGTGGTGATTATATACAGAAAAATAAAACTATAAAAAGGTGACGTTGGTAGGTTTTGTACAAGTTGACAGTTAAATATTTAAAAAGAGTACGGATACTATAAGAAAAGAGGTTAGGAAATTATTTTAGTAATGAGGTAAGGATGGGGTGAGGGTGAAGTTTTATTTTATTGCCAAAGAGTTCCTTGTAGTTTAACCTGTGGAGGTTTTGTTTTGAATTTTGAAAAATTTTATGACAATGAATGGTGTCAGAATTACTGACGTCTAGAAATTTGGTTTGCAAAGATTTTGTAAATAATTTTATTTTAAATTTTAATAATATAATATTGTTATCAATAGACTGTATGAGTGCAGTTTCGCCTTACCTTCGAGTCGGCCTCGAAGACCTAGAGGGTAAAGCTAGGCTGTCTACGTGTAATTACCCAGGATACTCTCCTGAGGCAACGTAAGTTAGTAACCAGTCCCACCTGGAATTATAAATTCCAGGTTACCGAGGTCTATGGAACTGCTAGTGAGCAGCCTGTGGTTGTGTAACTGTCTGATAAATGCATGTAGAAGTTATTGATTGTATACTGTTGGTGTATACTAACTGTGGTATGTTTCGGTTAGGTGGGGTGCAGATAGATAGAATAGGACTTTTATTAGGGCCGAAAAATTTGTTACTATGGGTGAATCTAGTTAGTGAAGAATGGTCAATGAGTAGTTATGATGAATTACCTTGTGGTCCAGAAGTCAAGTCGCACTTTAAAATTAATTTAATATTTTATTTATAAAACACTTAATAACACTTAACAAAAAAAAATCTTGCAGGTCTTCAGATTTGGAAGAGGTTGGTGGGTAAAGTTGGGGGCGGCGGAGAAGTCCGACAGAACCCTTGAGCAAGGCTGGGGAGCTCCAAGGGATGCGTCTGTGATGTATGAGGTCGTGGGTCGTGGGTATCAAACAGCAGCAGCAGTTCGACGATTGTGCACATGTATAATCGTGGTAATCGTACTCGTATTTGCCTTCGCACTCGCAGCTTAGTCGCGGTGGGTGGGCTTTGTCGCCTCGGCGTAGATTTGCACGCATAATGCCAGATACGCAAAATGACAAACACGCAGAATGACAGAATTCGAAGAATGTCAGATTCGTAAAATGAAAGATACGAGAAAGTTTTGATATTGTCCTCCCGAATCGCAAGGAAAGTGATCAAAAGTAACCGAACGCCTCCAGGCTCCTATATGGGAGATGGTACATATAAAGTACCTCCAAAACCATTCCTACAGTTGTTTACTTTACATTTGGACTTGGGGTCTACAGACGAGTCAGTGAATGTTGTTCCTGTGATTTACGCCTTACTCCCCAACAAAACTGAAAGGACATATGTCAGATTTTTCCAGTTAGTAAAGGAACATCTGGGCGCTTGCATTGGAAGTTTTAATTGCGATTATGGAATGGCAGTTATAAATGCTGTCAAGGAAGTTTTTCCCACTGCTGATGTATCGGGGTGCTACTTCCATTTCCAGAAAGCAGTGAAGAAAAGATCCAAAGAGCTGAAATTATACGAAACCCGAGAAGGTAGGAAATTCACCAGAATGGTTTCGCATCTTCCTCTGTTGCCTGGCAATCTAATTAGAGACTGCTGGATGCAAATCATAGATGAATGTGTTCCAAGCGAAGAACTAAACATATTGAAATCATACTTTCAAAAACAGTGGATTTCAACGTTTCTGGACATTGTCAGTTGCTCAAAAGCACAGCATCGCACCACCAATATTGTGGAGGGGTGGCACCACAGGCTTAACGTTAAAATACCTAAGCATCCGAGTTTTCGCCTTTTTTACAAGGAATTTTGAAAGAGTCAAAGCGTGTTGACTACAAAATTAAAAATTCACTGTTTTTATCAATAAAAAAAAAACGCCGTAATTCCGACATTTGATAATTTGATAGAAAATACAAAAAATATCTTGAAAAACTAGAGAAATCGGATATTACACTTATTGCGTTTGTAAAAAAAATATTTTTCACCAATTACTCTATTGAACTATATTTATTTCTCAATAAGGACATCATAATATTTCATTTGAAAGAAAACTTTCTGAGTTGATTTTTATTGCGGATTGTTAGGAGTGCAATTATTTTTGAAAATATTATTTTGAATTTATGTTAAGTTAACATTAGTTATGTATAATAAAACTGTCCTAATTCGTACAAAGAGTTCAATTTATTTCCACCAAAATTGTATTAGGTACAAGGGGAGACAGTCGTTAGTCATCATCAACCAGCCACATATTTTCACTAATTGACGACTTTTTTGGAGAATTCGACCTATTTTCTTGGGAAAAGTTGTTAGGTTTGGATGTTGGTGACTAAATTGTCCACCCTATATTAATGCATGACGTTATGTGGATTTGACATATCCGATATTCTGACTATCTGACAATATGCGTGTCTGGCATTATGCGTTTCCGACGTTTTGCGTTTTTGGCATTTTGCGATGAATTTTATTTTTCTGTCATTCTGCGTATTTGTCATTTTGCGTGTCTGGCATTATGCGTTTCCGACGTTTTGCGTTTTTGGCATTTTGCGATGAATTTTATTTTTCTGTCATTCTGCGTATTTGTCATTTTGCGTATCTGGCATTATGCGTGCAAATCATCAAGCCGTGGGGTGACGTTGGGTTTCGTTATTATCGTTGGGCGCCAGTGAAACGTTTTATAACTTTTATAATTAATAAATAAACTCTGGAACGACTTCAGGTGTGATTTTATTTGTAGATTTATAGTAACTTTAAAACAGAAAACTGGATAAAAACGGAGAAGCAGGTAAAAAGTCAGATCTGGTCAAAGGGTAAAGTAGTAGTGGTGAAAAATGAGGGAAATCGAAGAATGTGTGACGTACATAATTTAAATATTTGAAAATGATAGATGGAAAAAGAAATAAAAATGGTGTGAAGAGGTTTGCACCGTTACAACTTGCTCTTCAAATACCTAATTAATGGGGCAAAACAAACTTTGCGAGGTCAGCCACTCTCATCACATATTGTCATTATCATTAACTTAAACACCCATATCAATTTCTCCTTCTGCAACCTTTGCGATTTAAGGTTGCCTGGAAAAAAAAATTATGAGCAATAAGGCCGCCAATTGTAACTCTTCTTTTGTAACAGTTGTCTCTGTAATTATTTTTTTGACAGCTCGGTACTTCACGACATCAAACATCTATTTAATTTGGTCAAAATAAATCAATAAACACCTAGCATTAGTAATAAAAACTAATAAACTGAATCACACACAAAAATATATGCAACCCAGCACCTGAGTAGCATTTCCTATTTCTTTCAACTAATCTAGTTAAGAAGCGCACCTAAACTGAGAGACAGAAGTATGAATTTACAACAGAATCTCTAAAACTTCGGTCGACGTCAGAGGGTACCTACCGAAAGCGCCCGCGCCGGGTGTAAAATTTACCGCTTCTTTAGACACATTAATTTCATAGAGATTATCAAGTTTAGATCATTACTGACACCCTTCTGGCCTCGGGGGGCGGAGTGTAATAAGACGCCACGGAGCCGCGAAGATGTGGAGTAAGATTGGAGTAAGATTCTAAATAGATACAGACTCATTCTCAAAGGCTTAGACCATTTGCCACTTTTTTTTAACTAAAAATTTCTTAAGCAGTACACTTTACTAAATTCATTCCGTAAACATTTACCTACTTGAATTGTTGTCGGGACAGTCCGACCAGCTTAACTTTTATTCGGTCAGACTCTACTTAAAATATTTGAAGTAAATTGGAATACATTTAATAACTTTAGTAAAATATTTTCGGGGCTTAGTCGCGTAGTAATTTGTTGCTACTTTACCTCGACGTTTCGACGACGTTACAGCCATCGTGGTCACGAGAAGACTGATGGCTGGCACCTGTTCGCATCTTTGGCTGATAAGGTTTCAGACTACCCTCATTTAATAACTTGCCACTTGCAACGTTCCTGATTTCAATATGGTATTCGTACCTCCTTTAATGTGTGTTTAAAATTAAAAAAGTAAAGGCATCTGTCATTTCTCTCTCTCTCTGAGAGACGGCCTGTGCCCTAAAGTGAGACGTAATGGGACGAAGGGATAATAAAATTATTGGCTACATAAAAAAACTTCAAGAGTAAACAGAGTGCTTAGTGCGAGTTTTTTAACTACTCGATCGCGTTAGCGTAAACTCATATTTCTATGGCATCGAGGAAGCGCCACCTAGCGACAAGTATGGAAATTAAAATTGCTGAGTGCGAGTTGTAATGGTTTACGTTGAAAAGTGAACACGTTTACCAGCCAAAACACGAATAAACGCGAGTGCGAGTTGTACTGTGACAGCGTTTTGCTAGTTCGAACAGTTAACTTACTCATACTCACTACTCAATGCTCGATTAACGCGGTAGTAAAGTTATTCGATTGGATCTGTCAAACTCGCACTAAGCACTCAGTAGAAAATGAAGCGCTCGCGGCCTAGGCGAACCGAGTGATTGGAATCAATCACATGAGTTAAGCAACAACAGGCGCGGTAAGGTGCAGAATGGGTGACCGTCCCTTGACTACCGCTAGTGGCATTTTTCCGAGCGCTTCCGTGCTTCGCAAGGCACGTTAAACCGTGGGTGCCGGCTGTCATGTAATGGCAGTCGTTAAGCCATGATAACTTCTGACAGTAAGGCTCGCCACTGTCTTACAATCCTCCACCAACCCGGACTTGGCCCCGTGGTGTAGTATGGCCTAACTTTCCTGTAAAGCAGGAAGAGAACCGTGCCCCAGCAGTAGGGACATACAAAGGTTGATATCGAATACAAAATATTCAGTCACAGAAAAAACTTCCTAGCTTTACAACACTTAAACTCCTAGTTAATAACCGGCAAGCAATATCTTAGAGACCGTTCCGAAACCGGATTAACGGTGACGACCTAAAGTTATTTTAACTTAGCCACACTTTGCAACTAATATGCATAATCGTCGGTTCCCTGTATGATCCGGGCAGCGGTGCCCAAACTTGGGGCCGCTTAACGGAGATTAGCAAACGAGGTAAGTTAGAGTAAGTGATTTTGCATTGGCATTGCAAGGGACGTCGTGTAGGACGCCCTCCGACCAGGTGGGATGACGTTCTGCGAAAAACTGCCGGCAGATGCTGGATGCGCCAAGCTCAAGACAGGGCGCTATGGCGCTCATTAGAGGAGGGCTATGTCCAGCTGTGGACTGATAGAGCCTGATGATAATGAGGAAGTTATTGCCCACGGCACTAGCAGAATGAAAAAAATGGAAAATTGAGATGTCGACACCGGAGGAATTTTTTTCTGGTAAAAAAAATACGCAACAGATACCTAATAAGTAATAAGTATTTATTTTATCCATTCGGTATATTGATAAGTTTTTTTTACTTATACGATGCGATTTAATTATATTATGATAAATATGTATTGTACAACTCTCTCCGGTCACTAACCGCACTACTATCCACATAACCCAAGGTTAGCTGGAAGAAAATACTCATTAGTATTAAGCTCGCCTTTGTACAAATATGCTTATTGCGCAATAAAGAATTATCTAATCTAATAAAACAAACAAAGGCTATTTATAAACGCATAATTTTTTAGACGTTGTGTATACCGCACAAATAGTACAAAAATATATAAAAAAAGTATACCAAGTATGCAAGTTTTGCGAATTAGAACTGTACTTTAATCACTTTGAAAGAATTGATAAAATATTTATCTATAACCTACTTCAAAAGTTTAGATGAGATAAGAACATTTATTGCAAAATAAGCATAATATTGTTTGTACAAAGGCGAGCTTAATACTACAAATAACTTTGACAATCACTGGTTGAAAATTCTCGAAATTTACATACGAGTCTCAGATTTACACAGACAGCGTTGATAGGGGCTTAAGTTACACCCCGCAGAAGATTGTTTAAGTTTTAACTTAGACGAATTATATTATAGTCAATTTTAGGTTTACTCCGGTCCTCTTCCATTCGGACAACTTTGTGCGTTTTCTTTGATTATTGTTATTTATTGGATATATACAATAATATAATATATATAAACGGTGGTAGCTCAGTGGGTAGAACCATGGACTGGCAAGCGAGAGCCCCAAATTCAATCCCGAGTGCGGGCCAATGATGTACCAATGACTTTGTTTACTTTCAAAGTTACGTAAATTTGCGAATTTGTAGTCGCAATAGCACACGCTAACGGTGGAGGAAAACATCGTGAGAAAACCCGCGGCTTGGTTGGCTTCGCACGTATTGACTAGTCCTTCCTGTGGGCTAGGCCGACTAAGCTGTCAGGAAGGTATAGTTGCTGGGCAGGCCTACACCATCTATAAAACCGTGTCCCAGGCACTACAGCGTCGGAGTGGTCCATTCACCCATCTAGTGTGAGTAAAGATACCACTGGACGTCATCATCATCTCATTAAGTAGATGCAAAAAAGGCCTATATTATTATTATATACAATAAGAACTTACAGCTAAACCAAAACGCTCTTAATGTTACTTAAATATTCCACACAAAAAATTCACTACTCTTGCATTCTTTGTAAGACTAATATTAATTTATGGAATCATTACAGATTTCGTCTAAAATATTAATAAATAAATTCTCGGTGTTCTCAAAGGAAACAGTGGGAAATTTATTTAATGATGGTTTGTTGACATCCATCAATCACGTTTTCTCACCTGTAATCGCTAATCCAGAGCTGGGCACGCCTTGAGATTAAGCCCTCAAAGGTCCTGTCCCAATGAAGGTATTTACACTGGGACGTACAGCCCTAAGTTCTGACCTTGAAAATAACTATGTTTTTTGGATTCTTATTTTTAAGGTCACGGCTTGGAAAGATATAGGCTATAATTGAGCTTGAGTGTTTGTACTTCAGTTTTAAAATTTCCCTTTTAAGGTGCTTCGGGTGCTAAGTAGCGCCACCAATATAAAAATCGTAACTTGTGTTATAATACGTGTTTATTTAAATGTGAACATGAGAACACATGAGAATGAACGTGTTTATTTAAATGTGAACATGAGAACTAGGTTAAAGCGGATTCAACTCGTTTATTAAGTATATTTTTACAATTTTCCGACGTTGACGGTTTTAATTATGTCTAGTACTCGTGTTAACCTTACAAAATACTATGAGAAACAGGTATTAACAATTGTGACGTTAGAAGCTACAGTCTGGAACCTAGAATCAACAACCAAGGACTTTAATCACCATCTGCCAAAAACGGCCATTTTTTAGCGGAAATCGATTAAAGTTCTAATCTATTATTTCTAGACTGTAAGTTCAAAAATAGTGGTCACAGTTGTTAAGATTTCTCATGTTAATTTTTATATTATAAGGTGTTATTTAACAAGTTATGATTTTTTCCATACTTAGCACCCCAAAGCATCTTAAATGGGAAATTTTAAAACTGAAATACAAACACTAAAGCTCTATTGGAGTAGCTTTCTAAGCCGTGACCTTAAAAATAAGAATCGAAAAACATTGTTATTTTCTACATCAGATCTAAGGGGGCTGTATGTCCCAGTGTATAAACCTTCATTGGGACAGAGGAGCTTTGAGGGCTTAATCTCCATGCGTGCCCACGGCGCTAGTTAGCGCCGCGAAACGCCTTAATAATAGTCTCAATAAGTCATACCGATCGCCTTTCTACCTCATCGCTGATTTTTCTCTGCTCGCATTAAATTCCCTCTTAGATCCTTTTCGAATATAAAACTACGACCACAAACCCGAGGATCCAACCGCAGACTCTTTAGATCCGCTCTAAGATGCGGATGTACAGACAGACTTGCGGATTCCGATTTAAATATATGCGCGTCTTAAAGATTTATTGCGAGAAGTTTCGTTAGGAACGACTCTTAGGCTGGGACGGTGGGAAAAACTTGTAAAGGATCGATATTTTTACCTGACAAAGGTAACTATTTTATTTTGTAAAACTGGCACGTGCATATAATGCTATACCGTACATGGCGCTCGGTACACTAAGTGTAGTCTGAATTATCTTTAGGTAGTTCAGTCTAAAATATCGGAATTTGTGATACTAAAATACTCATGTAGGTATATGTGTTAGAATTCCAAGACTAAGAATAAAATTACCAAATCCAAAACTCCCTAGTAAATCTGCCGAAGTTAGTAATCAGTAAGTCTGAACTATCTTTAAGTAGTTCAGGCTAAATAACAAAATACCATTTCCAAATTCAAAATTCTATTGAATTTGGATGAAATTCTAGTGAAGCTTCTAATCAGTAAGTCAGAACTATCTTTAGATAATGCAGGTTAAATGGTGGGTATTTGTGGGGACTAATACAATTACCAAATCCAGAACTCCATATTTCATATAAGCTCCATATTTCATACACTATCTTTAGATAGATAGACTTGTAAACTATCTTTAGATAGTTCAGACTAAATGGTGAATATATGTGGGACCAAAACACAAACGTGTAAGAATTCCAAGACTGGCAATACAATTTTAAAAAACCTATTAATGGCTAAAAATTCCACCCATGCCAGGATTCGAACCCGCGACCTCTGGCTATCCGTGCCAGCGCTCTTGCCAACTGAACTAATGGTCGACTCACCGGCATCAGTGTTATTTCGAACCTGTTAACAATATTCTCTGTATTACGTACAGGCAGCGACATCTGCGGGTTCGAATCCCGGCATGGGTGGAATTTTTAGCCTCTAAATAGGTTTTTTAAAACTGTCCTTAGCACGGGTTAGCGCATTAAAAAGAAATATAATGGCAATACAATTACCAAATCCAAATCTCATATAAGCGGCTGGTAAGTCTGCTGAATCTGGTAATCAGTAACCTCCTACCGGATTAGGCACTTCTATTTCAAGCGTCGCTAATCCGCTACGTGCTGGAAACTTCGCTAAACCCCCCGGTCCGTATGTGGGGAAGTGCCTATGTATCGCACTTGGTCCGAACACCTGTAAAACATGGGCGAAGTTCACCGAGCAATTTGGTTATTTACTTTAAAGACGGAGCTTGAATATCCACCGGAGAGGTTATATGAGGAATTTTATTCCATTAGAGTAGCTTTTCTCGTAAATTTAACGCGATATCTTCCTGTCACGGAATGACATTAACACTATATACGTTTGTTTCTAATATTCCAGGGAGATCTTAACATAGATAAAAAAAATTGACAGAGAACACTTTATTGCACAACCAGAAATCAATATAATTATTAACCTTTTTTAATCTCTTATTATTTTATAAAGCGAATCTTTGTTATCTGAATAAATAATAAAATTCGAATCTCGAATCCCGGCATGGGTGAAACTTTTAGCCTCTAAATGGGTTTTTAAATAAATAATTAAGTTAAAATAAATATGTATAAGTCCACCATTTCAGACTTGGCCCCCGTGGTGGAGTATGGCAAAACCTTAAAAAGGGAAGAGATCCATGCCCCAGCAGTGGGGACAGACAAAGAGTTGATATCGGATCGACGTATGCGTCATTAAAACACACTACAAACATCATTGAATAGTTTATAAACCTGTTTAGAGGCTAAAAATTTCACCCATGCCGGGATTCGAACCCGCAACCTCTGGCTATCCGTGCCAGAGGTTGCGGGTTCGAATCCCGGCATGGGTGAACTTTTTAGCCTCTAAATAGGTTTTTAAATTTGTCCTTAGCACGGGTTAGTGCATTAAAAATAAAAATAGTATAATCATTGAATAGCCACAGGAAAGTCACCATGCATTAAACGCCAACTAGGTCACAGCAAATCGCTGTTCCCATCATTAGGTCACCGTCATTGTGGCACAGACACACTAACACCCGAGCGGCGGCAATTATCAATAATTCATTGCACTCGCAACGTTGGGTAAATTAATTTATGACCACTATTATTGCCTATCGTGTCGTTTGGGCACTGGCCCGTATCAGTTTTGGTTGTGCATTTGTTGGTCTGTGCGTTATACATTGCTTTGAGGAAAGCTTTAGTATGTTGTTTCTGGTTCCCACGAGACAGGGTATCCTAGTGTGGGGCCAGAAGCAATGTATGTGCTTAAAAAAAGTGAAGGAAAACATCGTGAGGAGACCTGAGTGTTTGAGGTGCTCACGTACCTCAGCGCTTGAAATTTCCGATTCGCTGTGGGCAAGCGTGGTAATATTACTCTAAACGCTTTATTTAAATAACATTTAACATAACATAACATTTACATACAAGCACATACATTGGTTCTGGCCCCACACTAGGATACCCTGTGTCGTGGGAACCAGAAACAACCACAACACAAACATGTAAACATCCAAGACCTGGGCTTTTTTTTTTCCCAGCCGGGTTTCGAACCCGGGACCTCTTGCATGGTAGGTAGACGCGCTACCGCTACGTCACATAGGTCGTTATATATAGCCAATTTAGCTTCACAAATGTACATAACTTAGAAAAAAAGTCATGCCCGCTCTGGGAGTCGAACCTGGGTCTCTCGCTTCCGAATCCATTGTTCTACCGACTAGGTTACCACCGCTCTAAGATTTGATTATTTTCCTGGAATTTAGAAAACGTGTCATGTATTTTCTTTATTGACTGTAAAAAACGTCGTAAGTCGAAATTGTCCTACTTTTCAAAGGTGCATTAAAAATTACTCCGAGTGCTCACCGCGGATTGGCAAATTCAAGCGTGAGGAAACCTTAGTGTCTGAAATAAGGTTTCCATATGACGTTTTTCCTTCAGTGTTAGCGTGTGGTGTTACTACAAATGTACATAACTTAGAAAAGAAAGTCATGCCCACAAAGGGAATCAAAGTCTTGATTATTTTCCTGGAATATTAGAAAACGTGTCATGCATTTTCTTTATTGGCTGTAAAAACGTCTTATGTCGAAATGTTCCTACTTATCAAAAGTGCATTAAGAATCCTTGTATATGCTACAGTTGCCACCGATAAAAGTGGGGTTAGTCGCGCGTATAAAACCAAATGGGAATGTTATTTCTAAAAGCACCTCTAAATGGTAAAGTCTAAGATAGCCCTTATTAGTAGAGCCACGATAAGGAGAAACCCTTTGAGATAAAATGCACAGTGAATTTATGGTCAGACCGCTTCTTCATTAAGATAATCCACCTTTTAATTTAATAGCTGCAATTTGTGAGGCATTATTTTTATAGTGCTCTTTGTAATAAATAAAACATATCTCCTTTCAAAAGGGAAATAAAATCAATGTGAAATAGATTCCAATATTCTTTTTGTCGTTGGTACCTTGTGAATTTCTAGTGGAGAGTTGTTCCATTCGTGGAGAAAATAAGATGTTTTATTCCTGGGTCTCTGCTAATGCAGAGACCCAGGTTAAATCCCCAGGGATGTACCAATGACTTTGTTTAATTTTAAAGTTACGTACATTGTAGCGTTATTAATTTTTAGTGAAATACGCTATGTACTAAAATTAATATATTTCTATTTCCAACTTTACGTTTTTCAGTTTCACAAAACTTATATTTTTAATTTATTTTCTTCTTTTACTCGTTCTTGGCCACTATTTTCAGCTCTCTTTGAATGAGTGATTATCTGTGGCAATCACTCATTCATTACAGTCATTCAATATTTTTTCACTCACTCATCTCGGCTCTCGCAGCTGATTGAAATTTGACCACGGAAGGAGTTGCGTGTGCGCTCTGTTACGCCGCCAGTCTCCAACCGCCCCAGCGGCCATTTTTTAATTAATATTTTTTACAAGACTAATATTTTCTTGTCTGCGACCCTTTGCCCCCGCTTTTGGGTGAGTGTGAACAATGCATTCTCTATGACTAAATTGTACGTATGTTTCTATTTATTACTAAATTTCTGCATATTTCGGTCATATAAATGTGTAAATATTATTCATATTTAGGCTTCGCATGTGCACTATCCACCGTTCTGCCCATTTTAGTGTACCGCCACCTTCAAACTTCTTTCTGGTGACACTATTTTTATTTTTAATGCACTAACCCGTGCTAAGGAACAAATTTAAAAACCTATTTAGAGGCTAAAAATTTCACCCATGCCGGGATTCGAACCCGCAACCTCTGGCTATCCGTACCAGCGCTCTACCAATTGAGCCAATGGGCGACTCACGGCATCAGTGAAATTTCGAACCTCTTTACAATATTCTCTGTATTACGTACAGGCAGCGACATCTGACTTAAGCAAATTGCATTACTTACAGCCCCGACTACCTACTTTGCAGTTAGGTTTAACATCGGAACGATATCACTGTACCCACATGATTACACTATTTTTATTTTTAATGCACTAACCCGTGCTAAGGAACAAATTTAAAAACCTATTTAGAGGCTAAAAATTTCACCCATGCCGGGATTATAAACCCGCAACCTCTGGCTATCCATCTGGCTATGGCTAGAAATTTTTAGCCTCTAAATAGGTTTTTAAATTCTTTCTGGTGCCGGAAACGGTTTGGGTGGCGATGCACAGGGGCACTGTGATGGCCATATTTTAATACTGGACATCGGTTCCAGGGTTCAAGATCCCCTCTGAAAATTCAAGATCCAGATTTAAACTATAGAGTCCGGACTAGCTTCTTCCGGACTCATTTTCAAAAAAAGCTCAAGGGCCGCTAAAGTCTGCCGCCTCTACTATCCTTAAAGCCTAGCCCTGGTGTGGCTTCCCGGAGGGATTGGCGCCGGCCTTCTACGCCGCTATCGAGGCGACACGGCGCGTCATCGCATCCAGCCAAGGGGAGTACCTATCGGCAGCGTGAACTGAACCAACCTAACTGGTGTAGGGCACGAACCTATTTCCCACAACCCACTTCTTTTCTTTTTGTAAATAAAATTTTGTAAATATTGTAAGTATCTCAGATTATCATTTCTACCCCTGTCCTTCCCAAGTGCGACAACATTTGCGAATTGGTAGTCGCAATACCACACGCTAACCTTGAAGGAAAACATGGTGAGGAAATCCGCGGCTTGGTTGGCTCCGCACGTACTGACTAGTCTTTCCAGTGGGCTACGCCGACTAAGCTATCAGGATGGTATAGGTGCTGGGCAAGCCTACACCATCTAAAACCAAGTCCCAGGCACTGCAGCATCCGAGTGGTCCCTTCACCCATCTAGTCTAAGTGAAGAGTTACTGGAAGCTGTATAAATATCTCATTACGTAGATGCAGAGGCCAACATTGTTTACTGTTTTTTTCTATTTAAGAGAATTTTAGCATTAAAAAGTGAAAATTACTTTGCTAAATTCCGCCAAAAATCCCACAAGCAAACTAACCGCATGGTGCTTGTGGGATTTTTGGCGGAATTTAGCAAAGTAATTTTCACTTTTAATGCTATCATGGATTGCCGCAAAGTAACGCCTGATTCCATACAATGACAGAATTTTGTTTGCAAGTCAACATTTTCCATACTACAAAATTGACTTATCAATGACTTATTTTTTTAAGTTATGTATATTTGTCGAGTTATAGTAGCAATACCGCTAACGGTGAAGGAAAACTTTGTGAGGAAACCAGAGTGTCTGAGGTTAGTTAGTTAGACCTGAGATTTCCGCACTTAGCCTCATAGTTGGGCCATTGTACGTAGCAAGCGCTGAGGTACGCTAACACCTCAAGACACTAGGGTTTCCTTACGATGTTTTCCTTCACCGTCAGCGAGTAGTATTGCTACTATAATTTCACAAATGTACATAACTTAGAAAAAAAAGTCATTGGTACATGCCAGGTTCGAACCTACGACCTCTCGATCGAGAAGCCGGAGTTCTACACCGCTCCGCTACCACCGCTCTGAGTGTCTGAGGTGTAAATACCGCAGCGTTTGAAACTTCCAATCTGCTGTGGGCGCGCGTGGTAATTAAGCCAATTTTCTCTTTTATCAAAGACTGTAACTTACAGAGGGATGTTTATAGGCTTCTTCTTCTTCTTCTTCTTCAGGCTATATTAGTCCACTGCTGGACACAGCCCTCCCCTAACGAGCGCCATAGCGCAAGGTTGTGCCATCATTGGGGGGTAATGCCCATAATCCCCACGCTGGGCATACGGGTTGGGGATAGCAGTTTATAGGCCACATAAAAGAAAATTATTATAGTATTTATTTTAAGAGTCTGTAGTAACTAAGGAAATTATTGTGGGGAAACACGAGTGTTTGAGGTGTTTCCAGATTTAAGATAGTTTTCAATATTTTATTTATTATTCTTTTTCATAGAATTTTGTTTGTTAGTCAATATTTTCATATTGTCTCTTCTAATACTTATTATGAAAAATAGATTTAAATATTGAAACCATTATCTCGGCGGGATAGGCAGTCCGATCCTGATAAAGATCTTAGGATTTTTTGGAACTTTAACTTCCGATAGACACCAGACATTTGAACAAGTGATTACGGCATCAAGCTAAGAGTCTTTGGGCCGGTTTCTGAGTTAAGTATTTCACTAAGTAAAAAAAGTGCTTAAACAGCATTCTGTCACGCTCTTTTCTGAAAAAGAAAAAGAGACGAGGTACAAGCATTTGTAAGAAGGTGTTACTGTCTTTCTACTCTTTCTCACATAGATGTTTGACACATACACACACAACATACACACCAACATACACACCAACATACATGCTCTTTGTTTTTGTCATATTACTTAGTTATATAATACTTAAATATATTTTTTTGTATAGTATTTTCTAAGGTTAACACGAGCAGTAGACAGTCATCCGGGACCACGGCACCTGAAAAAGTGCCGAAACGTTGGAAAATTGTAAAAAATTTAATAAACGAGGATAAATCCGTATAAAAACAGTTTTAATTATATTTTTTTGTGTAAAAGTACAATAAATTTAGAGTAGTATTGAAGTCTGTTGACCTTAAGAAAGTAAAATGTGTTTCGGAGGAGCACTGCTGATCCTAAATCCACAGTTTTAGCCTTTTTTAGGGAGCAGGGTACCACTGCCTTAGAGATAAGGTCACTGTAAAATGTTTCTTAAATAAATTATTTTTTATCTTTCCCATAATTGTGTTATTTTTTTTGTGTGCATTTGTGGCAATTTAAATAAATGTTTTCTATCTTCTTGCTTTTAAAAATTCGAAGAGACATCGCAGTTAAGATAAGATAAGAATATTCTTTATAGTACACCAGGAAAAAACAGACAAAAAATAATTACAAAGATACAGTACAATTGGCGGCCTTATTGATTAGAAAATTTCTTCCAGACAACCCACGATGGAGAGTTGCTGAAGGAAAAGTGAGAAAGTTAAGTATTTACTTAACGAGATTCTCATTCAGAAATCGGCCCTTTCACTTCATTAATAAGTTTAAATAATAAATAATAAACAAATATTCACGGACATATTACACAGATCCCGTTAGCCCTATACTAAGTACACTTGTGTTATAGGTGCTAACTCGACGATAGATTTAATACAGTAAATACATAGATAACATCCAAGACCCGAGACAAGCTAGAAAAGTTCGTTTCCAAGTTTGACCCGGCCGGGGATCGAACCCGAGACCTTCCGTTTTACAGTCAGTTTGTTTTTGAAAACTTGTAACCCAAAACTGCTAGGTTTAGCACGGAAACAAAACGAGATCTTGTTACAAACAAAACGTTTAGAAACATAAACATTTACGAGACCATTTACCGTTCCCACCCAAAAATTTTGTTTCACAATTTTTATAACTTTTCGAACTGAGAAACTAGTTTTGCATTTACCCCGCATTGCACCTTGGAGGCCAATATTCCAGGCAGATACTAAGCCAGACAGGGAAAGCCTTTCCAGGCTAAAATCTAGATAACCCAGCTATTTCGCTGGAATATATTTACGGGCAGTAAAGCTCACTTAGGATCGGTAACACTGAAAGGCAGTTTGCATGTGCTTGTAGATAAATTGTTCTAAGAGTTTATCACAATAAACGTTTCTTTTCCAGTAGCAAGAAGGTACTTGTCTTTATAAATAATCCTATTTCATGACAGCCGGCACCAACGGCTACGGCAACAAAAAATATAAAAATATATACAAATTTAGAAACAAATATACCTAATATTTCTAGTGTAGGACTAGTAGTAGGAAATAAATGAATAATAATAATTATTAGTATTAGGTAGGATTGTCGCGAAGAACCGACAACCGTAGGAGTAAACGTGTCCCTGGGTGGAGACCGCAACTCGGCAAACGTAGTGTAGGACTCCCTCCGACCAGGTGGGATGACGATCTGCGAAATATTGCAGGCAGATGCTGGATGCAGCAAGCTGAAGACAGGGCGCTATGGCGCTCATTAGGGGGAGGGCTATGTCCAGCAGTGGACTAGAATAGCCCGATGACGACGACGGAGACAAGAAAAGTAACACAGTGCCACTTACAAAAAAAATGATATCATAATAAATAACCCTTTGTATGTCCCCACTGCAGGGGCACGGGTCTCTTCCTCCATCGCAGGAGGGTCAGTCAAGGCCATACTCTACCACGGGGGCCAAGTCCGGGTTGGTGGAGGATTGTAAGACAATGGCGGGCCTTACAGTCAGAAGTTATCAAGCCGCCCATAAGGCCTCTGACGTTGCATTACGAGTACATGACAGCCGACACCAACCGCTACGGCGACACAAATATACGGTATACCATATATATGGTATGTCCGATGTTTGTGTTATCTGTAATCTATTGCTTATGATTATGTTAATCTGTTTGTCTTGCTATACAGTATTTATAAGTGGAGCCTTGTAATTGGCCTTCTGCTTCCTATGTTGCTGTTGTTCTGTTATATTGTGCTGTTAGTCTTCTTTAAAACAAAATAAATTAATACTATTTGGTCCCACACAACATCTCAACATGGCTAAGGCTTCCTCAAGGTGGCTTCCCTCAGTTTGCGAGGTACATGACCCAACGGAGTGTGAATCGGTCACAGAGCCGCCGGCGCCGTTTCCCCAGCTGAAAAGAGCCACAGGTATAGGAATAGCCGCCTCGTAATTTGAATGTACAATTTATGTAAATCGGATTCGCACCTTGAGTGTTCCGTATAAATCATCCTGTAGGTACACGCTAGAGAATGGCTACAGCCAGAGGTAGGTACAAATAGTAATTTCAAAATTAAACAATATGTGTTGATTGTCAATTGTACATGTTGCGTTATAATTATTGTGTTATTTTGAATTGTAATTATTAAATCAGACTTATTAATAAATTGACGTGTAAATTATAATTACGAATAAAGATGTCTATGTCTACAGCCTGTATATTACGCGCACGAAGTCCTGACGGTTGCTATCAACTGTCAAATAAGGGAGTGAAGACGTGTTAAGGCGCTTTGAGGTGCTAACTACACTAAGGAAATAAAAATCATAACTTGTTTTATAATAATTTTTTTTAAAGTGCATATTATCATAGATCTTAAGCACTATGACCACTATTTTTAGAACCTACAGTCTAGAACCTAGGATCAACCACTTAGATCGAGGTATAGAGGCTACAACAAAAAATATATACAGAAATTTTGTAACAAATACACTATTTCTAGTGTAGGACGCCCTCCGACCAGGTGGGGTCACGATCTGCGAAAAATTGCAGGCAGATGCTGGATGCGGCAAGCTGAAGACAGGGGGCTATGGCGCTCATTAGGGGAGGGCTATGTCCAGCAGTAGACTAGTATGTATAGCCTGAACGAAGATAAGAAAAGTAATATAAACGGTGTCATTTACAAAAAAAACTTTTTATTACTTATACTTTTTTTTTAAAAGTGCATATCATGGATCTTAAGCACTATGACGACTATTTTTAGAACCTACAGTCTAGAACCTAGGATCAACAACCTAGGTCTTCAATCGATTTCTACCTAAAACGTCCGTTTTCAGCGGAAATAGATTATAATATAGACTTTTTATTACGATTTTTTAAGTTTACTTCTTGAAAACACGTATCATAAAACTTATGATTTTTATTCCATTTATGGCGGTAGTTAGCACTACAAAGCGCCTTAACGCAATCTTAGTGGACTCGGACCGAGTGACAGAGTCTACTATGAGGGAAACGGCCATGTTTTTTTAATTCGGACCGCACTCTAGTCGTCTTAATTAATGATTTTTTTTATCTAGTTAATTAATAATTGACATTTATTATATTATTTTTAATGCACTAACCCGTGCTAAGGACAATTTTAAAAACCTATTTAGAGGCTAAAAATTCCACCCATGCCGGGATTCAAGCCTCTGGCTATCCGTGCCAGCGCTCTTACCAACTGAGCTAATGGGCACGGATAGCCAGAGGTCGCGGGTTCGAATCCCGGCATGGGAGGAATTTTTAGCCTCTAAATAGGTTTTTAAAATTGACATGTAATTTAATTTATTTTATTTTAATTTATTTTATAATGAAACATTGACACGTAATTTTATAATTATGAATAAAGTAATCTAATCTAATCTTTACTAAGCTGATATCGTAAAAACTATATAGCGACAATAGTAGGAGCTCCTACGTTTCGTTTTGTCACAATGACCGTTAGCACCGAAATTATAAGTTTTTTTTATGTTAGTGCGGTATGTATTTTTAATGTAGTCTATATACGTCCCACTATATACGTCCCACTATATACGTCCCACTATATACGTCCCACTATATACGACAGACCATCTCCGAGAGAGATAGTATGGGCTTACCGCAATTTCAAGCGCTGGGGTATGTGAACACCTCAGACACTCAGGTTTCCACGCGATGTTTTCCTTCATAGTTGGCGAGTAGTATTGCTACTACAACATCATAAAAGTCCCTTCGGGAATCTACGGTCGCGCAGACTAGGAAGAAGTGTAACGAAAGTACCCGAAGCTATAAGTACATTCAACATGATCTTTAACCGATACGGTTAAGGTGCAGAATTGATTGCCGCAGTAGCGCTACCTATTTAGCTCACGCTAATATTGCCAAACTAATAGTCAACTGCATCGATGAAGTTGAATCAACTAATAGCAACAAAAGCGCGCGGCCTGCCATAAAATTAAACTATCTGATTGGTCGATCAACTTGCCGCACATCCAAAAGTTGGTCATCTGCGCAGGTACATCCGCCAGACTTATTTCTTGTGTAGCACTGTACAAAACTTAGAAAACAAAGTCATTTGTACACGCCCGCACTGGGAATCGAACCTAGGTCACTCGTTTCAGAGTACATCGTTCTACCCACTGGGCTACCGCCGCACTATTAACTTGTCATAAACTTTATTTATTTTTAATAGAGTAAATTCCATTGCCGATTCCATTTAATTGAAACATTATTAATATTAATTTGCTCCACTGCTTGATATTGTATAGTAATATTTACAAGTGAAATCTATTTTTGGCTTTATTGTTACAATAATTGTTTGCAGATATTTTTTGTTACTTTGTGCTGTTGGTAATAATGATAAAAGGAACGAATTATAATGCCCAGTATATCGAGCAGTCCTTCTGGTTTCATTTTTGCTATCTGCATGTAGCTGTGGTGTTTTGTGACGTCTAATGAAGTTTCAGTGACTAGGGCGTCCTTTTGCTTTTTTCGGGTTCCGTACTTAAAAGGGCAAAGCGAAACGCTTGTAGGATCAGTTTCTTGACGGTCCGTCCGTCTATCAAGATTTTGTAGGAATGGGTGGAAACCAGTTCAAACCGCTTTGGCTATCAAGTTGGACAAGGCTCTTCCTAGTTACGCCTGAGATTTCCGCACTGATCCTCATTGCTGGACCATTGTAAGTACGCTCGCTTGGTTATGTAAATGACTCAGACACTAGGGTTTCCTCACCATGTTTTCCTTTACGATTAGTGGGTGGTATTGCTACGACGGATGCGGCAAGCTGAAGACAGGGTGCTATGGCGCTCATTAGGGCAGGGCTATATCCAGCAGTGGACTAATATAGCCTGTAGAAGAAGATATTGCTACAACTTCAGAAATGTATGTTACTTAGAAAATAAAGTCATAGGTACATGCTGGGTGGGATTCGAACCAGCGATCGCGAGGCCGGCGTTCTACCGGTGCGCTACCATTGCTTAATAGTAATCAGGATAGAGCTCTTATTGCAATCCAAGGTTTATCGTAGGTTTGTTACCAAGGAATGCCATCCACCTTGATGCGTTTTTAATTTCATCAATCCAAATCTAAACTAATATAATTATTACAAAGTTACTCCGTCATTTTGTTACGTTTCGCGCCAAAAACACACGCCTAATTTTGACATTGCTGAAAATGGACATAGGCTACTTTTCATTCTAATCAAACAAGAATGTTTTACTTACGTATCATCTGTCAATAGAAAGCCACGTTGGAGGGAAAACGCTAAAAAGTACCTGTAACAAAAAAAAAGTAATTAGTATACATTTTTTAATGAACGCAAACTTTTAAACTGACAAGGAAACCAAACTGGTCGAGCGTGTTAAAGGAGAAGTAATAAAAACATTAGCAAAAATTTGAATTTCGAACATACGGCATCCCATTATTAAAACTAAAGCAAGCACAAATGCCAACATTAATACACTTCAAAGACTGACTGGCTGGAATCCAAGTGTCAATTAAAAAAAAAACTATTAAGGCAGGATCGCACTGGAGAATAGCCCTAATGCATTATCATTAAGACCACGCGGCACTTTAATCCGAAAAGAAATCCACCGAAATCCCAAATCAGGGGTCTTTTGAACAACTTCAAAGTTAAATAACCCCAAACCCACCCTAGGACAGTCCCACCAACATTTTCCACCGTAAATCTCACACTATAAAGTGTATTTTAAAGTGAGGAACGGCCGATTTGAAGAAACAAAATGCTGTGCCGCACAATTTGGACTGTATTTCCGGCTACATGAGTAACATTTTAACTTAACAAATATTTAAATTTATTCCGCTCGCCGTCCATCCGAATATCAACCTGAACGCCGTTATGTTAAAAGCCAGATTACATTGTCTCGTAAGGAACAGACAGGGGTGCCCAACCATTCTGCGATTTTTCGCGCAGGACGTTGAATGACGTCTGTATATTTTACTAGTTAAGTGACAGATGGGCAGGGGCAGGCAACTATTTATTGTGCCATTACAGTTTGGTAGCCAAATGCCGCTTTGTGCTCTGTATGGGGTTGACAGTTGAAAATTGCGTGCTTTACCACTTCTGAGAGAGTGGAGAGTTTGCGCGGGAGGTTGGGCTGAAGTCAACGGATGAATTTGATAGTTGTGGAATATGTCTCTGGATATTTGTTTTTACC
Organism: Yponomeuta sedellus; assembly: GCA_934045075.1. Taxonomy (NCBI): domain Eukaryota; kingdom Metazoa; phylum Arthropoda; class Insecta; order Lepidoptera; family Yponomeutidae; genus Yponomeuta; species Yponomeuta sedellus. The sequence goes on along the minus strand of OW203746.1, from coordinate 9,098,284 downwards.
ATTCGGGACAATAAGCACTCAATATGTGTTTTTACATAGTTCGTGTTCAGATTTAAGAACGTAAACGAATACGTTCTTAAGGGCATTCTGAGAAAAGTGGTAAGGAAGAATTAGTTTTGTTTTTGGGGAAAAGTTATTTTTGAAATTTAATTTAACAGAAGAAAGAACAGTATTAACAAAAATTACTTAAGTAAAGTTAATTAATTACTTTGTTAACATCAAATAAATTCCTCACCGATACATAAAAGGTTGAGTAAAAATTACGTAAAGCTGTAGGCCATGTCTTGATTATTCAACATTTATTATGGATTAGCTGGTTTCCCTGTCACAGGTATTTCATACTTATAAGGGAATCCTAGCAAAAGTGTATTTTAGGAATAGTAATGGTTGTATTAATAAATACTTTCGATTTATTTTATTTTGAAATAATGCTACTTCGCACCTCATGCTACAAAAATATAAATTACACTGCAATGAACCACTACAATTGTTTTTAGATATATGTATTACATTTAAATCACTTTGGAAATGCACGTAGATGGAGAACAATATCGTTTATAATCGTAGGAGTTCAAACGGCGAATTATGAGTTAACAAAGTCATCCTCGTAAGGATCCCTAAAAAACAGTTCTGCATCAATTTCAGACGTCATCCCAACCGCACGACACTATCCTACCAGTTATATTCCACTGAGCTGGCGGCACTGGAGGCTGAGAGCAATTTATTTTTATTGTTTTCAACCCCTGATATAAAATTCAATCTATTTATGATGAACGGGCCAACGCTCGGCTTAGGACAGCTCAATTAGGGCACAGTGGCTCGGTTCACCTCACACATACAACCCTATGTTATACCTGCATTATCCCTCGCTTTTTCTATACGATATACGGTATTTTAAACGTGAATAGACGGTTTTTCAGGCTGCGATGCCAAGTTTTTCGTAATAGACAAGGTATTGGGATATTATGGTAATGTGTGAGCGACGATAATGGTTTTAAAATAATGAATTTTAAAAAATCTATTAAGAGAATAAAAATTCCACCCATGCCGGGACTCAAACCCGCGACTTCTGGCTAACCGTGCATAGTCTGTGTATGTAAAAAGGCAAGGTCAAAGCAAATTTCCCAATAAATAATAACTATTATTATTATTTAATATTGTTATTACACGTTAAGCCATGTCAGAGGCCTTAGGGGCGGCTTGATATCTTCTGACAGTAAGGTCCGCCACTATCTTTCAATCCTCCACCAACCCGGACTTGGCCCCCGTGGTGGAGTATCGCCTAACCTTCCTGCGATGCAGGAAGAGACCCGTGCCCCAGCAATGGGGACATGCAAGGGTTGATATCGATCGATTATTATTAGCACTTAAATAAATGTACCAGCAAACCAGCGAAGGTAGCCCAGTGAGTAGAACAATGGACTCGGACCCGAGAGACCCAGGTTTAGTTCCCGGTGCGGACACGTACAGTCGTGTGCGCTAACATGTAACAACCTTAAAAACTGGTCACATAACCTCTTCTTGAATGATGTTTGAGACATTAACTATTTTGACCTTGACAAGGTACTGAAGTGCACACATGTTAGTGGTCGTGACTGTACCATTGACTTTGTTTTCTAAGTCATGTACATTTGTGAAGTTAAATTTGTGATGCCACTTGGAAGAATTGTGATAACAATTGGAAGGAAACCCGAGTGTCTAGAGGTGTTCAAATACCTCAGCCCTTGAAATTGTCAATCCGCAATGGGCACGCATGGTAATTAAGCCCATACTCTGTCTGAGAGAAGGCCTGTGCCCTGCAGTGGGACATTCTACGACCTAGGACTTAATCGATTTCCACTACAAACGCCCGTTTTTGGCGAAACTGTTTTAAAGTCCTAGATTCTTGTCGATATGTTCTAAACAGTACCTACTTTGCAGTTAGGTTTTACATCGGAATGATATCGCTGTACCCACATGTAAACACATATTGTGAAGAGGTTCGAAATTTCTGATGCCGGTGAGTCGCTCATTAGCTCGGTTGGAAGAGCGCTGGCACGGATAGCCAGAGGTCGCGGGTTCGAATCCCGGCATGAGTGGAATTAGCCTCTAAATAGGTTTTTAAAATCGTCCTTAGCACGGGTTAGTGCATTAAAAAGAATATAAATATGTATGATGTTACTCTTTTCAAAGACGCGTTATGAAAGACGATACGATGGTTTCTCATTGGTGGCGCTACTTGGTACCGAGTAGCGCCTTAACGTGGCACGTACTTTATTTATCTCTAGTAAAAGTTTATTTTTCTGAACTTCCACTAACTTTTTCCTGTTTACGCCTACATTGAACTCCATTGTCACTAAACAGATTACGGAGCTGAACAGTCGACAGCGAATCGACCTTTGCATTCGTGCACCTTACTCCGTTACGTTACGGGCGATTTTGCAGCTCAATTCTGACTGTCGACAGTAAGCAGACTTCAGAGTAATCAATCAGTTTCGTGCCGATTCGATTCAATCACTCTCAATGGAACGATGTCAAGCCCTTATCGTCACTCGAATTTAGTAAACAAACAAGATGGCGCCCAAATCATGTTGGGTAGATGGAACTTTTGTATGCTGATCAACTCCTGGCCTAGATTGTATGAATAGATAGATAGAGAACACTTTATTGTACATAAAAAAAGGAAATTACACAGATATTTCTTAACCTAAGAGTATATATTTTATTAATTTTCCACTAATATTAATTTTATTTATTTATATGTTACCCTTCTGACAGTAAGGCCCGCCACTGTCTTATAATCCTCCACCAACCCGGACTTGGCCCCCGTGGTGGAGTATGGCCTAACATTCATGCGATGCAGGAAGAGACACGTGCCCCAGCAGTGGGGACATATAAGGGTTGATAACGATAACGAAACGATATGTTACCCGCAGTTTATTGATTTTCCCACGGGAAAAAAAATATTTCCGGCAGCCGTTTCGACGCGAAGAAGTAACAAATATACACACTCACAAACTTTTGCCTTTTCTAGCTGTGTGCCCCGCGGTGTTACCCGCGGTTTATCGATTTTCCCATAGGAACAAGATATTTTCCAGCAGTAAAAAGTAGCCTGTGTGTTAACCCAGGGTGTCAGCTAACGCCATACCAAAAAAATATTAAAATCGCTCCAGCCGTTTAGACGTGAAGAAGTTACAAACATAATTATACGTGATGATGATAGTGTGATGTGATATTTGCTAACCGTGAAGGAAAACATCCTGCAGAAACCTGATTGTCTGCGGTGTGCAAATACCTGTTACTGCAGCAGCTAAAACTACGTATCGAACTTCGAAACCAATACGGTATCGTACTTCACTGTTCGATCGATCGATATTAACCCTTGTATGTCCCCACTGCTGGGGCACGGGTCTCTTCCTGCATCGCAGGAAGGTGAGGCCATACTCCACCACGGGGGCCAAGCCCGGGTTGGTGGAGGGTTGTAAGACAGTGGCGGGTCTTACTGTCAGAAGTTGTCAAGCCGCCCGTAAGGCCTCTGACACGGCTTAACGACTGCGATTACATGACAGCCGGCACCAACGGCTTGACGTCACTGTGAAATTTGCTTAAAATCAATAAACGATTAAAGACACCAGTTTAAATCCCTCGCGCAAACAGACAAACAGCCCCGAAAGTCTAATAACACAGCCCCGCAAAAAAGCGCCCGTCGTATCAAATAAAACGCGTAGCACTAAAATCCGAATGAGTCTCCGATTCTCGGCCCCGATGCGGAGGTAAGCAAATTTCCCCTCTGATACACACTCAAGTAAATGCAAATCCCACTTCGAGGAGACATCTACGAAAAGAATCAACAAAGGAGATTGCTTTCTTGCGGCCTGATCAATTGGAAAGCCCTACGAAATGTCTTTTGGCACGGACGCAATTGAATGTCGACCTTATAGCTCGCGCTGCTGGTATTAAAGTGGCGTGGGCCGCCGCTTCCCGCTATCAGTTCCGAGCGACTGAGCTGTGACGTCATTACTTTGACACTAGCTCAGTATTGGTCATTAATTTGAGGGACCCGCCGGCATTAGTAGATATCGTACGAATGGGTGCCCCCTTTGTTTGACGGTATTAATGATTTCAATGTCATTTCGGCTGCCATTAATGAGCGGGGAAATGTGGCTATTCCGCTAGGCGTTTGTTACGTTACGAGAGACAATGAGGATAAATAACAAATAATAAATATCGATAATAACGAAACGGCTGGTCCAACAGTTCAAAGTCGCTCAGCGAGCTATGAAGAGAGCTATGCTCGGAGTTTCTCTGAAGGATAGGATTCGTAACGAATGCATCAGACAGAGTACCAAAGTTATGGACATAGCTCAGAGAATTAACGAGCTGAAGTGGCAGTGGGCTGGCCATATCTCGCGAAGAACCGACAACCGTTGGAGTAAGCGTGTTCTTGAGTGGAGACCGCGACTCGGCAAACGTAGTGTAGGACGCCCTCCGACCAGATGGGATGACGATCTGCGAAAAACTACAGGCAGATGATGCGGCAAGCTGAAGACATGGCGCTATGGCGCTCATTAAGGGAGGGCTATGTCCAGCAGTGGACTACATAATATAGCCTGAAGAAGAAGAAGAAATATCGATACCCGGAATGGGCCCCGTGTTGGAGTGTGGCCGAACTTTTCTGCGATGCAGGAAGAGACGGCACAGCAGTGAGGACTTACAAAGGGTTGATTTCTGTAGTCTGTAGTATCTTTTATTGTAGGTTGGAAAGAGAAAACGCCTGTCCTTATCTTTAATAAATGCCAATGCTCTGTGTTAAACAATGAAAAAAGGTCTTAAAGTTGAAGAAAAAACTGATGGCTACTAATGGTAACAGAACATTAACTTCAAAAAATTCCTTGATTTCTGTCTCTCCGTTTTGGTAGCAATGATGTCATAGACCACAGTCAGACAAATATAAGACAAACTTAGAGTAACACTATTTTTTTTCAAGTCGGATGCTTATAATTTTCACAATAGTAATACTATTATACTTTATTGAACAAGAAAAAACGGAAGCCGACATAACATAACATTTACAAACAGGCACATACATTGCTTCTGGCCCCACACTAGGATAGCCTGTGTCGTGGGAACCAGAAAAAACGACATCACAAACATGTAAACATCCAAGACCTGGGGGGTATTTTTTTTGTCCCCAGCCGGGGTTCGAACCCGGAACCTCTCGCATAGTAGGCATATGCGCTACCTCTGCGCACTCAGAATCGCTCATAGCCCCGGCCGCGCTTGAGTGATCTTAAACGATCGCGAAGGTTAACAAAGCAAGCAACATAGGGCGCGTTCAGTGCATGGATGGGTGACCGTCTATGGCTAACGCTAGTAGCATTTTTCTGAGCGGTTCCGTGCTTTGCAAGTCACGTTAAGTAGTTGGTGCCGGCTGCCGTCGATATATGACAGTCGTTAAGCCCAGTCAGAGGCCTTCGGGCGGCTTGGAAACTTCTGACGGTAAGACCGGTAGTCTTACCGGGACTTGGTCCCCGTGGAGGAGTATGGCCAATACCTTCCTCAGGGAAGAGACTGGTTGATGATGTTGATTGCCCATAAACAGGACATTACATAAGACATATAACATGTACAAAAGCTTCTTGCAGTATCTTGTGTTGGTGAAAATGTTTGATGTCAATGGTGATTTCTCGACGTAAAATTCATTTCCCTGGACAGAGATAGACGATGTCCTCAGCAGGGTACGAATCAACGGACCGAAAACTAATTACCAAAATGACAGAAAGTCTATTCCAAATGGCACTCCCGGTTTAATCAAGTTAATCAAAATGGTTGGTCACACCATTCATTCAATGGAATCGGAATCAAAACTAGTCCCATTCAGATACACGTAGCTCCTATATAATTAATCAAAAGGACGTCGACTTCGGAGTACAGAATGTCCTCAAATGAGTGACCACAAATCCGTATTTAGAGATAGATAGAGAACACTTTATTGCACAACCAGAAAAATATTACAACCATGATTCTTAAATCTAAGTAATGTTTTACAATTTGCGGTCTTATCGCTAAGAGCGATCTCTTTCAACCTTTGGATAAAGAATTAAATTTCGGATCTGTTTAAAAACTTTTAAAATAGCGGTTTGAGTGCACCCTTGCATCGCTAAAAATTTTACCCTGCAATAAAATAAACAAAGATGCATCCGAATATAAAATATCGTCTCTATAATTTAACACGCGGCTTTAAAATAAACAGCCTTACTAATAAACTTGGGGTAAGTATTGTATAACTATGCAGTGTTTTGTCTCTTTTCTTCCAACTGAAAATTACATTCAAATGACGTGAACAAAACACTGTGTAACTACGAGTATACCAGGCTTATACGGTGTTTATTAGTAAGAGCCAAATAGTTTACATTATACAGTAAAGCTTTATTTCCAATCGCGGCTTGTTAATTTTAACCCGTGAGACTACGTTTATTCTTTTTTACGCTCATATGTTCATAAACTGTACATTTCATTTGTCTTAATTCCTTAAGTTTAGGCAACGTTGCAGTTGCCGTGGTTTACTGATTAAGTGGCGAGTACAGTAAATTATTGCAGTGATGGTAGTTAGCTACCCTCCATTGGCAGTACAGTCTATTTATTCTTACTTGTCCAATTTAGTAAACAAGATTCTAACCTTAAAATTGAGATTAGACGCCTAAACTAGGCATTTTCTCGCAAATTCATGAACTATCATGAACTATGTTCATAAAATTGCCAGAGTGTTATCTAAAAGAGTGTTCCAAGTTACTTCATTTATGGAAATATGGCAGTTTTGGACTAAAAAGTTTTGGATTCGCCCATTGGCTTAATTTGTAGAGCGCTGGCACGGATAGCCAGAGGTTGCGGGTTCGAATCCCGGCATGGGTGAAATTTTTAGCCTCTAAATAGGTTTTTAAATTTGTCCTTAGCACGGGTTAGTGCATTAAAAATAAAAATAGTATAATCATGTGGGTACAGTGATATCGTTCCGATGTAAAACCTAACTGCAAAGTAGGTAGTCGGGGCTGTAAGTGATGCAATTTGCTTAAGCCAGATGTCGCTGCCTGTACGTAATACAGAGAATAGTGTACCCATTGGCTCAATTGGTAGAGCGCTGGCACGGATCTCTGGCTAAACCAATGTTGCGGGTTTGAATCCCGGCATGGGTGAAATTTTTAGCCTCCAAATAGGTTTTTAAAAAGTTACAGTTTACGGGTGGAATCTTGTTTACTAAATTGGACAAGTAAGAATAAATAGACTGTAGACCGGTGTGGTTGACGTGATAATGAAGAGGCCTTAGTCCAATAGTGGGCGTATTTCATGGCCTATATCGATAGAAGCCACTTGTATATTTCACAGCGAGACACATTTAAAAACAACTGCCATTAGTCCCATTAAGTATACAATTTAGTCTTAAAATAACTTCTTCATTTCAACAAAGTCTCACATCACATCTTGGAAAAGATCGCTTTTAGCGGTAAGACCGCCAATTGTATACGCCAAAACTTAGACTTTTAATGTATTTCGTTTTCCGCTGAGTACAATTAAGATTCCTAATCTAATTTAATCTAATCTTGATAGCTTAATCGTATTGGCTTAAGATACGAATAAGTAGGATCTGATTTCGGTTTTAAAGTGGACGCCCAAACAATTAGCCCGTACTTGTCCAGTGCTGGACATGGAGGCCTTCTAAAGGCTCACCACTTCTCTCACTCCTCGGCAATCCTCATCCACTGTCAGCAATCTGACGAAGTGGACACTCTGCAATACCATAATATTTCATAATAATGTACGTCCGTAGCCCGTGGACCCCTAAATCCGTAGATGGAAAGGGAAACTGTCGCGTAAACAGATTTTGAGTAACTTATATGGAAGGCAAATTTGGATAAGTGGTCTGACTAAGCATCGTGGATCCAACGGAGTTAATTCACACTATGTAGGATAAAGTTACCTCTGTCAACCCAACGGGCACCTACGGGGATCAAAGGGAGTGGGTCTGCCTGCCTTTTCCGGTTATACACCGTGATTCAGTTACCTGCACTCATCAATATAAAAGTAGCTTATGCGCGGTATAACTTCATTCTACTTTCCACAATTAGAGAACATTGGGGGCCTAATGTACATGTAATCTACTTAAATAGATGATTTATACAGCGTCCAGTGGCATCTTCACTCACACTAGATGGGTGAAGGGACCACTCCGACGCTGTAGTGCCTGGGACGTGGTTTTTATAGATGGTGTAGGCTTGCCCAGCACCCATACCATCCTGACAGCTTAGTCGGCCTAGCCCACAGAAAAGACTAGTCAATACGTGCGGAGCCAAACCAAGCCGCAGGTTTCCTCACGATGTTTTCCTTCACCGTTAGCGTGTGGTATTGCGACTACAAATTCGCAAATGTATGTAACTTTGAAATTAAACAAAGTCATTGGTACATGCCCGCACTCGGGATATATATGTACATGTATGCTATTTATAATTGACAATAATATCTCGTTTCTATTTCACTACATTCTTTTCTTATGTTATTAACGTTACGTTACGTTATCAACCCTTATATGTCCCCACTGCTGGAGCACGGGTCTCTTCCTACATCGCAGGAAGGTTAGGCCATACTCCACCACGGGGGCCAAGTCCGGGTTGGTGGAGGATTGTAAGACAGTGGCGGGCCTTACTGTCAGAAGTTATCAAGCCGCCCATAAGGCCTCTGACATGGCTTAACGACTGCCATTATATGACAGCCGGCACCAACGGCTTAACGTGCCTTGCGAAGCACGGAAGCGCTCGGAAAAATGCCACTAGCGGTAGACACGGGACGCTCACCCATCCCGTACCTTACTGCGCCTGTGTTGCTTAACCACGTGATTGATTCCAATCACTCGGTTCGCCTAGGCCACGAGCGCTTCAAAATGTTATTAACACTTTTTTTATACGTTTATTTTTAGTATTTCTAAATGATTCGCGATACTCACACATAGTTATATGTTCAACGGGTCTCAACATTAACTATAATAAAATAATAAAGAAATCGCAGAAAGGAACCTTGGAAAGGTCCAAACCTCTTTACACATTTTTTTGTATTTCTTTTTCTATCTATCACCTTTAAAAATTTAAAATTACGTCACACATTTTTCGATTTCTCTCATTTTCATCATTACCACCTCACGAATTAACTAGATCTGACTATTTTACCTGATTATCCGTTTTTATGCAGTTTTTCTGTTTTATTATAAAATAAACAGTACAAATAAAGCAACAGTTGAACTCGTTACAGTTTTAAACATAAACACGATAAGTTAGACTTGGCACGACTTTGGATTTCATTACTTTTTAGAGATAAACGAGCAGCTCCGTCGAGACTAGGCTTGTTTTTTACAGAATGTTTTTGGTGGGTTAAATTGAAAATAAAAAAAATATGAAATATTATCGGTTCAGAAATTAAAACATAGCCAATGTTGCCATGTTTATGCATTGTCATCTTACTACAATGCATTAGCAAGATCTAGACTCTGGTTTCCTCGTGATGTTTTCCATCCCGGAACCTCAATAGAAGCCCAAATTAACGGATGTGGAGAATGTTGTCAAGTTTTAATCAATTAGATTCCATCTAACAAGGGTCATATAAATCAATTAAAGCCACCATAACTCAACTGCCGTGGTAGTTGTCAAAAGTCTCCAGCCGGGGTGAACGACCCATAATTGGGTTAGCAAACTGTCTAGTAGGGAGGCGGTACGGCGCGTGAGGGTTGCGTGTTCGATTCCCGGAGGTGTGTTTGTCACCTCTCGTCTCGGCGATTTACTACTGTTACAAAATAAGTGATTGAAGTGGAAATAAGGTGGCTTTAGGTTTTTTACGTCGTCGCGTTTTTAACTTTAACTTAAGATCATTTTGGTTGTTCATTAACCCCTGCAATGGAAAATTTAAGCATAGGACACATTTTACATTTTAATAAACAAACATAGGATACATTTTTAAACAAGATAAAAAGTATCCTCTGTAATAAATAGAAGTCAAAATAGACCTCGTTTTTTAAGTAGCCTATATACGTCCTACTGCACGACTCTCTCGGAGAGAGAGAAAGAGAGACAGATTAAGAGCTTAATTACCACGCCTGTCCACCGCGTAATGGCAATTTTAAATAGAATAGCTTAGACAAACTTGTCATAACTTCGAAACTAAACATTTTTGAGGTAGGTAAGACATCGCTTAGAGATGAGCTCGGAATCAAAAATTCCAACTTCATGAACAAAAGCCAAATCCAAAATGGAACAACACACAACACAACCACTGTTCAAAGTATTGTAATTAAATACATGTTTTTTTTTTATATTAAAGTGATATAATCGCCATTATTTATTAGGTAAAACGTAATTACCTTAATTTAATTTTTCCGAAAAACACAAGAATTTCAACGGAAAGGATGGTTTCAAGCTTTCAAGTACGCGGGATCCAGTGCTAAATAATTACGAATCACGCGCCTTATCACCGGACCTGTCCGTGGGCGTAATGAGTGTTGTGTGTCGGCCAGCTGCGAAAAATTAAAAGTGACTACCCACAATAGTTGACTGTACTCGCCACTTCAGTCTACCCGAGACCACGGCATCTGTAACGCTGCCGAAACGTCGGGAAATAAGTTAATTACGTTTTATAACATATTTGCTCGTAAAGTGGTTGTAATTACACCAATTTCAATATCGTAATGTATCTCATTACGTACTTGTGCGATAATGTAATGTAAAAGGCACGTGTTTTTTTTTAATAAAGTTTTAAGATACTCCGTCTATAAATGAACGATACTTTTAAAAATATTAGCAAAGAGGTTTTATGTCAAGAAAGTGGTCAATATTTTATGAATAAAATTAACTTTGGGAAATAAAATACTTATAACAAATAAACATTTAATTCTTTAACTTAATTAATTTTGACAATAAAATACAACCATTTATCTGTAACAAAAACACAAAAATATTAATTTACTTTATTAGTAATACTGGCTGTTTTTGTACCTTCACCTAAAAAAAAAAGTTGATGCGCGCGCATAGCTTATTTGTGGACAAGTAAAAAAAATCCGCGCGCTTTTTCTTTTCGATGTATTGTTTTTATTTGAAAATGTCGTCAAGGAGTGATGATAACAAAGTCAGAGTTTTATTAATTTCCTCGTAAATATGTTATAAAACGTCGTATGACATAAGTGCGGTAAGTTGAAAATTACAGCCTCTGCTTCTTTATAGCCCTCACCGATGGCTCGGGCTAGTAATATCGCCTCGGCTGTAATTTTCAACTTACCGCACTTATATCATAATGTACTATTACCTAATAAATAATCGCGATTAGGCCCGTTGAATATGTAACTATGTAGAAGTATCGCGAATCATTAAGAAATACGATTTTTTAATTTAATATTTATACTTAACACAAATCACTCAACACCAATGCATATTTTTTAACATATACATAACTTAATATACAGATTTTTCTGTTACCCTCGTATTTTGAAGTTCATAATATTTATGTGGTTCATGATAATTATGGGATTAAACTTACAAACGGAAGCTTACCAAAGTGTCAGTGCTTAAAGCCCACAATCCTCAACCGCTTTATCACTCAAGACTTAAGAACAACCGGAAAATAAATTAATTCTAATCTAAGACGTCTCAAGCAGTCGCCGAAATGGAATTTGATAAAAATAAACGAATAAAATGAAAAACCCGACTGCTAAAAAGTCTTAGACGAGACCTAGACACATTTGTTGAATTGACAACATTTCAAAATTGTATGGAGCTCTAATTCGAAAACCATTTCGAGATTTGGCTTTGTAAAGCACGTAAAAATTTATTTCAGTTTTTTCTGTGGTTTCATTTCCGAGAAAATGGTAAAAACACAAAAATACGCTGATTACGTCACACCATGGCTCCCAGTGAACATGCCTGTGCCACGATAAAAAAAAAGTCAATTTCAAGATCTAACCTAAAAAATCAGTGTTGCCAATTTAGCGACTTAGTCGCTAGAAATGACGACTTTTGCGAGAGCCTTAGCGACAAGAAAAAAGTTTTGTGGACAAAAATAATTTAGCGACTTAGCTGACGACCAGTGTTATTTATTATCGTCAAAATCTGAGTTGCCGTATCTAAACCTTCAAATTGCTGTATTTATAAAAAAAAAATCGCAGATCTGCCGTATTATCTTTTAATTGAATAATTAGTGATTGAAACACAAAAATAATAAGTACATTTTCAACTTTCTATCATTTCTTCATCCTATATGTTTCTAATACACTGCTTGTGCAATGAATATTTTTCTTTGCGTTTCATTTTGATAAGCATAATTATCTCCTGACACCTGAAATTTTGTGCAACCGCCTTGATTTCGAATAGCTTGTTTAGCTAAGAGTAGGACATATAAAAGAGATTGCATGAGACATCTAGTTCAATTTATGTCTGCAGGAAAATTTTCTTTGGGATATCCCGAAAATCGGCCAAATTTATTACGTTTCGTTTGTAGTATTTTTTTGTTTTAAGGTTACGAGCATGTTGGACTTGAATTGCCTTATTATATGATACGGCAGTCGAAATCCTGCCGTATACCGTATATTACAAAAAACATCCATGAATTACCGTATATTACGGCAATTGCCGTATCAATAATAACACTGCTGACTACGTTTTAACCTGAAGATTTCGTTAAGTACAAGATAAAAAAATATGCCCAACACTATTTTTACTTACTCAAACGTCTACTTCAACTGAGCCATATGAGAATGAGGACGAAGAAGTGTTTAATTTATGTAGTGATGGCGAAGAATAATTTTTAATTATTAATTATCGTATTTCTTAAGTAGTACATTGTTATTCACGTGCCCCCCCCCTTTATTTTTGGTTGCTGATGGTCTCCGGGCCTATTTCATAAAACTGAAATCATGGTTTTCATCATCACGGTTGCACCTCTTATTTTCGCTGCATCGTCATGATGCATGAACTCCAAAAGCATTGAAAGATCTACCTTGGGTAGATTTCGGCTGTCAGCGCGTACGAATCCGTCTAAATCTTAAGTGTCCATTGTATGTACCAACCAATGACTTTCTTGTATACAAGAGTATAGGATAGAATTTGAGTAGAGAGAAATAAATTTAACACTACACAAAGTTTGTTTACGTTGGGTACCTACCTACGCAAGGCAAACCACACAACATAATATCAGGGTTACCATACTATACTTACCATACCATTATAAATAACCTTGAAAAAGTAGCTACAAAAGTAACAAACTGGCAGCAAAAACACTCCGAACGCAGATAAAGGCTTTGCCAACACAAAGTACATTTGACAAAAAAGGAACAACTACATATAAGGGGTGATGAATTGAACTAAGCTGATTTAATTGTATAAAAGAAAAACATATTTGCATATTTATGTTAAAAAAATTCAGAAACTGTTTTTTAACATGGCCCTGGCAATACTAAAATGACATTTGTAACTATATTTTTTTTTAGGATATTAGGCAAAAGAAAACATATTGTGAGCCTCGTTGTTTTGTCACTTCCGGTAAAAATATTTTAAACTTTAAAATGTAAAAAATATAAGAAAACGTGCGTGTTTCAGAAAATAAAAAATTATGGGTCGTTTTATTTTGTATCTAGTTTCCTTTAGGACAATAAAATCCGTATGCTAAAAAAATGAAATGTTGTCAATTGTAAACTTTTTTAAAACCTTAAATATTTCGTAAGTTTATAGTGATAATAATGATGGTATTAAGTTTTTTAACTAGCTTAAACGCAGCTTATTCTTCTTATTCAGGCTATATTATGTAGTCCACTGCTGGACATTGCCCTCCCCTAATGAGCGCCATAGCGCCCTGTCTTCAGCTTGCCGCGTCCAGCATCTGTCGGCAGTTTTCACAGATCGTCATCCCACCTGGTCGGAGGGCGTCCTACACTACGTTTGTCGAGTCGCGGTCTCCACTCAAGAACACGTTTACTCCAACCGTTGTCGGTTCTTCGTGAGATATGGCCATCCCACTGCCACCTCAGCTCACTGATTCTCTGAAAACGTAGCTTCATTCTACTTAATTCTTTTTTCGTCACTTGTAAGTCAGTCAGTACAACTGGCTAAGGTTAAAAATTTTAAATCTAGATAGACTCTAAAAATATCTAATTTTTAAAAAGTCATTTAGACATTGTCAAAGAATCCTGTAAGTCATTTTTGTTTCGGAATCTGTGTTTGCCTGTGTTATTTGACACTTTTCAGTGACTTGTTGCAAACATTATGACAGCGTACATGTACATAAATTTGTGGTGCGTGGAAGTTATTTATCGACTCATTTATTTAAACAACAGCTTTGATTACCGATTACATTACTGTGATAATAACACAAAAACGTTTACACCCAGATAAAAGCTACATGAATACATACGCGCGAAAGACATAACTCTCGTTGTTTTCTCAGTCGGATAAAAACCAGAGGTAGGCTCGGCTTGCGAACCCCGTAAATGCTCAACCAATCAGATGTGTCTACGAAGCATTCGCGGCGCATACTGATTACACGTCTAGGAAGTGCCTGTTGACCGATTCTAGGCCTTACGTGTTTGCTACAAAGAGGCTAATGTTCTCTGCTACCACGTTATTGCTCAGTTAGAATTGTTGGGTTTGTGGTGACAAAGATTAGTTAGTTGGCTGACGTGTCAGACAGTGCCTCTTATGTTTAACAGAACATAACATTAACTTTTGGAAAATGCCAGTAAATTAGGTCTTAATTCTCCCAATTATCCTCAAACAACATTACTATTTTAAAAACCTATTTAGAGGCGAAAAATTCCACCCATGCCGGGATTCGAACCCGCGACCTCTGGCTAGCCGTGCCAGCGCTCTTTCAACTGAGCTAATGGGCGACTCATCGGCATCAATGAAATTTCGAACCTCTTCACAATATTCTCTGTATTACGCACAGGCAGCGACATCTGGCTGAAGTAATTTGCATCACTTGCAGCCCCGAGTACCTACTTTGTAGTTAGGTTTTACATCGGAATTATATCCCTGTACCCACATGTACACACATATTGTGAAGAGGTTCGAAATTTCTCCGATGCCAGTGAGTCGCTCATTAGCTCAATTGGAAGAGCGCTGGCACGGATAGCCAGAGGTCGCGGGTTCGAGTCCCGGCATGGGTGGATTTTTAGTACCTATCTAAATAGGTTTTTAAAATAACATAAGTCAATTTGTTACTAACACTATATGGACTTTGCCTGAAATAAATGAATAATAATTATTATTAGGTTGGTATGTCGCGAAGAACCGACAACCGTTGTTGTAAACGTTTCCTTGAGACCGCGACTCGGCAAACATAGTGTAGGACACCCTCTGACTAGGTGGGATGACGATCTGCGAAAAACTGCGAGCAGACACTGCTAAAAACTGCGGATACAAGCTTAAGACAGGGCGCTATGGCGCTCGTTAGGGGAGGGCTATGTCCAGCAGTGGACTAGTATAGCCTGACAACGACGACGACGAGGTAGGTTAGTCTCTTTAGATTCGTGTTGAGTATAGTATATTTTTTCATTGTCGCATCTGTATAGTTAACCTACTCTGTGCCCAGTCCCCAGGGTCTTGGCGTGAAGGGGTGCATGGGTAAATCCAACGGCTAGGGAGCATAATCGCGCCATGCTTACGTTTTTAATGTACCGAAACACAAACTTTTCGTGATTCCTAAGGCGGGGGAATATTATTTTTTTGGTGTTTTTCAATGCTGCGAGGCGCAACGGAAGTTGAGACAATGTTAGCTGGAGCTGTGACATGGATTTTGGTGTAAACAATTTTAAAGTCGTTTGTACAAATACAAAATCGTTTATTTGTGGAATGTAGGTGGATATCGGTATCAACCCTTTGTATGTCCCCACTGCTGGGCACGGGCACAGAACATAAAAATGTTCTGTAGGCACGGGTCTCTCCCTGCATCGTAGGAAGGTTAGGCCATACTCCACCACGGGGCCATTCCGGGTATCGATATTTATTATTTGTGGGTGATTTATTAATGTGTAATATTACGTAGCAATACCTAACGAATAATAAAATTTAATGAATAATAAAGAGGGGTCCCCATTCAACAAAAGTGTTTATTTTAAACGGTTTATTTATTACGCGCAATTGTTTATTCACTAATGTATTATTTCGTTTTTCAATTATGTATCATATCATTGTAACTTAAATTCAATTTTACTATATTTATTTGGTAAAAATACAGGGAAAAATATTGAATATTTTTGTTTTAAAATATTGGGTACAGACATAATCTGGAACATTTCTTAGTAATAGTTACGTAAATCACTTAGACTATCTGTATCAAGTTCTTTCTAGATACTTCAGTTCCCTAACTAACTACTTATTAGCGCATGTCAACGGCAAAACCACGACATTTCCGCTCGGATATCGCTACAAATATTTTCGCAAATTCCGTCGATCTTTATGTCGATCGGAATTCTACTCTGTGAAGGTACAGTCTGTCTCCGTCGAAACGCACTTTTTTATAAAGCCTATAAACATAACATCACATTTACATACAGACACATACATTGCTGCTGCTGCATAAGGCGACTAAGGGGCACAAACCGGGGGGTGGGCAGCAGCGCCCCCTGCAGTACAATTCCACCGAACTGCGATCCCCAACCCGCATGCCCAGCGTGGGGATTATAGGCACTACCCCCTATGATAGCACAACGTGGCGCTCTTTAGGGGAGGGCTATGTCCAGCAGTGGACTAGGATAGCCTGACGATTACGACGACATACATTGCTACCGGCCCCACACTAGGATACCCTGTGTCGTGGCAACCAGAAACAACGACATCACAAACATGTAAGCATCCAAGACCTGGGGTTTTTTTTCCCCAGCCGGGGTTCAAACCCGGGCCTCCGCATGGTAGGCAGATGCGCTACCGCTCCGCCACAAGTGAGCGTACGTATATGCAAATAAATACGTGAAATGAGCCCTATACTCTCTTTCTCTCTCTCTCTCTCTGATAGAAGGCATGAATGTGCTCAGAGTGCTTAGTGCGAGTTTGACAGATCCAATCGAATAACTTTACTACCGCGTTAATCGAGCATTGAGTAGTGAGTATGAGTAAGTTAACCGTTCGAACTGGCAAAACGCTGTCACAGTACAACTCGCACTCGCGTTTATTCGTGTTTTGGCTGGTAAACGTGTTCACTTCTCAATGTAAACCATTACAATTCGCACTCAGCAATTTTAATTTCCATACTTGTCGCTAGGTGGCGCTTCCTCGATGCCATAGAAATATGAATTTACGTTTACGCGATCGAGTAGTTAAAAAACTCGCACTAAACTCTCTGGAGAGATATGTTTATAGGCTACACAAAAAAAAAAGAATGCACGTTTCTTGATCGACTGTTATTTTTCTTAATTTTTCTTCCGTGCTTAGCAACCGTGCCGGCTGTCATGTAATGACAGTCGTCAAGCCATGTCGGCCTTATGACCGACTTGATAACTTCTGACAGTAATGGCCCCCACAGTCTTATAATGCCCGTAATGCAAGAGGACCCGTGCCCCAGCAGTCGGGACATACAAGGGTTGATATCGATTTTTTCTTCTACTCCAGGATGTAGGGTTACGATATAAATGCCCACTCCAATTCCTCAATATATCTGATCCTTGTTGCGGTCAATAGGTCTACGTTAGTGGGAATTCGCCGC
The DNA here is from genome assembly GCA_934045075.1 of Yponomeuta sedellus. NCBI lineage: Eukaryota > Metazoa > Arthropoda > Insecta > Lepidoptera > Yponomeutidae > Yponomeuta > Yponomeuta sedellus. The sequence continues at coordinate 9,080,584 of OW203746.1, read as the reverse complement.
TTGATACACATAATTGCGCCTTGAGGGCCAAGTGTCGATAACAGATGCAGTTACCCTATTACTGCTCACTGCTCTTATTTCCTAGTGCGCAAAAACTAGTTTTGTACGATTTCGATTTCCAACTTACACTGGCTATCCTTTGCAATGGATTGTACCTAGGGCTACTGATTGCGGTTGCAGTGTAGTTGTGACCGCCGGTCGCATAGTCGGCAGGTCACGGGTTTGAATCCTGGTATGCACCTATGACTTTGTTTTTTAAGTTAAGTAAATTTATGAAGATGTAACAACACCACTCGCACTCGCTAACCGAGAAGGAAAACATCGTGAACAAACCTGAGTGTCTGAGGTTTTCAAATACCTCAGCGATTGATATTGACAATACGCGGCGGGCACGCGTGGCAATCAAGCCCACACTCTCTCTTTGAGAGAAGGCCTGTGCCCTGCAGTGGGTTTATAGGCTTCATAAAAAGACATATTAGCATTGCCTAAAAAATAGTCAAATACACTGAGCAAATTTAGCAGGGACCACTCAAAGCTTAACGCTACCCGTTCGCAGGCAAACAGACCCAACCAAAACACCCAGAAACACAAAGCCGCGTGCACGCAAAACTGGCTTCAACGGGGCCTGAAAAAAAGCCTTTAATCCCGGAACGGTTAAGCCTTAATCCCCCTCATTCGGATGAGATGAAATGGGCAATCCACGCATGAACTGGATGCAGGTAAAATCAATAGACGTATGGTAACACTGTCTATTAAAGGGGTTCGGTACCATGGACTCATCGGGGGTTTGTGAATGGTTGAGTTTGGACCCACCCCACATTTTCCTAAATCAGTCTAAAAACGAGCAAATGCAACAACCAACATTCACACACACACACACACACACACATACACACGCACGCACGCACGCACGCACGCACGCACGCACGCACGCCGGCACTCACGCCGGCACTCACGCACGCACGCACGCACACGTACTACTTCCGTCACTTTTGTAAGATTTAAATGTTCCACAGATCCCTCGCTTTGAAACCACGTAATAGTCTGTAAAAGTCTACTCACTAATGATTAGAATCACTGACTGCCTTAAGTACCTACATTTACAAACTAATCACTTGTGGGTAGAACAATGGACTCGGAAGCGGGATACCCAAGTTCGATTTCCAGTGCGGGCATGTACCAATGACTTTGTTTTCGAACTTATGTACATTTGTGAAGTTAAAGTAGCAATACAAGTCGCTGACGATGAAAGAAACTATAAATACTCTTATTTGATAATATTTTTATAGCGCCGAAGATTGGACTCAGTGGCGTGTTTTTCTAAAGGCCTGCGCAGAAGAGGGACTATCCTCCGGGTACTTTTTTGTCCGTCGTTATAGATCTCTTATAAATTGTATCGAATAACGCACACGAAGGACTAAAAGTACCCGGAAGAATAAGTCCCTTAAGTTACCGAGGACATCAAGAGACCGGACTGGACAAAAGATCAGTGTTTTCTTTTAAAACGCCTTTTCTTTTTAACTTCATGTAAATTACGACACAATGTAATCTCAGAACATTTGCTTCCATAGCGTACGCTTTACGCAATTTCCGGGGAACCAATGACCGCACACCGTAGGCGTTGAGGCCGCGACAAGTACTCGGAGGACATTTTTTACGATTTAGGGACTTTTATCCCTCGGGGTTAAAAATCCGTCGTCTGCGCAGGCCTTAACACTAAAATCGAAGCAAATGTTTGATCGGTAGTCCGCAGATATAATATAGTAATTATAACTGCGGACTACCGATCTAACATTATCTAGCATTTAAAGACCTATTTAGAGGCTAAAAATTCCACCCATGCCGGGATTCGAACCCGCGACCTGGCTATCCGTGCTCTGGCCATCTGGCACGGTTAGCCAGAGGTCGCGGGTTCGAAACCAGGCGTGGGTGGAATTTTTAGCCTCAAAATAGGTTTTTTGTCCTTAGCACGGGTTAGTGCATAGTTAGTTAGACCTGAGATTGCCGAACTTAGCCTCATAGTTGGGCGTAGCAGGCGCTGAGGTACGCTAACACCTCAGACACAAGGGTTTCCTTACGATGTTTTCCTTCACCGTCAGCGAGTAGTATTGCTACTATAATTTCACAAACGTACATAACTTAGAAAACAAAGTCATTAGTCATGCCGGGGTTCGAACTCACGACCTCCCGATTTAGAAGCCGGCGTTCTACACCGCTCCGCTACCACCGCTCCGGGGGTTAGTGCATTGAAAATTATATAGCATCATCATTATCATGAAAATATGTAACCTGCATGATGATGGTAATATTTTTTACGCTCGTTAAGGCCAGGGTTCTGTCTCCAAGGGCCTACGAGGCCATGGCGGCCTACGGCGAGTTGCCAGCGCGCTTTGATGTCGCGACTCCGCTAAATTTGGCGGCAAACTGCGCGGGGCCGCCCTCCGTGGTGTTTAATCAAATACGTTTATTTGACGGTACACTCGGCGGCACATGCGAAAACCGCTGACCGGCTGTTTTAGCGAAGTCTCGAGAATGTCCTTGAGTCGAGTTTAATAAAACTACAATTTGTAGTAGGAACTATTTTACTATGACGAAGGTGCATTGCGAAGTCGAGGCTGAGGGGTAATCGGCTTTGATATGTACATCGCATTTTCATAATATATCATGAATTGTAGTTTTATGAAACAGGTCCTTGCGTTCTGCCTACTCTTCTGGGATACAGGCGTGAGTTTATGTTATGTTTCGATATCAACCCTTTATATGTCCCCATTGTTGGGGCACGGGTCTCTTGCTGTATCGCATGAAGGTTAGGCCATACTCCACCACGGAGGCAAAGTCCGGGTTGGTAGAGGATTGTAAGACAGTGGCGGGCCTTGCGGTCAGAAGTTATCAAGCCGCCCCTAAGGCGTCCGACATGGCTTAACGACTGCCATTACATGACAGCCGGCACCAACGGCTTAGCATGCCTTGCGAAGCACGGAAACGCTCGTAAAAAATGCCACTAGCGGTAGTCACGGGACGGTCACCCATCCAGTACCTGACCGCGCCTGTTGTTGCTAAACAAGTGATTGATTCCAAGTGATTGATTCCAATCACTCGGTTCCGCTAGGCCACAAGCGCTATGTTATGTTTATGTTTAAGGTATTAGGGGATTTCCAGCAGTTTTAATCAGAGACAGATTATTGAAACTCCCTAAAAGTACAGTTGATTAAAGAAAGGGCTGAATATCTATATCTACTTACCTACCACTCGCTTAAGTACTAAATATATGTGAATATTGGTTAATGAATGTTGATGAAGCGAAAGAGGTTTTCAGTAACGTGGCAAGTACCACTATGAATTGAACTTTACAATACATATATTTATATTCTTTTGCAAAGTAAGGTACTCGGGGCTGCAAGTGATGCAAATTACTTTAGCCCGATGTTGCTGCCTGTACGTAATACAGAGAATTTTGTAAAGAGATTCGAAATTTCACTGACGCCAGTAAGTCGCCCATTAGCTCAGTTGGGAGAGCGCTGGCACGGATAGCCAGAGGTCGCGGGTTCGAGTCCCGACATGGGTGGAATTTTTAGCCTCTAAATAGGTTTTTACAATATCTTCTCAAACTTGCTAACGATTTGTAAATCACTCTGTAGACACATACAATAATATCTGCCAAATAACACCTCTCACATTGCTAACGCTACACGAATCCATGTTTGAAATCTAATAACGCTATACCTACTCATCTAAAGCGTAGCCCAGAGGCATAGTACAAATCTAGAAGGGCAATCAGCCCTACCAATTTAGCCTCTCAATCAATCAGTCCGTACTCAACATACTGGTGGAGGTAAGCCTCCCCGAAATCACAACTTTCCGTCCTTGGACAACCTCATCTAGCCGCTGCCATCAATCTGTCTTTAAGTCTTTGGCCCAGTGATGAGTCCAAAGATCTGAGACAGTTGGAGGCGTCCTACGTCGCGTTTGCCGCTTTATGTTCTTCATTTACGAACCTCTAAATCCCATCGACTATCGTTTCTTCATTGCATGTGTCAGTCCCTGAGTGGAGGCCGCGTTCTTGAGTGGAGACCGCGACTCGGCAAACGTAGTGTAGGACGCCCTCCGACTAGGTGGGATGACGATCTTCGAAAAATTGCAGGCAGATGACGGTTGCGGCAAGCTTAAGACAGGGCGCTATGGCGCTCATTAGGGGAGGGCTATGTCCAGCAGTGGACTAGTACAGCCTCACGACGAGTTATCAGTCCACCGCCACTTCAACTTGCTAATCCTGGAAGCTATGTCAATGACCATAGTTCGTTGGCAAATTGTCTCAACTCTGATGTAATTCATCAGAGAGATTTCGGTCACAGCACGCTGCGCGACTTTAAATCGATGGACTGGCCAAAACGAGGCGTAACACAGTTTCCCGCCTAGTGTACTAAAACGCTGTTGATTGGAGGGTCCGAATCAATCAATGTAAATTGTTGTTTTGCATATACCTAGAGCGCGGTAGGGTTCACAAGTCAATATCGTTTAGAGAGGATTATTCGGATCATTGTTCTGAATTGGAAAAAGGAATGTTGCGTTGGTTTGGACGTAATATTGAGGGGATGAAGAAAGAATGATAAAGGAAATATATAACATAACCTCTGCGGGGGAGGCAGAGACCAGGGACTGCCAATTGCCAAAAGTGCCAATCCTGACAGATTACTCAAGGAAATATCTAGTAAAAACGGTCGAAAGACATGAAAGGAAATGAAATTAAATGAGAAGGTTTTATTTAAAGAAGCGCAGAAACTGCGGCTTAATGAACGTTATTAAGTCGAACGAGGTGTCCATTTCAAAATCTAGATCATTTTGGAGAAAAAATGGACACAAAAACTCGAAAAAATCGATCCGGATCTTTCACATAAAGTTCATTGGAAGTGAATTAAGAACTTTTCGTATGATGTCCTATATAAAGGACTCCAGGGGTTAGGAGGCTAACCACCGAAATTCCAATAGACATAATTAAAACTGTTTTCACACACGACGACCACGGTCCCAGTCATCCGGGACCACGGCACCTGAAAATGTGCCGAAACGTTGGAAAATTGTAAAAAAATAATAAACGAGCATAAATCCGTGTAAAAACAGTTTTAATTATATCTAGTGCTCGTGTTAACCTTAGAAAATACTATTCAAATAGACACTTTAATTTTCTCATGAAGCCGGCTGATTGAAGTGGAATCACGAAACTTTTTAGCTCTACGCACTCGTACATAATTCAGTTCTATAAATTGAGCCAGACTTTTCAATTGGGCACTTGGCTAATTAGTTGCAGAACGTACGTGTAACTGATTGACAGCCTAATTGAATTACGAGCAACTTTTAGATTCTCAAAGGATTTATTATTATTTTGGAGGTACGAATTGATGACTGTTTAACCTGTGGGGTTATTTGACGGTGCTTCGTGGTAATTAAGTGAAAGTATCAGAAGCGCTCGTGGCCTAGTCGAACCGAGTGATTAGAATCAATTACTTGACTTCAGCAGTTAGGTGCAGGATGGGTGACCATCCCATCACTTCCGTGCTTCGCAAGGCACGTTTTAAGCTGCGTTAAGCTGATGGCAATCGTTAAGCCATGTCAGAGGCCTTATGGGCGGCTTGATAACTTCTGACAGTAAGGCCCACCACTGTCTTACAATCCTCCACCAACATTGCAGAAGCCTCCGTTTAAGTAAATATTTACCTGTACCTACTAGAATCCGCTCTTTGTACACTATAATCTATTAAATGTGCTTAAAAATACCTATGTTACATTATTTAAGACAATTATAAAATGTTACATAATTAATTACCTATTAATTTATTTTAAAAAAATTTAGAGGCTAAAAATTCCACCTATGCCGGTATTCGAACCCGCGACCTCTGGCTATCCGAGCCAGCGCTCTTTTCAACTGAGCTAATGGGCGACTCACCGGCATCAGTGAGATTTCGAACCAAGAGGTTCAAAGATACAATACTCTCTGTATTACGTACAAGCAGCTACATCTGGCTGAAGTAATTTGCATCACTTGCAGCCCCGAGTACCTACTTTGCAGCTAGGTTTTACATCGGAATGATGTCGCTGTACCCACATGATTATATTATTAAAATTGTCCTTAGCCCGGGTTACTGCATTAAAAAATAATATTACCTATTACTTGTTTTGTATAAAATTCTTATTCTTATAAACTCTTTATTAAAATACAACTCCAAACTAAGCTGGCAACCCTATTTTTATTAATCGTCCACTACAATACGTGACAGAATGCTTTTTCCGTCCAATGCGTTTCATCTGATTATCCCCTAACAGAACACTACCGAAACAAATGAAAATTCAAAAATAGATCCGAACACACTGGCCAGTCGCATCGGCTTTTTACTGGCTGTTTTTGTTACCTACAACAGGCCGTACTCTGTAAATGGTAGTACCTATATGAAAAAAAAACTTCAAAAACGTTATGCCCGTTTATGCACTGAGGTCGCTCGTAACCCCGGATGCCTGAGTGATCTTAAACGATCACGAAGGTTAAGCAACATAGGGATCGTTCAGTGCATAGATGGGAAACCGTCTAAGACTAATTCTAGTGGCTTTTTCCGAGCGGCTCCGTGCTTCGCAAGGCACGTTAAGCAGTTGCTGTAGGCTGCCATCGATAGATGGCAGTCGTTAAGCCAAGTCAGAGGCCTAAGGGTGAAATCATCTGACAGTAAGACCACCCACTAGTCTTGCAATCCACCAATCCGGACTTGGCCCCCGTGATGCAGTATGCCTTACCTCCATTAGGGCCCCTCGGTGAGGACATAATTGGTTATCTTTTGATAACTTTTGAGCTTGATAACTTTTGACAGTAAGGTCCGCCACTGTCTTACAATCCTCCACCAAGCCCGACTTGGCTCCCGTGGTGGACTAGCCTAACCTTCCTACGATGCAGGAAGAGACCCGGGAGGTGAGTCTCTAAAATGCATAGTTGTTCAATAGAGTCATAATAGTACTGTAATGATCGTTTCATTCACACTATCGGTAGTCTAGTAACCAATCGAATTGCAATGGTGCTAGTTAACTCGGCGCCTCGAGCGATTCGATTGTCTTCGCGAGAGATACCTATCTAATTTGCGCGAGTTATACCCCTGTAATGACATTGTACTGCTATTGCTTTGTAGACTATCAAATTGAAACAAATTACAACCATTGTCGTGCTTACATCATTCTATTGAAAATCTATGTAAGTATTATACTTTGTCCCCGGTGTCCCCGCGGTAGTGTGCGCAAGCGTTCCCGTGGCCCCGTCCCTTGCGACTGCGGAGGAACACCCCAGGAGTTTTAGTCGGTATACCGCCCTTTTCAGGGCGGGGAGTCCGACATAACAAACGCGCTCCCCCGAGCCGGTGGTACCCGTAATGGGGTTCCTCCTGGGTAAAAAAACGGGCCCGTGCCTTAGAAGTGGGGACTTAAAAAGGGACATCAAAGATCCATCTTACCGTTTCAGAGTAGCCGCCGAACTTTCTCAGAGGCCTGCGTGCGAGCTATTAAGTAGAATCGTAACCGTACGGTTTATTTTTAGTCCCAATCATATATCAACAGCGGTTGTCTCGGTTTAAATTGTGCGGGACAGCGTCTGTCGGGACAAAAAGACTGGCGTGTGTACGCCTGGGTACCGCCGAAGCCGGTGCTCTCTTGACCTTTTTCGAACTAAGCAAATACTTTTTGATTTGTAACAAAAAAAACAACTTAGTGCAAGTTCCGAAAAAATAAAAAATTGCATTTAGATAAAAAAGTCTTTATCTGTGGCTAATCACGAAATTAAAGTAGTTTTTCTTTTAAGACTCTATTAACTTAATTGACAGAGTTGGGTAATGTTTGTTTGCGTTTTCTACAACAATACAAGTATTATAAAAATTAAGTTTGGATAAGAGAAGTAATCTCCAAATAGTAAAATCATTTGAAAAATCCTTCCTGGTGTGTTTTTTGTTCATTTTAATTTTGTTAAATTTGCACTTTACGCCCTCTACTAGCTGTAGCATCGCAGCCTTCAGTACCTATAACATTATTCTAGATAAAAGGACACCCTCTTTAAAGCATTGTCTAGCGAACAACTCGCGACTGCAAAGCAGAAAATAAAGTTTTAAAAAACGAAAAAAATGGAAATTGAAAAAACATTTATTTATCATTATCACATTAAAACAAATTTAATAATTGTAGACTATTAGTCCGGATCTACTTACGGGTGTTGTTATATCGGAAAAGTCCGACAAGTCTACAATGTGTTGTGCTTACGAAAGTTTTAGTTCAAAAATTTAATAATATTTTTTTACAAACTTAGGATATTGATAAAAAGGAAAATTCCTTAGCATAAATGTTGCGTTGAGCACAATGCTGATTTTCACCAAATCCCTGTTATTGTAAGCAGCTTTAAATGGCAAACTTTGAGCGACGTGTTTCAGGAGGTGCACGTCTGTAAAGAGAACACCTTAAGTTCCAGTCCACAACTGACATATGGTACGTGTAGTTGTTTTGCCGTCTTTTTTCCGTCAATCTCGGCTGTGTAGTCTATACTTTGCTCCATTTAATGAGAGGGGACCGTCGGGTTAATGACAGATTGCACCGAAGTTACGTTTTTGTGACGCTTTTTGATTAGTTTTGACGTTTCGGAAGAGGGGAATTAGTTTTAAGCGGTTGTTTCATTTTAAACTAGCTGACCCAGCGAACTTCGTACTTCGAACTTCGCCTATCAGTCGATTCTTTAAATTTGTTTTTATTTTTCTCTCCGTAAGAACCATCCTCGTACTTCAAGGAATATTCTAAAATAAGAATTAGCGAAATCGGTTCAGCTGCTCTCGAGATTTGCGCTTACCAACACATTCAGCGATCCATTTTTATATTATAGACTAGCTGACCCAGCGAACTTCGTACCGACTAACAGACGATTCATTATTTTTTTTTTATTTTTCTCTCCTTAAGAACCATCCTCACACATAAAGGAATATTCTACAAAAAGAATTAGCGAAATCAGTTCAGCTGCTCTCGAGATTTGCGCTTACCAACTCATTCAGCGATTCATTTTTATATTATAGATGAATCTTTCTTTATTAACGGAATGATTGACGAAACAGCGAATATGGGTTGGAGGGCCGGTAAGGGACGTCCCAGACGGACTTACAAATACGTCGTACACCGGCCCACGTAAGAATCAAACTCACGACCTCCGGCATGGCATTCAGACCGTGATACCGGAAGACCAACGAGGCAGTCACGACGTCATTCTGTTTAATACGCATGTTAAAGCGTTACTGTCATAATTAACTTACACGCTTACTAAATCCAATTAGTGTCCCTAGCACCGTGACGAAACCCCAGTCCAAACTCCTGGCTAATTAACACGTTGATTCTCAATAATTGAGGATCATCAGTGCATCTGTGTTAGTCACGGGACTCTGTAAGTAAATGGTCTTACACTGAACAGAAGTACCTACATAAAAGAGCCGATCAAGTTCTATACAAGGTGTAAGGAAATCCCTACAATAAAATCCCTGAAGATATATTATTAAGCTTGCCTGAAACGCCGTTCAAAAAATGTGTAAAGTACACTTTGTGCCAAAAGGGCTACTATAGCATATAGGATTATTTAGATGACAATAATGTCTGGAATTAAAGCCAGTACAATGCATGAGTTCTATGTTTCAAAATAATGATGTAAAGTCTGTTAATTAAGGACTTTAAATAGACTAAGTTTGGAGTTTTTTTGTCCATTTTTTCTCCCAAATGATCTAAATTTTGAAATGGGCACCTAGTTTGAATTGTAACGTTCATTAAGCCGCAGCTTCTGCGCTACTTTGAATAAAACCTATTCATTTCATTCCCTATATAAGGCGTGATAAAGATAAGTAACGATATGTTCTGAGGTCAAATAGATAAACAGAACTAAGTGATAATCATCAATTTTTTTTAATATGAAAATACTTTCTTTTCATATAAATTGTTTATTTACAGCGACGGTAGTCCAGTGGGTTACATTAATCACGCCCTTGTACATTTACTCACGTAATTAGTGCAATAAAGAATTAAAATAAAATAAATAAATGAATAGAACAATGGATTCGGAAGCAGGAGAACCAAGTTCGATTCCCAGTGCGGACATGCATCAATGACTTTGAGGACCAGTTATTTATGTTGTTGATGTTGTCCTTCACCGTTAGCGAGTAGTATTGCTACTGTAACCTCACAAATGTACATAACTTAGAAAACAGAATCATTGGATCATACCCGCACTGGAAATTGAACCTGGGTGTCTAGCTTCCGAGACCTTAATTCTACCCACTGGGCTACCACTAACATATAAAATATCAAAATATGATATCTGAGAAAAAAAAACCATGGAACAAAATTAGACAGCTCAAATTGGCCTGTCTCTAAATTACGAAGCTAATTGAGATACAGGCCAATTAGAGCTAAACTTTTTTTTTTAATTAGCCGTATTTGTGTCTTGTATAATTTTATTTACAAAAGAATTCTTCTGTTTGAGTTGGTGACAGAATCCTATTGGACGCTCTGACAGAATTCAAGATGGCGCTGGGAAAGTGTTTTATGACTAGAACAAATTATCCGTTTACCAAATTACGTTTACACTTCATCCGAGCTATAACAGACCATATTTCCTAAGCTCTACGGGTTACATAGACTACCAAAGCGTCCGTAAGAAAATATGGCTTTATAGGGCACTTTGTTGTCCGGGCCGCCATTTTGAATTATTAATTTCACGGTGTTAATAATGGTAATTCGTAGTTTGATTAACTTATCTTCACTTGCGTTTAATGTAGCTACCTCAAAGATGGCGGCGCTTTTCTTAATGGATGTGGAACATACCTGAAACGATAAAGATGAACATATTAGTGATCAATCAATTATTAATGTGTAGTAGAAACTATTGGCTAAGTTTTATTAGGTATGTTTAATTTTAGTACGGACAACTAAAATGATACTAAACGTAGAAACGTAGTCTAGTGTAATGTAACTTTATGTTTAAAACTCTGTTAATTAAGTTAAAATCTATTTTGAAAAGAATAAATGTGGAGTTTTTTTTATTAGCCTCTTCTCCACATAACCTATTAATTGACGGCCTCGGTGGCGCAGCAGTTTGGCACGGTGACTGTAAAACCGAAGGTCTCGGGTTCGATCCCCGGCCGGGTCAAACTAGAAAGCGAACTTTTCTAGTTTGTCTCGGTCCTTGGATGTTATCTATGTATTTTTTGTATTAAATCTATCGTCGAGTCAGCAACTATAACACAAGTCATTTAGTTGTACTTAGTATAGGGCTAACGAGATCTGTGTAATATGTCCATTAATATTTATTTATTTAAACAACCAGCTTGGACGTTCATTAAATACACATTTTGTTTTTATAGTAAATAAAAAATACTTTTGACTTTGATGACTTTAGTTGCAATGTCAGCCGTAACGTAACTGCAAAAGGTGCACGCATGTAAAGGTTGATGTGCTGTGGACTGTGCCTACAAATACGTGGATAAATAAATAATTACTTGCCTTTCAAGGAACATAAAAGGCAAGTCATCATTCAGTCACACTTAGCTTCAGTAAAACTTGGTGTAAAAGGGAGACGTAATACAGAGAGTGAAATTTCGAACCTCTTTACAATTAAAGAGGTTCGAAATTTCACTGATGCCGGTGAGTCGCCCATTAGCTCAGTTGGAAGAGCGCTGGCATGGATAGCCAGAAGTCGCGGGTTCGAATCCCAGCATGGGTTGAACTTTTAGCCTCTAAATAGGTTTTTAAAAAACGGGAGATAGTTAATGTTTTTTTGTTGCTATTTTATTTATAGTATGCGTAGGAGAGATTAGTATTTTAAAGCACAATACAGAGTCTTTGGGGCTTTATTAAGAAACGGTTTTATAATTAAGTTAGTAACTTATAATATCCAGCATACTATCGACGCGTCCCAGTCAAGCCGATAATTTAGTTTGCATCTGGGAATATTTAATTTTCGTAAACAAACATTGTCCCAGGCATTGCAGCGTCCGAGTGGTCCCTTCACCCATCTATTGTGAGTGCAGGTGCCACGGGACGTAGCATAAATCTTCTCTTTATGAGACTAGATGCAAAAGTTTTTTAGGTTACTTGAAACATTTTCTCTTTTAATTTCAATTGTCGAAGCTTAAAAAACCTACCTGTAAAAACCTAAGGTTTTTTTTGCATCGTTAGTACTTTCAGTTTATTTCACATGAACACTTTCTGCCGTGTCTGTATATTTGATGAGCAACCGTTGAGATAATGGGGCTCAAAAAAAAACCCACACATTTTGTGGTGATTACATAAAGGGGAGCCCGTGTGGAAATAGATATGTAAATATATAGATAGATAAAGCTTTATTGTACTCGTATAACCAGAGAAAAGAATACTACAATGATTTCTTAAATCTATGTAATGTTATGCAATTGGGGATCTTATCTCTTAGAGCGATCTCTTCCAGACAACCTTTGTGGACAGTGGATTGCATGAGGAATACAGTCAGTTGGTGTACTTCTTCTTCTTCTTCAGGCTATATTAGTCCGCTGCTGGACATAGCCCTCCCCTAATGAGCGCCATAGCGCAAGGTTGTGCCATCATTGGGGGGTAATGCCCATAATCCCCACGCTGGGCATGCGGGTTGGGGATCGCAGTTTGGTGAAATTGCACTGCAGGGGGCGCTGCTGCCCACCCCCAACATGCACCCAAGTAGGTGCATGTTATATATTAATATTAAATATTTTTTATTATTATAACTTTAATATTTTGTGCATTACGGCAGTAAACAAACACTTTCGAAAGGTGTATAACTATTCTTATATTCCTACAGAAAAGGAATTAATTCAAGTTTTGATATATAATATTTTGAATTCACTACTAATGTATTTATAAATCGTAACGGAGTGGTACCCTAGAGACGGAAAAAGAAACAGAGGTCGACAACGCAAAAGATGGGAGGACGAACTAAAATTAACAGTAGGCTATAACTGGAGAAGAATTGCTAGAGATAGAAAACAGTGGAAATCGTTAGAGGAGGCCTTTGCCAAAAGGCACACCGAACTCCGGGACATACTTTAACAAAACACTAAAGGAACATAACAAAGAAAATTACATACAAAACGGAGTCTCGGGATATAGAGGCTATATTATATTATTATTATACTAATGTATTGAAATGTGAACGTTGAGATTCGAATTGTCGATTAAAAACTTTAATGTTCAACTTATTGTGCAACGTAAATTTTCAGCAATTGTCACGTTGGTTGTTTCACAAGTAATTAATGCAATTTCTCATTTGCGCATTTGTGTACGTTAGAAATATTCGCAGAATAAACTGCGAACTATAAATTATATGTTTAATGCTGGATCCAGATGTGCGCCCTCCTCGGCCTCGAGGGGGTCGCTCCCGATGTGGGTTTAGGGGTCTTTAGGACCAAAACCAGTCCCAAGGTGGTGTTTAGTGGGTAGGCGCACTTCTTGCGAGTCCCACATTGGCAGCACGGCCGGGTCCGTGCTGTAATGCATGAGCATTCACCACCTGCCTCCCCCGTGTCCTCCGGAGGGTGCCCTTTATAGGGTTAAAAAAAAAACTGGATCGAGGGGTAAAAGCACAAATCAAATGTGAACAGAACTCTGTAGTGACTAGAATTGAAAGAATTATAAATCGGGAATATTTTTCCGATTATTGTTATGTAGTAGGTATATGGTTTGTTACTTTGCTATTCGCTATTAATTAAATAAAAATCTTTTAAAAATGTGGGCTCGCCCTTTCTATGTTATTTTGTAAATAATGGACTGTTCAATATTCCGAGTGCAGGAAAGTAAAAGTATATAAAGCTTCCGTGCTTCATTAAGCCGTTGGTGCGGCTGTCATGTAATGGCTGTCATTAAGCCATGTCAGAGGCCTTATGGACGGCTTAGTAACTTCTGACGCTAACGCCCGCCATGTCTTACAATTCTCCAGTGAAGTATGGCCTAAGCTTCCTGCGATGCAGGAAGAGAACCGTGCCCCAGCAGTGGGGATATACAAAGGTTGATGTCGATGATTTGAAGCTGACGTAGTTTGCTGGCAGCGGCTTAATGAGGATGGGAGAGGACAAAAAGAAGCAACGTACCTCGAAGGAGACCTATGACCTAACAGCAGACAAATCCGGGCTGATTGATTGATAAGTAGCGGTTTCAGGTTTTCACCTAAGCGTAAAAATAAGAGAAGAAATGATTTGTTTAAACACCATAACACCACACTAAATACAGCGTTTGAGACATGTCAGCCTAATATTAAAAATACACCTTTAACATTACAAAGTTATGTTACGATGTTTTTTGGGGAAATCTGCGAGGGCAACACTAAATATCAATCAGCTAACGACTCGTGTTCAAGTCTCAAAGTGCAGTAGTTGAGCCCAGTACCAGAAGTTATTTATGCTAAGAATCTGTAGTAAGAATGGTGGTTTCCCATTCTTACTACAGATTCTTCAGATAACAAAATAAATTTATACTATGGCGAGCGTGCATGCAACGACTAATGAACGTTGATGAAGCGAAGGTGATCTGTCAGGATCGTGACAACTGGCAGTCCCTGGTCTTTGCCTATTCCTCTGCGATATAGGTGTGAGTTTATTATTAATTAATTAATTAATTATACTTTATTGCGCACCAAACGTTTATCAGGACATTACATAACAAATAACATGTACAAAGTTATGTTATTTCAAGTTATCTATGGGTAAGAACTTTCAAGATATCTGTGAAGCTTAAAACTATATTTGAACCTTACATTTACGTTCAGGTGGAGGAATATTTTTCCAGCATTTCGAGGCAGCGCACCTAAATCTGCCTCTGAAAGCTGCCGTCCATGTAAAGACAACGTTCTGTGCCTTTCGCTTTAAGCCTCGAGATAGGGGCGTGGCGTCCAACGATGTACGCTTATGACTTAATAACATAATTGTACTTCTATGCATAATGCGGCGTTGGAGGCGAAAAAACCGTTTAAATTGGCCGGGTGATGCCGGTTCTGAGCTGTTTACATGTTCTTTATGGAGACGTTTTTTTTTCAACTATTTTAACACGCTTTTATTACGAGTAGCTCCTCATGTATGTAACTGGTAATCTGCTAACACCTAGGAACAAAAAGATAGGTTCGTTATCAACCCTTGTAAGTCCCCACTGCTCTGACACAGGTCTCTTCCTGCATCGCAGGAAGGTTAGGCCATACTCCACCATGGGGTCCAAGTCCAGGTTGGTGGAGGATTGTAAGACAGTGGCGGGCCTCACTGTCAGAAGTTATCAGGCCACCGATAAGGCCTCTACGACTCTACGAGCAAGCGGTAGCGCATCTGCCTACCATGCAAAGGGTTCCAGGTTTGAACCCCGTTATTAACCCCGTTAATTACCCCGTATTAGAACCCCAAGACCTGGGGACAAAAAAACCCCAGGTCTTGGATGTTTACATTTTTGTGATGTCGTTGTTTCTGGTTCCCACGACACAGGGTATCCTAGTGTGGGCCCAGAAGCAATGTATGTAAATGTTACGTTATTGTTATATGTTATGTTAAAACAAGTTCAGTATCTACACAGTCAGCAAACTTGTGATTCCCTCACGATGTTTTCCTTCCCCTTATTGCCACTGCCATTACACAATGCGTAGAAATGTAACCACCGAAAAATAAGCTTATTATTATTATTAAAATAAGAATTTACTTGTGGCCCTATCTAAGCTTTCGTAAACCAATCCTTTTATCAATCAGTTTCAGATGTCATTCGAAAGTCGATCCATGTCAATCCTTAACCTTGCAAGCAAAATAGTATAGACTTTAATATAAGCTTCGTTTTCATTAAGTACAAAAGCTTATTTATTATTGCAGGCTGGTGGAGTGCGCGAATAGATTTCATCTCATTTTATTACTCTATTTACCAATCCATCAAAATTACATGAAAGGATTTATTACGAGTTTTATTCCACAAATAGCGGTACGTAAGGGCTCTTCTATACATATTGTAACATCTACATTCATGCAGTATTTAAATGAATTACAGTACTACACATCATAAAAGTCCCTTCGGGAATCTTCGTTCGCGCAGACTAGGAGGAAGTGTAACGAAAGTACCCGAAGCTATAAGTACATTCAACATGATCTTTAACCGATACGGATAAGGTGCAGAATTGATTGCCGCAGTAGCGCTACCTATTTCGCTCACGCTAATATTGCCAAACTAATAGTCACCTGCATCGATGACGTTGAATCAACCAATAGCAACATTGGCGCGCGGTCTGCCTTAAAATGAAACTATCTGATTGGTCGATCAACTTGCTGCACATCCAAAATTTGGTCATCTACGCAGGTACATCCGCGAGACTTATTTCTTGTGTAGCACTGTAACAGGTTCACCTTAAGACTCCTAGGCCCACTTGCGTCAGCCCGGGTTAACTCATTTAACTCGAGTTAACAGATTTAACCGGTTAACTCGAGTTAAATGAGCTAGCCCGGGCTGACGCATGTGGGCCCTAGGCAAATAGTTTTATATACCTACACCTGATTAAAGTGTTACGCAGAAACATTCTAACCTACAACAAGTAGCACGGGTTAGTGCATTAAAAATAATATAACAAGTAACTTTCAAGAAAAACGCTTTTTTATTTATATATAACATTGTTTCGTTGATCTTCTATGTTCGAGATCAGATGTGGTTAATCGCAAGTTCAATTTTGTGAGTTGGAATACTTCTGCGTTACTCGGTTCAATTCTAATGACTGCTAATTAGCTTTCGAATTACATTGGAGTTATCTGTCCAACTTCATTCGCTAAATAAACGTTTATCTAGTTTACGGCCGGTTCCAAGTCTAGACTAGCGTATGCAAATATTGACGGGTTATAAAGACCCGGTCAGAGCAAACGTGGTGTGTGCTCAACTTAAACTTGACTTAGTTGGATAAACCAACGGCGAGTGGGACTGGCTCGTCTGCTGGATTAATTAATCTCAGTTTAGGGCATAACCACACCCGGGGTAACAATTTTCAGATAATTCTAGAACTTTTTCTGTGCGGGATACGAGCTATGAGCAGAACTGTAGTAGTAGTAGTTACTCACTGACAGGTTGCCTCGCACCTCCGTTCCTTGTCCACGGTCTGTGTTCGCGTACACGTTCTAATGGCACGCACTTTACGGTCCATATTAGAGTGAACGGGATGTTTTCTCGCAGGTCACCACTTCACGTACTGAACTTCTCTCGTTTGTATTTTATTCGCTTACCCGTAAGTGTATCAACATAATATTTGTATATCACCATTGAATTATATCACTGACTTATTTGTTTCACTGTATATCCGATTATATTATGTATTTATTACCTTCACTCTTCACAAGCACTGCACAGTATAATATTTAAGTATTGTATTCTATTGTATATTTCACACCACGGGCAGCTTATTAATTAATTTTTTTTTTCTCACGTACATGGCTAACTGCAGCTTGGACCCGACTGAAAATCAGCGTTGCAACTGACAAGTCTGTTGCTACATTATGCTGAGTCGGGCCCATTTTGGGGGCTCAATACTTAAAACCTATGTATTAAATTATGTTGTTTTCGTGATTTATTTGATTTATTTTTTAGCTGTGTCTTTTTTTTGCGTTCTGTGTAATCTTCTTTTTTTTTAATTGGTTTGTGTGTTTTTTTTTTGTTTTGTTTTGAGTATTGTGCCGTCAAATAAATAAATTTTCTTCTTCTTCTTCTTCTTAACTGTGTTCTGTTCAACGTGTTCTCTTTTACATTAATAAATACATGCATATATGTATGTATGTATGTATTATTTTACATGGCATGTAGATAGGAACGGAATAGGCTATTTGTTTACTCCTTTTAAGGTGCTTCCCACTGAATTGTATATTAGAAGAAGTAGTTTTAAAATGAAATGTGAAAATACTGAAGTAGCAACTAATAAATAATAATAATAATAGTATTTGACAGGTTTTTGAAAACCAACTCAGATTTTCGTTGGTGTTTAATAAAGGCTCAAAAAGTGATAATTTTTAAATCTTTTGCGTATTTTTATACATTTACACCCTATACTTTTATACATATTATATGAAAGATATAGTATTACACACTATAGAACAATCTCCGGGGCCGTTTCAAGACTAACGAGCCAGTAACTACGAAGCGATAAAACAATATTAACACCTTCTAAATGCACTCCTACGGTTATTTATGAACTTAAAAATAATATTCCACTATAAATCATTGGAAGTTGGAAGCCATTTTCTCCGCGCGCATTAAAATATGGGGGCCCTACGCGGAAAGGCGGTTAGACCCAAAAATATAGCCGATGTTAAAATAAGTGTAACATTCACGAAATTGTACAACTGTTATTGATCATTAAAAAGTGAAAATTACTTTGCTAAATTCCGCCAAAAATCCCACAAGCACCATGCGGTTAGTTAAACACCGCCCTCCCTCACACTTTTTCAAGCAGAAGCAAGACACGAACATACCACCACCGACACCAACACTTGTGTGAGAAAACACGCGACGCATTTCGCCTCTAACACGAGGCATCCTCAGGTTAGAGGCGAAATGCGTCGCCTCTAACCTGAGGATGCCTCGTCACAAGTGCAAACAAGTATGTTATTGATCACATTTTTTCCGACTTCTCCATTGTTTTTTATGTACACTCAGGAAAACAACAATGTAAAAAAGATTTACCTAACATTACTTTTCCCCGGTGCATGACAAAAAACATGGTTGATATGAACCCTTGTATGTCCCCACTGCTAGGCACGGATCTCTTCCTGCACCGCAGGAAGGTTAGGCCATACTCCACCACGGGGGCCAAGTCCGGGTTACTGGAGGATTGTAAGACAGTGGCGGGCATTACTGTCAAAAATTATCAAGCCGCCAATAAAGCCTCTGATATAGCTTAACGACTGCCATAGCACGACTAAAGCATTATGTTTAGGAAATATGGAATATTAAATTACATACAAATACGTCAAGTTATAAACCAGCGGCACAAGAGTTTGATTCGCGCTTCTGTTTCAACCGAATTCAAGAAGGTGGGGGGGGGGGGGGGTGCTGACTTCGTCTAGATCAAGATTTGGTGATCAAATTTATTTAAGCAACGAAATCTTGTTCATCAACAAATCGCCGAAGTCATCAAACTATCAGTGCGTGTTGTTTTAGAGAGTTTTTTTTTTTTGTTAAAAATGTAGTCACTGTTTTAAATGTATCGGTACGCGAATTCCGAGTGGACCCCCAGGTAGCAGAACAGCGAACAGTGCGCAGTCGATTTAAACATTTCAAATATACCCGGGTAGGTACCTCTTGCCGTATACCCGGGCAACTTCCGGATATCAATCATATCGAAGCT
This sequence comes from Yponomeuta sedellus, assembly GCA_934045075.1. Classification (NCBI taxonomy): domain Eukaryota; kingdom Metazoa; phylum Arthropoda; class Insecta; order Lepidoptera; family Yponomeutidae; genus Yponomeuta; species Yponomeuta sedellus. The sequence goes on along the minus strand of OW203746.1, from coordinate 9,061,197 downwards.
GGAGATTCCTGCTTCAAAGCGGTATTAGCAAGAATAAAGGGGTTCGGGTGCGTATTTGCGAAATAGTTGTGTCCGACAGAAATAAAGTATTTCGTAAGTGCTTTTTAAACAGCCTCTAACTGACTTAACCCTTTATTGTTTTTCTCTTTATCGTCAGCACACAACATAAATTCGTATGGATTTTTTATTAAGTACCACTCTAAGTAGCAGATAAGTAGTAGCAATAATTATATTTAATTGCATGATTATTAATTCAATTTAATATTTTAATTTTAATTTGATGTAATGCATATTTTAATACAGCACTTTAAATTTTGCATGCCCTGCAGGGTTCACAAAGATCATATCAAATGATAGTAATGTTAAAATGTAACAACCCTAAAGCTTGTGGAATGCAATAAAGTATTGAGTCACCATAATTTAACTGGTAAAAACTGAGATCTTCAGTTGTGATTTTTAAGGCAGGCATTACAAGTACCCTTAAAACCAATTACGACCTTTATTTAAAATACCTGCATACTCTATAGTTAGTCGCATCGATGCTAAATTTAATTAGTAGCAATAGATCAGAATGTACATGCACTTATAGGTCAAATTCTGAACTTTTCATGACATTATAAAATAAGGTCGACTTTTAACTGAAAATAGCACTCAATACGGCCACATATTATAGTTATATTAGCTCTGCTTTTCGGAAGCAAAAGTGACCTTTGATATATCTAGTCAAATATATTTTAATGCATTAACGCCTAGTATCACAGGAGCCAATTTAGCTGCCACTCGTTAATTTATCCATACACCACGAATATTAATATCATATCACTACAAGAACTTTCCACTGTTGCTAAGCGCAAAATAGTTCCACGACTTTGCTCCCGCTTTGCCAGCGAAATCCCCCTAACCCCAATCAAAACGCCACGTAATTAACCCATATCGTAAATTCCATCGTGGAATTGGATGGGATTTCACGCACGGTGCGGCCGCGAACATTAGTGGATATTCCGACCGGATGAGTAGGCTCGCAAGATTTATGCGGGCTACATCCGAACGGGCATACAGTGGAGCGTAGAATGTCCACTGCGTTTCAGCTTACACCGCAATCGTACGTGAGTAATACGCGGCACACTGAAAATGTAAGTTTCGGTCCAGAAACGGGAGTGTACATAATAGGCTTCATGCATCCTTCCATTTATATTTTATACTAGCTGGTGCCCGCGACTTTGTCTACGCAGGATATAGTATTTTCAGCAGCTTATAACTAACATTATGACATAAAAAAATATCAAATAAATTTATTTATTATTGCTTCGCATTTGAAAAATATCACACAATATCTTTATGAATTGCAGCCTATGCGTTAATATGATGTTTAAGCTATATTATTGTTAAGTTTCATTAAAATCCATTGAGTAGTTTTTACGTGAAAGAGTAACAAACATCCATCCATCCATAGCAAGCATAAACTTTCGCGTTTATAATATTAGTAGGATTTCTTTATATTATTAATGGGAGGATTAGCAGCATTTTGCTAAGGGTGTAAGCTCTCAGCGCTGATTTTCAGTCAGTTCCTAAACGTATCTCAGTAACCAAAGTATCTCAGTGCACGGCTCAGTGGTATCATCACCAGCCATTTGACGCCCACAGCAGGTCATAGGCCTGCCTCATGGTGCTTCAAGGTCTTGTACTGCCCGTATCCAGCGACTCCCAGCCACCGTAGGTCTTCAGAGTGCTTAGTGCGAGTTTGACAGATCCAATCGAATAACTTTACTACCGCGTTAATCGAGCATCGAGTAGTGAGTATGAGTAAGTTAACCGTTCGAACTGGCAAAACGCTGTCACAGTACAACTCGCGCTCGCGTTTATTCGTGTTTTGGCTGGTAAACGTGTTCACTTCTCAACGTAAACCATTACAACTCGCACTCAGCAATTTTAATTTCCATACTTGTGGCGCTTCCTCGATGCCATAGAAATATGAGTTTACGTCAACGCGATCGAGTAGTTAAAAAACTCGCACTAAGCACTCTGTGTGGAGGGCCTGCCCACACTCGGTATGTACCAATATAAATAAAATAGCAATAATACGTCTTCTTCTTCTTCTTCATGCTATATTAGTCCATTACCCATAGCCACTCCGACAGACATAGCCCTCCCATAATGAGCGCCATAGCGCCCTGTCTTCAGCTTGCCGCATCCAGCATCTGCCTGCAGTTTTTCGCAGATCGTCATCCCACCTAGTCGTATGTAGTGTATGTATGTGCCACTTAGTAGTAATAATACGTATTCGTCATCAACCCTTGTATGTTCCCACTGCTGGGGTACGGGTCTCTTCCTGCATCGCATGAAGGTTAGGCCATACTCCACCACGGGGGCCAAGTCCGGGTTGGTGGAGGATTGTAAGACAGTGGCGGGCCTTACTGTCAGAAGTTATCAAGCCGCCCATAAGGCCTCTGACATGGCTTAACGAATGCCATTATATGACAGCCGGCACCAACGGCTTAACGCACCTTGCGAAGCAGGGAAGCGCTCGGAAAAATGCCACTATCGGTAGTCACGGGACGCTCACCCATCCCGTACCTGACCGCGCCTGTTGTTGCTTAACCAAGTGATTGATTCTAATCACTCGGTTCACCTAGGCCACGAGCGCTTCCGGTTCGCCTAGGCCACGAGCGCTTCGTAATAATACGTATGTTTATAATAATTTATATAATAATTGACCTGGACCTTCTACTCTCTCCTGTTCCAAGGTCCCGACCCGGACATTAATTAGCATACGACGCTCTTTGTTGCAGGAAGGTGACACGGCTCAGTGTACATCACGGTACAGGTATGATTGATGGGGTTAGCGGATGCGACGGGACGGGGTTCGAGTCCGGAGGCCCGGTTTAATGGTCCGGGGAAAATAAAGTGGGGTCGAAATCGAATGATAGGAAATTATTTATTTTATAGGTAAGTTATAATTTCTGGTGGGTGTGGGTTATGGAATGTTCTCTAATGTACTCTTCTCTACATGGTCGTGGAGTTTAATAAAGAAACCTATTTGATATCGCAGATAAATGTCTAATTCGATTTTTGGAATAAAGTTGTTTGATGGGCTATTTATTTTAGTTAATTTCATAATAATAATGCCCTATGTAATACTAGTACTTTGATCCCAATGACAATATTTTTTCTGGCGTTAGTTTTTTATTTTTAGTTTCAAACAGCTTTCTAGTTGCAAGCTAGTTCGAAATTTAAATAAAAACTTTCATAAGCCTTGACGGTCATGTTTCGGAATTAATAAATCGTTCTATTTTTAATGTGCACGAGAGATATGAGTTTACTTTTTAATTTATTTGGCCGCCAAAACACGACAGAATCTGTCGTTTCTGTGCGAACAATTTCTTTGGTGTTACCAGGAAAATATTTACGGTAGAAGTCGTTCTTAGCTTAAACAGTTTTAAAATTAATAGTATGTCAAAAAATACATTTGCAGAAATCTGTTGTGACATTTTATATGCATCAACACAGATATAGATTTTGATATATTTTTTTCCGGCCGATGCTCGCATGTATGTGGCCAGTACAGAAATATCGATTTATCTCGAAGAAGGTTGTCAAAGTAATGCTCAAATATCCCAGCATCTTTAAGAAAAACCTTTTTTTTGTGTAAGTTTCTAATCAGTAGTGGCGTTTTGGCGTGACATATTTTGACTTTTGGCGGTCGCTGGTCGCATGTAGGTATTTGGCCAGTACAGCAATATCGATTTATTTCGAAGAAGTTTGTCAAAATAATGCTCAAATTTTCAAGCACGTTGAGAAAAAACCTTTTTATTGTGCAAGTTTCTATTCAGTACTGACGTTTGACCTTTCACGAGGACATTGAACACGCTGCATACTGTTTCGTGGTACTGAGGCACAGACAATAGAACAGAGGGCAGTTGCAAACTCAAGGTCGTATTTAAAGCGGCCATTTATCCCTCTACTGTAGCAATGTGGTCGCCATTAATAAAAGGATTATGCCAAGATGGCGATTCCCGCCAATTTACGTAGCTTGAAAATGGAATGCGGGTCAAAGGGTCGGGTTTAAGTTATTATTATTACGTTTGGCGACTTTTTAATTGGGCTTACAGCGCTGTTTGTGATTATGAAGAGTAATTTGACTGTACTTTCTTCTTCCGTGTATTAGTCCAGTCTATACAAGGGCTACAAAAATAATATTTTAAAAACCTATTTAGAGGCTAAAAATTCCACCCATGCCGGGATTCGAACCCGCAACCTCTGGCTATCCGTCCCAGCGCTCTGTCCAACTGAGCTAATTGGCGACTCACCGGCATCAGTGAAATTTCGAACCTCTTTACACTATTCTCGGTATTACGTACAGACAGCGACATCTGGCTGAAGTAAATTGCATCACTTACAGCCCCGAGTACCTACTTTGCAGTTAGGTTTTTACATCGGAATGATATCCATTAGCTGAGTTGGACAGAGCGCTGGCACGGATAGCCAGAGGTCGAGGGTTCGAATCCCGGCATGGGTGGAATTTTTAGCCTCTAAATAGGTTTTTAAAATTGTCGTTAGCACGGGTTAGTGCATTAAAAATAAAAATAGTATAAAAATAATATTTACAAGCGATACAAATGTTAAAACAAAATCCAATTCAAAATATTCCCCCAGGTTTTGTCATAATCAAAATTATTTCAATAAAATAGCATGATGTCAGAGCATTATTAAAATAAAATAAAATAGTAGTAGTAGCTGTAATAATTCGACTGTTGCGAAGATTAAAAATACATTACATTGAAGAGAACTGACATAACAATGTGGAATGTAGTAAAAAAAAAGTATATATAAAAAAACCGTCGTCACGTGGAATCGACGTTACAGACGACGTACATCGTGGAAGTGATTTCTCAAGCTATTTGTCGGTACAGGAGAGGATGACCCAAGACAGGAAAGAGTAGAAAATCTTGGGGCAAGTGTTTGCCCAGCCGCAGGACACAAATATTGATAAAATACAAATAAAAAAATAAATAGAATAAATACAAGAAATTTTATTCAAAATTTCAATTTAGACATAAGCGGTAACGTTGTTACCGCTGTCAAGTTGTCAGAACAGTTGTTGAGTTAATGGAACCGCCCACTTTTGGGAAAATAAGATTATGGTATTTTCTAAGGTTAACACGAGCAGTAGACATAATTAAAACTGTTTTTATACGGATTTATGCTCGTTTATTACATTTTTACAATTTTCCAACGTTTCGGCACTTTTTCAGGTGCCGTGGTCCCGGATGACTGAGGTGACAGGTGTCTTTTAGAAATCATTAACGGTTATTTTACTACCCTCGGCAAAAATTACAAAAGTTAATTATGAAGTTACGTTCCAAAATAGACAAACCAATTATTTTTTATATAAAGTCAACAATATTGATTATTAGTAATTGAAGTTAAAATTAAATTTAGAAACTAATTACTTTATATGAACTTAAAGATACCGATTATTAATTGAAATTAAATTTTTTTTTATTATTTATTCTACAGTCACACTTCTAGCAAGGGGGTCTCATGCACTTAATGATTTCTAAAAGACACCTGTCACCTCAGTCATCCGGGACCACGGCACCTGAAAAAGTGCCGAAACGTTGGAAAATTGTAAAAATTTAATAAACGAGCATAAATCCGTATAAAAACAGTTTTAATTAGATAAGAATATGATGTAGTAACTGATTCCGGTGAGAGGGTGTTTAGCTTAGCTTAATTCCGGTACATAGTGCTTACGAATCTTTTGGATTAAAAATTGTGATACAACCTTTATAATTAAAAATATATATATTTTCAACTATATTTTTTTTAATGCACTAACCCGTGCTAAGGACAATTCAAAAACCTATTTAGAGGCAAAAAATTCCACCCATGCCGGGATTTGAACCCGCGACCTCTGGCTATCCGTGCCAGCGCTCTTTCCAACTGAGCTAATGGGCGACTCACCGGCATCAGTGAAATTTGAATTCAATTACTCACATATTAATCAAATTATGATTGCAAAAAGTACCTATGAGATTAAAGTTTGTACAATGTTGACATTATATAACACATTGCCCTCACTCACGGTAATTCAAAACGCGAGAGTAATTTCCTGGCTGTGACATCTGAATAAGGCGGAGTATGACATTTCGACCGTGGTCTGGCAATAACTCCTATCTCAGTTTTTTTGTTCCATAGTGTAAAAATGACAAATTAGAGATAAGATATATTGCCAGATTACAGTCGATTTGCTGATTCAAATACGAGCTTTTCTCGAGCGTAAAAACAGAAAATGAAAAAAAATACATTATTTTTCATTTGCTTTTTGTGACCCCACAGATATCCCTTTGTTACTCAGTGAGCGTGAGAGAGGTATCTTGTATTAATAAAAAAACGGCCGAATGCGAGTGAAACTCATGCCGGGTTCCGTTCAACCTTAATAAAATAAAATTTTAAACTCTAATATATCTTAAGGAACCTTATTGTAGAATCTAATTACATGTGCTTAGAGTACAGAGTACCCAATTCTTCCCGCGGGTGTCGTAAAAGGCGACTAAGGGACACAAACCGGGGGGTGGGCAGCAGCGCCCCCTGCAGTACAATTCCACCGAACTGCGATCCCCGACCCGCATGCCCAGAGTGGGGATTATGGGCATTACGCCCAAATAATGGCACAACCTTGCGCTATGGCGCTCAATTGGGGAGGGCTTTGTCCAGCAGTGGACTAGTATAGCTTGAAGAAGAAAAAGAGTACAGAGTGGCCTATCATTTGATGTCAATAGCGGGATCCGATTGCTGAATATTGAGCGTTAAAGCGTAATTTTTCTTAGAATAGAGTGTTCCTTACTCTTTTCCGTTTAAAGTTATCACATGTAAGCTTATAATAAAACTTTACAAGCTAATAAGGCTTGAGTTATATTCCACCAACTTATAAAGGAAAAACTTAATTTAATTCGTTATCTGTAGTTTTTAGTAGCAGATAAAAATAAAATCAAATAATCAAACGGAGTAGTAACGTTAAACGTAACGTTAGTAAAATAAGTAAAATAGTAAGGAACCCTAAAAAGCCCATACCATTCGAATTGAAATTGTATAGATCTTTAATGTGGTCCACAATGGATGATTACGCTGCGTTTTCTATGCTGACGATGATAGTTGGTTTGATACTTGTTTAAGGTCAAGCACTTAAATCGGGTTTGATTGGCAATTTAAGTTTTTTTTTTATGGGAATTCGTACAGCTATGTTCAAACCTTAGATATAATTGAAATTGAAATGATGTCTGTTGAACGCGGTCTCGTATCTCGCGGTCTAGTATTAAGCTCGCCTTTGTACAAATTTGTTTTAGTGCAATAAAGAATTTTCATTCTTTCATTCGTAATATTATTTCATTAATAAAAAAAAGAAACAAAATCAAATAAACGAGAAACTTTCAATTGCACATACTTTAAATAATTATTATAAATTAAATTACGTTAAAATCACGCAAATTTCAATAACAGTTAATTAATTATGGAAGAATTGGTTAATTTTTTTCATATTTAAATCCGATAAGCAAAGACTTAAAATTCTAATTTTCTTATTTTTCATACAAATTGGCCGCATAAGTAAGAAAACTAAATATTAAATTTTTTATTAGATTTTTTTTATTAAAAAACGATTTAACGATTTAAGTGTTATTTTAATAGCTGTGCCAGTAAAAACTTCCAATAAAATACAAATTGCTAGTCAACAATTTGTATTTTTTTTAATAATTAATTACATTTTTTTTGAAAGATTTTTCAAAAAAAATGTAATATCTAGATAAGAGGTACAAATAAAACCGCTATGTCGACACAAGCTCAAAAAGAATTAACTTTGCTCATAAAAACAAAAATAACATTTCATCAAAACAACCTTCCCCTTAACCAAGCTGCACAGGCCGAATGATTCGCTGCAATTATCAAGAGATTATGTAATTATTATAGACGAACTATTTTATATAATTACATAGCGTTTCCCAATACATAAGGCTTATGGCTCGTATTAAAAAGCATTTAAATTTCAACACGATGTCCGTCCGCTCAATAGACAAATAATAACACTTGTTGCACAAGGCATAGGGACGATTTGCTATGGAAAATTTATGTGTGGTCATTGCTGAACATTTTGAAGTCTTGAAGACTCTGAACGTCTTGCAGTTCCCCAAGGGTCATGGGGAACTGCAAGACAGATGCTGGATGCGGCAAGCTGAAGACAGGGCGCTATGGCGCTCATTAGGAGAGGGCTATGTCCAGCAGTGGACTACATAATATAGCCTGAAGAAGAAGAAGAAGGATCATGGGATTCTTCCACGAGGAAAGCACAGGCCACACTCAACCACGGGGGCCAAGTCGGCTTGCAAGACTAGTAGCTAGTCTGTCAGAAGTTTTCAAGCCGCCCTAAGGCCTCTGACTTGGCTTAACGACTGCCATCTATCGACGGCAGCCGGCACCAACTGCTTAACGTCCCTTGCAACGCACGGAACCGCTCGGAAAAATGCCACTAGCGTTAGTCATAGACGGCTTACGCATCCATGTGTTGCTTAACCTTCGTGATCGTTTAAGATCACTCAGGCAGCCGAGGCTACGAGCGATTCCTGAATGCCAATATAAATTCTCTTGATGCAAGTGTGTTTTCATTAAAATTGGGTTTAAATCTTAATTTCACCCAAATATTTTAATGCGTTTTGTGTTTTCTTTTTTTGTGTTTAGTGTTAATTTCATCCAAATGCTTAATGTGTGTCTTGTGTATGAATAAAGCATTATCTTACCTTAAAATGTCCACTGCTTTCAAAAAAAGTCCACTCTTCTAACCATCTTTCTACAAATCATCTTACCCCTAATACATCAGCTGTTACCCCTACCTATATGATAAGATTCCATGATTGTCATTAACTTTAAGTGCCAAAGGATTAGTTAATTTTCTTACTAAAGCAGGGAAAACATTACTAGCCCAGACACACGAAGACACTCGTAGATACGTCAAACCGCAAGATTTTCTCGACTAAGAACCAATTTCTGAATTGAGAATTTCATTACGTTAAGGACGAGTTTGCAGCAGAGGCGTAAAGATTGACCTGCTGTCGGTTGTACATCGAAAGGCCTAAGTGACATCAGCCATAACCCTTCAACAGGCAGGGCGCAGGTGTGGCGTGTGTACACTTATGTCGCTTACCAGGAGTTGTTGCCGTGTGTTCATAAAAGATGTACCAAAGGGGTATGGAATAGGTTAGGACCCAGCTATTTCATGTTAACAGGGCCGATTGTATCTAGTGTAGTGTAACTTTAAGTTACAGACTGTTTTTTTTGTAGCCTATAAACGTCCCACTTTAGGGCATAAGCCTTCTCTCAAAGAGAGAGAGAGAGACTACGGGCTTAATTACTCGTGCCCACAGCGGTTAGCAATTTCAGGCGCTGAAGTATTTGATCTCATCGGACCATCAGATTTCCCATGTTTTCCAGCTTTTCCCGAACGTCAAAAACTCTTTTTTTATGAACCTATTTAGAGGCTAAAAATTTCACCCATGCCGGGATTCGAACCCGCAACCTCTGGCTATCCGTACCAGCGCTCTACCAATTGAGCCAATGGGCGACTCACGGCATCAGTGAAATTTCGAACCTCTTTACAATATTCTCTGTATTACGTACAGGCAGCGACATCTGACTTAAGCAAATTGCATTACTTACAGCCCCGACTACCTACTTTGCAGTTAGGTTTTAACATCGGAACGATATCACTGTACCCACATGATTACACTATTTTTATTTTTAATGCACTAACCCGTGCTAAGGAACAAATTTAAAAACCTATTTAGAGGCTAAAAATTTCACCCATGCCGGGATTCGAACCCGCAACCTCTGGCTATCCGTACCAGCGCTCTACCAATTGAGCCAATGGGCGACTCACGGCATCAGTGAAATTTCGAACCTCTTTACAATATTCTCTGTATTACGTACAGGCAGCGACATCTGACTTAAGCAAATTGCATTACTTACAGCCCCGACTACCTACTTTGCAGTTAGGTTTTAACATCGGAATGATATCACTGTACCCACATGATTACACTATTTTTATTTTTAATGCACTAACCCGTGCTAAGGAACAAATTTAAAAACCTATTTAGAGGCTAAAAATTTCACCCATGCCGGGATTCGAACCCGCAACCTCTGGCTATCCGTACCAGCGCTCTACCAATTGAGCCAATGGGCGACTCACGGCATCAGTGAAATTTCGAACCTCTTTACAATATTCTCTGTATTACGTACAGGCAGCGACATCTGACTGAAGCAAATTGCATTACTTACAGCCCCGACTACCTACTTTGCAGTTAGGTTTTAACATCGGAACGATATCACTGTACCCACATGATTACACTACAATTTTTTTACAATTACCATTTGCTCCAATAAAAGTAAAACCATATGAATTGAAGGGCTGGCAAGGGTAATATTCATACACTGTAAACTGTGATGTCACAGTTAGCACCACGTGCCAAGAATTATCTTTCAATGGGTAATGATGTAAAAATTTGTAAAGGAAACTCATCATAACATGTCTTTTCTATTGAGATCAAGATGTTTTTTCCGAATGATCAATGAAAACAACCCACTGTACTAACGCCCACTTGCTTCCTCTAAGATTCACAATAATAAGTGAGGATCTAATTTATGTTCCTTAGTGACCTTGACAACCGAGACAAAATCATGTCGTCAAACAGGCACTACAGATTCCAAATATCAAAAGAGTTAGAGGACGTCCACAAACCACCTGGTGGGCCACAGTAGCAAAGGACTTGGAGCGAGCCCAGTTGAGCGAGCGGATAAGCCAGGACAGAAAATCGTGGAGCAAAAGAAAGAACTGCCGGCAGATGCTGGATGCGGCAAGCTGAAGACAGGTCGCTATGGCGCTCATTGGGGGAGGGCTATGTCCAGCAGTGGACTACATAATACAGCCAGAAGAAGAAGAACAGAACGAGGAGAGCCGACCCCAAATAATGGGATGAGGCAAAGACAAAGAATAAGAGTGACCGAGACAACGGAATCGGTGGGATTTGGTTTCTCGAAAGATGTTGGTTTCGGAAACCAGAGCCCTGATTATGTATCTTTCAACGTACAGATCTGTGTTTATAATTATCTGTTGTCCTACATTTATGCGTTTCAATATCAATGTCATGTCTCAGTTATCCACTGAAATGCGGTTTCCACTATGGGTTATACATATTACGCCTCATATCTACGCGGCAGAGCGGTAAACATTACGTTTTCGCACACAGATGTATACGTGAAGTTACATAATCTAGGCGCAAGTTCTTCAATCCTCGATTTTCGGATCAGGTGATGAAGAGAGCCAAAGATCCTACGACTGATTCTCATCTATGCAAACTGAAAGCCTAACGCAAAATGTTCCAAGGCTTAGACCCTTGTCGCATAAAAATAAGATAATTCGACAGAGTCATTAGACATTTAAAAATAAATATAAATATTCATGGACATATTACACAGATCTCGTTAGCCCTATACTAAGTAGAACTAAAAGACTTGTGTTATAGGTGCTAACTCGACGATACATTTAATACAATAAATACATAGATAACATCCAAGACCCGAGACAAACTAGAAAAGCTTCGTTTCCAAGTTAGACCCGGCCGGGGATCGAACCCGAGACCTTCGGTTTTACAGTCAGCGTACCAAACCGCTGCGCCACCGAGGCCGTCGATTTATATTCTCATTCAAATTCAATCTGGCAAGGCGTTCAGAAGACAGATTTTGGCTGTCGCTCGACTTTTTATTTAGAATTCAAAGTACGAGGCCTTTGCTAAAATTTCTGTAAGGACTACACTTAATTCCGGATTTACTTATTTGTTTTTTTTGTTGAAAGAGTCCAACCAGGGAGCCGATTCTCACCCATGCGAATTGAAAGCGTAACGCAAAGTATTCGAAAGCTTAGACACTTGTCGCATAAAAATGTGATAAGATAACTCGACAGAGTCATTAGAAATTTATATTGTCATTCAAATTCAATCTAGCATGGCGTTCAGAATCCAGATTTTGGCTGTCGCTCTTCCAAATCATAAGCCTTAGTGTCGTATACGAATGATTTGCTAATGAATTGTGAATTGATCAGAACAGAGTGGCGGCCTAGAACAGGACGACGGTCAGTGGGCAGACCAGCAGCTCGATGGTCCGACGACTTTGTTGAGTCGGCGGATGGTCCGTGGATGCGGATGGCACGGGACCGTGAGAGGTGGCATTTGGGGGAAAGACCTATACCCAACAGTGGGCAGCGGTGGGCTGATGATGATGATGAATAGAGAATTGACTCCCTGGGGCTGCCAAGCGGCCAAGGACCAGCTGGCCGCCCGAGATGTCGCTGGAAGGATGAAGTGGCCAAATACCTGCATGAGCTTCAAGCAGGCGACTGGCAAGAGATCGCGCTGGACAAAGACAAGTGGCGACTTCTTGTGTCCCACTTCGGGCCGCTGTGCCAGCTGAGTAAGTTAGTAATTTATTTTCCAGTACACACGTCGGGCTAGGGTTGGCTATTACTATAACTAAATTACAGTTATCGGCCGGTTTGAGGTCAATAAGACCGTTATAAGAGAGCACGGCTTGGTACATAGATTCAAGAGCGACAGAAGGCTTGTACGAGAGTTTTTTTTTGGATGTATTTAGTGTACTGGTTGTATTTAGTGAGCTGGTTCACGTACTTGTTTACTTTGTATTTCCGTGGAAATTTTAATACATATTTTTTCTATTTACGATACAGGTTTCCTACTGTAGGAAATTATCAACTTATATTAATTTGTACTGCTGTATCTTTGAAACAATAATAATTTATTATTATTATTATTATTTCTTTGGCGACTTGTGATAACATTGTTAGGTGTCGCTATCAACCCTTTTATGTCCCCACTGCTGGGCCACGGGTCTCTTCCTGCATCGCAGTAAGGTTAGGCCACACTCCACCACGGGGGCCAAGTCCCGGTTGGTGCAGGATTGTAAGACAGTAAGCCTTCATTGGTTGTGCCTTTCGTGACAGTTTGTGGTTCCAATGCGATTACACGGCTGTACAGACGGACATACGTACCGTGAAATTATGTAATTAGATTTTTAAACGAATTTACCTACTTAGTTATTTCCACTGAGATTACTTTGGCGACGCGTTTCATGCTGCTGGGCCCACAAAGGTTCTTGAAAAGAAACAATATCACTATATTGGTTTATTTAGTCAGTCAGTATTATATAAAGTATAAAGAAATATTATTATTATTCAACCAGGCGCTCGTGGTCTAGTCGAACCGAGTGATTGGAATCAATCACTTTAGGCAGCAAGACGGGTGACCGTCCCGTGACTACCGCTATTGGCATTTTTCGAGCGCTTCCGTGCTTCGCAAGGCACGCTAAGCCGTTGGTGCCGAATGTGATATAATGGCAGTCGTTAAGCCACGTCAGAGGCCTCATGGGCGGTTTGATAACTTCTGACAGTAAGGCACGCCACTGCCTCACAATCCTCCACCAACGCGGACTTGGTCCCCGTGGTGGAGTATGGCCTAACCTTCCTGCGATGCAGGAAGAGACCCGTGCCCCAACAGTGGGGACCTAAAAGGGTTGATATCGATTCAACCAGGAGCCGGACGGTTGTGTCGGAAGTGTGTGTGAGTGAGGGAGTCGGTGAGCGTTTTACTAACTAATGAAGTGAATAGCGAACACCACAGTCTCAAAAGTTTGAAATAAGAACACAACGTAATCACATAATTAGTTCCATTAACAGAACACCAACCCACTCAAGTATATTGGGATTGTTTTTATTACAATTACTGTCAGTGACCTCCGAATCAATACCTACAGTAGGTTCGTAAAGGTTTCCAGTTGGCATGCAGCAAATGAACTTAGGAAAACGTTACTATCAGTGACCTCTGAATCAATACATGCAGTAGAATTGTTAAGGCCTCCAGTTGGCACGGAGCACCTGTACTTGGAGAAGTTTTCGCGAGAATTATTTATATAGGTACCACTCTCCTTATTTTTGCTAATTGATGTAGGTTGTTGAAAATACAGTTTGATACGGTTAGGCAGTGTTCGACGTAGATGTAACAAGAGTAAGTATCGAAATCGAAATAGATTTGGCGCGAATAGTACCTACATGTGATTTTCTGAACTTCAGATGTTTTGGTCAAGTAAACATTAATATAAGGTTTTATTCAAGAGAAGAATTCCAAAACTGGTGCCCATTAGCTCAGTTGGAAGAGCGCTGGCACGGAAAGCCAGAGGTCGCGGGCTCGAATCCCGGCATGGGTGGAATTTTTTGCCTCTAAATAGGTTTTTAGAATAGTCTTGAATACTGTTGGCATTAAATGACGTGAAGTAAGCGATATTGTTTTGGATACGTGAATTGAAAGTCAAATTTAGTGAATTTAGAGGAATATTTTTAAACAAACAAACCCAGCCGTTGGTGCCGGCTGTCATGTAGTGGCAGTCCTTAAGCCATGTCAGAGGCCTTATGGGCGGCTTGATAACTTCTGACAGTAAGGTGCGCCACTGTCTTACAATCCTCCACCAACCCGGACTTGGCCCCCGTGGTGGAGTATGGCCTAACCTTCCTGCGATGCAGGAGGAGACCCGTGCCCCAGCAGTGGGGACATACAAGGGTTGATAACGAAACAAACCCACCAGTAATATGATTTTCCACCGTGTTGTTTTCAAGACGCTAGTATAATTTACTATTTCGCTCGATGTTTTTCACTCCGAAGCATTAGTCTAAGTCGGGCATCTGTCCCGGTCTAGACATTTAGCCTTTGATAAATCGTCCGCTATAAAACTTGGCGAAACACGTAACCAAGCAATTTTTTTGAATAAAAATATTTAACGGTAACCCGGTGGCGGATTTGTCAAGGGACATTTCCCGGTTCCTATTTTTCTATCGCAATTGGTTTTAATTTAATCCACTTTTATTGTTAATTTTTGTAAAAACATAACATAACCTCACGCCTGTATCCCAGAGGGGTAGGCTGAGACCAGGGACCGCCACTTGCCAGATCCTGACAGAGTCAGTTTTTCACCATCATCATCAGGCTAATACCACCTGGAAGGCATGAGCAGTGGGGAGTATGGCGATCGCTGAACCGTCTGCGCGCTGGTGTTGCTCGATCCAGAGATAACCTAAAAAGATTGGGGATCCTGCCCGAAGATGCTGACATCCTGTGCCGATGTGGAGCTGCACAAACAACAATGCCTCTTTGTGTCTGCCCTGAAGCTGCACAGTGCAGTTTGCGGGATCTCATGGAGGCATCACCCGGCGCGCTCGCGGTGGCGCGGTTTTGGGAGCGGGATGTCTGAGAGGAGGGCGGCGCTTTCGACACGAAATAAGAAGAAGAATCAGGCTATTTAAATCTACTGGTTAGCAGTTAGATCATGATAAAATGGTAACTTTTTCATAAGTAATTTTTCAGTAGAAAAACAAGAAGTTCTTTTGGTCAATACGAACAACAATGGGTCTGTGATTGTTTGGGAAAAAGTATGGAAACTATACTTTTGTATTTTTTTATGTAGCCCAAAACGTCCCAATTCAGGGCACATGCCTTCTCTCAGATAGAGAGTATGAGGTTAATTACCACGCGTGTCTACCACAGATTGGTAATTTCAAGCGCAGAGGTACCTATAAGGACACTCAGACGTCCTCATTATGTTTTCCTTCACCGTCAGTAGTGCAGTCTGTTAGTCTGTTAGCTCTTAGAATATACCTAAGGCTCTAGAGTAGGCTTCGGTTTTCGCCGAAAGCACACGCGCGTAATATTTCTTCCTGGTCTGTATAAATATCGTTATCAACCCTTGTATGTCCCCACTGCTGGGGCACGGGTCTCTTCCTGCATCGGAGGAAGGTTAGGCCATACTCTACCACGGGGGCCAAGTCCGGGTTGGTGGAGGATTGTAAGACAGCCGCCACTGGTTAGGGCCACTGTCTTACAATCCTCGACCAACCCACAAGTTCGGGTTGGTCGAGGATTGTAAGACAGTGGCCGGCCTTACTGTCAGATGTTATCAAGCCGCCCATAAGGCCTCTGACATGGCTTAACGACTGCCATTATATGACAGCCGGCACCAACGGCTTAACGTGCCTTGCGAAGCACGGAAGCGCTCGGAAAAATACCGTGACTACCGCTGTATAAATATATATATATATATATATATATATATATATAAATATTCGTTGACAAATTACACAGATCTCGTTGGGCCCATACTAATTACAACTAAATGACTTGTGTTATAGGTGCTAACTCGACGATAGATTTAATACAATAAATACATAGACGACATCCAAGACCCGAGACAAACTAGAAAAGTTTGTTTCCTGGTTTGACCCGGCCGGGGATCGAACCCGAGACCTTCGGTTTCGCAGTCAGCGTGCCAGACCTCTGCGCCACCAAGGCCTTATAACATTTTTCTTCACTATTTTGAAAAGTCAAGTAATGTAAAGTTAGTGTCATATTCGTTCCGATATTTCTGTTACACGAATATATCCGATTCTATGCGATAGTAGTCGAGGTATATTCTAAAAGATAACCGACTGTAGGGGAGCGGCGATAGCCCAGTGGGTAGAACAATGGACTCCGGAGCGAGAGACCTAGGTTCGATTCCTGGTGCGGACATGTACCAATGACTCGGTTTTCGAAGTAATATACATTTGTGAAGTTATGGAAGCAATACATTTGTTACTTAGTCGTTAAAAAATATCTCTGAGGTTCGGGAAAAGCTCAGAAGCACCTGCGAGATTGGATTCCTAAAATATTTATAATATCTTTCCTTTTCCTAATACATCCCCTATTTGGTCGATGTATGTCCGCCTTTACTAGCCCTTCCACTCACATTCGCAATATATATATCCCGAAACCGGCGTGCGTGCATGCAACGACGTATGAACGTTGATGAAGCGAAGGTGATCTGTCAGGATCGTGGCAAGTGGCAATCCCTGGTCTCTGCCTACCCCTCTGGGATACAGGTGTGAGCCTAAACAAATTCGTACGGAACCCTCATGCACGAGTCCGACTCGCACTTGACCTGTTTTTTTTATCATTGGTCAACTTTAACACAAATCCATTCAGCCAATCAAGACGACTGCGTAACGGACATACACGCTCATGCAAACAGTAAACCCAACTCGAACTTCAGGCAATTCCACTCACAGACGTCTAAGTAAAATCTAATTAAACTGTACAAATCTGATTAAAATGTACAAAACATAACCATTGGGAAGCGGTACAACTTGGTGTTGTTGTCAACAACTTAGATTGGTTTGATGAAGTAGCGCGAACAATAACTTTGTACTAAGTTAGAAGACGGAGCGCCATCTTTCGTGGCTTAAAGCGCTTTAAAGCTTCTAAAATCCTGTACAGCGGTTTCTCTATAGATATTTTTATAGCACTCGTGGCCTAGTCGAACCGAGTGATTAGAATCAATCACTTGAGTTACGCAACAACAAGCGCGGTCAGGTGCAGGATGGGTTACCTTCCCGTGACTGTCGCTAGAGAGATTGGAGTGGAGGATTGTAAGACAGTGACGGACCTTACTGTCAGAAGTTAACAAGCCGCCCATAAAGCCTCTGACATGGCTTAATGACTGCTATTGCATGACAGCCGGCACCACGGAAGGGCTAAAAAAAAACGCCACTAGCGGCAGTCACGGGACGGTTACCCATCTTGCACCTGACCGTGCCTGTTGTAGCTTAACTCAAGTGATTGTTTCCAATCACTCGGTTCGACTAGGCCACGAGCGCTTCAGTTTGAGTTTAATATCGGGTATTAAACTTAAAAGCACTATGTTTTAAAGCGCTTAGGCAAGACACAGCAACAGTGGCAAACTCAAGCAGTTTGTTTAAGAATTAGTTGTTAGGGTGCTGACTATCCTTCAAACTTGCGTTCGGCTAATACAGCCTTTCGTTGACGACGTTTCATTTCACCTGATGTCCCCAGTGTTGCCTACTTTTTACCCGATTGCGGCGAAAAAAGGAGGGTAAGGTGTTTGACTCGTATGTATATATATGTATGTGGGTATGTAAGTATGTCCGATTCTATGTACCTCATAATCATAGCTCTTCAACCAATGGTCGAATTTTCACTAATAAAAAAACATCAATCAATTTTCGGAACACCAAAAAGCACTGCGCCAAGTCGCGCTCGCAACCACGTCCTACCGCATCGTCACCTGCCTCCCAGAAGTGCACTTTGTTGGCCAACGAAGCGCTGGACATCGACTCCTTGGGGGTTTAGAACTTGCACACTGCCTCCGTCTTCTCCGTAGCCGTTTCGACCAGAGCAATGTAAAGGGGGTGATACTTTAATGTAGAAAATTTCAACTATGAGTTTTATAATAAATAGTGGCTCAGACGTGAAAGAGATCCGTTCTCCCTGAGACGAAGGAGAAGATAAGAACATGGCTGGAGCTACCATACCTAGCCATGAACAGAGATAAATGGAAAGCCCTTGTGTCAGGCCCAGACTCCACGGAGTAAAGGGACCAATGAAGAAGAAGAAAACAAGTCGTCCTTAAAATTGCTATGTTTACCGTAATTATTATTTGAGATTCACCATCAATGGAAAAAAACATTACTTCTTCTATAGATAACGTGTTTTTTTATACTTTAAATCATGTAAATGTGTTTCTTTAAGATCCACCTCGTGCTCACAAACACGTTTCACCACATCGTCACTTGCCTCCCAGAAGTGCACTTTGTTGCCCAACCAAGCCCTGGACAACGACTTCTTAGGACTTCAACGACTGCCTCCGTCTTCTCCGTGGACTTATTGGCCACGGCCATATAAACAAGGTGGTACTTTAATGTAGAAAGTTCCAACTGAGATCTTTAAAGTGCTTTACTCTGCAATTTTACCAGTAGTGACTGGCAGTTTTGAGGACCACTTGCTTTAAAGTGGTCTTTGAAACGGCTACTTTTAACATAAATATTCTTCAAAATAATGTTAAGTTGCAGTTAATATTCACTAGCGCTACAATGAAAAATGCATTACTTCCTTCATAGATCGTTTTTGAGAAAGTATTTTTTTTTACACTATAATTCAAGTGAAGCATAAATCATAGCTTTTTTTATTTAACTTAAAAATGTCTATCGCCCATTACATTTGTTTTTAATTTTGTCTGTCGCCCATTATATGTACCTACATATGTTTTTAATTTCCTTATCTGCTTCTTATTTCTCTGTTTGTTTGTAAGGCAGTGTAAACTTTGTGTATCTGTTAATGTTTTGTTACGTTTTTGGTTTTGTGCCGTTGAATAAACTATTTCTCTCTATCTCTCTCTCTCGAAGAGTGGTCCTTGTCATCTCTCGCAATCACGTTCCTCTGCATAGTCACCTGGCTCCCAGAAGTGCACTTCATTGGCGAACCAAGCGCTGGACACCGACTCCTTAGGGCTTTAGAGATCCGGTACACTGCCTCCGTCTTCTCCGTGGCCTTATACGCCATGGCCATGTACAAAGTGTCCATAGCCCTCGTAAGCAAGGTGGTAGTTTTATTAGGGGTATATTTAAAAGTACTTCAATTGTTTTTTTTTTTCACTTTTTAAATCTTAGAAATCAGGTCAAGAACCTATATTTTTTTAGTTTTTCTTTTTTTAGGTCGTTTCACTACGGTACCAAGCATATAGTTTTCTATTGATAAACTAATAAGTTATGCGGTTAAACTAAATGCATTTTAACGCAGGATCTAACAAGAATCACTTTAAAATAACTCCATTTCTTTTCTGATTTCAATCGAAAGAGCAAGTTTCACGGAGCTGCTTAAAATTGCGAAGATTGGTTCAATTGTATTGGCCAGCAATACATTTTTTAAACTTTATTAATTAAGGACTTTAAATAGACTAAGTTTGGTTGGTGTTTTTGTCCAATTTTTCTCCAAAATGATCTAGATTTTGAAAAGGACACCAAGGTCGACCTGCAACGTTCATTAAGCCGCAGTTTCTGCGCTACTTTGAATAAAACCTTTTCATTTCTTTTGCAAACAGCAGTCGCAGTGTACCCAAACCGCAAGACTTACAACGGTTTTATTGTTCATTTTAAAACCTCAGACAGTTTTCTAGGAGAGACGGTTTCTCCCCGACACCGTAAGCAAGGAGCTGAAACAAAATGTGTTGTCAGACGTTCAGGAGCGCTCTGGCGCATTTACTTGCCTCCACTGTAACAGGAGTGGTTTTTGAAGTACAAACTTCTTTAGATAGACTCCGTGCTCTTTTTGAATGGTGAATGAAACTAACGTTCAGGACTGACGCGTATAGGTATATGTAAGGCATCTTTAAAAATGTCAAATATTTGCCAATCTGCGTGGCCGTGTAGACAAATTATATCGTTTTTTTAATCTAAATTTTAATTTCTTCTATTACGAACTACTCTCGAGTAAGCAAACGGATGTGAAAAAATGTGTGAGGAATTACAATGTTATCTGTTGCCCACCCATATTTTATGGCACATACAATTTATTTATATACGTATAATTATAATATTAGTAAAAGACATACAATCGAAGGAGGTTTATCAGGATCAGCCTTCAAAATACAGACTAAGATTATCTATGAAAATGTAGATAAGAAAGGAAAATAGAGGGTAAAAGCGGCAGAGGGACGTCATAGCTATGATGATGATGATACAAAACAGTGAAATAACTGGCTTGTGACTTTAGGAAAGTAGTGGCTGCAGCGGGAGCGGCAGCGCGAGGGGCTTGATGTAAACTCGCTCCCAGACGATCGGAAGAAGTGCTTAGAAACGCCGCGGGATGCGCTGGCTAAATAAATTGTTTTTGTGGAGAAGTGTTTACTGATAAAAATGCAGTTTAAAATGCGTTTATTTTAGATGCACTAGGGCGTAAAGTTAAAGTGGAATTGTCAACGAAGATTGGTGCGCCTTCGCGTGTAAAACTATTTGAATATAGGACAGTATATTCGTAAACGACTCTATAGATAGAGCCTTTTTCTTTTTTATACGATTTCTTACTCATCACATTAGGCATTAAGTCCTCGTTTGTACATTATGTTTTGTGCAATAAAGAATTGATAATGCGCGGTGCCAAAGCACTACAAATATTATTTTAGAAATCCCACTCATTTCAGCCATTCAAGTGCTACCATAACCGACGCAATAGTTTAACAACAACTATTTCGTGCAATATCTAAACTATCTGGATGAAGAGCGCAATTTTCAACTACATATTTTTATCATTAGGTGGGAGAGTAATGAAATGACAATAATGAAAATAAAATAAATGACATTCTTATAGATATAATTAATTGGATGAATAATAATAATCTTATAGTAAATTTAGAAAAGACATATCTAATGGATTTTTATCAACGTACTTCTAAACTTAACGATATGAACATTCAACATAATGGGACAACTATCGCAAAAGCGGAGTCGACTAAGTATTTGGGACTTATCATAGATAACAGTCTTGGAAGCCACAAGTAAAAGCAATGACCGAAAAACTCAGTACATTTGCATTTTTGCTACATAAACTTTCCAAAATTCTAAGCTCAGAAAATTGCCTCACAGCCTACCATGGATTTGTAGCGTCCACTCTCCGCTACGGTATAATTTTTTGGGGCAACTCTACAAATAGGGATGTAATCTTTAAAGCCCAGAAACGGTGCGTCAGGGCGATGTGTGGACTTAAAGGAATGGATAGCTGCAAACCTTATTTTATAAAACATAAACTGCTGACACTTCCCTCTCTATATATTTTCGAGATGGCTGTCTTTGTTAGAATGAATCCACAGTATTTTGTTAAAGCCTCCACAGTTCGTTCTAGAGACATACGTATGCAACACAGACATAGACTTTGTTTACAAAAATGCAGCACTGCTCTCATGAGAAAGAGTGTTTTCTGTATGGCTCCTTTGATTTTTAACAAAATTCCTAATAGAATTAAAGATCTAGAGCTAAGACAATTTAAAAATAAATTATGTATATTATTAATAGAAAAATGTTATTATAGTATTAACGACTTTCTGTGCGATAAAACAATCTTACACTAAACTTCGTATTTTTAGTTTGCACTTAACAGTTTGAATTTGTTTTATTTGTCTTTGTGCATCTCATGGATTTGTAAATACAAAATGACTGCATGCCTGCATGAATATTCATACGCCCAATGGGTAGAACATAGAATGATCATTAAGAAATATATTTAAGACCTGTATTTAACACTTTTTACCTATGTTCATGAATAAACAATTCTGATTCTGATTCTGATTCAGAGGTAGCAAGCATCCTATGATGCTTTAATAAAGGTAAATATTTAAGTAAGTAAATTATTTATTTCCAAAAAGACCACACAAATTAAAGCAGCCTATAAAAAGACAGTGGTGGGTATACAAAATGTTATTTTTTTTTGTTTTTTATTTAGTAAACTGGCGTACTACTAATGACTCCCATCATTCTAGACGTAAATATAGTTAATACAGTAAATAAACTTTTAGAAGATCACACATCGTGCAACCAAAAAATTTTTTAGCACCGGTTCTCAAACCATCTGGTTTTATTTTCACACTTTAAAAATATTATTTTCTCAATTAATAGATTATGTGGAGAAAACGCTGACAAAAAAACTCCACATTTATTTCTTTCAAAACTGGTTTTAACAAAATTAACAGTTTTAAAAACCTAATTAGAGGCTAAAAATGGTATAAAATTAACAGTATTTTTTTGGCGCTTCTTAGCCCAATAACAAACATACAATTTGCATGTCAAACCTACTAATTATATGACAATTTTTCTGATTGTACCGTGAGTTACTCGTAAATATACAATTAGTTTGATGATATAACATTTTTTTACATTTACGTACAGGCACATACATTGCTTTTGGTCCCACAGTAGGATACCCTGTGTCGTGGGAACCAGAAACAACGACCTCACAAACATGTAAACATCCAAGACCTGGGGTTTTTATTTATTCCCAGCCGTAGTTCGAACCCGGGACTTCTTGCAGGGTAGGCAGATGCGCTACCGCTACGCCACAGAGGTCGTCAATATTACTAAACAAATGCGGGTTACTATCCGCACTGGTTGACATTCCTAGTCTTCGCACTAAGCTCTTTTCGTCATCCTTCATTTTGCGCACAGCCAAATTGTGGAAAGCCGCGCTCGTTCGTTTTTCCGAACGCTTAAAACCAGGGAGCCAATTAACAACATTTCATATTTTACAACGTCTAAAACTAAAAATTCCGTTTCTTAATTTTGCTATCCCGATTAAGATAAAAATATTTAGAAATTTTATTACTGCTTAATTTTAGAGAAAATAAATAGAAACCAAAAATTGTGTGATGACGTCACACATACAGTGGAATGAGGAAGTACCGTTGCCTAGTATTAGAATCGTTATGACAGATGTCATTTTCAATTTCATTCAAAATATGAATGAATATCATCGACTTTCCGAAAATAATAAAATATGGGTCTTTTTATTTTGCATCTAGTTTCCTTTAAGACAATAAAATACGTATGCAAAAAAATTGAAATGCTGTCAATTCTCACTTCATTAGCAAATAATTGGTATACGACTCATAAGGCTTATGACTCGAATTCTTCATAAAAAGTCGAGCGACAGCCAAAATCTGTAATCCGAACGCCATGCTAGATCGAATTCGAATGAGAAAATAAATGTCTAATGACTCTGTCGAGTAATCTTATTTTTATGCGACAAAAGCCTAAGGGCGAGATAAATAGTCGTTGCTTAGCCCAAGTCCGTACTCATGCTTCCCTAAGCATAAGTTCAGGCTAACTTAGCTAAGTATCAATGCATTACTAAAATAGACGTTTGCTTAGCTAAGCATGTTCTTAGGCCAATGCTAAGAATAAGTCCGGGTTTCGCGACTTAGAGAGTGCTAAAGTACTGTCTATGATAGACAAATCGATTCTTAAGCAAGTGCTTTCGCTAAGACTCGTTCTTAGAAGCGACTATTTATCTCGCCCTAAGTCTTCGAATATTTTGCGTCTACGCTTTCAATTCGCATGGGCGAGAATCGGCTCCCTGAACCTCTTTAAGATGCGTGTGTACAGACTTCTTCTGGGCAAACTTGGTCCATCCTAGACCACATCTTAACCCTCGGGCTAGATAGAGGTCAGGAGTAAGCCAATCCTAATAAAAAAAAAATTGCAAAATACAAAATTAATGCCAAACAATAAATAATAAACATTTGAGTCGAGATCATGTAGGCAAAGTTTTCCCGTCAGTTATAAATGTGACGGTCAGTTTTTGCCCACAGTCGTGCCCATTCGCGCCACTGGGCGCGCGAAATTCGTGCAATTTAAAACTTTCGCGTCGGATTAGTGGGGCCGGCTGGAGTGATTAATGTCACCTCGGTTTTGGTATAAAAAAAGGTTAGTCTTAGTACGCCCTTAAGGACATTAGTAAGTTAATGGGTTTACAAAAATATCATAGTTAATATATTTTTTTAAATTTATTGTTATTTGCATACTTATTGTGATCTTATGTTTCTGCACTATCGAATTAGGCAAGCCTTTAATTGTAGCGTAATGCATGTAAAATAAATAAATATTAAAAAGATCATTATCAATCCCTTGTATGTCGGGTCTCTGCCTGCATCGCAGGAAGGTTGGGCCATACTCCACCACGGGAGCCAAGTCCGGGTTGGTGGAGGATTTTATGACAGTGGCCTGTCAGAAGTTATCAATTTATCGCACAAAACACAAAGTACGAGTATTTGATACAAAGGCTAAGTAACATTAAAATCGGTAAGTAAATATATAAAAGCAGATATAGTCCCCTGTTTTTTTTTTTTTGTCACTGCTTCGTGAATAAAACATATTTTTCTAATGTGATACATGTCTGATTACAATGCTGGAGGTCGTAGGTTCGATTTCTTTTAAGGCTGATTATTTTGTACAAAGGGCCTCAGCTGGGAATATTTCCATATTTGTGATGTCCTTGCCTGGTTAACATAGCACAGATGAAATGACATAGACAAGAAATTGTGTTGTGTGTAAGTTATTAATATTTTGCTATTTTATAGCTTACCCGCTATCTTGTTACACCCCACATAGCGTTTTTATCAACAATAAAAAAAACAAAGCTAATATTGACATCGACAATCTTTGTCTCGCTGTCAGTCGATCATTCCACAATAAGACCTGCTGATTATTATTGTGGATATTATACACAATTTAATATCCACGATATAATCAGTCCTCAGCCCTACCCACCGACGCTTGTTTATACAAAATATTATTATATTATTCACATTCGATTACCTCCCAAGTATAAATTTCGTTCGAAATAAATTTTCAAAGTTTCCTACCAAAGCGGCAAGCATTTGTGTTCCAAACATACCTAGGGTGTGAGCTTTTTTCTTAACGACTTTTGAATGCAACCAGAAGATTGCCGAAGCGGCACTAAGCCGGGGGATGTGGAAAAACTTTATCTATTACTTGGAATGGTAGTTTAAACTCTTACGAGTTCTTTCTTTCTTTTGTCCTGCCATCGACGGCGGAGAAAATTGACATGTCTGTCTGCATGTCTAGCACGAACTCGATGCGAACTCTGTGTGACCAGCATGGACCTGATACTATTGAAATCTTGCGAGTCGCGCCATTTCTAGTACTACACAGCTAGAGCGGGAAAGCCACACAGGAATGAAAAAGAAAGATAGGGAGAGGTGAAACGTTGTGAAATATAAAAAAGCTCTCGAAATAATAAAGTAGTTAAGCAATACTCTTCTTTCCTAATCTGGAGTTAATCTGGAGATTACCCATAGTATCGAGTGATTAGAAGAACAGAGATTAGTTCAATTAGCTAATTAAACAAGCTACACATGGTAGCTTCCTTTAATAATTAATAACTTTCTTTAGTAAGTAATGTTTTCTTTATATTTCCCTTTTAATCTAATACTTTTAATTAAGCTGACTGGCAATCTGTCAGTATCGCTGCAAGTGACAGTCCCTGGTCCCTTCCTATCATTCTGTGATACAGACGTGAGTTTATCTGTTACATTTTATTTAATTTGACATTGTGGGCGAACCTTTGGGACCGAGTTTTAGAATAAGTGATATTTTTTTTCTATTTTGGGTTACAGTTAGCTTTTAACCTTTTGTTTAGTGTTCAATAACTTTCCTCATTTATGTACAATTAAGTTCTTTTGATGCAACTCGTAATCGTAGACGAAAACAAGAACGTTTCTGACTCTACTCGCCTTCTGTGGAAACTCACCCTATGAAAGCTGTGACGCAAGACACACATTCCCACAAAAACCCTCCGACAGGGATGGAAAACAAAAGGGGCGCGTGCCATTATTGGCTAGCGACAACATAATCAGGACAATATTCTGACCACAAAGAATCCGGAACCAGGACCTCTGGCAGTGTACCCATCATATCCCAATCCCTAGAAAATGGCGCTGGATAGGACATACACTACGCTGCGACAAGAGATGTCTGACCAGACAAGCACTTACGTTGACCCCTTTGGGCAACGGAAAGAGGGGGCGGCCAAGGCCCACCTGGAAAATCAATAAACCAAGAGCCCAAGTCAATCGGCGCTAGCAGGCCCGAATTGGAAGCTGAGCGAACCACCGTTCGAAGTGGAAATCTTTGGTTGAAGCCCTATGCTCCACTAACAGCTAAAGGACCAAAGAGGAACAACATGATTTATGTGCGGCATTCATCTAGTCCACAACTGTTATATTTACAGTTATATATGAAAGGGGTCTAATTGCGATAATTTATTAGGTACAAGGTATTCATTACTGACGTTTCGGCAACGTCGCAGTTGCCGTGGTCACGAGAAGACTGAAGAGACGAGTACACTCAATTACTCTAGTGAGGGCAGCTGGTCAACATTTTAGTTTTTTTGCAGCGGGCCGATACACAACAACACACATCCGCGGACAAGTCCTTTCATAAGGCGCGTGAGTTGTATTTACTTAGATTTCACGTGGTTGAAGGTTTGAAACCATCTATTTTGTTGAAATTCTTGTGTTTTTTAATTTCAACTGCTTCCCGAACGATCCTTCGATAGTAATTTCGATCGATTGTGATACTTTCGGTTGATTCAACGCGATCCAGTGGTTTATTTCGGGCTTCAATAGATGTGCAGCTATCGCGGCCTCCTTTACCTGCCTATTTTTGACTGCAGCAATGTGCTCTTTGACTCTTTCCCAGATTGGCTAGAAGATCCTACGTTAGCCAGATTGGTTAACGTAGGATCTTCTACAACTACAGTCATTCTTCTAGACTCCCGCATACTTTAACAGTACTAGATCCTTCGGCGTCCTCACTTAGCGAGACACCCTAAAGTACGTTTACCTAATATAGTCGCGATTTTAGATTGAGAAGTGTTGTTTGATTTGTCATACCTGTGAGAGTGACAATTATAATATTAAAATGTTTTACAATTAAATTTTTTTGTACCAAGTTGGAATAAACATAAGCGTTTATTTGTAAAAAAATAATTTAATCAACCGCTCGTCGCAGCCACTGACAAGTAAGCACGCGCTGCCCACAGGTTGGCGAAGCCTGCCTTATCTATTTAACAAGCGCGGACTGACCAGCAAACTATTTCCCACTTCATTACAGCGCAGATTAATATTTCGCCCCGCTAAATACATTATGCGACGGACGAGAGACAAACTTGTGCTGTTAAATTGTGGAAGTTGGCTCGTCGGCAGCCCCGGGGACGTCAGTCTGTTTTCGGCTACCGGGATTCGTAATTTGCCCGGTCTAGGCTCTTTGCGAAGCCGCTGGCTCACCGCCCAGACCCTCAAGAAAGATACAAACGTCACTCTGGGTACATTGCCATACTAGTGATGTTTTGTTTTGTAGTGAAGCACTCGTAGCTTAGGCGAACCGAATGATGGATCACTCGTTCGACTAGGCCACGAGCTCTTCACATAGGCTGCTGGACATAAGTCTCCCTTAAGGCACGCCACTCCCATCAGTCCTTGGCCATCCTCATCCAGCCTCTACCAGCACTCAGCCTCAGATCCTCGATCCAGCAAGCCGGTAAGCGTTGAAATTCAGTGACACGAGTTCGAAGTGAATAAATATTACATTTGGATTTAATTACTCTGCTACGTCGATGACCCTATTGTCAGCTGCAGGGCTGGTACAATCGTGTCACAGACAAAATAGTAATTATCGCAGGACGACCTCGTGTGTGGCTCTGAAATTAATTTACCTAGCCATAATCCCCGTCTGTGCTGCGCTCTATAGGTACTGTTTCTTTGGTACAGTCTGCTAGTCAATGTCATATAGAATGCTACGGGATTAAACCTGAAATGTCCCAAGTCACCTTGAAGTTATCTTCACCTTCTCGGCTGGCGCGCTAGCAGGGTTGCCAATTTTTTTTAGCATATTAAAAAAAGTAAAAAGTTCTTTATTACAATGTATACCAATATGTCATCTAATAAAATATAGGAAAATTTTAAAAACCTATTTAGATGCTAAAAATTCCACCCATGCCGGGATTCGAACCCGCAACCTCTGGCTATCCGTGCCAGCGCTCTTTCCAACTGAGCTAATGGGCGACTCACCGGCATCAATGAAATTTCGAACCTCTTTACACTATTCTCTGTATTACGTACAGGCAGCGACATCTGGCCGAAGTAGATTGCATCACTTACAGCCCATTAGCTCAGTTGGAAAGAGCGCTGGCACGGATAGCCATCGGTCGCGGGTTCGGATCCCGGCATGGGTGAAATTTTTAGCCTCTAAATAGGTTTTTACAATTGTCCTCAGCACGGGTTAGTGCATTAAAAATAAGAATAGTATGAAATATAGGAAAATTTAAGAAAATTTAATATAATGCCTAGCTGTAAAAAATATACTATCTACGCATTTCTTCATATTAAAAGAAATATAAAAAAAGTAATATAGTAATAATTGCGACGGATAGGCGGCGTTGGCGACGGACAGACAGTACTTAAATGGAACTTAACATTTGGTTTCTTATACGCTCCACTAGAGAGCACAGCTTGAGGAGTATTTTTAAAAATTGATTCAAGCATCTTGTTTTTACAAATAAAACTAACGATCTTATTTGTGAAAACAAGATCCTCTAATGTATTCTTTGGGTATTATTTAACCATATACAGTATAAAAACCGCGTCTGTGATGTGTTCAAAAGAATAGTGTGTTAATAACTAAGCCTGTATGTGCCTTTTCTCTGCGGTTGTACCAACGGTACCAATTTTACCCGAAAACACCTCACATGTTGAGTAATACATAATTATCGTGTGAATTTTCCAAATACACGAGCCTAATTTGCGTTGCCTCAGGCCTTATCGAATATTTAGCACCTTTACTGTATACCCTGAATAATTACGGAGGTATTTTCGATAGAAAATTGTTCTCTCGTGAGGAACAGTCGGCGCCAGCGATTCGCGTTCGATAAACGCCCTTATGCAGCCCACGGAAAGCTCATTCACGTAGCCGTCTGTACAGTTGACAGCAGGTCAAGCTTTACTATTTTGTTGCAAAGTCGCCCGTTAAGTAACTGAGAAGAGTGTGAGTGTACAGCTAGATGTGATGTCGACTGTACACGCCGTTCACTCAAATTCTGTGGATACTTATAGTAATTACGTTTATGTATTTTGCAGTTTGTTTTTATAGATACAATTATGATGGGTGGGTTTTTTTGAGGCCGGACTAGTGTTGCCAGACCCTGGACGGTTAATATCGCTACAAAATTCGCCCAAAAATCGCGAAAGTTCTCGTAGTCCAAATCGTCTAAATTTTCAGCCACTTAGTCCGAAAAATGACTTTTTGTCACAGTAAAGCTTTAGTTTTGTTATATGTATTATCTTCCTGCGTATAGGAAGAGACCCGTACCCCAGCAGCAGCTCCATAAGCTGGAATGTATTGTTTGCGCATAGTTAACACCAGTAAATGTAAATACGTACATAAACTCACGCTTCTATCTCGGAGGGGCAGGCAGTGACCAGAGTGCGACTTGCCACGATCCTGACAAACCTCTTTAGCTTCATCAGCATTCATTAGTCGTTGCATGCGCGCACGCCGGTTTCCGGTACTCATGAGGTAAGCACTTACCTGTAAGAAAACATATGTCGTCGTTAAAAGCAGTCAAATGGAAATATGACACCGTCATCTAGAAAAGCACAGCTTTGCGAAACACTCTATTGTATAGTACCAGCGTAAGCTTTTCACGGCTTCTCCAACTATGTAAGGTTTGCCGGAAGAAATCTCTTTCAGCGATAACCCCGCCTATGCACATGTAATGTAATGTTCTGTTCACTGTTTCGAGTGCAATAAAGTATAATATATAATATTATATTATAATATAAGCGGTGGTAGCTCAGTGGGTAGAACCATGGACTGGCAAGCGAGAGCCCCAGGTTCGATCCCGAGTGCGGGCATGTACCAATGACTTTGTTTAATTTCAAAGTTACGTACATTTGCGAATTTGTAGTCGCGATACCACACGCTAACGGTGAAGGAAAACATCGTGAGGAAACCAGCGGCTTGGTTGGCTCCGCACGTATTGACTAGTCTTTCCTGTGGGCTAGGCCGACTAAGCTGTCAGGGTGGTATAGGTGCTGGGCAAGCCTACACCATCTATAAAACCATGTCCCAGGCACTACAGCGTCGGAGTGGTCCCTTCACCCATCTAGTGTGAGTGAAGATACCACTGGACGCTGTATAAATCATCTCATTAAGTAGATGAAAAAAGGCCAATATAATATACCGGTGACTTATGTGTTGATCGCCCCAATTATGTATAGGTATGTAATATATATATATATATATAAAAATAAAAGTACGGCGGACCCCAGTGGGGATCAAACCCACGACCTCCATGGGGGTCAGACGTGATGCCGCTAGTCCAATGAGGCAGGTAACAGCTTGTTTTGTATGCACCTTGTCCAGTTGACAGCTGTTTGTTTTAGCATATAAACGTCCCACTGCAGGGCACAGGTTTGTCAGAGCGAGAGAGAGA
This sequence comes from Yponomeuta sedellus, assembly GCA_934045075.1. Lineage (NCBI taxonomy): Eukaryota > Metazoa > Arthropoda > Insecta > Lepidoptera > Yponomeutidae > Yponomeuta > Yponomeuta sedellus. The sequence continues at coordinate 9,030,208 of OW203746.1, read as the reverse complement.
GAGAGAGCGAGAGAGAGAGAGAGAACGAGATTGCGACAGAGAGAGAGAGATATAGTGACAGAGAGAGAGCGAGAGAGAGAGAGAGAGAGCGAGAGAGATAGTGACAGAGAGAGAGAGATAGAGAGAGCGAGAGAGAGAGAGAGAGAGCGAGAGAGATAGTGACAGAGAGAGAGAGCGAGAGAGAGATAGAGAGAGAGAGATAGTGACAAAGAGAGCGAGATAGAGAGAGAGCGAGAGAGAAAGAGCGAGAGAGTGAGAGAAAGTATGGGCTTAATCACCACGCGGATTGTCAATTTCAAGCGCTGAGGTATTTGAACACCTCAGACACTTTAGACAGATAGATAGAGAACACTTTATGGTACATAAAAATGGAAATTACACAGATATTTACTTAGGTTTCCTCACGATGTTTCCTTCACCGTTAGCGAGTGGCATAACTAGAGTAACTTTACAACTAAGAGCCGTTAATAGTAAATTAACATATTTTTAGTATACAGCCTGGAATAAATTTTCTATGTTTAAACTTTAAGCTTTGTACACTTAGTTCTATCAAGCGTGTGGTTTAAAGTAAAGTTATCATACTTCATCGTCACATGACATCACTTCACACTAATATAATAAAGGCGAAAGTTTGTGAGTGTGTATGTTTGTTACTTCTTCACGCCTAAACGGCTGAAGCGATTTTAATAAAACTTGGTAAGGAGTTATCTGACACCCAGAATGAACCTCTGGATATAGGCTACGTTTTACTGCGAGAAAATTTCTTATTCGCATGGGAATATCAATAACACCGCGGGGCACAGCTAATAAATAAAGAAATCAGAAAACCAAAACAGTGTACGAGAAACTGGAGGTTAACTGTGGTCTTACTTTTGCGTTTGAAATTAAGATCACCATTCTTTATTTTCGTTGTAATGTAAAAAGGTATTAGCAAAGAGCGAACAGCAGCAATAAGAAAACGGTTGCGCGTGCGCACATAAGCTGATTCAGTGGATTTTTCTGAAACAATAACATGCGGCTGACGAATAGCTTTTACTGGGAACGAATAAAAAGGCATTGCAATTAATAACACAGTTGGTATTTTGATTGCATAACTAAGGTGGACCACCCATTGTGGTGGGTTACGAGAATTCAACTTATTACAACAATCGGACTAATTTAACAATTGGACTAATGTCGGAAAAAAGTAGGAAGAGTCACTATGCGATGTATTTAGAGATGTCATTATGTGAATCGATACGAAATGTCATGAAACGCTACCCTGCCCTCAAGGTGTATTAAAGAGACAGATAGAGAACACTTTATTGCTCAACAAGAAAAAGTAATGGACTACAACCATGATTTCTTAAATCTAAGTAATGTTACACAGTAGTATTGGCCTTTTTGCATCTACGTAATGAGATGATTTATACAGCGTCCAGTGGCATCTTCACTCACACTAGATGGGTGAAAGGACCACTCCGACGCTGTAGTGCCTGGGACATGGTTTTATCGACGGTGTAGGCTTGCCCAGTACCTACACCATATTGACAGCTTAGTCGGCCTAGCCCACAGGAAAGACTAGTCAATACGTGCGGAGCCAACCAAGCCGCGGGTTTCCTCACGATGTTTTCCTTTACCGTTAGCGTATGGTTTTGCGACTACAAATTAAGTAGATGCAAAAAGGCCAATATTATTATTTGTACATAATCCCACAAACATTACGAACGGAACTCCAAATTGAATTTTGTAAAACTGTATGTCTATATTAGTTTCTATAGATTTTATGATATCGAATTATAGCGGCGTATCAGCTAACCTCGCAGTTTTAATTAAGTCTGGAATGAAAATTAAATGGCCGTGTATTTTTGCAGCGGGAGGAATTAAAATGGTATCCAATATGGGGCGCTTATTCGAATACAAAGCTCAATGGAGGTGGGAAAGGACTCGTTCTAATTACACATTCCACATCTAGCGGCTTTTTATTACTATTTCATTTCAAAAATACTTACCTATTGGTCTTTGAGTTACGTCCCTTTAAAAATGTTTGAGACTGATGATGGCTGAGCCCTGAGTTATTCTCGTGAACGGGTGCTGATCGTGTGTCCGCAGCATTAATGTTTTTCCATCTTTTGTAAGATTAGTAACTAATGGTTTGGTATTTAAAGTTCTTTATGGCAATCGTGGAATATTTTTCATCTATGTAGCTAAGCAACTAATATTATGTTTAAGATGATCTGAGAAAAGATGGTCAAACTTTAGAAAGTTTTTTTGCTGCCTTTTCTCCGATACAAGTTGGCATGAAGGCAGAAGGTCACAAAAACCTGGGAGGTTTATGCGTGATTTTCGGAGTACACTCTATACAATACACAACAGTTTATATTATATAATATGGTAATAAACATTAAGTTGATTAACTTTATCCCGGATTTATTTACTTGCTTGCTAAGTGAATCCGGAATCAAGCTGATAATATGTGGTGCTTAAGAAAGTAAGTTCGAATGATTGAATATATATATATATATATTCAATCATTCGAACTTACTTTCTTAAGCACCACATATTATCAGCTTGATTACATAGCTAAAGTCGTACATTGACATTCAATAGAATACACTAGACGTTTATTTAATTTGACTAAACTAAAGTACGAAGGGTTTCGAATCACAACTCGCGGCTTATATGAGACCAGAAATACGACCATCAGAAATCAAAGTCATTTGAAGTTTTTTGAAGTGTGCTCCGTCTGGGTGTATTTCCATGTTTGTGATGGCCTTGCCTGGTTACCATATAGCACAGGGTATCCTAGTTTGGGTTCTAGAGTAGGCTTCGGTTTTCACCAACTTTCGCCGGTTTTCGTACTGATGATCGAGTTCTGATTTCGAAATGAAGTGTCATACTAATTCCGATATTTCTATTACACGAATATATCCGACTCCATCCGTTAGTAGCCGAGGTATATTCTAAAAGCTAACAGACTATAATTATGTTTTACTTAATAAATAATCGCGGTTAGAATCATTTAATTTACAACTTTTTCGATGTCCAAACCTCTAAGTCCAGCGAGTCCAATCCCTCAAAAGAGAAGTGCTTTAATGATTTCTGACTTCGTAAACCATTAATGAGCAGTATTTCACATTCGACAATGCCATACTTTAATCGCTCTATTAAACGCGCTAAGTGAATACATGGCCGCGAAGTTATATTTAGACCCTTTAGTGCTTTCGGCCTTTAAATCAATATTAAAATTAATGAACGTAATTGCCTTACAGCCCTTACTAGAGGCTTGGCTTGGGAAGCGATCCAGTATTCCAATGGGGCAAATTGTAGGGGGCATTTGAATTGAAAAATGAGCGATAAATTACATGTTATATCAAGACCGTTTTACTGCAACTAGACAATGGTTGTTAACTAAAATAACAATCAATTCTTATTACGGGCAAATCGTTGACGTACGAGAAACCGGGGCAGCGGGTTCGTTGATTACGGCGGCGAGGCAGCGGCTTTTCAAAGGATGTTTTTCTTCGCAAAGCCAACGCTAATCAATTCTTATTACGAGCAAATCGTTGACGAACGAGAAACCGGGGCAGCGGGTTTCTCGACGGCGGCGAGTCAGCGGCTTTCCACAGAATGTTTTTCTTCGCACAGCCAGCGCTAATCAATTCTTATTACGAGCAAATCGTTCGCGCTCAATGGCTGTAATCGGAGATTGTTTTCGAACCGTAAATCGCGTTTATCGGCCGCCATTCTGTTTGTTATCGGCAGAACTGTTCTGAGTCATAAATACTGATTGAAACGACGCCTGGGCCGAGTTTCATAAAACTTCGAATCGTAGCTGATTATGACAATTCCAGGCACATTTAAACATTTTATAGCATGTGTGATTCTGTTACATTAATAGTATCAACAATATGTATGGCGCGGATAGCCAGAGGTTGCGGGTTCGAATCCCGGCATGGGTGAAATTTTTAGCCACTAAATAGGTTTTTAAATTTGTCCTTAGCACGGGTTAGTGCATTAAAAAATAAAAATTGTATAATCATGTGGGTACAGTCATATCGTTCCGATGTAAAACCTAACTGCAAAGTAGGTAGTCGGGGCTGTAAGTGATGCAATTTGTTTAAGCCAGATGTCGCTGCCTGTACGTAATACAGAGAATAGTGTAAAGAGGTTCGAAATTTCACTGATGCCGGTGAGTCGAGCGCTGACATGGATAGCCAGAGGTTGCGGGTTCGAATCCCGGCATGGGTGAAATTTTTAGCCTCTAAATAGGTTTTTAAATTTGTCCTTAGCACGGGTTAGTGCATTAAAAATAAAAATAGTATAATAATATGTATGATGATAACTTTTTGAAAAAAAATAGCTATTATACTTTATTGCAGGTCGTCGTTGTCGTCAGGCTATACTAGTCCACTGCTGGACATAGCCATCCCCTAAAGAGCGCCACGTTGTGCCATCATTGGGGGGTAATGCCCATAATCCCGACGCTGGGCATGCGGGTTGGGGATCGCAGTTCGGTGAATTGTATTGCACACGAAACATTAAATAGGACATTACATAAGAAATAACATGTACAAAGGCGAGCTTAAACATAACTTGATAAAACAAAGCTTGATAACTTCTGGCAGTGAGGCCCGCTACTGTCTTACAATCCTCCACCAACCGAGACTTGGCCCCTCTGGTGGAGTATAGCCTAACCTTCCTGCGATGCAGAAAGTGACCTGTGCCCCAGCGGCGGGGACATACGAAGGGTTCATACCATACCATTACCTACCAATAATATCGGCTTTCATACAGATAAATAGTCGGATCACGTGGGGCGTTTTTTCATACTATTAACACCTAGAAGGTTCGACGTATGTGCGCGTGTAGACTTGAAGCAGCAACGAAATTATTTCTCAGTAGATCACAACAGCACCAACCCAATTCTTCCCGCGGGTGTCGTAAAAGGCGACTACGGGACACACACCGGGGGGTGGGCAGCAGCGCCCCCTGCAGTACAATTCCACCGAACAGCGATCCCCAACCCGCATGCCCAGCGTGAGGATTATGGGCATTACCCCCTATGATAGCACAACGTGGCGCTCTTTAGAGGAGGGCTATGTCCAGCAGTGGACTAGTAGGTATAGCCTGACGACGACGAAGACCACAACAGTAGTCCTGTATGACCTAACTTCCTGCGATGCACGCAGAGACCTGTGCCCCAGCAGTGGGGACACACAAGGGTTGACGTTGATACCAGAATGCATTAGCTGAATCTAGAGCTTGGATGCCCAATTCACGTATGCCATGTGCTTCTGATTTTCTCGCCCTTTGTATCGTATTCGATCAGAGTAATACTCAATGGAAACCATATCATTGATCCTTCTTACTACTGACTTTTCCAAAAATCGTTTCTCCCGCTCTAACCCGAGGCTTGGACGAAGACAGCAAGAGCTACATGACAAATGAAATTCGACAGCTCGCCCATAAATTGTGACTGCGTATAATAAAAGATTATCTGTTAGGAAATAAATACGGGGGGAAGCACAATGGAGCCTTTATTAACGCGCACCCTGTGGATGGCTCGAGTGTGCAGTGTGGTCGCACCCTATCTCTGTTGGATTAAGTATTCCACGAATCTATAAAATGAATGCCTGTCTGTTCGTTTCGTTTTAACTGAAATGAATATTCGATGCACTATAAATTTGTTATACCATTGTATTAAAATTCTACTAACTATGCATATTATGCCCCCAAAGACCATGATTATTCATACGAATCTTTCCAAAATTTTCAATCCATTGTATCTTCTTCAATCCTTTAACTTCAAGGGGAGCATAGGGTCTGAACCGTAGATTTACACTCCTAATGAAGGTTCTCGGCAGCTTCCAATTTTACATTTATACTAATTTAAAACAAACAAACAAACAAACAAACAAACAAACAAACAAACAAACCAGGCCGACCAAATAGGGAATGTATTAGCAAAGGGCAGGATACAAAGTACCCGGAACCGGCGTGCGTGGATGCAACAACCAATAAATGATGACGAAGCGAAAGAGATCTGTCAGGATCGTGGCAAGTGGCAGACTAGTGTGCCTACCCCTTCGAGATACAGGCGTGAGTTTATGTATGTATCCATGCAAAGAAACAGCACATTTCTTGGTTGATTTTTGCATTCAACTCGCAAATTTGTTACATTTGTGTGCAAACAGCACATTTCTAAGTAGATTTTTGCTCGTTAGGTTTCTTACATCTTTTTCATTAAAATTTTACTTCAATGGCATTTCAAGGTTAACTTCTATACCGATGCATAGACCATTCATGTATTTAATGATAAAAAGCATTTTTTTGTTTTGTTTGACATTACTATCAGTTTTAAAAACCTATTTAGAGGCTTAAAATTCCGCCTATGCTGGGACTCGAACCCGCGACCTCAGGTTAACCGTACCAGTGCGCTCCCAACTGTTATCACTGTTGTCGCCAACAGCTAATAGCTTTATAAACTTTTATTTATACATAGATAGTTTTCTTTGAAATACTGGTATTAAGAATATGTTTGTCGTCACGAAACCGTATTTTAAGTAACACTCACTACAACTTAAAAGGGCGAGCGGATCTGGGGACAGAGGCTAGTATCACGCTGTGTTACATTACAAACACATTCGGGGAATGGTAGTTGGTTCTCTCATTGTTTGCTTTTGATACAACGTTTGGTTGATCAGACAATATTTTGCTTATCATTGCGTACGATCGTATTTCCTTACACTTAAAAGCCTATCGTGCGACACGGGCGTTCTCTAAGGGCCAGTTTCTGAATTGAGAATTTCGCAAAGAAAATATAGCTAACTGTCGTGGTGTCTCTTCGAATTTTCCAAAAAAGAGCGCGAGAGAACGTTACTTAAGTATTGACTTCGTGAAATTATCTATTCAGAAACCGGCCCTATGCGTTGCGTTATTGCTGCGTCGACTGAGCGGTTACGCTAGGTCGGTGACGCTACATTCAAATTCAAATTCGAACTTTTCTAGTTTGTCTCTGGTGTTGGATGTTATCTATGTATTTATTGTATTAAATCTATCGTCGAGTTAGCACCTATAACACAAGTCATTTAGTTGTACTTAGTATAGCGCTAACGAGATCTGTGTAATATATCCATGAATATTTATTTATATTATTATATTATTAAATCGGCACATTGATTATGTAAGTGTTCACGTATACATATATATGTGCAAAAACGTATTATCTACCGGACTTTTTCGTACAATTATGTGGCTCAATATAACTGCCACGTGTAATATATCTACCGAAATGCGGTATGGTGTGTGAAACATATCACGCCTCATACCTATACGGCAGATTTAAGTAAACACTCCGATTTCGCACACAGATGTATTTTGTACGTGAAAGTACAAAACCAAGGCGCTGAATGACAATCCATACGATGCGTTGAAAAAAATGACGGAAGGCAATGCCATGCACAAAAAGAGGAGGGCGAGGTGGGGAAGGGAGTTGCGTGGAAGTGACGGAGCGGGGCAGTACCTACGTATTTACCTATGTACTGTGGTTTATATGAAGCTAGCTGCGATGACGCAGCGCCGACGCATCGCTCGTGTGGATTTCCCTGCGTTGAAATCATTGCGTTGCGTCGACGCAGCGCAGCCGCAACGTTCTCGTGTGTTACCGCTCTGTGACTATCGTTATGTATAGTTATATATTAAACGGGATCATTTATTAGGTAAAACGTAACTACCTTATTTCCCGACGTTTCGGCAGCGTTACAGTTGCCGTGGTCTCGGTTAGATATGTATTGAATATCGCGAATCAGTAAGAAATACTATTGTTATGTAATTTTTTTTGCTACTTATTTACACCTCAGCAAATCAGGTGCAGCAGAAAGCCAGCGCTGGTCAGCTGTGGGGCAAGCATTTTGCTGAGCTCCAGCCTTTGTATTTTGTGGCATTTGTGTTCGCACGATTGTTGGTAGTAGTCAGTTTTTTTTTTGTTTTGTATTTTATCCGTAATTTGGCTTTGTTTTTGTAATATTTTTTTAATATTTTTTTTTTTATTCCTGATACAATGGAAATAAGTTTTTCACTTTCACTTTATATCCGTAAACTTTACCAGCGATCGTCACTGTCGCAATCGTTACAATTGTGTCACTGACAACTGGACCCTTATTTAGTGGAGTTTTTTTCATGCAGAAGTGTAACAGTTGTATCGGAAAACAAACATGGCGGTATTTGTCCAAATAAGCGGACGCGTGTGAACGGTAGCGACATGGACTTGCACTATACTGGAGGCGCAGTTGCTTTTCTACTGACAAAAGAGCAATAACTTTGACTACTGAAAAAAAAATCAAATAAGTAAGGGACGAATCTCTATGGGCCAGTTTCTGAATTGAGAATTTCACTAAGTAAATACTTAAGTAACGTTCTGCCACGCTTTTTGCTGAGAAATTCGAACAGACAGCACTACAGTTATTATAGTATTTTCTAAGGTTAACACGAGCACTAGACTAAAAAAAAAGAAAAAAAAATAATTTCAATTAATAATCAGTATTTTTAAGTTCATATAAATAATTAGTTTATAAATTTAATTTTAACTTCAATTACTAGTAATCAATAATGTTGACTTTATATAAAATAATCGGTTGGCCTATTTTGGAACGTAACTTCATAATTAACTTGTGTAATGTTCGCCGAGGGTAGTAAACTAACCGTTAATGCTTTCTAAAAGACGCCTGTCACCTCAGTCATCCGAGACCACGGCACCTGAAAAAGTGCCGAAACGTCGGAAAATTGTAAAAATGTAATAAACGAGCATAAATCCGTATAAAACAGTTTTAATTACTACAGTTATTGTAGTGAGATATTTCTGAGTATAATAGTACACAAGAGATGACTTTCGGTGATAAGGCCACCGTTTGTACTCTTAGGTTAAGAAATATCTGTGTAATTTCCATTTTAATGTACAATAAAGTGTTCTCTATCTATCTAAATATACGCCATAGATGAATAGACAGTCACATAGAAGACACGCCACTGTAGCTCCACTAGAAAGCAGTTAAGGCGATCGATAAAAGCATTTCATTTCACTCGATTGTAAATCGGAGGGGCGATTATGAGTGGTGTCGCGTGCGACGGTTACCTCGCTATACCAGAGAGAACCAGTCGATATATCGTTGCGAGATCATTACGATGACAAAACGAATTCTAATGGCTTTATTTATTTTTGTATTGAACCTGAGACCTATTACCCACCAGGTACATTAAGATGAGATAAGAATATTATGAATATTTAATATTAATTAACAAACCACCAATATCTCGCGAAGAACCGACAACCGTTGGGGTAAGGGTGTTCTTGAGTGGAGACCGCAACTCTGCAAACGTCTCCACACATCCGACCAGGTGGCATGACGACGCAGGCAGATGCTGGATGCGGCAAGCTGAAGACAGGGCGCTATGGCGCTCATTAGGGGAGGGCTATGTGCAGTAGTGGACTACATAATATAGCCTGAAGAAGAACCACCAATGGGAAATACATCACGTCTTGTTTTGTATGTTTCCTCCAAAGAGTGAACATTATAAATTCTAACAATTATTTTACCCCTTTTTAGTACCTACAGTCTAGAACTTAGAATTTTAATGAAATTCCACAAAAAACGGCAAAAGTCCTAGATTCTAGATTAGAGGTCCTAGATTCTTGGATCTAGGTTCTTATCAGTAAGTTCTAGAAGAGCTAGATGAAAGAGAATGGTCATGACTTGTTTTATCTTTTACAATACGTATTTTTTTTTCTTTAAAAAGTGAACATCATAGGTCTTAACAAATTTTCCAAAGACACTATATAAAAGAAGATATGACTTTTTTTACGTAGTCATAATGCACTAACTAGCAACTTTATTTCCGTAAGCCCTACATATAATAATACGTAGGGCTAATAATAGGTTAATAAACCTAACTCCGGAATACTAGTTAGCAAGTAATCCGGGAATCAGCTTGTTACAAAATTCATAACAATAGACGTTATAGATTAAGCTGGAAGAGAAGGAATTTTGGCCCAGGAACATCAGGAAACATTTGAATGTAGCCAGCGTTCCAGCATTCATCTGTTCCCTGATGTTCTGGGACTCGACTGTGATAGTGCATTACAATACCTTCCTTGTCTGTGATTACAGTATAACGACAGATACACGGTCGGTTCTCGTCACTTATATTTTTTATATCATTGACTTCTAGTGAAGAAGAAGAAGAAAAAACATTCATTATAGCCACAGTACATGCGCCACACTAACAAAACAAACTTAAAACACATTAAGATAAGATAAGAATATTCTTTCAGGAATATTCACTAGGAAAAAACAAACAAAAGATTTAAAAACCTATTTAGAGGCTAAAAATTTCACCCATGCCGGGATTCGAACCCGCAACCTCTGGCTATCCGTGCCAGCGCTCTACCAATTGAGCTCAATTGGTAGAGCGCTGGCACGGATAGCCAGAGGTTGCGGGTTCGAATCCCGGCATGGGTGAAATTTTTAGCCTCTAAATAGGTTTTTAAATTTGTTCCTTAGCACGGGTTAGTGCATTAAAATAAAAATAGTATAAACAAAAGATTATTACAAAGATACACTTGGCGGCCTTATTGCTTAAAGAAATTCACTACGTAACATTTAAAAAAAGAAAAGAACTCAAAAGGTCACGGCGTGGCACTGCTGCTATAAACGGCTACTGATTCAGCAATATGCTTATCGAGCGGTGTTTTTATTCGTATGACGAATTCCTAGTCTGCAAAAGTGACTAAGCAGAGAAGTTTATAAGATTTAGCGTATTGTATCGTAATATCTTAGCTTTTTAACACTTATTTAGCAGAATTTAGCATAATAATTAGGTAAATTACTCAACATACGTATTTTGTCTATAATTGATTGACCTGACAGATTGCATAATTATTATGATATTGACATGTGATATTTTCTTTTTGACATTTGTAAAGTTGATTTTTATTTATAAATTGGATTGTTATTATACAATGTACGAAGTCTGGATTTGTAATGAATATAACCAATAAATTATGTCTATGCTGATGGGCAAGCCTTGAGCAAAACAAAAGAAGAATTTGCTGTTGTAACCTAGCTAGGTCATGACAAGCATAGCATATAAGAGAGGGACCAACATGGATTCAATTATTCTATAATTGACTCCAACTCAAGTCTCTAGTCTCTATATATGTATATATAATAATAATTTATTGTTATTAATAGTTGGTGCCGGCTGTCATGTAATGGCAGTCGTTAAGCCATGTCCGAGGCCTTATTGGCGGCTTGATAACTTCTGACAGTAAGGCCCGCTACTGTCTTCCACCAACCCGGACTTGGCCCCCATGGTGGAGTGTGGCCTAGCCTTCCTGCAGGAAGAGACCCGTGCCCCAGCAGTACGAATAACAATATGTAATAATTTAGCATTCCTTAGATTTAAGAAATCATGGTTGTCTTATTTTTTCTCGTTAAGCAATAAAATGTTCTCTATCTATCTACGAGTATCTACATAGATAACATCCAAGACCCAAGACAATGGGGGTACTAGGTACTCGAGTACCTAATACCCCCATTGGCGTTGACACGCCAGAGTAAGATTCAATTCAAAAAGTACTAGCACGATATACGGTCTCCGCCTTAAATAAGTATCTCGTAATTTCACAACACGCGTAAAACGTTTTTTCGCCAGCAGGTTTTATAGAGGCTGTTAATTTGATGCGTACGCGCTGGAGCAAAAAAAAACAACGGTAGGTGTCAGAAATGGTAACTTACACTTACTCATTATCGTCAGTGTTTTTTTATAGACGAACACGTATCACGCCTTGTACACTAGGCCGCGTATTCGGTTACAATTTTATTTTATTTTATTATAAGAGAAAAACTTACAGCAATTAATAAAACACATTGCGAATGAAATAATGACTGAGAGCCAATTACAAGTTTTCACTTTTTAAAAACCTATTTAGAGGCTCTTAATTCCATCCATGCCGGGACTCGAACCCGCAAACTCTGGCTAACCGTGCCAGCGCTCTCCCAACGCAGCTAATGGGCGACTCACCAGCATTAGTAAAATTTCGAACCTCTTTACAATACTCTCTGTATTACGTACAGGCAGCAACATCTGGCTGAAGCAATTTGCATCATTTGGAACCCCGAGTACGTACTTTGCAGTCAGGCTTTACATCGGAATGATATCGCTGTACCCACATTGTTATATTCTTTTTAATGCACTAATCCGTGCTAAGGACAATTTTAAAAACCTATTTGGAGGCAAATAATTCCACCCATGCCGGGACTCGAACCCGCGACCTCTGGCTAACCGTGCCAGCGCTCTCCCAACCAGAGATCGCGGGTTCTCTAAATAGGTTTGTTTTTTAATTGTCCTTAGCACGGATTAGTGCATTAAAAAGAATATAACAAGTTTTCACTTATACTATTTTTATTTTTAATGCACTAACCCGTGCTGAGGGCAATTTTAAAAATCTATTTAGAGGCCAAAAATTCCACCCATGCCGGGATTCGAACCCGCGACCTCTGGCTATCCGTGCCAGCGCTCTTCCAATTGAGCTAATGGGCGAATAAAAATAGTATAATCATGTTGGTACAGTGATATCATTCCGATGTAAAAACCCAACTGCAAAGTAGACAAGACTCTGCTTTAACACTTTGAGAAACAGTTTCGGGAGTCTAGAGTGGATTAATTATATTTTTACAGTGAAATACAAAACAAAGTTCAAGAATCCTTCACGTGAACGTAAATCTCCGCGCTTAAAAAGCTATTCCCACCTCCAGTAAAGAACCTCTCAAATAGCCAATAAAGAACCAAAACAAAACAGACACTCCTTAACCCAATTCCCGCAATTCCCATTCGGTCCCTTCTTGCATAACACCATCCACTTAGGTGATTAACCGGCTTACTACAGCGCCCGTAATGGCGATCGTCGACTAGGCTTGGAAAGAATATGGGGATGATGCTATAAAAAAACAGAAATATTATATTAACTAGGGCCTTTCCATTCTGGGGTCTTTCTGTTGTTCCAAGAATTTAAAGGGTTTAAGCGAGTGAGCCTATAGATAATAAGGTTATAGAAACTACAATTTGACTTGGACCATGAGTATTATTATTATTATTGAACAATTCAATTTATTTGGCAGGCAGGTATTAAGTTTTTTTTTTGTGATACTTGCACTTTGTTTATATTTCAATTGATGATGCTAAATCTCTACTAATAATATCCTATGCCGGTTTTATTGCCTTGTTTTTACTAGTTGAAAATTATCATTGAAATGAAATTATTAAAGAACAAAGAGTGCGTTCTGAATTCAAGAATTCTGAACATGTTAAATTATAAATAATTGAAAATTTGTTGTCCATTTGATTAAACAGTACACTTTGATTGCAGACTGGAAGGAATTTCGGACGTGGCTAAACCTAAATAAACTGTAGCATCATCATAATATTTGTAACGTTAAATAAAACTCAAATCACGAGCATACGTAGGTACAGCAATTTTAAACAACGTCGTCCGACATAAATATCAGTTAAGTTGGTACGGCCAAGACAGCGCATCAGTTTGGAACAGACCTCTGACACTCACGCGCAAATATAAATTGTGAAATGATATCGAAATGTCCGCACGGGTGACTGCTCCTTAATGTCCCAAATCTTTATTATACCGAGATTTGAGCTATTATTATCAACGTATTGTGAACGTTATGGTATATTTTATACCCTTCGGGGGACTATGGCGTAGTAAAACTTCATGGGCGGAGTTTATCAATCAGTGTATTGGCAGTTGTAGCATTAACACACGATAACCGTTAAGGAAAGCATCGTGAGGAAACCTGAGTGTCTGAGGTGTTTGAAATCGCCAATCTGCGGTGGGCACGCGTGGTAATTAAGCCCACTCTCTGAGAGAAGGTCTGAGCTCTGCAGTGGGATGTATAGTATAGGTTACATGAAAAAATCCTATAAGCACTATTCCGTGGGGATAATGGGCATTACCCCTATTATAGCACAACGTGGCGCTATTTAAGGGAGGGCTATGTCCAGCAGTGGACTAGTATAGCCTGACGACGACGAGGAATACTCCTTGGACAGCCATTTTTTTTAAAACCTATTTAGAGGCTAAAAATTCCACCCATACCGGGATTCGAACCCGCGACCTCTGGCTATCCGTGCCAGAGGTCGCGGGTTCGAAACCCGGCATAGGTGGAATTTTTAGCCTCTAAATAGGTTTTTAAAATTGTCCTTAGCACGGGTTAGTGCATTAAAAATAAAATTAGTATAGCTATTTTTTTATTTCACATACAAGCACTCACAAACTCACGCCTGTATCTTAAAGGAGTAGGCAGAGACCAGGGTCTGCCATTCTCTACCATAACGAGAGATCGTTTCATGAATGTACATTAGTCGTTGCATGCACATACACGCTGAATGGTGTTCGGAAAAAAATACTTACAGTTGGGAGAGCGCTGGCACGGTTAGCCAGAGGTCGCGGGTTCGAGTACCGGCATGGGTGGAATTTTTAGCCTCTAAATAGGTTTTTAAAAAAATACTTGTCATTTATAAGCAATAACGCCGTCAATTGTACTGTAAGATGTTACTGTGCAAGTCATTTATGTCGTCGTGATCTTCGTCAGCGCCACGTTGTGATATCATAGGGGGTAATGCCCATAATCCCCACGCTGGGCATGCGGGTTGGGGATCGCAGTTCGGTGGAATTGTACTGCAGGGGGCGCTGCTGCCCACCCCCCGGTTTGTGTCCCTTAGCCGCCTTTTACGACACCCGCGGGAAGAATTGGGTTGGTGCTATTCTCTAGGCCGACACCACACAGCAATAAAACAGTAAACAAGTGTACATACAATAAAGAATACTCTATCTATCTATCTATTACTCCGTCATCATCACCATCATCCATTCGACGCCCACTGCAGTACATAGGCCTCCCTTATGGTTTTCAAAGCTTCACGGTCTTGTGCGGTGCACATCCAGCGACTATCCACCACCGCAATCAGAGCGGCGAGTCTCTAAAATGCATAGTTGTTCAATTAGAGTCATAATAGTCCGGTAATGGTCGTTTCATTCACACTATCGGCAGTCTAGTAACCAATCGCATTGCAATGGTACAACCCGTGCTACTTAACTCGGCGCCTCGTGCGATTCGATGTTCTTCGCGAGATACCTATTTAATTTGCGCGGCTTATACCGCTGTATTGGCATTGTACTGCTTTTGCTTTGTAGACTACCAAATTGAGGCGAATAACAACCGTTGTCGTGCTTATGTCATTCTATTGAATAATATGTAAGTATTAAACTCTAGGGCCAGGTCCTCAGACCACTAATTTGAAGTGATTAACAATCATCAGGGATATAGGCATTACCCCCCAATGTTGACACAACCTTGCGCTATGGCGCTCATTAGGGGCTATGTCCAGCAGTGGATTAATATAGCCTGAAGAAGAAGACGAAAAGATATAGGGTCTTTGTTCAGCGAATTTTAATTTTGTGAAAATAAGTGTTGGTTCATTCGATTAACTAATTAACGCCCATTTCCGTCATAAAGTCACCGATAAAGTTACCTACCAAGTAGATGCACGTATGTAAAGTTCGAAGTTACGTCGACTCTTTTAACATCAAACAACAGTAAAATTCAATACTAACTCTTCGACTTTACGACAATGTATAACCCGCATTCTATTAAGCTATTTTGTTGCCGGAAAATACATTGTAAAAACGTTTTACTCGAACAGTTCCGGTAACCTAAAAGAGTCACCTTTACTGATAAGGGCGTCCATACCGTAAAGGGGACTCTACATCTGATTCTGTAGTTTTAGTATAAAATTTACAAAAGCTTTTTCGTAAGTAATCTTTCAATATCGCATGGTTAAGTCTCACTAAATGTAACAAAAAGAAATACATAAAATTTACTTTTACATCAACTTGTTAAGCGAGCGTGGTGGATTAGATTATTAGAATAATACTAGAATGTAAAACTAGAGTTGTTTTTAAGAAAACGATGCACGTCATACAGTTTATGTCCCTTGTAAATAAAATAAAATATCGTTTGTTTATCGATTATAAATACAAAATTATAGGTAACTATTTATTTTTTATTAGTTTATATTAATTAGATTTTAGTTTACTTAGTTTTTTAATTTTAATCTTTAGTTTTTTAATTTTATGACATATGTAGGTAATACCATATGTTATCTTAGTTGTATTTACATATTTACAAAATAAATAATTTAAGGCAACACTGAGGTATGTAAGCCTTGTATTTTATTTTCAAGTGTGTACTATAAAGCATTTTAATTTAATGTAATACCTGTGTAATTTTCTTTTTAGGGCTCCTTCGCGAAAGGGCCAAATGGAACTCTACACTCTGTCAGTCTGTCCTCTCAACATTTACGAGCCCTATCTTTAGAATTGTAATTGGTGGCCAGTACAAATTTTTAAGGAGCATTTGTTACTGCGGCGGATTACCTAGCAAATATTAAATATAAAAAAAGCGACTTCTCCATACAACAAACTTGGTTTTTCACCGTTTTTTGTTTATGTTTTATTGTTTGAGCGGTAATACATACAGGCATCAAAGTTGGCGTGACTGTGCGTCTTATAATATCTATCTATCTATAATCAGCCCACATCAACCCACTGCTGGGCATAGGCCTCCTTTTTATTGCGCCATTCCTCACGGTCCTGTGCTAACCTGATCCATCTCTGAACCGCAACCCTCACGATGTCGTCTGACCATCGTGTCGGTCGTCTGCCTACCAACCTCCTTCCCTCCCTTGGCCACCACTCCGATACTGCCCTGGTCCACCGGCCGTCTTCCCTTCTAGCCAAGTGACCCACCCATCTCCACTTTAAGTCTGTGATCCGCTCACCAAGGTCTTCCTTGACAACGACCTTGCTTCACCGCTAGTCGAACTCGCTAAATACTTTGCTAACTGCGCTCTCTATTTGAATGAGTATTAGGTCGACCATCGGACTTGAGATGGCGTTACTTGTACGGAACCCTCGGTGCTTGGGGGCGACTCGTATCATCATCATCATCAACCCATTATGTCGCCACCGAGGGGCACGGGGCACTTCTCTGAGGAAGCCATACTCCACAACGGGGTGCAGGCAAGTCCGGATTGGTGCAGGCTTGCAAGACTAGTGGCTGGTCTTACTGTCAGAAGTTTTCAAGCCGCCCTAAGGCCTCTGGCTGGCTTAACAACTGCCATTACATGACAGCCGGCACCAACGGCTTAACGTGCCTTGCGAAAGACGGAATCGGGTCGGAAAAATGCCACTAGCGATAGTTACGGGACGGTCAACCATCCTGCACCTGACCGCGCCTGCTGTTGCTTAGCTCAAATGATTGATTCAAATCGTTTCGTCTAGGACACGTGCGCCTCCGACTCGTACTTGATTGGATTTCTTATTATACTATTTTTATTTTTAATGCACTAACCCGTGCTAAGGAAAAATTTAAAAAACCTATTTAAAGGCTAAAAAATTCACCCATGCCGGGATTCGAACCCGCGACCTCTGGCTCTCCGTGCCAGCGCTCTTCCAATTGAGCTAATGGGTAAATTTTTTGGCCTCTAAATAGGTTTTTTAAA
Organism: Yponomeuta sedellus; assembly: GCA_934045075.1. Taxonomy (NCBI): domain Eukaryota; kingdom Metazoa; phylum Arthropoda; class Insecta; order Lepidoptera; family Yponomeutidae; genus Yponomeuta; species Yponomeuta sedellus. The sequence goes on along the minus strand of OW203746.1, from coordinate 9,012,592 downwards.
ATTGGATTTCTTATGTTCTACAATAAAGTATTCTCAATTCTCTTCACTTGCAGAGTCATCGTTTTCAGTTGCAACTAGCTCGAACCGTTGTAATGTTGTCGCTTACGATAATACGGCTTGAAACTGTAAAAGAGTACGCATACTGCTTTACAATCGCCTGACTAAGACGGTAGTTTTAACTGAAACTAGTTGCAGTAGTAACTCTTCCACTCGCACTTCGCTAATAAAAATGCATGTCTTTTTGCTCCAGAAATCGTAAAAGCAACGTTGCGCATCGTACAAAGTAGCGGGCGAGTTTAGGGGCATGATGCAATCAACACGTTGGGGTCACAAATTTTTACAACAACTTCCTCTGTAACTTGGTATGGAAACACTGGGTATTGTCAAGAATTAAGTGACAAAGCGAATGACAAAGTGACAAAGGAAGCGCTTGTGGCTTAACGGAACCGAGTGAGTCGAATCAATCAATGCGTTAAGCGACAGCAGGCAAGATTAAGCTGGATGGGCGACCACCGCGTGCCTACCGCTAGTGGCATTTTTTCCGAGGGGCTCTTTGCTTTCGCAAGGCACGTAAAGCCGTTGGTGCGGGTTGTCATGTAATGGCAGTCGCTAAGCCGTGTCAGAGGCCTTATGTGCTGCTAGATAACTTTTGAAAGTAAGGCCCGCTACTACCTTACTGTCAGAAGTGTATTGTAATTATAACATAATGGTGGAACCTGACGGCAATTTACAGTTTTATCGAAATTATTTTTATTTCGTTTTATTATTTTTTAACACTATTAAAATTTGCTTCAATGCAAATGTACAGGGGCGTGATTAATGCAAGAATCTTCCTCACCCAGCAAAGGTTCCGCAGAATGGTTTCCGTTTTTCGTAACGGTTCTGCGTGACATTCATATAACAATGTGTGAATTTATTTTTATTTTTTCGTTACGTATTTTGTTTCTTCTAAATGGTTACCAAAATAAAGTCAAAAAATTGGCCATTAACAGCGGTTGTTTGGTAGAAAATGCTTAAGGCATTAGGCCACCGTATTTTACACTTGTTTAATTGCAATAAAAGTGTTAACGCCATAATCATATGCAATAATGAAACCAAAAGGTAGTGTCATAAGGAGTAGTATACCCGGAGGGGTAGTCAGAGACCAGGGTCTGCCACTTGCTACGATTGATTGAAAACATTTATTCAAATAAAAATACAAAAATACAGAAGTTGGTTTCTGCCAAACTGCATAACAGTTTGTTTTCAGATGCTCTTGGTTTTACAAGTTCAAGTTATCTTATATGCTAGGTACATACAAATACTAAAAAAGACATTTGAAGACTCCCTACACACTACACTCTTGCTCGCCCTACGCCTAAGGCTTGGGTTCGGTCACTCACATGACATTGCCACGAGTAATATAACTTGTTTTAACACACAACGCTTTTCAGGACTGAAGACGGAAGCCCCGGTGTTACCATCTACCGTGTCATGAAGGAAACTAGTTTAAAAAGTTGTACCTTTCTTTGTAATGGATCGGTTGGAAAGGTAGCAGTATGACACTTGGACCGGAATATTCAATGCATCATTGAAATAACGTCAAAACTTCTTCTGCTCAGCATGTTCGTGGCATCGTGGAAAGGATTTGTCAATCAGCGTAAGTAGCCGGCACAGGCTACTTACGCTGATTGATTACACCAGAGCTATATACCACAGAGAGCATAGGAATGCCCTAGGGTTATAGTGCCGCCTTCGGAGAACCTCTGTGTCTTATCTGTTCAAATACCTCAGCGCTTGGAATTGCCTATCCGCGGTGGGCAAACGTGGTAATTAGGTATACTACGGGTACGCTCTCTCTACGAGAAGACCTGTGTCAAATGTCCTTGTAGTGGGACATTTGAGGAGTGTCATATCAAAGAAGCGCTTGTGGCCTAGGCGAACCGAGTGATTAGAATCAATCACTTGAGTTAGGCAACTCCAGGTGCGGTCAGATTCAGGATGGCAGACCGTCCCGTGAATACCGCTAGTGGCATTTTTCCTCCGAGCGCTTCCGTGCTTCGCAAGGCACGTTAAGCCGTTGGTGCCGGCTGTCATGTAATGGCAGTCGTTAAGCCATGTCAGAGGCTGATAACTTCTGACAGTAAGGCCCGCCAATGTCTTACAATCCTCGACCAACCCGAACTTGGCCACCGTGGTGGAGTATGGCCTAAACTTCCTGGCGACATATATATTTCCACTGTTGAAAATAAATTAACTAATGACGGGAATGGATTTTTAGTAACGATTACACCACTATCTATACCAAATTGTGTATTAAAAAAAAATGAAAATGAAATATATTTATTATCGGTTCATAAATTAAAACTTACATTACTTAAAACACACAATATGCCAAGAAAAAAAGCCGTATTGCCCTGCATGCATCACAAAAAGAAAAAGAAAAATACCTTTGTTACATATTACAGGAACGCTTAATTCCTCTCTAAATTTTAAAATCAATTCACGTATCTAAAACAATTTCGCTTATTTCCACGTCATATACTAACATTATTCAAGACACAAACGTTCTTATCAAAACCGACTTATTTCTAAAAACGCTAAAAAAGGCTGTAAGCCAAGACCAAAGAACGAATTTGTTTTTTTTAATCCTACTGACATTCTGTGACAGGTTGGTTTTGTTTTGATTGACACAATTCTCCGTTTAGTTGAAGTTGAGTAAACGTTAAACAATGAGGCTTATTTCCATTAGGGTACCTAACAAAGAGGTTTATTTCCTGTAGTCCTGATCAAAGTGACTTATGTCGAAATTATTGAGTAAGGTTTTGCAATTATACATATTTTTTTGAATTAATGAGCTAGTGTCAGAATCACATAAATACGATCTTGTTTCATGGTGATATGAAAAAAAGAATATATTATATAAACACAATTAATAACGTAGAGGTAGTTGGCATGTTTTTAAAAAAAATGATAGGGTGGAAATAAGTCCTTTTGAAATGACGCTCCTTATTTAAAGCTTCATAAAAAAAAACTGTTGACTTAACACTCAACCTAAAGCCGTTGATTGCTACTATAAATTCACAAATTTACGTAACTTAGAAAACGAAATCATTAGAAAATGACCGGACTGGGAATCGAACTAGTCTCTCGCTTTCGAGTCCACTGTGCTACCCATTGGGCCACCGCCGTGGTTAGTTAACAGTTAAGTAAAGAAAATCATTTAGTATATTTTTGCAAAAGTTTAATAAAAATCCGTCGATTTTGAGCGAAGGCCGATCGGTAAACCTTTTAGATCAATTGATATTTCTTGCTCCCTGTCCATCTTTCTGTTAGCGTCAATTAAAGCTCGTATAATTTCGTCAGACCGATGTTTTTAAAAAGGAAAACTGTGAAACAAAAGTTCTAAAATAAACCTTCGCAGTAACGACCGAAATATAAGCTTGTGTAAGCAAAGTGGAAGTTTCAAGCAATGGTTACGTTGCATAAACCTTTGACGTCTTTCATTTCGGTGGTACCTTTTTTACGTAGTCTATAAACGTCCCAATTCAGGGCACAGGCCTCTAAGAGAGAGAATACGGGCTTAATTACCAAGCGTGCCCACCACACGCGTGTCTCCAATATCTACATTACGAATCAGACACCTAGTTTAACTTCTAACGTTAATTAAATCGTAGATTCCAACATTATGATTAATAAAAATAATATCTAGTGTAAGTAGGTACATATAGCAGTTACGCATAACATTGCAACTAAAATGGAAAGATAGATGTGCTGTCGGTTATGCATTCTACTAAGTTTAGTTACGGGCGACTTCGTACCAAAAACAAAAGAGCGATGGTATCACATTCCAGAGGTCGCGGGTTGAAATCCCGGAATGTAGCAATGAGTATTTTTTTACGTCAAGTTTCTTTTCAAGTTAGAGTAGCAATACCACCCACTAACTGTGAAGGAAAACATCGCGGGGAATTCTGAGTGACTGAAAAGTTCACATATATCAGCGCTTAAATTGCCAATCCGCGGAGGGCACGCGTGGTGATTAAGCCCACGCTCTCTCTCTGAAAGAAGGCCTGTGCCCTACAGTGGGATTATTATAACATAAGGCAGGCTGCATCATCATAACAAAATTAACACTACCGATCAGCTGTAGGTGTACAGGTTTACAAACACGATTGGCTCAGTTTTGCAATACGATGCCGTTAAAATAGGTTTATCGTGTAAGCAAATGTTGTTGCGCCATCCAACAATGATCACGTGAAAACGTGACAAATGTATAAGTTTCAATGCTGGATTTGATAATGTTTCACTTGTCAGGCCCGCTTTGAGTTATTTCCAGCGTAGCTGTGACACCCAAATTGATTTTTGAAATATGGATTAGGAATAGTAACTTTTACAAAGTTAATAACTCTACAATTATATGGCGTGGTACAGGCTGCTATTTAAAATAATCATTCATTTTGCTATCAACCCTTGTATGTATGTAGGTATGTATGTATGTATGTATGTATGTATGTATGTATGTATGTATGTATGTATGTATGTATGTATGTATGTATGTATGTATGTATGTATGTATGTATGTATGTATGTATGTATGTATGTATGTATGTATGTATGTATGTATGTATGTATGTATGTATGTATGTATGTATGTATGTATGTATGTATGTATGTATGTATGTATGTATGTATGTATGTATGTATGTATGTATGTATGTATGTATGTATGTATGTATGTATGTATGTATGTATGTATGTATGTATGTATGTATGTATGTATGTATGTATGTATGTATGTATGTATGTATGTATGTATATATATATATGCATGCATGCTGGGGCACGAGTCTGCATCGCAGGATGGTTAGGCCGTACTCCACCACGGGGGCCAAGTCCGGGTTGGTGGAGGATTGTAAGACAGTGGCGGGCCTTACTGTCAGAAGTTATTGATACCCTAAGGCCTCTGATATGGCTTATCGACTGCCATTATTTAATACCAGTAAATATTTCCTTTCCTAAATTATTCGTGATACTCATACGTAGTTATATATTAAACGCGATTAGACCCGTTATACCAGACTATGTACCAGTAAGTATTATTAACTCAATTCCGGATTCACTTACTGGTCCGATTCTTCCGGCAAGGCATTATGTAAGTGATTCCGGAATAATTACGATCATCTGATACTAACCCAATAATGAGTAGTGCTTAACAAAGTTTTAAGTAAACTTACCTTAAAGTTAAGTAAAACCAGTAAATCTGACTGCAATCTGATAAGGAACTAAGAACACAAAGAGATTTTTTTTTTACTTTTTTTTTCATCTAATAAGTAAAGTACATGGTGGGTCGTTTGTCGTATATCCGACAATAGGGCTTGTGTCGTAGGGGACGGACAATTTTTAAATAATTTTTCATCATCATCATTTCAGCCTATTGCAGTCCACTGCTGGATATAAGAGGGTGACTCGAAGATGTGACGCAACTTTCCAAACGCTGCCCAGCCAAGCTGCACTCTTCTGGTGATTTCACCCTCAAATATTTTTTAAATAATATAATTCAATTAATTTTAATGGAACATATTCCAAATTATAAATGGTTGCCATTTTAATGAAAAAGGACTGGCCCTTTACTAAGTGCGCATGGAGTTCTTCCATCTCAGACTAACAATAGTGGTAGAAGGCCTACCTAAGCCCACATCCTCCTGTAGAAGCCCATACTCTTAGAGAGAGAGAGAAAGTGATACTGTGTGAGTAGATTTAGGCGCATTTAAAATTATTAGCAATGTCCTCTTATTTCGGTACACAATAGTATTAACAACAAAAAAGAGATTTAATCACGCCATCCTCCACCATGGCCCACCTGAACAGAACTCGAAACTCCACGCGAGCCGCCAACTAAAGGTCTATCCACATTACAACGAACGAGCGACGTGTCGGCCCTACGCAAAAACCAAAATATTTTATAATAAGGTATGTTACGATACAAACAGAAACTTTAATTAATGATCCATTGATCAATTGTTAATTACTCAATAGTGAATCAATAACACTTTTTTGTTTTGTTACAATTTTTGTTTTTGTTGTACAATTTTAAAAACCTAATTAGAGGCTAAAAATTCCGCCCATGCCGGGACTCAATCCCCCGACCTCTGGCTAACCGTACAATAAAAAAAATACAGTAAAATTGTCCTCAGCACGGGTTAGGGCAACAAGAAGAATATATAATTTTGTTATACAAGTTTTTTTTGTTAAATTTGTTGTAGTGTTTGATATTATTTTGTTTCAAAATTCAATTATATGCATGATAAAAGTTAAGATTTAAAACTCACAATGCCTAGTCTGTAATTTGCTCATGCTGACAACAATATAAACTTTTATGAAAAGAAATATCTCATTTACTTGAATCCTGTAATTAGTTCTCAATTTTATAATTATTACGTGTATTTAAGTGCGATAAAAGTATCAGTAGAAATAATAACCTCAAACTCTTACGAAATTAGAAACTACCAACAGGCCAGTCTCAATGACGCCTGCTAGTATTGCGGTCTGTGATCTTGAAAGTTTTTAAGGTATTTTTTATAGTGTCTATCGCTGCGCCCACCCTTCCCGGCCAGTTATAATGTGGATGCACCTTAATAATACAAGTGTGCCCGCAGCTGCTGCACTCACCTACTTACAGTGTGGATACAATGTGTGTTTTTCAGTCGGTCCCATGCAACTGGGTCAGTTGGACGAGAGTTTGGATATGAAACTAGGACGTCATTTCGCTAAAAGGCTGGGTTACGTAAGTAGATCAGATACTTGGTTTGACAGCTATTAAATAAAGATTGCGATATAAGGGTACTTTTTATCTTGAAGATCCTCTTCTTTTCATGTCAGCGTTTCGACCAGTTTATATTTTTCCCGCCCAGTAGTTCGCTCCTTATCAACCCTTGTATGTCCCCACTGCTGGGGCACGGGTCTCTTCCTGCATCGCAGGAAGGTTAGGCCATACTCCACCACGGGGGCCAAGTCCGGGTTGGTCACACCAGATGGGTGACGGGACCACTCCGACGCTGTAGTGCTTGGGACATGGTTTTATAGATGGTGTAGGCTTCCCCAGCAGCTATACCATCCTGACAGCTTAGTCGGACTAGCCCACAGGAAAGACTAGTCCGCCCAGTAGTTGCCCATTGCAATTGCAGCGGTTTTGGCCTCTGTTAGGTCCTTAAGAGTGCAGGTGTGAGGGCACAATGGGCATTGGAGCAGGTGCACCATGGATTGCGATGAGGCTCCACAATCTTGATGATGATATCAACCCTTTGTATGCCCCCACTGCTGGGGCACGGTTCTCTTCCTGCATCGTAGGAAGGTGAGGCCATGCACGCCCACGGGGCCAAGACTAAAAGGCCAACCCGGACAAAGTTTGACTTGGCTTGACTTTTTATCTTGCCCTTTGATAATTCATCAACAATTTGATCGAATATTTTCGAGGTGTATCAATCAAAATAGAATCCTATTTCAGTGCTACATTGTTATCAAAGCCAGTGGGCTTCAGGGCATCATAACTTATTATATAAGTATCTACATATAAGTTTTAATGTGCCTAAATCAAACTCTACCAGTTGGTAGTCACTATATTTCTTTTAAAATTATTATAAAATTTGATCGCTGTGTTTGCAACAATTAGAACAATAGGCGTGACGACAGTATCAAATAATCTAAGATTTAACGATATTAGGGAAAAATGCATATTAAAAGAATTTAAGACACTGATTTATGTTTATAAAAAAATAAGATTAAAATATTTTCAATAAAATAAAACATTGTAATACTGCTTTCAGCCACATTGACTGAAACACCAATCACACCGCGTAACGTCACGCTTAGGTAAACATTGGTGAACTTCTCCCGTGGTCTGTTATGACAACTAGTGATTTCGATGTTTGTTTACCTGGGCGTGACTTCAGATTCGACGCCCTGACACTGCGACCCATAGATTTAAATTTATTTTAGGAAAATGGCCTAAACCTTTGTTAACTTTTAGTTTATTGCTAGAATATAGATTTATGTGTAAATAATAAATGTGTCCTCACATTAGGTATAGCGGTGGTAGCTCAGTGGGTAGAACCATGGACTGGCAAGCGAGAGCCCCAGGTTCGATCCCGAGTGCGGGCATGTACCAATGACTTTGTTTAATTTCAAAGTTACGTACATTTGCGAATTTGTAGTTGCAATACCACTCGCTAACGGTGAAGGAAAACATCGTGAGGAAACCCACGGCCTGGTTGGCTCCGCACGTATTGACTTGTCTTTCCTGTGGGCTAGGCCGACTAAGCTGACAGGATGGTATAGGTGCTGGGCAAGCCTACACCATCTATAAAACCATGTCCCAGGCACTAAAGCGTCGGAGTGGGCCCTTCACCCATCTAGTGTGAGTGAAGATACCACTGGACGCTGTATAAATCATCTCATTAAGTAGATGCAAAAAAAAAGGCCTCACATTATGGAAGGGAATTTAAAACCTGCCGTCATGCCTATTGTATGTAGTGACGTTTATACGCCTAAAGGCAAAATATAGAGCGGCCTTTCTATCTATAGCAATTTTAATGCCAGATGTCGCTGCCTATACGTAATTCAGAGAATATTGTAAAGAGGTTCGAAATTTCACTGATGCCGGTGAGTCGCCCATTAGCTCAGTTGGAAAGAGCGCTGGCACGGATAGCCAGAGGTCGCGGGTTTGAATCCCGGCATAGGTGGAATTTTTAGCCTCTAAATAGGTTTTCTTAAAAATTGTCCTTAGCACGGGTTAGTGCATTAAAAATAACCTTTGAAATTCACCTATGTGTATTTGTTTGTGGACTATATGATGTAGACAATATGCAAAATACCACGTAGATAAGTATCTCTTCTTATGACAATGTACGTATTTTCCTCTTTGTCGAAGTGTCGATTGAACCAAGAAAGGAGAATCAAAGGCCAATTGTTTTACATTGGCGCCGCTAATGCAGCAGCCAATCCACATCCGCGTTATTAAGCTGCGTCTGAATTATTCATGCCAAGAGGGTAGGTTGAAATAACTCGCAGTTTCTGACACAAAAGCGCACGGCTCCGAAGGTTCGGTCCAGTGCTATTTATTATTTACTTATTAACACTTTTATTGCACATAAACAAATGTACAATACGGCGGACTTAATGCCTTAAGCATTTTCTAGCAGTCAACTGCAGGAGTAGACCGCGACTCGGAAAACGCAGTGTAGGACGCCCTCCGACCAGGTGGGATGAAGATCTGCGAAAAACAGCCGGCAGATGCTGCATGCGGCAAGCTGACGACAGGGCGCTATGGCGCTTATTAGGGGAGGGCTATGTCCAGCAGTGGACTACATAATATAGCCTGAAGAAGAAGAAGAAGAACAGCAGGAGGTAGACGTGCAAAAAAAGAACAAGAAAAAAGTTTTTACTCGTTTATTTTACATTTTTAAAATTTTCCGACGTATCGGCACTTTTTCAAGTGCCGTGGTCACAGAAGAACGTCGCGAAAATGTAAAATAAACGAGTGAAATCCGTGTAAAAACAGTTTATTTTATATACTAGCTGACCCAGCGAACGAACTTTGTACCGCCTAACAGTCGATTCTTTAATTTATTTTTTGTTTTTCTCTCCGTAAGCAGAGGAATTCAAGGAATATTTAAAAAAAAATAGCGAAATCGGTTCAGCTGCTCTCGAGACTTTCGCTTACCAACACATTCAGCGATTCATTTTTATATTATAGATTAGCTGACCCAGCGAACTTCGTATCGCCTAACAGTCGATTCTTTAATTTATTTTTTATTTTTCTCTCCTTAAGAACCATCTTCGTACTTCAAGGAATATTCTAAAAAAAGAATTAGCGAAATCGGTTCAGCTGCTCTCGAGATTTGCGCTTACCAACACATTCAGCGATTCATTTTTATATTATAGATTATTATCATCCCCTGGCGAAAAGGTTCTGTCCTGGCGAGCGCGGACCGGAAGACGCAGCGTGGGCAGGCTCCCCACCAGATGGTCTGACGACCTGGTTACGATGGTGAGGAGTCGCTGGACTAGGACGGCACAAGACTGGGAAGCTTAGAAAACCACCAGACGGTAGTAGACGTGGAATAGCTGATGATGATGGACGTTTCCGACGCGCTATGTCCTTCTGGAATCGCTATTCCATTTCCTGGTTCAGACTAGAGCGATGAATCACAAAGTGGGAGTTTGAAACTTGGCACGTAAATACTACGACGCTTTTTTGTTCAACGGTAGTTCGCGTAGAGTTCTCTTTCAGATCAATAGAGACGTTCTTTGACTGGCTACCGGTGATTTGGAGAAAAAAATAGAATGGTTCGGTTGTTGGTTATGCAGTTAAGGCAAAAACCACTGCCTCAGCTATTTAAAAACTTGGAATCTAATAAGCCAACTAGGATCTAATGCAAGTAGTTCTGACCGACCGACACTAAAAATTAACCAAGTTCCTTGAACGACAATCGTGTGAGTAGTGATAGATAAGCGATGGACACCTCAGGACTTTTTATGAAGCCTATAAATGTTCCATTGCAGGGCACAGGCCTTCTGTCGGAGAGAGAGTATGGGCTTAATTACCAAGCGTGCTCACCGCGGATTGCAAGTTTCAAGCGCTGAGGTATTTGGGTTCAAAGACATTTCTCATAAAGAACTTACAGTTCACTTAATTAATAAGAAAAACAAAAACATAAAATTGGCTTAAATTATACGGCATGCATTAAAGTAGCATCAATCTTAACTATAAATTCAAGACATGTAGCTTTAGTTTAAAAACCTATTTAGAGGCTAAAAATGTCACCTATGCAGGGATTCAAACCCGCAACCTCTGGCTATCCGTGCCGGCAATCCCGGCATGGGTGAAATTTTTAGCCTCTAAATGGGTTTTTCAATTTGTCCTTAGCACGGGTTAGTGCATTAAAAATAAATATATTTTCTAAAAAAGCATTTATATTTTCTGTATCTTTTACTTCAGGTGGTAAGTTATTTTTGAACTAAAACTTTCGTAAGCACAACACATTGTAGACTTTTAGTCCGGATTTACTTACGGGTGTTGTTATATCGGAAAAGTCCGACCAGGTTTCGCTCCGATTCGCAGAGCTTAAGTTAAGTTATTATTCAGTTGGACACCTCTGACACTCAGGTTTCCTTAAGCGACTGGTATTGCTTACTATAACTTCACAAATGAACATAACTTAGTACCCGAAACCTTCGTGCGTGCATGCAACGACTAATGAACGTTTTTGAAGCGAAGGTGATCTGTCAGGATTGTGGCAAGTGGCAGTCCCTGGTCTGTCTACCTCTTTGGGTTACAGGCGTGAGGCTAAGTCATATTAAAAAAATTTAAATCCCTAAAACTGCATTTTTTTATACGGTGTGTTTGCTTACTTCGATTCTAATGTATAATTATATCAACAAAATATTTATTTGTATTTTATCAAGCTGAAAAGTCGATACGAACAGCGTTATTTGAACCACGGCTACAACAAAGAAAAAGATTCAAAATGCCCTAAGCCATGTAACATAGCCAGAGTAACTTTAACACGCGCCGGATAAAGGTAGAGTGGGGACGACCCTAACACAAAAATAATTACGTTATCATAAATTCAGGGACTTTAAAAACTTCTCAAAAAGATTCCGCAGTTAAGAATGAAGAGGACAAAGAGCACCCTTTGCAGGTTACCGTAAAATAATGAGTAAGGGTTCATTGGCTGGTGACCTAAAAGTCGAGACTAAACATGCTGAAACTGAGGTCACCAGAAGGAAGGAGCTGACGTCACGTTAACGCATTGTGTCACGTAAATTACACACGTCGGAGTGGTCCTAACTGAACGAAGACGTTATATTTTTTTAACATCAGTACATCTAATATGCATTAATTTTTTTTCCATGTTTATGTACAATAAAGTGTTCTCTATCTATCTATCTATCTAATAGATAATTTTATTTTCTCAGAAATTACAGTAACAAAAACATAGATGTTAATATAAACTATTTAGCCTGTTAATATAAAAACGAAACTAAACCTAAAGTTTTCTCTACCTATCAATTTATGTATAGATTTATAGATTGCTATTTATTATACATAAAAATGGAAATTACACAGATATATCTTAACTTATATAGACGGCGGCCTTATCACTAAAAGTGATTTCTTCCTGATAACTTATACCGCGTGTTATAATTTTTAGACGAGATGTTTTTATATTTCTTGAGAATATACTCAAAATTTTATGTTTTAGAAAAGTTACAAACCTCTGTAAATAGAAATGTAAAAACTTTCCTTCTCATGTGGACAACAGCGCAATTAAATTTTATTGTTATTTGAGATTTCATCACCATATAGTACATAACAATATTTGATGGCAGTAATAAATGAAAAAGTCTTGAAATGTAAAATATAAAGTAAAAATTAAGTAAAATTACCTGCTTAGTTTGACTCTTGGCTTTATCTAGCAAACGAGAACAATTACTTCCAGAAGTTAAAATATTAAAGATTTGTGATAATTATTAAGAGACGAGACCCGTGCCCCAGCAGTGGAGACATACAAGGGTTGATATCGATATCGAAATAAACGTAAAAAAAACTCACAACACTTAACATGTACACTCTGCTAAACTCAAATTGTCATAACTAGTAAAATTGCGTTCCGAACGGACAAAAGAATTATTTATTTTCAAGGACATCACTAAACTACGAATCGCGTTTTTATGAAACTTTGAACCGGTGGCCAATCAAGACGACGTGTTATAGCACCCGCCCAAGTCACCACCGACGCGCGTAACTTTAAATAAAGAATTAAATCATCCATTCAAAATGTAAATTTTTAATTGCTCAAGTTACGCTGCGGTCCCGGACTAGAGTGTGAACGTGACTTTACGTTACACAGAATGGAGTCATCATCGTCATCATTATCATCGTCAGGCTATACTAGTCCACTGCTGGACATAGCCTTCCCCTAATGAGCGCCATAGCGCCCTGTCTTCAGCTTGCCGCATCCAGCATCTGCCTGCAGTTTTTCGCAGATCGTCGTCCCACCTAGTCGGAGGGCGTCCTACACTACGTTTGCCGAGACGCGGTCTCCACTCAAGGACACGTTTGCGAATGCAGTAACGCGGTAAAAATCCAATTTTTTTAAAGGGTGAACTCATATTTCAATGACATAGCCCGTAAGACGTTTGAACTATAATTATTGCAGCCTATATACATCCCTTCTGTAGACCAAAGACCTTCTCGCAGAGAGAGTACGGGCTTATTTACCACGAGACATATGTTTTTTATTGGGATATTATTAATTGCACATCAGATATATAATCACCTATCAATTTCATTCTATTTTTTTTTTATTTATTTAAAGTAAGAAAGAAAATACATTCAATATAATGCCTCCCATCCCCCGAAACCGACAAGGTTTATTTGTGGATTGGGTTTAGTAGTCGCCAGCTTAACACTTTTTTACGTCAAATAAATTATTTCACTACAAATAAAATAAATGTTGAACAAAGCTAGTACAGCAGGTAATTCGAAAATATACATCAGCACGACATTACTTTTTTTCTCTAATGCGAAACAAATAAATTCCTGAAGGTACAAAAATACGACAATCTCATCATAAATACTGATTGCACAGCAAATTACTCAGAGCGTGCGTTGATAATACTCAATCTCATATCAGAAATATAGGTGCGACAAAGCGCGTCGCGTAGCGGAGCGCGAAGGAGCGTGTTAGGTTGAACGTGGGACCGAAAATCAACTCGATATTGTTAGCTCAGTTGGGAGAGCGCTGGCACGGTTAGCCAGAGGTCGCGGGTTCGAGTCCCGGCATGGGTCATATAAAAATAGTAGCTTTATTTAAAAAAAATGACTTAGGTATAATGTGCGTTTGTAATTATTAGCAGTGCGTTAATATAAAAGCTTTTTTTAAGATAAATAGCGTTACACCACGAATATAAATTGTAGTTTATTTAAAGTGTTTTGCTGTGCAATCAGTAAGTTTGATAATTTTTGGATACAAAAATATTTTTTTTTGATTTGCGTTTAAATACTTACTACCCTTTTTTATTTATCCAGTCTTTTCTCATGATCAATTGAAGTTATTAGAAAAACATCCTATAAGATTTTAAATCCAGGTCACTGTGTCTAAATTTTGCTACGAATTCTATATCCTTAGTAGTGTTATGAATTTAACTAGATTCTAGGGAACACTCTTTGCAGGTTACTATACAATAATGAATTGGGGTCCACTGGCTGGCAGCCTCTAAGTCAAAACCAATCATGCTGCAGCAGAGGTCACCAGACCACTGATGTCACATGAACGCATAATATGACGTGAATTGCACAGTTGGAGTGGTCCTAACTGAATACTGTCACTCAATAGTGTTATGAATTCAACTTTATTTTTAAAGATAAAAGATTTTTATTTGTCAAACATGCGTATGAAAGATGGCACATTTGCATTTTATGCGTATTGCCGGCATTTTAGACATACAATTTTTTTTCAGTTAGAGAGCTCCTTGTAGGTATGGACTTGTCCTAAGTTTTCTTAGACACATTTTTGACAATAATCTATAATAAATTATACAAAATCATGTCAAAGAATAGTAAATTAGGTAATGAATATTAAGTAAGCTAAACTTATTTGTGTTAAGGTCAAGTTAGATCGTGAGTCAACGTCATTCAGCCAAAAATTCTATGAAACTATAACAACATCAGTCAAGTTCTCTTAGATCTCTAGGTATTTTGTTATACTGTAGCCCCCATGTTGAATATACTCCTGCGGGTGTTATAAAAGGCGATTAAGGGACACAATCCGGGGGGTGGGCAGCAGCGCCCCCTGCAGTACAATTTCACCAAACTACGATCCCCAACCCGCATGCCCAGCGTGGGGATTATGGGCATTACCCCCCAATGATGGCACAACCTTGCGCTATGGTGCTCATTAGGGGAGCGCTATGGCGCTCATTAGGGGAGCGCTATGTCCAGCAGTGGACTATTATAGCCTGAAGAAGAAGAACTATTAGATTGATTTTGTATTAAACGACACGGAGAAGCGTTAAGAACCGTCGGGTCATTCCCCCAACGATTTTGTTTTACATCAATAATGAAAAACAACACAACCGTTCACTAACAAGCGGACAAAGCTCCTTCTCTCAAACAAATCGTTTAAGAAATGAATCGAGAGACTTCGGAGGGCCCTTTGTGCGAAACTGCACGGACTGCCGATTGTCTGTCAATTAAATATTGTTTTAATAGAAAATGGCACCCTGTCTACTGGGTCGTTCCCACATGGTTCATTTGATCTTTTCCACGGTAAATTTGAACGCATTACCTAGTACTACGGGAGTGGTTTACTTTTCTTTTTCAATTTACGAGCCCTCAAGGACGCGTCTTCGGTGCTGTAGTGTAGTTTAAACATATTTTTTACTTAGTTACCATATGCGGAAACTTAATTTTAGCTCATAGTTAGTCATTAAGAACTGCCCATTTGTATAAACTATTTGAGGTTTGATACTTCTCAGTTTATAGTATTGTAACGCTTCGGTTTAATATTACGCTTTGGTTGCAATACTTATGTTTTAAAATAAATACTCACGATCTCTTTATAAAAACACGATTCCTCTAGAGGTAAAATGCTCCTCAGAAGCCATATAAATAATCTGTACTCACGTTTTTACCACAGGTTCTTAAATCTGTCTCTGAGGAGTGTTTTAAGGAATCTTGTTTTTTTTAAAATAAAACCTGAAATGTCAGAGAGAGAAAGAGAGATGTATTTTCTGGCAGTTACAGAATTGTTAAGGGTCGTTTGGGAAGCGGCCTGATTCCCTATCAATTAAATATTATTATAATAGGAGGAGCACCCTGTAAGGGGAAAGGGTGTCTTAAGCCTTTTGTTCGTTCGTTTAAATTCACGACGACGTTGCATCGAGTAACCCGAACTTTTGATGATTAAATTTAAAAATTTCCCTTCTAAAAAGGAGCGTAATGAGTGGTTTTTTTTATTTAAGTGTTGATTAAGGCTTGCCTTAATGGGACACTTGGCTAGAAGGGAAGACGGCCGGTGGACCAGGGCAGTATCGGAGTGGTGGCCTAGGGAGGGAAGGAGATTGGCAGGCAGACCACCGACACGATGGTCAGACGACATCGTGAGGGTTGCGGGTCAGAGAAGGATCAGGTTAGCACATGACCGTGAGGAATGGCGCAATAAAAACGAGGACTATGTCCAGCAGTGGGTTGATGTGGGCTGATTATAGATTATAGAAGGCTTGCCTCTTTTTTTTAACTGCATCGCTGGTCTAGCGGTATCACGTTTGATTCCCACTGGGGGCTGCCGTACAAATAGCCTCAGACTTGGTGTATTTTCATGTTTGTGGTGCCCTTGCCTGGTTAACACAGCACAGGATTTCCTAGTTTGGGACCAGGCAATAGAGTCGAATACTTATATAGTTATATTCTTTTTAATGATTAAAATAAATTTAAATTTTTAATAAACCAACCCGTGCTAAGGACAATTTAAAAAAACCTATTTAGAGGCTAAAAATTTCACCCATGCCGGGACTCGAATCCGCGACCTCTGGCTAACCGTGCCAGCGCTCTCCCAACTGACTCGCGACTCACCGGCATCAGTGAAATTTCGAACCTCTTTACAATACTCTCTGCATTTGTATTATGTAGGTTTTTTAAACTTACATAGTTTTTTAATAGAATGAAATAAGCACGTCACTGTTGTTATTTGGCTCAATTTGGTAGTCTACCATTAATAGCAGTATAATGTTATTCCAGGGGTAAAACCCGCGCAAATTAAATAGGCTCTCGCGAAGAAGTTCGAAGAGCGCTGGCACGGATAGCCAGAGGTCGCGGGTTCGAATCCTGGCATGGGTGGAATTTTTAGCCTTTAAATAGGTTTTTAAAATTGTCCTTAGCACGGGTTAGTGCATTCAAAATAAAAATAGTATAACAATGCTATGTTTATACTATTCTTATTTTTAAAGCACTAACCCGTGCTAAACCCGTAGGTAAATAGGTTTTTTAAAATGCTATGTTACAGTAAATATTATTTTAATATTTATTTTTATTTAATTTTATTCTCTAGGAAGACTAAGAGCTATTACAGGTTTACAATATATAAATAAATAGGACATACTCAGCCAATTAAAAGTCTTCACAATAGGTCAATGTAAATTATAAATTTAGTCATATAATTAAACTGCGTATTTTAGACAGATGATGAAAACCTGGCCATATCGTATGAAAGCAAATTGCGCTACTTCACTGAAAGGGGTAGCCGGCAGTGAAATCCACTGTAACAGCTTTGTCTAGCGAGACTTTGAAAGGCTTCTTTGCTATTACGACCCGCAATAAACTTCCGACTATTAAATAATAAAGTCTCAACTTCATTTCCTAGGAAAAAGTGAGCAAAACCTACAAAAGGAAGCAAGGAAGCTCGTCCAATAAAAATCATAATGAAAGATTAACTGGGTAACCGCAAATTTAAAACTTCTCAACTTTAACACTCCCCAGAGATAAGTCGCTGTACAAGGAACATAAATATATTATTTGAGCATTTTAAGCTGTCTTTTCTTCCAAGAACTCACTTTAATAATTGCAGATTTATGCTAAATGTTATGAGACTTGAGAATTACTGCCGCATAAAAACTGTTTCATACTTGAAATTAACTTTCTTTTTCGGAGTTTTGGTTTTAGCCTTCTTTTACGGGTCTGGGCGTAATTATTAACCTAGCGTAATTAAAACATAAACTCCGATCATATAATTTTAAAACGAGATTTTCGTAAGCTTGGAATGTCAAACAACTTCTGTTAGACTAAAAAAATATAATGTAAGACTAAAAAGAATATGTAAGACTACGGAAACTGTTGGAAAATGGTTGGTAAGTCAGTCTACAGTTTATATATTCGACGACTTAGATCCGGATTAACTTACTTGAATAATGTGTAGTACTTATAAAGGTTTTAGTTCAAAAAAGTTTACATATTCTACCAATATGTTTCCGGTACACCTATCTACCTTTTCTCTTCATCTTTTTGTTCTATCCACCCCAAGGTGGCTCAGTAGAGATCACTTTTAGATCGATAAAACGGCCAATTTTACACGGCAAAACTTAATGGTTTTTTTCTCTACACAGTTTTGATCTAATCTCGATAATATTATCCTGCAAATACGTTACTATTTATCGAAAGACTTTAAGTTTTATGTAATGGTATGGAAGATTTTCTGTTCTTCTTTCGTTGCGTTCTAAACAGAACAAAAAAACAAGAAACTGATACCTTTCACACAACGCAGTATCTGGTCCAGATCCTAAACTAGGATACCCTGCTATGGTACAGTATGCTGTTGTAACTAGGTAAGGAAATTACAGAAACACACCCAAATTGAGGCCATTGGTGCAAATGTATGGCGGCCCCCAGTGGGAATCGAACCCACGATCTCCGAAATAGTAATCAGACGTGATATCGCTAGACCAATAAGACAATGAGACTCAGTGGACCATTGGAACCAAATAATCATAAATTTTAGCTACAATGACTTAAAATAAGGCTATTTAGACCACGAAACAATAAATGAACAGAATTACATACCTATTAATTATTACAAATTAATACTGAATTCCACGAACAGGATTTAAATAGCATCTTCCAACTTTTAGATCATATCAGTACCTATTATGTCAATGCCTTATGATTGTATCAGTAATAATGAATTCGATTCGGCTATCAAACTGTGAATTATGTTTTTTTTAATTCTTAGTAAAGCATGAAAACATATTCTAAAGCTCGCATATTCATTAATTATACAGATTTTATGGAAGAAGATTGTGAAAAGATAATTTTAATTGACTTTTAATAACCATTTGTGTCATGAGATTTGGTCGAACCCAAAAGATGATTTTGAATTTATAAATACATAAATATGGAGTTAAATATGTAGAAATTATATCTACTGCAGTCGGAATTTAACTAGCATTTTAGTTAAATGTCACAGGTCAAAGTTTATGACATGCACTATAAAGATAAAGCCGACTTTTCACTATGGGATGTAATATAATAATATATTACATCTTGAGATATAATCAATTATCGCTCGTCATACATTTAGTTTTCTAGCTATAATAATTGAAGGCTCCAGGGAAAAAGAAAAACTAGTCAAGCAACAAACTAATTTGTTTTTTACCCTGTTCGGTGTACTATCTTAGAGTATTCCCTACAAAACTGCATTCACAGATTAGTTTCGAAGTGAGAAGTTCGTCTTTTCCCCTGGAGTCTTCAATTATTATAGTACAGTGTGAACCGGTCACCTACAAAATGTATGACGAGCGATAACTTATTATACCTCAAGATGTAATATATGCTATGTTAAATCCCATAGTCTAAAGCTGGCTTTAGGTACATTTTCCTCTATCACAAAATAAATCCAACCAAACCACCTACCTCTAGAAGAGGTAGATGGCTAGTTTATGGCTAGCTAAATAGCTAATAGGCAACAGGAAGCCCAGCCTTTCCTCACCATGTTTTCCCTCTCCTTACCCGCAACTAGGTAAGTAATAAAAAAAGTTTCCAATAAACGCCACGGGAAATTTTCACCAATAGCGGATGAAACTCATCGGCGTGTGCCCGAGACCCGGGAATATTAATATTGAAATGGGCGCCGAAGCTTCGCCCTCCTGTTAGGGATTAAGGTATCCTTTTGTGGAAAATATTGCAGAGTGTACGTTTAATCTCGGGCCGCCTACGCTTCGGTTGCTTGCTGTACCAGGTACAGAAAACGGCGAAAGTACATGGACTTGTAATTAGATGAAAAGCATAGTTTTTCTTGGCTTTAGGTTACTAGGCAAAAGAAACATGCCTTTTATTGCAAAACTATAATACACTCGAGAAGTTTGAATAAATATCACGGACGAGATTGTTAATTGGTATGGTATCTTAGCAGTGAAACACGGCACACAGCGTTTCATTCACGATGACAACACAGATTAAAGTTTATATAACCTCAATCTATTGTAATTTTCAAGGTCAGGACAAATAAATGTTCAATTCACTCGTACAAATAATAGGGGCTTTTTCTTACCAATATGTAATGAATTGTGTCACCTCAACTAAAATTCGTTGCCATACCTGAAACAAAAAAAAAACAGACAAGTATTAAAATTCCAAACATGCTCGAAAAAAAACCGGGACAATAATCCCTCGAACTAAATGATGAAACTTAAAAACTTATTTAGAGGCTAAACATTTCACCCATGCCGGCCGGGATTGCCGGCACGGATAGCCAGAGGTTGCGGGTTCGGATCCCGGCATGGGTGAAATTTTTAGCCTCTAAATAGGTTTTTTAAATTTGTACTTAGCACGGGTTAGTGCATTAAAAATAAAAATAGTAAATGATGAAAACTAATAGTTACCTATTATACCATACCGCACGTATATCCAATTCCAACAAGAAAAAGGCGAGGTTTAATCCACCGCACAGCATAAATATAACTAGTTGGTTTTTATTAATAGATAGATAGAGAACACTTCATTGTACATACAAATATTTTCTGTCTCAATGAAATACGTGAGCGCTATTAGCCTGTGTATAAAATAGGGCATTTTTTTAAAATTTTGGTCTGCGTGCTCACAAATTACTGCTACTAATATTATCCAAACGTGATTAAAATTCAACTGAAATTCAAATTCAATGGGAAGATCAATTGATTTGGCTGATCAAGGGACTGATCACTAGGAAATAATACAGATATTTATGAAAAACTTATCACCGTCATTATCAGCCCACCCCATCACACCATCCTACACGGTCTCTTGCCATTTGCACCCACGAGCTATCTGCCGACCTGACTACATCGTCGGACCACTGGGCATCCGGTCTACGGTCTTTTAGAATATGCCTCGGGCTCTAGAGTAGGCTTCGGTTTTCGCCGAAAGCACACGTGTGTAATACTAATTCCGCTCTGTATAAAACTTTTCTACACTATATTAGTTCCGATTTCGAAATTAAGTGTCATATTAGTTCCGAAATTTCTATTACACGAATATTCCGATTCTATCCGATAGTAGCCGAGGATTATTCTAAAACCTAACAGAGTATACCCACCGACCACCGTCCGGTTCTCGGCCGCCACTCCGTTACTGCCCCGACTGGGTACTCCGAAGACGCGAGTCGCGCCTTTGAACGTCAAAAGTCGCGACTTTCCAGTATCATCATCATCATTAACCCATTATGTCCCCACCGAGAGGCACGTGTCTCTTTCCTGGGGAAGGTATACGCCACACTCCACCACGGGAGCTAAGGCCGGATTGGTGGAGGCTTGCAAGACTAGTGGCTGGTCTTACTGTCAGAAGCTTTCAAGCCGCCCTAAGGCCTCAGACTTGGCTTAACGACTGCCATCTATCGACGGCAGCCGGCACCAACTGCTTAGCGTGCCTTGCGAAGCACGGAACCGCTCGGAAAACTGGCCTTAGTCATAGACGGTTTTGACCCATCCATGCACTGAACGCGCCCCGTATTGCTTAACCTTCGTGATCGTTTAAGATCACTTGGGCAGCCGGAGCTACGAGCGATTTTCCTTTCCAGTATATTAATTGTCAATTTGCTGTGTGGTGTCGGCCTAGAGAATAGCACCAACCCAATTCTTCCCGCGGGTGTCGTAAAAGGCGACTAAGGGACACAAGCCGGGGGGTGGGCAGCAGCGCCCCCTGCAGTACAATTCCACCGAACAGCGTTCCCCAACCTGTATGCCCAGCGTGGGGATTATGGGCATTACCCCCCATAATACCTCACACCTCAACGTGACGCTCTTTAAGGGAGGGCTAAGTCTAGCAGTGGACTAGTATAGCCTGACGATGACGATGAATTGTCAAATTCTGACAATTCATCGCCACAACATGCGTAACTCGCGTCATCGTACTACATCGTACCGATGCTGATCCTGACACAGTGAAGCTAAAAAAAAAAACATATTTGCGTCATTGTACCTGGGTTTTTTTCTACTTTTATTCCCGAGATAATCTCGGAGCAATTTCGGTGCGATCGGGAAGGTGCGTCCGTGAATGGGGGTGTGCTTTAGTACTTCAATTTGCGCGTTTATTCGCCTTTTAATTGTTTGTTTTCGTAGCCACGTGATGAGAATTTCGGGCTCGGATCTTCAATCATCTGCCTGATCTTCTTAACTTAAAGTTAGCAGAATGTTTGATTTATTATTACGTTTGTGTGTTGGGATCAACATATGACCTTTTATTTACGGAGTTGTGAAACGTATCTACATGGGTTTTATAGGTGTTTATTATTAAGGATAAGTATGAATTATTTGTGTATTCATCAACTACTCGTCTCGCTTTCTCCTTTGGCATTCTTTCCGTCACAAGTTAGTCTGGAAGAAATTTATGTTGGTCTTATTGCTCATTGTACTTTTTTCATTGAAACTTTTATGTTTATTTTATTCTATACGATAAATAGTATCCTTATCTTACCTAATACTAGGTGTCAAAACAATTGGTCAAATATTTTGAAACTGGCGGTGCCTGTGACTTCATTAGCGTGGGATTCGAATAAATCTCCTGTGTCACTCTCTTATGCATAAATATTTGCTAAACTTATGCCATTTCATAGTCTAAGAGGAGATCTCTTTAAATCCACTGCTCTCTTAGGCACTTGACAAGAAAAAGAAGTGCAAACCAATCCAATGGGGAGGAAAACGCAAAGCTGATTCCAGATGTCGCCATCGGCGAGTAGGCCCAATACGCCGCCATTAGCTTGTTGTTGATATTCGTGTTGAGTTTTCTTTCTTAATATTTACTAACACAATGTACTCCATGATGACTGTGCCGCAGCTAAAGAAAGAGTTAAGAAAAAGTAAAGCTTCTGTTGTTGGTAAAAAAGTTGTTTTGAGAGGCTGTCCAATTTTTTTCTTTTCATGGCCTTTTCCCACAACTTTCTTCTTTTAGAATCCTTGGGAAACATATGAATCCCTTTATTCTAACAACCACGTGCAGCACAGTTCGTCATTTTGTTAGCTATACGAAAAAACAAATAAGTAAACAAAAAAATGTATGGCGTTTGACAGCTTTGACAGTTTATTTAGGCCTAGTCGATCATTCGCCCTCTGCCGGGATAAAAAAGCAGTTTTTCTACCCATTTTGCATTTATAATACCTATAGTGGGAATGTGACTAAATTTTTAGGTTTAACTGTAACATAGATTTTAAAGAAAAAGATCCGGTTTTATGTATAAAACACGATTCCTCTAAAGCACTCTTTAGAGGGAGTTTATTTAATCCGAGTGTACGTATTTTGCCTTGTCAAAATTTCACCACTGACTATTTTAATCAGCGTCTTAAGGCTATTTTTATAAATAAGACAGAATTGTAGGTAAATTTTGAAACTGATTGCTGAAATAAGACCATTAGAATTTTAAGTCGATTTTGCAATTAATTGCTGAACGACAAATTTTATTTGTTTTCCTATAAACATTCTGAGGCAAACAGAATACAATCGACACCTACAGCTCAACCTAAACATTTTTGTCGCAAAATTACTCGTAACATCACTGAGTAGCGCTCAAATTCAAAGATCATTGTCAACTGTACTAAAAGTTTCGCCAAGAATTCATTTAAGAACGGCAATACATGCAAGCGAAATGTTCACAGCAAAATGTTCCAATTTCGACGCTCAAAACGAGGCAATTTAACCACTAGATGGCGCTGCGTTAATCCCGTGTAATTTATCACGAATACCGCCATATCTCATAGCGGCAGTCACCTTAATCACCTGCCGGGGACCACACAATGTAGGTAGACCATTAGACGTAGAATACCAACATAGGCCGAGTTGAAATAGGCATTGTCTTAAATATTGACCACATTTACAAAATAATTTTATTCTATACTTGCACACGAAAGATTTAACAGGACATTACATAAGAAATAACTTTTCGTCTACTTATATTAAAGAGCTTATCTCTGAAAGAGATTTCTTCCAGCAAACCTTAGAGAGTCGGAGAAGCAGTAAAGAGCGGGTCTATATACGTTGAAGCGCTCGTGGCCTAGGCGAACCGAGTGATTGGAATTAATCACTTGGTTAAGCAACAACAGGCGCGGTCAGGTACAGGATGGGTGAGCATCCCGTGACTACCGCTAGTGGCATTTTTCCGAGCGCTTCCGTACTTCGCAAGGCACGTTAAGCCGTTGGTGCCGGCTGTCATATAATGGCAGTCGTTAAGCCATGTCAGAGACCTTGGGCGGCTTGATAACTTCTGACAGTAAGGCCCGCCACTGTCTTACAATCCTCCACCAACCCGGACTTGGCCCACGTGGTGGAGTATGGCCTAACCTTTCTGCGATGCAGGAAGAGACCCGTGCCCTAGCAGTGGGGACATACAAGGGTTTATAACGATATACGTGTACAAAATATACTACATAAATATTGAATAACCAACCTAACTATGAAAGAAATAAACTACATAAACTAAAAAGAATACATAAATATACAGCTCAATGTTATGATAGAGATAGATAATGCTCTTTCAACCGCTTCTTAAATGTACCAACAGTGGGACTAGCGCATACCTTTTGTGGTAGCGCGTTCCACAGCCTGACCGACTTTACTTGATTTTATTTGTCGTCGTCGTCGTCAGGCTATACCAGTCCACTGCTGGACACAGCCCTCCCCTAAAGAGCGTCACGTTGTGCTATCGTAGGGGGTAATGCCCATAATCCCCACGCTGGGCATGCGGATTGGGGATCGCAGTTCGGTGGAATTGTACTGCAGGGGGCGCTGCTGCCCACCCCTCGGTTTGTGTACCTTAGTCGCCTTTTACGACACCCGCGGGAAGAATTGGGTTGGTGCTATTCTCTAGGCCGACACCACACAGGCCACCACATTTTATTTGTACTTAATTTTAAATTCAATGTAATGCAACAATAATGGATTAATAATATTCACTGATTTCTTGTAAATTCAGTAAGCTCAATCCCGCTACTGTCTTACAATCCTCCACCAACCCGGACTTCGTCGTGGTGGAGTGTGGCCTAACCTTCCTCCGATGCAGGTAGAGACCCGTGCCCCAGCAGTGGGGACATAAAAGGGTGGTTATCGAGAATGATTTCTTGAAGAGTCAAGGATGGAGCTCAGTTGCGTGTCTTGGAAAAGGCTCATGTCCAACAGTGTCCAACAGTGGTACTGACACCGGCTGATTATGATTTTTTGTATTTCACGAATAATTGTGAGACCAATTCGACCTTCGTTTCACGCATGAATAATTTAAAAACCTATTTAGAGGCTAAAAGTTCCACCCCTGCCGGGATTCGAACCCGCGACCTTTGGCTATCCGTGCCAGCGCTCTTTCCAACTGAGCTAATGGGCGACTCACCGGCATCATTGAAATTTCGAACCTCTTTACACTATTCTCTGTATTACGTACAGGCAGCGTACTAGCTGAAGAAAATTGCATCATTGTCCTCAGTACGGGTTAGTGTATTAAAAATAGTATAATGAATAATTTATTTCAAACATGTTTTTTTCCATCTTTATGTTTGAAAGTAAAACGCTAAGATATTGACACCTCAGTATGCCTTATAAACAAATATAGTCTCTTTTACGTTTGCACAGATTAAGAGTCTTTTTAGTTTCGTTTATTTAAAGAGTTCTTGTTTCGAATCATGGTATCGCTAGAAAATGACAGCTTGTAGATTTCAGGTGATGACGTACTTCCGGTTTCGTATATTCTGGTTCTGTTTTTTCGCTTTAATAATTAAAGAAAGGAGCCCAAATCGAAATATTCAGCCCAGGCACTCAAAACTACGCATTTTCTCGAAAGAAAAACAGACCTATTTTTTAAGACAATGCCAAAGTTATAGGGCCTCTGACATAGCTAAACGACTGCCATTACATGACAGCCGGCACCAACGGCAACCTGCCTTGCAAAACACGGAAGCGCCCGGAAAAAATGCCACTAGCGTTAGTCTCAAGACGGTCACCCATCCTGCACCTGACCGGCCTGTTGTTGCTTAACTCAAGTGATTGATTCCAATCACACGGTTCGACTAGGCCACGAGCGTCGGCAATAGTCGGTATAGTGCTTTAAAAACATCCAACATAACCTATAAATCGTAATAATAGTTTCCAATAAAACTAATTGAATCATTGCATACCACAGTGGGTTTGCCGCAAATTATTCTGTCTGTTTGTGTTTGCAACAATCATTATCATACGGCTGGAGTGCGGTTTTGTACGGGGTGTTACAGAAAGGTCTGGTGGAACTAAAGGGAGTTCTACTTATCAATATAGAACACTTCTTAAGGGACTTACTTTTATACTATTTTTAATGCACTAACCCGTGCTAAGGAGCAAATTTAAAAACCTATTTAGAGGCTAAAAATTTCACCCATGCCGGGATTCGAACCCGCAACCTCTGGCTTTCCGTGCCAGCGCTCTACCAATTGAGCCAATGGGCGACTCACGGCATCAGTGAGATTTCGAACCTCTTTACACTATTCTCTGTATTACGTACAGGCAGCGACACCTGACTTAAGCAAATTGCATTACTTACAGCCCCGACTACCTACTTTGCAGTTAGGTTATAATCTCAGAACAATGATCTGAGGTTATAATCATGTGGGTACAGTGAACGATATCACTGTACCCACATGATTATACTATTTTTATTTTTAATGCACTAACCCGTGCTAAGGAACAAATTTAAAAACCTATTTAGAGGCTAAAAATTTCACCCATGCCGGGATTCGAACCCGCAACCTCTGGCTATCCGTGCCAGCGCTCTACCAATTGAGCCAATGGGCGACTCACGGCATCAGTGAAATTTCGAACCTCTTTACACTATTCTCTGTATTACGTACAGGCAGCGACATCTGACTTAAGCAAATTGCATAACTTACAGCCCCGACTACCTACTTTGCAGTTAAGTTTACCATCGGAACGATATCACTGTACCCACATGATTATACTATTTTTATTTTAATGCACTAACCCGTGCTAAGGAACAAATTTAAAAACCTATTTAGGTTATCTAGACTATATATACTAGACGACCTCAGTAGCGTAGCGGTAGCGTATCTGCCTACCATGTAAGAGGTCCCGGGTTCGAACTTCGGCTGGGGGAAAAAACCCCCAGGTCTTGGATGTATACACGTTTGTGATGTCGTTGTTTCTGGTTCCCACGACACGGGGTATTCTAGTGTGGGGTAGAAGCAATGTATGTGCCTGTATGTAAATGTCACGGTGAGAAACTGATCAATATTCACGTCATCCGTGACGTCATTCATTATACAGCAAACGTGTAAAGCTTGATGTGCTACTGACTGTACTAGCGTAAAGCGAAGTCATGTTAAGAGTGGCGTCCGATCCAAACTCCTGTAGTCAGTCAGTTTATTTTTCGTTTTTTTTCGCTAGGTGTCGCTTTGCTGCAAGCGTGCTGAAGAATTTATGATTTGATAGAGCCGGCAGCTACATCGCTTTTTTTCATATATTCTTCTTAGATCACGGCCGATAAAAAGCGCTCATATCTCAAGTTAATTTTGTACTGCAATTTGGTAACACATAATTATTTATGTCTGAGTACTCAGTCTGTATGATGATCACGTATTGAGTGATATCAAGCCTTTGTATGCCCCCACTGCTGGGGCACTGGTCACCACAGGGACCAAGTCCGGGTTAGTGGAGGATTGGAAGACAGTGGCGGGCCTTACTGTCAGACGTTATCAAGCCGCCCATAGGGCCTCTGACATGCCTTAACGACTACGATTACATGACAGCCGGCGCCAACGGCTTGACGTGCCTTGCGAGGCACGGAAGCGCTCGAAAAAATTGTCACTAGGATTAGTCACGGGATGGTGACCCATCCAGCACCTGACCGCGCCTGTTGTTGCTTAAAAAATCGATTCCAATCACTCGGTTTGACTAGGCCACGAGCGCTTCCATGCTATGATCCCTGTCTATTCCTTTTCATAGTCTGCATAGCTACGTCAGTGCCAATTATTGGGCGCTCGGATTTACGCTTTGCCCGGGTCGGAATTGACTGCGCTACGCGTGATTTTACTTGTTATTGAAGGCTGATGGCAGCCTGAGGGAAGGGCTGGATCTAGGACGGACTCAACAGGACTTTTTTAACTCGATGCTTTATTGATGACCCCTTTTCTTTTTTAGACCCTTTTCTTTAAGCTATTTGGCGTGGAAAACTAAAATACAGATTATGTTTAGGCTTTAAAAAAATATACGCTTTACGTGAAATAAGCGAAGTTCTACTGCCTATATGTCCGTACTTGATATGTGGATTAAGAAACAGAATACTCTAAGTACTATATCTATATAAAATAATAAATATAAGAAGCAGTACAATATTTAAATAGTATGTAATAATCCGAGTAACTGCGATTCTTATTGCGATTATTTAGAGGAAAAAAATAATTACCGATTTTAGAACAATTTTAATAAGTTACAATGTACGAGCAACGCAAGTCATTGAAAACATAAATCCCGTTTCTCTGACAATAGACATAACAATAGCATTGAGCAGTCCAAACTTTGCATCGTCCTTAGATCCGCTTTAAAACCTGAGATTAGATCACACATTATTAAAATACCTATACAAATCTTTACCTAATAATACCAATTAACAATAGAAACCGAAGTAACTAAACTAGGATGAACCTGTGCTGATAGTTACTTGAAAAAACCGAAGCCTTATTGAATAAAAATATACTTTGTTAGATTAGATAAAAACTCTGTGTGGTACACACCATAAAATAACACGTTCTATACTACCACGACGACGCAGAAGCCGTTTAACCGAATTTGTAATTTTTCTATGTTCTACCCACACAGTGTACGAGTGATCTAACTCTTAAATACAGATAGTATTACTTAACTTAAATCCTGAATGTAAAGTGAACAAATGCGTCTTTTCTAAGCCCGCATATTATGTATGGTTTTTGTTGGCGTAAGTACCTACTGTCAAATTAATACTGTGTTTCATGTTTCATGTTTCATGCCACAAATTTTCATATAGTTTTAAATACTGGTGAAATGTTAGGTAGTTAGATTAAGGAATAATTAATATTTACTGTGTAAATGTTAGTTGCACCTATGTTGATGATTAAATGAAGGAATTTGAAATTGAATTGATAAAATAAAATACATTAAAAGGCTTTTTAAGTTAAGTACTTTGCTATTGAAGAGCAAATCATTCCCCCCAGGACTGAACCCTGGATACAGCCCTGGCTCTGAACCCACCTAGGCTCTTTTAAACAGGTACTGTCAGCTGCAGACGCTGTTTTGGCGTCCGCTTTGATTGAAGCGTTCAACTCGCCTGCACTGTATTATGTAGGTACGTGCACCATTTGCAAAAGGGTAAATTGTTTATGTTAGGCGCGGGAAAAAACTATACTATAAGTTATTGTAATAGATATTTTTTTTAAACCTATTATCTTAAGACTATTTTTTTTTCAAGTTGTCCATAGTACGGGTTAGTGCATTAAAAATAATATAGATATTTTTTTATTAACTTATTCCGATTTAATAGTATTTAATATAATATATTAAATACTATTAACTACTATTATTAAATATTATTATTAAGTTTAATACTTTAAACTTACTTAACTTTTTTCGGAATAGTCCGGGTAAATTGCGCTCTTACGTCAAAAATTCAAGTGATTCCGGTATTAAGTTAATCATTATGTTACATATATTTCGCAAATAATGTGATGGCAGTCGTTAAGTCATGTCTGAGGCCTTATGGGTGGCTTGACAACTATTGACAGTAATACCCGCCACTCCACCAACCCGGACTTGCCCCTGTGGTGGAGTATGGCCTAACCTTCCTGCGATGTAGGAAGAGATACGTGCCCCAACAGTGGGGACATACAAGGGTTGATATCGGCTTAGCAAAGGAAGAAAATGCGTTAAGCTTATGATTTTTTTGTTAAATATACTAGTAATAATAAAAAATATTACGCCATCCATTTACATACTATCGCTAATTATATTACAATGGTGGATTATAAGTATGAATCTAAATATTTCTTAGGGACATGGCATGTATTAGCAAAGGGGAACATAAAGAGTACCCGGAAGCGCAGTGCGAGCATGCAAAGACTAATGAACGTTAATGAAGCGCAGAGGACCGTGGCAAGTGGTCCCTGCCTACCCCCCTGGGATAAAGGGGTAAGGTTCTGTTATGTTCATATTGTCACATGAACAATATTGAATAACTACCAAAATTTCCATCGGCGACAAAATTAAAAATGGCCGCCCTTCCCGCCAAAAGAGTCACAGACAAACCCAATAATATGGGCGGGATGTGCGCCGAATTCGAATGGAAAAAAGTAAGTTTTTAAATGAAAATAACGTATCAACTGGAGCGTCAATACTCAATATTACTAGGCACAAAAAAGAAGAACAAACAGAAGAACCATTTTACGTTAAGGTTCCTGTTATGTACTATCGTTTTAAGCCCTGGCGTCCTATAATTAATACATCACCAATTACTTCCTTAATTAACTCGTAATAATCTCAAAGTAGATAATCTGCAAAAAAACAGAACAGCATTGTTCTAAGACCAATTCTTCTTCTTCTTCAGGCTATATTAGTCCACTGCTGGACATAGCCCTCCCCTAATGAGCGCCATAGCGCAAGGTTGTGCCATCATTGCGGGGTAATGCTCATAATCCCCACGCTGGGCATGCGAGTTGGGGATCGCAGTTTGGTGGAATTGTACTGCAGGGGGCGCTGCTGCCCACCCCCCGGTTTGTGTCCCTTAGTCGCCTTTTAAGACACCCGCGGGAAAATTTGGGTTGGTGCTATTCTCTAGGCCGACACCACACAGCCAACAGACCAATTATTTAACCGTAATGTTTTTGGACAGCATATTTTTAACAAAATCCTACTTGGTTCTAGAGGGTTCTGAGTATTTTTTACTTCCAGGGGTTAAGAGGATAAATGATTCCGTCTCGTTCGGATAATGTACCATATGTAGAACGTTTTTTCTTTGACCCCAGACTATCTGAACCGTCTCTGGGGAATGTGTTTAAAGCAATGGTGTTTTGATATAAATATGACTTTCCTGTCTTAATCATAAACCAGATTACGTAAAATTCTCCTCAAATGCTTACTTAAATGGTAGTTAGTAAAGTGTGTCCCTCTTTCTCAGACTATTTGCCTACATTTGAGTAGTGTTTTACGGAATCGTGTTTTTATATCAGACTATAAAGTCTATTTAAACCTAAAAAGAGGGAGAACGGTTTAGAGGAATTGTATTATTCTACAAAACACCTTTGGTGATTGATACCAAAAAACGGTTTTGAAAGTTCTTAACTTCATAACGAAATCGAGGTATTTCACGCCTTTAAACTTATACTGGCAACTTATTGGTAACAACATTTTTATAAAGTAAATACACGTGAGCTTCATTTTTTTTTTTTTTTAAAAAAGCAACTCAATTTATATTGATACACTATGAACTGTTTTGAATATTTTGAAACGCGGTCCTGCCCAAATATCTCTCTGGGTCGTACTTTCGGTAGTTTCCATCCTGTGCCGGCTATCTGTAATGGAAATCGTCGCCAGTACATTACGTCCAGACAATATGAATGGAATGGGATATACGTCGATGGCTTTTTCCATTTTTGGGCAGACATAAAAGTTGAATTCCAAAAGTTTTGTTAGGCGGACGTTTTAATGATTGGTTTTTAGATTCGAATTTATTAGGAACGTTCTATTTTATCAATGGGTTAAATTCAAAGTGATATCCGATTTAAAGCTACGAATGTAATCTGACAATGAATTTACGTTCGTATTTTTTTTAAGAAATCTGGTTACGCACTTTGCACTCTTTCCGAACAGTGAAAGAAACTAAACTGTCACGATCGAATTACTGACGTTGGATCTGGTATACTCGGCTCAAGTCGGTCCGTGACGATTCTATTACTGTTCAAAAGTAACCAGTTGCTAAGTTGGCACTACTGCGAAAAAAATTTGGCCGAGAACCTTGTTGGGTAAGAGAAGACAGGGTTGGTTAGGAACAGGATCACTTTCAAGCTATTGTTGGTGGGGAAAACCCTTCATCACAAGCGTACTTTAATCACAAATACACAATCAGGTCACGTGACGTCTTCGAATTTATTAGGAACGTTCTATTTTATCCATGGGTTAAATTCAACGTAATATCCATTTTAAACAACAATGAATTTATGTTCGTATTTGTTTTTTAAGAAATCTGGTTACGCATTTTTATTTATTTTGCAATCTTTCCGAACAGTGAACAGAACTAAACTGTCACGATCGAATCACTGACGTTGGATCGGGTATACTCGTTATTCACGCTATTCTTGGTAGGGTTTCATCACAAACTTACAATCACAGATACACAATCGGATCACGTGACGTGTTTTTCACACCAATAACGTCTGGAGGTTTGGATAGAGTAGACTTGAAGCAGCATTGAAACGAAATTACCGCGTTTATGAAGTTGTCATTGTACAACAAATGTAACATAATCTAGGCCCTAGAGCTCGCAAAGGTCTCTTGCTACTGCGTCTTTTTGGGGACGTTTAGGACACCTGACCTATTGACCGGCCGAAGAAGACGTCCGAAGAGAGAGAAATTAGTGCTTTACGGTGTTTGAGTGATTTGAAACTCAATTAAACTCAATTCAATTTATTTCAACGTAAAGAATTTACATTCTGTTTAAGCCGCTTAAAGTCGCCAGCATCGAAGAGCTCTTTCGCTTGTCAAGAAACAAAGAAGACTATGGAGCTGATTGCCAACCTCCATTAATGAACAAGCACAGGAAGGAGAAGATCAGTTCTTCTCAAGATATGACCACTATAATTTCCCAAGGTTCTTTCTGAGGAAAGTAAATGACTCGGCCGCTAGGGGTTTCAGACCGTTTTAAGTACAAAAGCCTTTAAAATACCAACTCAGCATCCCCCTCACACGGACAACACTCCAAAAACATAAATAGCGCAAATAAATTCCGTGAGGAGACCCTCCTAAGGCCGGAAGTGCCCCGGAACAAAGTTCAGGTTGCCATCTCGCGGAAGTGGATGTGACGTCAGTAATGAGAAGTCTGCGACCTCGTTACGGAACGCCCTTTCTTTGTGCTTCATTTCCGGTTGAGTATTTGTGTTCTTTTTTAGTCTTCGGGGGCGGCAGAGTGACGAAAGTTTCGTTTCGGGCGAAGCTATGACAAGAACTTTGAACAAAAAAAGTCGTGCGTCTTTTAGTAAGGTATATGTTACAAAACGTGGTAGAAGAACAGTTAATAATAAACATAAGGACCGGGACCAGTTAGTACCATTAATATACTTTAATATAATATACATTAATATAGCATCGATCTGGGAAAACTAGGATACCCTATCTGATGGTAAGCAGACAATGTCATCACAAAAATAGAATAATACCCGGACTGTTTAATTGCCATTGCTACAAATAAAATCTTAACGAAAGTTGATTTTGTAGTCAAACCTTTTATTGCCAGACTAATGAGGCAATTAGATAAATGACTATAGTCTCCGACTGAAGTTGACATGAGAGTTTCATTGACAAGGTGATCAGCACCCTGAAATGTCTAGGATCTGGAGAATATGTCGTAACGTAATTTACACTAAAATCAATTGAAGGAATCATGCAAGAGTAGGGTTACCATGCGAGATATAGATTAAGATCCTAGTTCAGGCACAAAAGAGAATAACATCACATCATTGATTGTATGATCACACTAAAATTATAAAGGCGAAAGTTTGCGAGAGTGTATGTTTAAAAAACCCATTTAGAGGCGGAAAATTCCCCCCATGCCAGGACTCGAACCCGCGACCTCTGGCTAACCGTGCCAGCGCTCTCCCAACTAAGCTAATGGGCGACCACCGACATCAGTGAAATTTCGAACTTTTTCCAATACTCTCTGTATTACGTACAGGCAGCGACATCTGGCTGGCTCAGCGAAAGACGGGATTGGTATGATGGTGCCCGTATTGATGTAAATATTTTTCTTCGATTGGTATTGAATATTATTGTTTTTGTATTAAAAGTTTTGAGAACATGTTTTTTTTGTACAAGTGCTACTAAAATTTAAACTAACCGAGTTTTTTAAGTGTCCCGCTTTTTGATGCTACTTTCCAGTGGTTGAAATGGTAACCCTACACGAAAGACGGGCTCGGTATGATGGCGCCTGTATTGGCGTAAATGATCCCTTTCAGTGGTATCCTTGCGACTCGTGACGTGACGACGGATTCGGGTAGTCTTGGAGGTTAGATCGTATGAAAGGACAACTTCTTTCAACTAAATATCTTTAAGATTTTTTTAAGTAGCCTTAAATGTCCCTCTGCAGGGCACAGGCTTTTCTCAGAGAGAGACAATATAACATAACCTCACGCCTGTATTCCAGAGGGGGAGGCAGAGACCAGAGACTGCCACTTGCCACGATCCTGATAGGTCACCTTCGCTTCATCAAGGTTCATTAGTCGTTGCACGCAAGCAGGTTCCGAGTACTATTCGAATATGGGCATAATTACCACACGTGGCTGAGGTACCTATTTGATCATTACATACACTCAGGTTCAGATAGATAACATATTCTTTATTATATTTACCTGCCTGTGTAGTACGACGATGCTAATCGCGTGTTTTAATTGTCAAAAAGCGACTTTGCTGTACATTCTTTCTCAAATTTTAGCGCCCAAAACGCGTGATTCGTGTCATCGCACAACCTTGGTTGAAAACCTATATAGAGAAACATAGACAACAGTTTTTTTTATATATTAGCGGGACAAAATAGCAAAGCCAAATATTACACTTAATGTTGATGTCTCGATTGTGATCATTGTGATGTTTTGTATATCTTTCAGTACAGGTTTACTTAAATATTTTCTTTGTGTTGTCTTGATTAGGGTCAGTTTCTGAATTGTGAATTTCTCTAAGTAAAACTGTAGGTAGTCCTGTCGCTTCGAATTTCCCAGCAAAGAGCGTGACAGAACGTCACTTAAATATTTACTCAGTGACATTTTTAAATCTGAAACCGGACCATTATTTTTATATTAAATTCTGGTTTGGTTCTGCTCATACTCACCAGAAAAAAATATATTGCTCACAAATATAACAAGAAACATGTACTGTCGGCGCCAGACAGAAATTCAAACAAGTGATCACATAAGTATGCACATGTGTGGCACGGACATTTGTTAATATTGTCACATAAAATGTCCGTGCCACACATGTGCACACTTATGTGATCACTTCTTTGAACTTCTGTCTGGCATGAAAGAACATGAAAGACAAGTGGGGAGGGTCTTCTGTATTCTTCTATGTCGTGGATTCGAGCTTGTATTTACGTGACACAGATGGAATGCGTCACGATTAACTTAGACGTGTGCGCGTGGGTTCATAGATTTTCGGCGAAAATGGTTTTTCGATGAAATCCTTCGGTATATTGATAGCGATGTTGTGTTTTTTGTTGGATTAGCGATGTTGTCGAGTTGGGTATCGCTTGATTGGTTGATTGGATCGTTCAATTGACGTTTTTATTGGAGTAAAGATAGGATTAGAAATGGAACTTATATTTTCTTGGCACAGACTCGGGTTCGGGCGTGTACTCGTATTTAATAGTAAATCAGCGCTGAGGGCACACACCCTCAGCGCAACGCTGAGTCAGCTGCCTCTTGTGGCAATTTAGACACGCCACAGGCTAAACCTATATCTGTTTTTAATTTCGTTTGTTGTATATTTGGTTTATTTCTGTTGTGCTCATATTGTGTTGTCTGGTTTTTTTTCTGTGTCTTGTAACTTGTTGGTATAATGTGACTTTGTTTTTATTTAAAGTTACGCACACCTGCGAATTTGTGTGTGTATATTTAGTTACAAAAATAAGCAGCCCTTATAAGCATGACAAAATTTACCTAATGAACCGTTCGTCACACAACAGTATTGGAAAGGAAAATGCCTCGGTTATGTAACAGATTATGTTCATTAGAAGGTATCAAAGTATTTGAGAGAACATACATCAACATATTTTTTAAACCGGGCTCGTTTATTATTTCAAAGATACATAGAAATATGTAAAATTTTGGCATTTACATTTTGATAAACGCAGCCCTGGCTTGTTCAATGCGACATCTGACTTCCACGCTATGGTCCTCTTGCTCGTTCACAATACACCCAAGATACTTGTATGAGCGAACTCTCTCCAACGGTTGGTTCTTAACTTGAAGACTGGTGACCTTCTGTGTACGTCCGACAACCATGAATTTGGTCTTCTTGGTGTTTATATTCAGACCATTTTCAGCACTGATTGCCTCGACCCGGTTAAGCAGCTGCTGTAGATCTTCAATCGAGCTGGCAAGGAGGATAGTATCATCAGCGTACCGGATGTTGTTAAGGGGTCTCCCGATTACAACAATCCCTTCATTTGCGTCCTCGAGAGCTTCAGAGAAAATCTCTTCGGCATGTATGTTGAAAAACAACGGCGATAAAATACAACCCTGCCGCATCCCTCTCAGAATCTCCACATCGTCTGTAAGCTCGCGTTCCACACGTACATTTGCGGTCTGTTGCCAGTAAAGGGTTTTTATAATCACCACGTCTTTTGAGTCCAGGCCAATCTTTTCCAAAATCTGGATAAGTTTATCGTATTTCACGCGATCAAATGCCTTCTCGTAATCGATGAAACAGATGTATGCGGTTTAATCCATGTCCCAGCATCGTTGCA
Source organism: Yponomeuta sedellus (assembly GCA_934045075.1). NCBI lineage: Eukaryota > Metazoa > Arthropoda > Insecta > Lepidoptera > Yponomeutidae > Yponomeuta > Yponomeuta sedellus. Next base: position 8,975,867 of record OW203746.1, on the reverse strand, counting down.
TTAGCACTTGGTAGGCAAAGAGTGCGTCTCGTGTGCCGTAGCCATTTCGGAACCCAAATTGTGTCTCTGATATATTCATTTCACATTTCCGGTAAATTATTTGACCTTCAGAAAAACTTTCAGGACGTGGCTCATCAACGAAATGGTACGGTACTCATTGCAACGTTTTGCGGTACTGATTTTAGGCAAAGTTATAAAGGTGGAGTGGAGCCATTCTGAGGGAATAATGCCACAGTCATATGTGGAATTAAAAAGATGCACAAGCACATCCAGATGTTCGTACTCCAATAGTTTTAGGATTTCGGCTGGTATTTCGTCTGGTCCTACCGCTTTTCCACTTTTCACAGACTTAATTGCATGGGAAATTTCATCCTTTTGGATTGGAGCTCCGTATAATGAGCCTTTACCTCTATGTAAGAATATTTTTTATACAGCGTCAAGTGGCACCTTCACTGACACTAGATGGGTGAGAGGACCACTCTGACGCTGCAGTGCCTGGGACATTGTTTTAGAAGGTGTAGGCTTTGTGATCAACCCTTTGTAAGTCCCTACTGCTGGGCATGGGATTCTTCCTGCATCGCAGAAAGATAAGGCCATATCCCATCATGGGGGTCAAGTCCGGGTTGGTCATGGACTGTAAGTCAGTAGCGGGCCTTACTGTCAGATGTTATCAATCTGCCCATAAGACCTCTGACATCGTCTAACGACTGCCATTAATTGACAGCCGGCAACGACGGCTAAAATTGCCTTGCGGAGCATGGTGTAGGTTTGCCCAGCACCTATATTGTACACCTAGTACACCTAGACTACCTACCTGACCGCTTAGTCGGCCTATCACACAGGAAAGACAAATCAATGCGTGCGGAGCGAACCAAGCCACGGGTTTCCTCATGATAATTTTCTTCACTGTTAGCGGTATGGTATTGCTACTACAAATTTGTAGATGTACGTAGCTTTGAAAAAAATAAGACACCAGTAAATTATGGTTACAATCTAAGTAGGAACTAAGTTACCTAAGGAGCTCACTGATCATTTGGTGCGATTACAGTAAAATTAAGGTGAATTAATCAATGTTCGAAGCGCCACGAAGCGCTCGGGGCCTAGTCAAATCGAGTGATTGGAATCAATCACTTGAGTTAAGCAACAACAGGCGCAGTCAGGTGCAGGATGGGTGACCGTCCCACCGCTAGTGGAATTTTTGCGAGCGCTTCCGTGCTTCGCAAGACACGGTAAGCCGTTGGTACCAGCTGGAATGCGTGAGGCGTTACGAGCGGCTTGACAACTTCTGACAGTAAGGCCCGCCACTGTCTTACAATCCACCAACCCGGACTTGGCCCCCGTGGTGGAGTATGGCCTAACCTTCCTGCGATGCAGGAAGAGACCCGTGCCCCAGCAGTGGGGACATACAGGGGTTTCCTACTCTAGGCACAGCCTATATCGTAGGGAACGGCGGATAGTTTGTACATAGCTATGGAGCATGGTTGCGGCAGGTAGCGTTAAGCAATTAAGCGACTCTATATTTAATACTTCATGAAAATAGGTAGGTACATAGCCGCACTGGAAATCGAATCCAATGTTCTACCCACTAGAATACCACAGCTTTCGGACGGTGAAAATGATGCTCGTAAAATGGCTGTGACACAGAGCACGCGGCCAAGAGGGAGCCTTGTTTAAACAAGCGACCGTATGTTTATTTACATTGTTGCTGCGGCCAACCGGCTGGCGTTTAAACGCTCTGTCGGCCGGTTTCTGAATTGAGAATTTCACTGAGTAAATACTTGAGTAACGTTCTGTCACGCTTTTCACTGAGATATTCGGAGAGACAGCCCTAATGAGTGAGAGAGAAATGATTTTATTTTCTAAGGTTAACACGAGCACTACTAATAATAACAATTCAGACACTGGCCCTGTAGGGGACAGTATTCAAACTTCAAATCGCTTATTTGTGAATCGGATGTTAATTTACACCCATACCGAAATCCACGTACTTATTCTCGTAATGTTTGTGCTACAACTTTTGTAGGTTTGATAGGCGTCATTTAATTATTAATAAAAAATAGTACCTCTTAACTTATTACTTTTAAGCATACGTATAGGTACGTGCAAATAAATAAAAAAAATTGTTGTGAAATCTTGTCTAGAAATATGCTTGGACAATTAGTGCCGTATTTTTTTTAAGATTATTTTCTCAGCTTAATTTTTTTTATTACTTAAAAGTTTTTTTTTTGTTTATTAGGCATGTAAAAATTTTAGTCAAAACAATGACGCGCGTCGTACACGTACAGATCTGGCTGGCTACTATTGGTTCTAGTAGGTTCGAGTTTCTGTCGAGATATTATTGGAAAGTACATTAAAAAAAACAAACTAGTGTATTGGATAGATATTGTTAAGGTATGATAATTTTATCAATTCTTGCAGACCACTTAAATTTCATATTGTATAGTTTACTTCGAAACTCACTCGAACGAAGCCGCGGAACGAGATAGCGCGAGCTTAAATTAAATTAGAGGAGGTCACTAAACTGACAACGGGCTTGTTTAATTAACGCGTTGAAGCAAAACAGAACAGGTGTAAAATACAAAATTAAATTAATTGAAAACACTCAAGTGGTTCAAGGTAGAATTGGATACGTGTATTTCATCAACTTTGTTACAATGTATTTATTGTGCTAGCCTACCATTTGAAAATATCACGTAAACTCACGCCTGTATCCCGGAGGGGTAGATAGATGTGCCCACCATGTACCTCAACTATACAGGTTTCCTCACGATGTTATCTTTCACCGTTAGACGTAGACAATAATAAATATATAGAGATATATATATATATATATATATATATATATATATATATATATATATATATATATATATATATATATATATATATATATATATATATATATATATATATATATATATATATATATATATATATATATACATATATATATACATATATATATACAAAAATAAACAAAAAACAGGAAGTCATATTTGAAATCGACAATCCGCGGTGGGCCTTTGGCCTTTTTGCATCTACTTAATGAGATGACTTATACAGCGTCCAGTCCAGTTATACACGCTGTAGTGCCTGGGTCATGGTTTTATAGATGCACGTGGTGGGCACGGGTGGTAATTAAGCCCATTCTCCCTGTCTGAGAGAAGGCCTGTGCCCTGTAGTGGGACGTTTGTAGCTTACATAAAAATATGCTTAAGCGTTTTGTGTTAAGTAGTCTGTAGACATAAAATATTATTATCGATAATTTTAGTTGTGCAGAAGATAATGTTAATTTAGTAAGATAAAAAGAACTGTTACCAAGAGCTTGCTGACAAACTGCATTAGCAATTTGACAAACTATTGATATTGTAATCTTGCATTGTTTACAGTGAATAAATATATAAATAAATAAAAAAGTTATATTTAATGCAGCCTATTTACGTTCCACTGTAAAGCACACGTCTTCTCTCAGAGAGAGAGAGAGTGAGCTAATCCATTACGGGTGCCCACTGCAAATATTTTATATTTCATTATTGTAATGCTCGTGGCCTAGGCGAACCTAGTAATTGGAATCAATCACTTGAGTTAAGCAACAACAGGCGCGGTAAGGTGCAGGATGGGTGACCGTCCCGTGACTACCGCATGTGGCATTTTTCCGAGCGCTTCCGTGCTTCGCAAGGCACGTTAAAGCGTTGGAGCCGGCTGTCATGTAATGGCAGTCGTTAAGCCATGTCAGAGGCCTTATGGGCGGCTTAATAACTTCTGACACCGCCACTGTCTTACAATCCTCGACCAACCCGGACTTGGCCCCCGTGGTGGAGTATGGCCTAACCTTCCTGCGATGCAGGAAGAGACCCGTGTCTCAGCAGTGGGGACATACAAGAGTTGATAAGGAATAAGGAATTGTAATCTCTATAATTATGTTTTTATTATCTATCGTGTGTTTTGCTAATAAGCGACTTGTATTCTAGTAAAAACTCTCGCCGACAGACAACCGCAGATATAATACGAGTGAATATGTACTCTGTACTCTCTAAGGACAACGGCGCCGGCAAACGTACTTTCTTGAATCGCAATACGGTATTAAAACAACGCCCAACAAAGAGGAACAAAATTAATTATTTTCGACGGCGTCTGTTGACAACCCTATTGAAATTGCGGGCGTCGTACTAAGCGCTTTGAACTCAGGGTTGCCACGCCCACAGCCCTCCGCTGGGCTGATTTGGGCTTTGACAAATATTGGTTCTATACAATTTTGGAGGGCGCGCAATATTGCTTGTCGAAGGAGTTTTTTTTTACTCGCATCCATTTTCGGGGTACCTTCTTGTGTTTCGCTTGGCACTGGATTTGTGAGGACATTTATACTTTCGGCTTAGTAGGAACTTTATTTGATTTCATTTCTTATTAGAAAAAGAAGGGTATAGATAGATAGAGAACACTTTGTTATACATAAAAATGGAAATTACACAGGTATTTCTTAACCTAAAAGTACAGACGGCGGCCTTACCACTAAAAGTGATCTCTTCCAGACAACCTTTGGATGGACTGGACTAATAATATTGGAGAAGGATGTAGATGTACAAATATACAAGATTACTACAAAGGTATAAATGAATGCATGCCTAAACAACAGTTTACATAGTATATAGGTGTGGTATATTGGCCTTTTTGCATCTACTTAAAGAGATGATTTATACAGCGTCCAGTAGTATCTTCACGGGTGAAGGGACCACTCCGACGCTGTAGTGCCTGGGACATGGTTTTATAGATGGTGTAGGCTTGCCCAGCACCTATACCATCCTGACAGCTTAGTCGGCCTAGCCCACAGGAAAGACTAGTCAATACGTGCGGAGCCAACCAAGCCGCGGGTTTCCTCACGATGTTTTCCTTCACCGTTAGCGTGTGGTATTGCGACTACAAATTCGCAAATGTACGTAACTTTGAAATTAAACAAAGTCATTGGTACATGCCCGCACTCGGGATCGAACCTGGGGCTCTCGCTTGCCAGTCCATGGTTCTACCCACTGAGCTACCACCGCTTATATAGGTGTTTTGAAATAAGCTTCTTTGTTAGCTAGTTCTCCACGTAATTTACTTCTGTCTGTTCTTTGATAATCATAATTCTGAAAGGACTGACGGCTTTGACGTTCATTAAATACACGTTTTGTTTTAATATTTTTTATTTAAATTTTTTTACACTATCTATTTTATGCGAGCGCGAGCCAAGATGTTGTTCTCCCTTTATTTAATTAACCATGCTACAAATGGACTTTGTATAACGTCTCAAGTACCTAAATCACAAAAAAAACCAAAATATTTGAAATCGCCCATATTTGTTGGCCAAGCGTAATAATTGTCAAATTCTCTCTTTCTTTATTTAATACATATACTAGCGAACGTCGTACCGCCTCACAGTCGATTCTTTAATTTTTTTTTATTCTTCTCTCCGTCAACCATCCTCGTACTTCAAAGAGTATTCAAAAAAAAGAATTAGCGAAATCGGTTCAGCTACTTTCGAGATTTGCGCTTACCAACACATTCAGCGGTTAATTTTTATAATATAGATATGAAAATCTCGTGTCACAGTGCCAGTATCTAAATTGAGAAATTTTCTAAGTAAACAGTTAAGTATAGTGCTGTCTCTTCGAATTTCTCTGAAAAAAGCGTGACAGAACGTGACTTAGAGAAAAATTCTTAACTCAGAAACCGGCCCACAGGGTTTTTTTGTTCCTCCGCTACTCCGAAACGGTTTTTATAATTTTTTTGTTTATTATTAGATTGGAACTCTTTATTGTACACACCATAAAACAAAATACATTAAAAGGCTTACATATCTACGTATTGCGTATACAATTGGCGGTCTTATCGCAAAAAGCGATAAGGTCGGAGACTGAGAAAAGGTAGGAAGATGGATAAATTAAACTGTCAAAACAACGTTCGCTGGTTCAGCTAGTATACTTATATATAATATGATATTGGCCTTCTTTTGCATCTACTTAATGAGATGATTTATACAGTGTCCTGTGGTATCTTCACGCACACTAGATGGGTGAAGGGACCACTCCGACGCTGTAGTGCCTGGGACATGGTTTTATAGATGGTGTAGGCTTGCTCAACACCTATAAATATATATACCTATAGAAATATTTATATATATATTTCTATTAGAGACAACTTTTGCCCTAAATTGCTAACGCTTCTAAAAACGTCACAACGCTTCTTACACTTGTGAAATTAAAAATTCCCAGCCCAAAGCTGGGGCCCGTCGGTTATATCTGCTTTACGCTAATATCTCTCATTTAGCATCAAATGTAAAGGAGGGGGAATCCGAATGGAGGGGGCTAAATGAGAGGGGGCATATTATCACGTAACAAATTGGTTTCAGCTACCTTTGTTCGGCGTCGCGAGGCTACACAAACGTTGGCTGGAGCGTTGGAAAAGGAAGCGTGCGGGCTTTCCTTCTAAGGTTTTCTAAGATGCTTCGGAGCGCTCACTAGCGCCACCAATGGAAACAACGTCATAACTACATAACAACATTATTTTTTTTTATTTTACACATAACATAACATTTGACGGCCTCGGTGGCGCAGCGGTTTGGCACGCTGACTGTATAACGGTTATAACGGCCTTCGGTTATCATAACCGAAGGCCTCGGGTTCGATCCCCGGCCGGGTCAAACCAGGAAAGAAACTTTTCTAATTTGTGTCGGGTTTCGGGTCTGTCTCGAGCACCTATAACACAAGTCATTTAGTTGTACTTAGTATAGGGCTAACGAGATCTGTGTAATAATTTTTTTTTTTATTATTATTTACATACAGGCGCATACATTGCTTCTGGCCCCACACTAGGATTCCCTGTGTTTTGGGAACCAGAAACAGCGACATCACAAACATGTAAACATCCAAGACCCGGGGCTTTTAGACCTCTCGCATGGCAGGCAGATGCGCTACCGCTGCGCCACAGAGGTCGTCTGAGGTAACTTGTGTTACGATACGTTTTTATTTAAAAGTGAACATGAGTATTTTTAGAGCATACAGTCTAGAGCCTAAAATCAACAACCAAGGACTTTAATCACTTTCCCCCAAAAACGGCCGTTTTTAGCGGAAATCGATTAAAGTTCTAATCTATTGATCATAGGTTCTAGACTAAGTTCTAAAAATAATTGTCACAGTTGTTAACATTTCTCATGTTAATTTTTAGATAAATACGTAATATAAAATAAGTTATGATTTTTTTTGCCATTGGTGGCGCTAGTTAGCGTTTTTTAAATTATAACGGCTTAAGAATTCTTTTGAAGTAGTTTGTTGCGGATATCCGGTCAACGCCATTTCTGGGAACGGGCTTGAAACCATCTGTGAACCCCACTTGGGTTTTTAACTTTCCTTTCTAAAGTACCCTTCAATTCTGTCAATAATTGAAAATTGTTTGATGGTCGGAAAATAATTATGATTTCCTTTTTTAATGAAAAAAAATTGTCATTTTATTATAGTTAATTATAAATGTATTATATCTCGTTATAAGACCAACGTACATTATTGACATACGATAAATAAGTAAATTTAGATAACGATAAATCTCTCTCTCTCTCTCTCTCAGAGAGAAAGTTTGTGCCCTGCAGTGGGACGCTTATAGGCTACATAAAAAAAAAACGATAAATACCTGACAGTCAATCACGCTTTGCCGCGTTGGCAAAAGGCAGCCATAAAAAAGGAGAAGTGAAGAGCTAAGCTTTTGCCTAGCAGTGGGACATGTACGTAAAAAATATATTTTGAAGAATTAATAAACTACTTACCTACGCATAAATCACAGCACATCACACTATCAAACGATTTAAAAAAAATTGGTATGGTTAGTTAGCTGACATCCTGGATTGACATATAGGCTATGTTTTACAGCGGGAAAATATCTTATTCCCATGGGAAAATCGATAAACCACGGGTAACACTAAGTCACGACATTTATAAGGATCTCTTCTTACCACTTTACAAAAGAAACAGTGTCCCACCGACGAATTTGTACGAAACCCTCGGTGAACGAAGCCGACTCGCAATTGGCCGATTTTTCTAAAAGTTTATCCATTGATAAATTTATCAAACCTGCTCAAAAGGGACCCTTTTCCGAAGCCGACACCATTTTTTGCATGAAAATAGAGTTACCTGTAAACAAAGAAAATGTATATTAATTAGGTACTTTCTTAGAAACTTAACTATGAATAAAGCTAGGTTACTTGATTCTACAATATCACATCCGCTTAGTGTTTTTCCGTGGCCAATATTTTTAAGAAGTATTGAATAATTATTTTTATGGAATTTGCGGTAACGCCGTACTAAAATGGGCCAATTAAAGAGAAAAACAAATAAAATAAACATCGAAAAAATAATATAGAATTCCCTTGAACCGTAGTAGGACAGTTATTTTAAATGACGGCTAAGATAGATTAATAGATTGAATATCCATAATTGTTCCCCAGGATTTACATTTCGGACTTAAACAGTAATAAAGTACAGTGGCAACTTTATTACTAAAAGTAATTTCTTCTAGATTAGTATCTATACGTAGAAAAGAAAGAAGCAAAATCATGGGTAGTTGGTACAGCTAAACAGGGCATCTTTTGACATTTCCTTTCATTTTGACAAGTCACAACTTTCCAGTACATTAATTGTCAAATTCTGACATTGTAGCGCCACAGAACGCGTGCCCTGTGCGTTAAGCTTAACAAATCCTGAGCAATTTCCATCGTCTAACTGTCAAAGTCTATGAGCATTGCTATCGCAAAGGTCAGGATTTAGAATGCGTAATAAATTAGCGGTATTGAAAAAATCACCAAGTAGAATCCTCCGCTGCGAACCGTACCGCCAACAGAAAAAGCTACGTCGCCGTCTACTTAACATGGAACAGAAAAAAGAATCCATTGTGCCGCTCACTCGAAGATTTAAACCTATTGAGACGCGGGGACCTACAATGGGGTATTTACCTTTTTTGTCGACCCTACTTGTAGGCGACTCGGGTCACGTGGGTTTGCGCCGAGCTTTACATTTGTTCCCTCTGAGACTAGGTAGCTTACGTCACTTAGGTCCAAGATGCAGACTATACTAGCAAAAGGGTATTTGGATGGAAGAATCAAGTGAGATTGAAAGTGATAAACATTTATTTCTTTTGTAACACCAATAAAAATAACACCAAAATAAAAACAAGAATATGAAGAACAGAAAAGACACAAAAATATTGGAAATGCAAAATCGCGAACTCGAGTGGATTAAAACAAAAGGCTGCAGCTCAGCAAAATTCTAGCCACAGGCGACCAGGCGCTGGTTTCTGCTGCACCCGATCTGCTGAGGTATGAATAATTTGCAAAGACACAATGAAATATTGAAATGAAGAAGAAGATGAGAAACATTTATTTTATAAAAACCTATTTAGAGGCTAAAAATTTCACCCATGCCGGGATTCGAACCCGCAACCTCTGGCTATCCATGCCAGCGCTCTTCCAATTGAGCAATGGGCGACTCACCGGCATCAGTGTTTCGAACCTCTTTACACTATTCTCTGTATTAGGTACGTACAGGCAGCGACATCTGGCTTAAGCAAATTGCATCACTCAGCCCCGACTACCTACTTTGCAGTTAGGTTTTACATCGGAACGATATCACTGTACCCACATGATTATACTATTTTTATTTTTAATGCACTAACCCGCGCTAAGGACAAATTTAAAAACCTATTTAGAGGCTAAAAATTTCACCCATGCCGGGATTCGAACCCGCAACCTCTGGCTATCCGTGCCAGCGCTCTTCCAATTGAAACATTTATTATAGCCAGTAAATATCTCGCGAAGAACCGACAACCGTTGGAGTAAACGCGACTCGGCAAACGTAGTGTAGGACGCCCGACCAGGTGGGATGACGATCTGCGAAAAACTGCCGGCAGATGCTGGATGCGGCAAGCTGAAGACAGGGCGCTATGGCGCTCATTAGGGGAGGGTATGTCCAGCAGTGGACTACATAATATAGCATGAAGAAGAAGAAGAAGCCAATAAATAACATAGATTTGAAATAATATAATATTGGCCTTTCTGGGACATAGTTTTATAGATGGTGTAGGCTTGCCCAGCACCTATACCATCCTGACAGCTTAGTCGGCCTAGCCCACAGGAAAGACTAGTCAATACGTGCGGAGCCAACCAAGCCGCGGGTTTCCTCACGATGTTTTCCTTCACAGTTAGCGTGTGGTATTGCGACTACAAATTCGCAATTGTACGTAACTTTAAAATTAAAGTCATTGGTACATGCCCGCACTCGGGATCGAACCTGGGGCTCTCGCTTGCCAGTCCATGGTTCTACCCACTGAGCTACCACCGCTTCTAAATAATATAGAAAGTTTAAAAATGCGCCAAAAAATACAGTCTTATATCTTTTCCCTCAGCGACATACAATATGCATGGAACGACTAATGAATGTCGATGAAGCTAAAGAAGTCTGACAGGATCCTGACAAGTAGCAAATCGTGCTCTCTGCCTACCCATCCAGGATACAGGAGTGAGATTATGTAAGTATTAGTGGACACAGGTCTTCTGTTAAAAAGAGATATGTCTATTGTAGATCGATGATTGCTAGTGCCATGCAAATGTGAGACATTCAGCCCGGATAGTACGACGGCACGAGTCGTTTTGTGGCGGTAAAATAGCAAAATTTTACAGTTAATGCACTACTGAAAAGTCTCAACTTTTGACATTCAAAAGGCGCCACTAGCGACGTCCTACTACTCAAACTGGTATACTTCAGTAATTTCGTAATACATAAATTAAAAAAAACTATTGTTTACCCCAGCACTTCATGAACTTCATGGCTAAAAGGCTAACTTCTGACAGTAAGGCCCGCCACTGTCTTACAAACCTCCACACGTTGTGGAGTATGGCCTAACCTTCCTGCGATGCAGGAAGTGACCCGTGCCCCAGCAGTGGGGACAAACAGGGTTGAAATCGATCGATCGCTGGCTAAAAGGTCTAAGTGCGAGGCACAAGCCCTCTCCAAGAAACTAAAGTCTAATGCAAGAAACAATTCCAATTAAATGTATAGGTGTAAAGCACTCAAGATTCTCGGTATAAAGCATTCTGTCCGATAAGCTCATGTTAATAGTGAAACAAGCATCTTCTAATCTAGGCCAGGCAAGGTCCACTCCCGCTACACCCATTCCTTCTGTCCCAATAAACATCTGAAAAAGCTCGCAACAAAGTCACAAGCGAGGCTGGACTAATTAAATCAATACACCGCTTTATGAGCACTTACCGCTACCTACTGGGGCTGCCGCTCTGGGGGCCTACCCTGACTGACACGTAAACTGGATGATAAATCTACTCTTCATAGTCAATAGTCCTATTAACAATATGGAAATTTGTTTTTATTTGTACTGGCTATTGTAGATTAAGCAATCGCATTAAAGTGTTACAATTAAATTTTATTGGCATTGCAATACAATTTGGAGGATGAATCTACTTTTCATACCCAATAAAGTTATATTAACAATATGGAAATGTGTTTTTTATTGTTACTGGCTACTGTCCACTAAGCAATCACAAGTGTTATATACAACTTAACTTACAATTTAAAAGTTAATTCCACAACTAAGAGATGCCTACGTATTATAATTTGAACGAGTTATACAATTTGAATGATATTGCAATGCGATTGATTCGTAGAAAGAAAATACTGTCAAAGAATAGCATATTCGTTTTAATATCTTATTACAATATTTCTTTAAAATACAAAGTCTCCGAAATGGTAACTGAATGAGTGCACAAAGGTTAAAGTCTCTAAGTAAGCACAATGAAGACGTTATTATATAGAACTGTGTATTAGGTATTTTTATCCCTCACTGAATAAAATGTAGATCACTTAGTCCACTGTAGGATACATCTATTCATACTCATTGAGCTCTTATCCACAATTGACGTGGATCGATGAAATAAGCGAAGCTTTACGCGACGGAATTGCACTGAATGCTGTGCTGTAGAGTTCCAAAAAAAATTGCAATTTTTTTGCAGGCACAAATAAAAATGTATCGCACCTTCAGTAGCCCTCCGGCCAGTTCAAACGCGCTCGGGCCGTCGGTCATCGTTCACTCGCCCGGTCATTCGTTCATTCGTTCACTCGCTCACTTTGATGTCGCCCGCCTGCCCTTAGTGCACGCACTGCTAGGCGCGGGCTGTTCCCAACGGCCTATTTTACTTAGTGGATTTTAAAGACAGACATTTTTGAAATCCATGTTCAACATAACTCTAATAACTTTTTACGTGCATATGAAGTGCAAAATCAATTAAAGTAGTATATAATTTCGTTTTGATGAAATCCGCAATTTGAAAATAAAACTACGTGTTTTATGAAGCTAAAAAACATTGAAAGAAATGTTCACTCGCCCATAACTAGGCGTTGACTATTCAACGCCTAGTTATGGGCGATAAGGCTATAAGGCTACCCAAAAAAAACACTACAATAAACCGAACTAAAACTTTCGTGACCACTATGCATTTTTAACGTGAGTACCTAAGTCAAGACGAAATCAGCTGCTGGTGTACGTTTTTCATTGGTTTTGGACTTTATGTGAAGTGATTAAAGTGATAAGGGTCAATTTATGATGGGAACTATTATTCCACTGCGTGGTAAAAGGTTAATAACATAATCTGCTACGCACACAGGTTCAAGCGCTTTTAAAACTGATGGAAAACCGAGCTGTAAATTAATATAATCCAAAAATTTAAAAACCTATTTAGAGGCTAAAATTTTTTTTAAATTTGCCCTAAGCACGGGTTAGTGCATTAAAAATAAAAATAGTATAATAATATAATCCAATTTTAGGTCTTTGTCAAGCGAGAACTTTCTACCCCGCCCATCACTAGCCGCAACTGGAGAGGTTTTATTTTTTTCACACACGGTGTTCAGAATGTGTCACCAAATGAGAATTCACCGCGCCTGAACGCGGCCATAAGCAAATTATACAATTACCTCATAATAAGTGAACATAATGATAGACACGGGCCTTTGACGCCTGAGGCAATACAGCCTCTAGTGCCTAGTAAGTAAAGCATCGAATTACTCAGCTGGATGACAGCTTAAAAATTCAACAGAAGTAAAGTGGTTTACTCGGAGCCCAGAAAGACATATACAACACAAAGCATGATGTTGTTTTTTTCTTCTTGAAATATACAGGGTGTAACCAAAACGGCCTTATGGGCGGCGGTCTTACAATCCTCCAACAAATCGGACATGGCCCCTGTGGTGGAATTTGACCTAACCTTCCTGCGATGCAGGAAGAGACCCGTGCCCCAGCGGTGGGGACATACACGGGTTGATATCGAACCAAAACTCTATACATATTTGAAAATAGGAGGTTTTACTCGTCTTTACGATCAACTAGGGCAAAAACTTTAAAATAGGTATGCTTTTGGCCAAGTATGGAAATTAGCTGGCTGATATTTTTGCATACATCATCTCATAGTGAAAGAACAAACAACTTGAAACTAAACCTTTAAAAATGCCTAACCTCCAATTTCTCATACACTATCAATCTGTTAATCTACTCTTATAGTTAACAGCTGTCACTTTATGAAAAATCTTACAGTTGTTTACGTACAAGAAACCAAGACTAGCCCACAGTTTCTCGTATACTAACAAGTATACTAACAGCTGTCAAATATTTTTTTCGTATGCACTTTGACCAACTGACGCTGTTAACAATAGATTAACAGCAAGCGGAAAGTGTACAAAACACCGGAGATTAGTCTTTTTCGCGCATTCCGGACACCCTGTATAATAGTATTTATTAATGATTCGCGATACGCATACATAGTTATATATTAAACAGGTCTAATCGCGATTATTTATTTAAATTACGTTTTACCTAATAAGTAATCGCGATAAGACCCGTTTAACATATAACCCTGTATACTAGCCGTCCTTCTGTTCAACCCTCCACTACGAAACGCAGTTGTAAAGAACCGCTATTAAGGTAATCGCTGCCTTTGACGGCATTTTTTTCAATATTGGCAGAAAGAATAGCGCAGACACGGGCACTGTCGTAAGAACGTGCTTTTGGACGCCAAATTGACTCCGATTAAGATGTCAACGTAATGTGCTTGCGGTCCGTTGGCTCGGAGTGCGAATTCGCTCACAATACGGCGTGCGCGCATGCAATGGCCAATGAGTAGTATTTCTAAATGATTCGCGATACTCATATATAGTTATATATTAAACGGGTCAAAACGCGATTATTTATTAGGTAAAACGTAATTACCTTATTTCCTAATAAATAATCGCGATTTGACCCGTTTAATATATAACTATGGCCAGTGAATGTTGATGAAACGGAAGAGGAGTCTCAGGATCGTGGCAAGTGGCAAAGCCTGGGATTTGAATACCCCTCCGAGTTAAAGGCGTGAATTTATTTAATGGACAGTACCCTCAACTGAGGTTTATTGGGAACGAGCCCAGGCGTGAGGGCTTAGTCGCATAACGTACCTTTCGCAAATGCACCCCGTACGTTAAACGCACAATTCTCGTAATGCACCTTTCTCTAAATGTTCCATCCTCATAATGTACCTTTCTTATAACGCCCCTTTCGCAAAATGTACCGTTTTGATACAAACTTATGTATCGTACCTAAGTTAGTAAATGAATATTTTAATTTGACAACTATTAAATTTATTAAAATACAGAGCACAATCTTACACGAGCATAGAAATATACATCCACAAACGTTTCGTCCAAAGTAAAAAAATAATAAAAAATATACATATGCACAAAAATATGTCAAGAAAAAATTATATAATATATTGCACGCAAAGACACAAACTAAAATTAACTGTCGAGCAAACCGCCCCGAGACATACCCGAGCCTAAGTTAGTTAAATATGAAATGGGTCTAATCGCGATTATTTATAAGGTAGGTAAAACGTAATCTTAACTCTGGACGTTTCGGCAACGTTACAGTTGCCGTGCTCGCGGGTGATCGCAGATTGATGTGGCGAGTGCAGAAATTTGGTTTTACCTAATAAATAATCGCGATTAGACCCGTTTCATATATAACTATGTGAGAGAGAGAGAGAGCGAGAGAGACATTGATTTGAAGCCACAAAGATACAATACACATAACGATATTAAAATAATACAGACAAATAAGAAAAGAAAGAACAAACAAAAATATTATATAACAAAGAATACGATATAAAACAAACATTTACAATTTAGAAGGGCATTGTATCTCCGCAGCCACAAACTGTATTGTAATTGTATGCATCGCGAGTCGTTAAGAAATACTGTTCCCATACTTTTCGACAAAGCGTTGTTTTCTACGTTGCGTTTCAATCACCTTTCGCTAAAAACGGCCATTTTTAGTGGAAATCGATTAAAGTTCTAGTGTATTGATTCTCGGTCCTAAACTGTAGGTTCTAAAAAAATTGTTGTCACAGTTGTTAGGATTTCTCATTTTGGTGAGTCGCCCATTAGCTCAGTTGGAAAGAGCGCTGGCACGTATAGCCAGAGGTCGCGGGTTCGAATCCCGGCATGGGTGGAATTTTTAGCCTCTAAATATGTTTTTAAGATTTCTCATGTTCACTTTTAAACAAAAACGTATTAGAATGGGACCAATGGGGCGCTATACTTTGTTGGACATTTTTTTCATCAAAATCGGTTAAGATTTGATGAAGATATGCGTAAAAATAGTAAAAGAAAGTAATACACGCGTCGAATTGATAACCTTTTTATGAAGTCGGTTAAAAACAAGTTGTGATGTTTTTCCAATGGTGCCGCTAGTCAGCAACCCGAAGCGCCTTAAAAGTGGCACCAAACAGCACTGACAAATTTATGCTTGACCCGTGTCGGTGTTGTTTTGTAAGCGACGGTACCCCAAAATAGTCTCGTAACAGCAGTAATCCAACACGCAAGATTATTGCTTCCGAAAGCATTAAGCCAAATAAACCATGGACTTTACCCGTTCCCGGCAACGTTCGAACTAAAACGGCAGTTAATCACTTCGGTTACTGTTAACCATAATCAGGTTAACCATTAACTATATTAACCTTGCCGGCATGGGGCCGTGTATCGCTGAAAATACACGGCTTTTACACGAAGATGTTTATCTCCGGCACAGAGATAGAACATACAGGAGGTTGACTTAGAAAACAGATTAATGTATTATACTATTTTTATTTTGAAATGAAATGAAATGAATTTATTGTGTTAAAACATGGGTTACAATTAGCAGTTCTAGTTGCTCATACTCAGTTCACCAGTTCAACCTTTTCAGGTGTATACACATTTGATTGCTTAGGTCTAGTATAAAAGTTTAACTAGGTAGGTATTCTTAAAAAGTAAGATTTTACAACTATCATCACAGCCTATGTAGGAACATTCTTATAACTTATAGTCTTAATATTCCTTTACAGAATAAAAGCAGTTTTCTATGAGATGCCTAAAAATAAGGATTTTAAAAAGTACCAAGTGGTTTTTCTTTAAATATATCAGGTAAATTATTATATATATCTATGCACATCACATAGCAGTTTTTAAACGTAAGTGTTAGTTTTATACCTGGTCGGTGTAATTTATTTCTAATTTTTTTCTAATAATTTATTTGTAATTAATTTTTAATTCACTAACCCGTGCTAAGGACAATTTTAAAAACCTATTTAGAGGCAAACAATTCCACTCATGTCGGGATTCGAACCCGCGACCTCTGGCTATCCGTGCCAGCGCTCTTTCCAACTGAGCTAATGGGAGTCCACAGAACATATTTAGTTCTGGATATTTAGAACATAGTTCTGTGTGGGAGACTCACCGGCATCAGTGAAATTTCGAACCTCTTTACACTATTCTCTGTATTACGTACAGGAAGCGACATCTGGCTGAAGTAAATTGCATCACTTACAGCCCCGAGTACCTAATTTGCAGTTAGGTTTTTATATCGGAATGATATCGCTGTTCGAATCCCGGCATGGGTCGAATTTTTAGCCTCTTAATAGGTTTTTAGAGATTAATGTACATAAAAAGTTGGTGATTAAAGTACTTAAGAATAGCTAATCCTGAACAGTTAAAACTGGAAGTGCAACGTGAATTCGACATAACTGTCTGATATAATTTTTTTGCACAGAAAATCAAGAAATTTTTATTTTTTTATATTTTGCCCAGTTTCTATTCCCAGTGCGGGCGTGTACCATGACTTTGATTATAATATTTTTTAATGCACTAACCCGTGCTAAGGACAATTTCAAAAACCTATTTAGAGGCTAAAATTCCACCAAGCCGGGATTCGAACCCGCGACCTCTGACTATCCGTGCCAGCGCTCTTTCCAACTGAGCTAATGGGCGCCGATTAGCTCAGTTGGAAAGAGCGCTGGCACGGATAGCCAGAGGTCGCGGGTTCGAATCCCACCATGACTTTGTTTTCTAAGTCATGTACCTTTGTGAATTTATAGTAGCAATACCAGCAGCTGACTGTGAAAGAAAACATCGTCAAGTGTCTGATGTGTTCAAATACCATCGAGCTTGATATCGCCAATCCGCGGCGGGCACGCGTGGTTTGAGCCCACATTCAAGGCCTGTGCCCTGCAGTAAGCGTTTATGGGCTACAAACAATTTTTTTTTATTGAAAACCACTTTTTGCGCAAAAGAACATTTTATGAAAGAATATAATATGTGATTTATTCATCCTGTAGACTACCGACATCGTGAGGGTTGCGGGTCAGAGATGTATCAGGTTAGCACAGGACCGTGAGGAATGGCGCAATAAAAAGGAGGCCTGTGCCCAGCAGTGCGGTGCGCCCTCCTCGGCCTCGAGGGGGGTCTCTTTGATGTGGGTTTACGGGTCCTTAGGACCAAAACCAGTCCCAAGGTGGTGTTTAGGGTAGGCGCACTTCTTGTGAGTCCCACATTGGCAGCACCGGGCCGGGTCCGTGCTGTAATGCATGAGCATTCACCACCTCCCTCCCCCGTGTCCTCCGGAGGGTGCCCTTTATAGGGTTAAAAAAAACCAGCAGTGGGTTGATTATAGATAGACTACCTTTACGTATGTGTCTTTGGTCCTTACCTATGCGTTCGGGATATAGGCGTGAGTTCTTTGTAGGGCTTGTTTTATAGATACTAAATGCGACCTTCTGTCCTTTCCCCGCATCTTGACCGTTGTTTGGAGTTAATTAACTGTACCGAGTTACGTGTATCATGGGCGCACAATGATGTATTACAAGAAAAGCAACGGTGTAGGAAACCTAGATCGCGCAATGAAAATTTTCTCTTGAGGTATATAAATAGTAGCGCTCACGGCCTAGTGACACTTGGGTTAAGCGACAACAGGCGCAGTCAGGTACGGGATGGGTGACCATCCCGTAAACACCGCCTGTGGCATTATTTCCGAACGCTTCGCAAGCGATGTTAAGCCTTTGGTGATGGCTGTCATGTAATGGCAGTCATTAAGCCATGTCAGAGGCCTTAAGGGCGACTTGATAATTTCTGACAGTAAGGCTCACCACTGTTTTACAATCCTTCACCAACCTGGACTTGGCCCCCGTGGTATGGCCTTCTCTTCTCTCGATGCAGAAAGAAACTAGGATACCCTGTGCTATGGTAAACAGGCAAGGTCATCACTAATTAAACTTGATGTATCATCGGGTCACAATCAGATTGGTCTACAAATGGCTATTTGCAAAACCGGTTCCCAATTTAATCTTGTCGGTATGAAGAGGCTGCTTGATTGGTTCTAAATGTCAAAATTTGGGTTTTCATTTCAATTATCACTCCACCAAAGTATCTGAGGAGTTCAACAACCTCAGCGCTGGAAATTGCCAATGCGCGTTGAGCACGCGTCGTAATTATACTCTCTCTTTCTGAGAGATTGTATGTGCCCTGCAGTGGGACTTATATGGGCTACATAACAAATATCGGATTAACCCACAGTTTTATTCGATATCGACATCAACCCCGCGTGCAAATGCCGGGACTAGAACCCGCGACCTCTGGCTAACCGTGCAGGCGCTGGCCCAACTGAGCTAATGGGCGAATACCGGCATCAGTGACTCTTTACAATACTCTCTGTATTACGTACAGGCAGCGACATTTGGCTGAAGTAATTTGCATCACTTGCAGCCCCGAGTTAGGTTTAACATCGGAATGATATCGCTGTAACCACATTTTTATTTATTTTATTTTATTTACTCAACAAAAATCCACAGCAATACAATTAAAATAAACAATAGTTACTTAATAATTTGTTCATGCAGCAAATGATGGATTTTACTATGTAGTTCACAAAATTATATTGTAGTCTAATTCAAAAACTCTTATTTTAATTAATCTAAGTACATCAATATCATGCTTATATTCTTTTTTTTAATGCATTAACCAGTCCTTAGCGCGGGTTCGTGCATTAAAAAAAAAGAATATAAAATAAATTGGTAATTACCCACAGTTAACATGTAGGAAGACACGACTACGCAATTTCTATCGAATTGTCATTATATACCTACTATAAGTATGTATTGTAGTCGTATGACACGCGGCCCAGTATAAAAAAATAGCTATAATCCACCTCTACAACTCTCAATTACAAAAACAATCCAATCACTCAACTCATAGCAATAAACACATCAGAACTAAGATTTACAATATCAAACTCGAGAACTCAAGGGACTTTGTAATCAATTACGCCGCATCGGAAATTTACAATCTTGTCCAGTTATCATTAGCACTTGGATATTTACAGCCTCGGCCATTTACAAGGTCCGCCATACTGGGCAGAGACTTGAGCCACTTTAGATTATGTCTAAGCAAAAGTTCGCCGGAATATTTATGGGTACAGCGTCCTATTTCGCATTGATCTCGAGTTTTGAACCTCTTTTTGTTGAAATAGTTTGCATGGAATGATTAAGTTAGGTAGTTGTAAAAAAGTCAACGGCTGATCAATAGTTACATTTTGATTTTAACACATCCGTGATTTTACTAAATCGAGAGAACGCATGTACAGTCGAATCCAACCTCTTCTACGCCTTTACACTGTCAAACCAAGTTACCGTTCTAATTGAAAGGAGAATTTGAACGGTAAAACTGTCCAGCCTTATTTTATTCTGTTTTAGTGAAATCGTGTTTTATACACAATTCCACTAAAGCAGAATAAAATTATAAAATATTGATTCCACTCGGCGATAAATAAAATAAGGCCGCACAATTTTACCGTTCCAATTTGAATTGTTTACCTTTCTGAACTGATATATTCTAAGGCAATGGGATCAGCAACTTAGACCGAAAATGACCACCACAGCGCCGCACACGCATTCTTAAAGATAAATCGCAACTTTGTCATCTTATCAGGTTTTATTCGTAATAAATACGTTTTTGTGGTAGGCGCGAGAGCAAAGTGGGTTGGCACATGCCCTGGGCGTTTGGAATAACAAAAGCCATTATCTGAAACTCCTGCCAATGGTTCTAAATACGTGTCCTAAATTTAAATGCCTAAAATAACGCGAGAAGTACATTCAAGCAACGAGAACAAACAAGAAAAGCTTTTGTGTAATGCTTGTATGTTATCTTAAAAACCTATTTAAAGGCTAAAATTCCACCCATGCCGGGATTCAAACCCGCGACCTCTGGCTATCCGTGCCAGCGCTCTTTACAACCGAGCTAATGGGCGACTCATCGGCACCAGTGTTAATGGGCGACTCGGTTGGAAAGAGCGCAGGCGCGGATAGCCAGAGGTCGCGGGTTCGAATTCCGGCATGAGTGGAATTTTTAGCCTCTAAATAGATTTTTAAAATTGTCCTTAGCACGGGTTAGTGCATTAAAAATTATATGATGTATGTTATCTGTTAGTGTTCCTTATATTTATAAATATAAATATGCTCGAGGGCTGGAATGTAATATAGTATCTACATCTGGCAAGCCCGGTTTAATATGCCAACGGACCTTTCGAAACGCATGCGCACCTCGGAACAAAAATGCATCTAAATCACTGACACCAACAATAGCCAATTACAATCAGATTGTGGACCCCGCCATTATCGAATAAGTGTTTAATTTAAATTCAAGCGCGGCCGGAAACGTTTAGTGTTGCTGTTGTGGTGATTTCTCATTATTAATTACTTGTAAAATATTTATTGTCTATTGTTGGGCAGTTTTCTGGGTTGTCAAGGATTTGGAGCGTGAAAATTTATTTATATCATCAGACTTTGCTACGTGCTAAAAGTACTCTATCTATTGTTAACTTTTTTTCCGGATTCGCTTCCTCATGGTTAAGTTCTGCAAACGAGAGCGGAAGCTGGTTGAAAAAAAATGAAGCAAGTGAATCTGGAATTAAGTTATTAATGTGAAAAATTTAGTCAATCATAAGATTATGCAGTAAAACCTACTAATAATGATGGATGTCGGAACTACGTTTTAATGGTATATTTCAGGCTATGAAACATTGAAGAATCAGAAAAGAATCACATTTCGTCAATCGGGGAAAACTCATATTTAATTTTCTTCAGCTAAATTATATTATCTTCTTGTTAAGTACCCGTCACGTTTACACCAAGACAAACGAGATGAAGTAAAAAATCTGTATAGTCTTCGAAATCTGCTAATTTTGGTTATTGGTTACAATCAGGCCCTAGAGTATAACAGTTGCGTAGTTTTTCAATAGAATGATATAAGCACGACAATGGCTGTTATTACCCTCAATTTGGAAGTCCACAAAGCAAAAGCAGTACAATTTAATTCCGGGGGTATAACTCGTGCAAATTAAATAGGCATCTCTCGCGAAGAAGATGGAATCGCGCGAGGTGCCGAGTTAAGTAGCACGGGTTGTTTTGCAATTCCATTGGGGTCTAGACTATCGAAAGTGTGAATGAAACGACCATTACCGGAATAATATGGCTCTACTGAAGAACTATGCATTTTAGAGACTCGCCCCCCTGGTCGGACTCATCCTGCACACAAGTAACTGAATGCGGATACACATTTAAATTTGATAAATTTTTCAACTCTTTTGCTGGAACGGTGTATATCTTTTATAATAATAATAAACACTGGAACGACTTCAATTGTGGCTTTATTTGTAGATATGTAGTAATATTTTAATAAAACAGAAAACTGGATAAAAACGGATAAGCAGGTAAAATAGTCAGATCTGGTCGAAGGGTAAAGTAGTAGTGATGAAAATGAGGGAAATTTCGAAATGTGTGACAAAATTTAAATATTTGAAAATGATAGATAGAAAAAGAAATAAAAATGGTGTAAAGAGGTTTGCATTGCACCGTTACATTGCTTTGAAAACTGCGTTCTAAAGACATCACAGCGGACTTCAATATACTCCAAGACAGGAACCCTACTTTAGTACCAAGTAAACTTACATAGGCTACTTCAATCTTGGAATGCCTCCATACCCCCACGTACTCGAGAGCAAGTACGCACTCCTGCATGGCTCACTAATTGCCTTTAATTGGCCTGGAAACGGACACTATACACTCACTAGACACAGAAAGCTCTCTTCTCTCTAGTCCAACCTGCTTCTCAGTTAAACCTTTCAAGGCACTGGGCGGTGACAACTAGCGCCACCACGTTATCAACCCTTATATGTCCCCACTGCTGGGGCACGGGTCTCTTCCTACATCGCAGGAAGGTTAGCCCATACTCCACCACGGGGGCCAAGTCCGGGTTGGTGGAGGATTGTGAGACAGTGGCCGGGCCTCACTGTCAGAAGTTATCAAGCCGCCCATAAGGCCTCAAACATGGCTGAATGGAATTTACCTAGCGCCACCAATGGAATGAAAATCGTAAGATGTTTTATACTACGTTTTAATCAAAATCTTAATCTCTGGGATAACAATTTTTAGAATCCACAGCCGAGAAAGTAGTACCACCATGATTGTATTATTTTTAATGCACTAACCCGTGCTAAGGACAATTTTAAAAACCTATTTAGAGGCTAAAAAATCCACCCATGCCGGGATTCGAACCCGCGAGCTTTGGCTATCCGTGCCAGCGCTTTTTCCAACTGAGCTAATGGCCGACTCACCGGCATCAGTGAAATTTCGAACCTCTTTACAATATTCTCTGTATTACGTACAGGCAGCGACATCTGGCTGAAGTAATTTGCATCACTTGCAGCCCCGAGTACCTACTTTGCAGTTAGGTTTTACATCGGAATGATATCGCTGTACCCACATGATTATATTATTTTTAATGCACTAACTCGTGCTAAGGATAATTTTAAAAACCTATTTAGAGGTTAAAAAGGGCCTTAACGGGCTAAGGTAGTATATATTTTTCATTCGTTTTATTATTATTAATACTTTATCTATAATACAAAAATTAATCGCTGAATGTGTTGGTAAGCGCAAATCTCGAGAGCAGCTGAACCGATTACGCTAATTATTTTTTAAGAATATTGCTTTAAGTACGAGGATGGTTGTTACGGAGAGAAGTATAAAAAAATGAAAGCATCGACGGTTAGGCGGTACAAAGTTCGCTGGGTCAGCTAGTTGCACAATAAAAACGTACAATGCGGCGAACTTAATACCATAAGCATTTGTACTTTATTTCAAAGTGATAAGGTTAAATTTAGGGTTGGAACTATAACTCTTATTACCATGGTGACGCAATAAATAAATGTCTTAGAGTTTGGCTTGAAATATAACGGCATAATAACAATATTTCCAATACATCCCGTTACATCAATGGTTTTTAAGGATGGTTTAAAAACTCAACAAGATGTTTAGGCCTCGTTCCATCGCTGCTTTGTGAATGTCTACCAAAGTCAAAGTGAACCTTCTAAGCTCTATCATTCTATCCGGACTCTGTGACTGGAGTAATTAATACGTTACAGTCCTTATTGACTGGACCCAAGCATGCCGATAATGATGCGAGGGAATCCTGGGGCACTGTCTGAGTCGTTTATAGTAATTTCTTGGCTGCACGGCAAGCCTTGAAAAGCCTTTTATATCTTCGACAATATTGTCGAATTATTTGTTTTTCTTAAAGGTGCATCGTTTCTTTTTCTTTGGAGCGTATTCATAAAGTACTCTTAACTCTGACATCGCTTTTATGTGTTGTTGCTGTTTTGTTTCTGTCTCAAAATGGGCTGACATGAGTATATTAATATATAATTTTTGCAATTAGTAGTCGAAGCCGGTCTAATCGTGATTATTTTTTAGGTAAAACATAATTACCGTTACTAACGTTTTACTTAGACCCGTTTAAATATAACTAAGCATCGCGAATCATTATATAAGAAATACTACTAATACTGTCTTCGGTTATTGAGTACATTATCATCCAATATGAAACGGAATACTTACGTAAAATGTTTTTCTTTCTTTTAAGTAGGACAGGTTACAACAGCAGGCGTGATCCCAATCACGCCTGATGGTAAGCGAAGACGGGGTCTACGATGTTACATACCTACCTGTTAAATGCCGGTAAATTGATAAATTTTAAAAACCTATTTAGAGGCACGGATAGACAGAGGTCGCGGGTTCGAATCCCGGCATGGGTGGAATTTTTAGCCTCTAAATAGGTTTTTGAAATTATCCTTAGCAAGGGTTAGTGCATTAAAAATAAAAATAGTATAAATTGACAAATCTTTGGCAGGATTCATAATATATTCATACATAAAGAACGGTTTTATAAATTATTAATAATCATCCCCCCTCTCTTCTTCGTCTTTGCCTCATCACATTATTAGGGGTCGGCTCTCCTCGTTCCTTTGCTCCAGGATTTTCTGTCCTGGGTTGTCCGCTCGCTCAACTGGGAGTCCTCCAAGTCCTTTGCTACCGTGGCCCACCAGGTGGTTTGTGGACGTCCTCTACCTCTTTTGATGGTTGGTATCTATAGGACCTCTTTGACGACATGATTTTCCTTACGTCTCATCGCATATAATATTTCCATCCCCCCCTGATGTAATTATTTACGTTAATAGTTTGAACGTATTAATGGAAATGGCTATAACAGGGGCTGTAACACAGCTGATAAAACAGTTTTAAACACTACTTAAAGCTAAAGTGGTAAAGTAATAAGAGGCGGCGAAGTTCAACGATAAACCTTGCGCTGTTTAACACCACACTAGTGCGCAAAACAAGATATAGTCTGTTAGCTTTTAGAAAATACCTCGGGCTCTAGAGTAGGCTTCGGTTTTCGCCATTTGTCGCCGGTTTTCGTATATACTGAGTTCCAATTTCGAAATTATGTGTCATATTATTAGTTCCTATAAGTATTTCTATTACACGAATATATCCGATTCTATCCGATAGTAGCCGAGGTAAATTCTAAAAGCTAACAGACTATACCTTGCTTTTAACAGAAATAGTAATTTTAAAGAGCGACAATTTCGACCCTAAACCTGGCCTGTGATCGCCAGTTGTAGTAGCAAGGGCCATTTTCTGAATTGAAAATTTCACTAAGTAAATATTTAAATAACGTAGATAGATAGAAAGAAAAGTTGTAATTATATAAGTACTATGAACTAGTTATTTAAGTTACGTCGGTTGATACCCTACTAATAATAAAAGTAAAAGTTTGTGAACATGTTTCGATGTTTGCCACTCAATCACGCAATAACGGCTGAGCGGAATTACATAAAACTTGGTATACAGATAGAAAAAAAGATCTCAATTGAGATATAAGATACTTCATATCCCGGCTATGCGTTCCCGCGGGATAATATTCCATCGTAATTGTATCCTTTTTTCAAGCTACTAAGATATTTATTTATTGCGTTGCCATGGTAACAAGAATCATATAAACGGATTGTGTAGCGGTACGAAGTTCGCCGGGATAGCTAGTGCGTAAATAAATGAAAGAATACTACCTACAGTTGGCCGGCGCCGGCCAGAAGACGCTCGAGCCGTAGTTATCTTTTAAGGTAGAAGACGAATTTACGAGTAACAACTGTTCAAAGTTATCCAAACTGGTTGGAAGCGGTTCTTCTTTGGAGTAGACTATTTAACATTACCGCGTCGTACAGCTTTTAAACGCATAGCAATTACAACAGGTTTCGGTCTAGTTTCCTTTTTTATTTTCGCTGTAAAATAAGGAGCAGCAAATTACACTTCCTCCAGAAACGGGTGTTGTATCTATATGTATTTAGTTTAAAAAAAGGTGTTCGAAATGTCAAACATGAAGTGTTAATGAAACATAGTAATTATTGTGTTTCAGATCAAAAGTCCTTGGGAAGAAAAGTGAAAGCGGAAACGCGGCCAACCATAGAAATTAACATTACATTGTTCACACATATGTCATGTGGTGCCGGCTGTCGTGTAATGGCAGTCCTGAAGCCATGTCAGAGGCCTTGCGGGCGGTTTGATAACTTCTGACAGTAAAGCCCGCCCCTTCAATCCAACTCGGACAGAAATACGCGGTGCACACCCATGGTAATTAAGCCTATACTCATTTCATCTGAGAGAAGGCCTGTGCTGTGGGGCAAATGTAGGCTACAAAAATAATTATAAAACAGTTTTACTACAGTGTAGCTTTCAGCTATTTCCCGACAATAGAAACGAAACAAACTCCAAGTTCTCGGCCAAGGAACTAACTATCACTTGGACGTTTAATTAACTCAAGTGGATGAAGGGAAAGGAGGGACTCATTTCCTCACTTTATGGCGGGACGTGAGTTCACGCGAAGTGCGGGGCGACCACTCCGGATTGCTATGGCAACGTAATACTTTTTAGGTAGCCATGATAGAGTTCATGGCTACCTAACCATAGCGTGCGTTGAACATGTGGAGAGGATGAAGGAAGAAAGATTGACGGAACAAATATATACTGCGAATGTGAGTGGAAGGGCTGGTAAGGGCGGTACGTCCCAGGCGGACATACAGCGACCAAATAAGTATTAGCAAAGGGGAAGAAAAAGTAGCCGGAACCGGCGTGCGTGCATGCAACGACTTATGAACGTTGATGAAGCGAAGGTGATCTGTCAGGATCGTGGTAAGTGGCAGTCCCTGCTCTCTGCCTACCCCTTTGGGATACAGGTGAGGCTATGTATGTATGATAGCGTTCCACTACTGGGCATTACTTTCAGATTTCCACTCCCCCTTGTCCTTAGCCAACTCTACCAATATCTCTTTCTATTTCTCTCCTCCCAGCTTTAGTCCCACCTGTTGTTGGGATCAGCTTTCCACATTTTCTCTCTCCACTTCACCCTATTCATTATCTCGTTTATCGTGGCTCCGCATTCTGTGATACCGTTCTTCACTACATCCATCCACATAGTTCTCGGTGTTCCTCTGGATCTCCGCCCAGGAAATGATAGTCGTATCACTTCGTTGTCGATGTAGTCAGAAGGCTTTTGTTCCCGAACCATCTCGGCCTACTCTCTTGCACTTTATTTTGCACTCTTGGCGATGTCGCACACTCCAGGGCTCCCTCCCACATATTCGTTTCGTAATTTACCGAGCTTCGTTACACCGCACATCCATCTCAGCTTAGCTGTTTCAATCGCTCTGATTTGCGTCTTGGTTTCTGCCCATATCTCACAACCGCACATTAGGACTGGCCGTTTGATCGACTTGTAGATAAGTCCTTTCAACCTAATCTTTCAGTCGCAAGGCACACCACCAGTCACTTATTGCCCTATAAGACATGCAGATGCTACCCGGTATATTATTTTCAACGGTGCCAGCCACTTGGCCAACTCTTCCTACTCAGGTAAATATTTGGTTAGGTCATCACACCATTTCTGACTTGGTATGCTACGTCGCCGGCCATCGCACGGGACCCAATCAGTGATAATGTTGCCCACCTTTCCGGTTCCATACGTCTGACATGGCCAGCTCAGCTCCACTTGAGTGTAGCGGTCACACCTCCAACGTCAGTGATAATGACATAATATAGCACTGTATCCCGGCATCCCAGAGGGTAGGCAGAGACCAGGAGCTGCCACTGACAGGACTTTTACGCTTTATCAACATTCATTAGCCGCTGCGTGCGCATGCAAACTGTCCGGTTTCAATTATTACGATAATTCGATATAATATTACCTTACAAAGAACGAAACAAACTAGCCTATTCGACAGTCCTAGTTAAGCCACGTCCATTTTCCTAAGATTTATTAGTCATGCAGCGTCTTGATTATGAAACTTTTGACGTATAGATCTGGGTGCGAAAGCGACACATCCACTTAGCTCTCCCATATAGATACGAGGCGCAATATGCACCAATCATAATGGATACCGCACTTCAGTAGGAATCTGATAGTTGACAGTGATATTCAGCCACATAATTGTTTCTACGACACAGTCCAGAGTGCTCAGTGCGAGTTTTTTAACTACTCGATCGCGTTAACGTAAACACATATTTCTATGGCATCGAGGAAGCGCCACCGAGCGACAAATTAAAATTGCTGAGTGCGAGTTGTAATGGTTTACGTTGAGAAGTGAACACGTTTACCAGCCAAAACACGAATAAACGCGAGTGCGAGTTGTACTGTGACAGCGTTTTGCCAGTTCGAACGGTTAACTTACTCATACTCACTACTCGATGCTCGATTAACGCAGTAGTAAAGTTATTCGATTGGATCTGTCAAACTCGCACTAAGCACTCTGTAGATAATTCGTTTTTCACAGAGATGTTTTCGTGAAAAGTTACATAATCGAGTCGCAGGTCACCGATTGCAAGTTTTTAGTTCAGTTTCTAAGTAGGGGCCTTCTCAGCCGTCTCTCGCTCCTTGATATGGGAGGCTAGAGTTACACCACTGTGCTCTTTTTATAACGAACACTAACAAGCATCCAGCCCTGTGTTTTTGAAGAATGTGACGCAATTTACGTACTTTCATTAGACTCCGCTGCCAAAGAAAAAAGATACACGTGACGCTGCGAAAACATGGCACAGATTTTAAATAAGGTGTCATTTTTTGAAGGAAAACCTGCCAAGTGCGGTAGAACTAGCGCTCAAAATTGTTCCTTTTTCGCACTAGCAGCCTCAAGAGGAAAGCAAAAGAGATTAATTGGTTGTCATCTTCGATAGGAGATGGCACAAAAAAAATTATGATGACACAGAAACATTACAAATTATACAAGGTGCCCATTTCTAAGTCACGATCATAATGACTCACTCGCATGTTTTAGATACAAAATGGCAAATATTCTTGCCTCCGATGTCATTTAACGATTTCAATAAATTCTTTTTTTTATTTTTATTTGTTATTCTAACTATAATTCGTAATTTTATTATAAATAATGTAATTTATCATGCTGTACGCACATGTGTTGGTGTTATGGATTGAATTGAGTGTTTTGTCATTTCATGTTTGTTATTTATGTCCGTAATACTGTTTTGTGTGTCTAATAAATAAATGAAAAATAGCAAAAAATATGGACAAAAGAATCTGCAAACTTAGTCTTTTCAAAAATTATAATGCTTGAACTTATACACAGCTGCAGCTTATAAAAGTGTTTTTGGTACCTTTATTGCATTGAAATTCCGGACATATTTTACGTTTTAAAAAATCTCTAAACTCAGTTTTCTTCGAAAATTATTGTATATTTGAACCGAATGGCTATGAAGCAGGAAAAAAAATATTATAAAGTGCGTTTAAAAGGATAACTTTCTCAAGAATGAAACACATAATTTGCTCACCATAAGCCCTAACACAAAGAAGATTGAAAATAAATACTACCTACCTATGAAAAGAACCATTAAATTCATACACCGAGTCAATTTAACTTCTCAATTCACCCTGCCATTAAAATATTGAATACTCGTAATTATTTAATTCGCCACAAATCCTTTCCCAGGTTTCTTTCACAAGATCTGTCTTTATTATTGATCCGGTGGATTTATAATCCACCGGATCAATAATAAATTTATAATTTATTTATTTTATTTAATAATAACTTTGATATTTTGAAAAAAATAGCTCATATAAGCTATTCGTAACCGGTGTGCGTGCATGCGGGGACTAAAGAATGTTAATTAAGCGAGGATGTGTGTCAGGATCGTGGCAAGTGGCAAGCCCTGGTCTCTACCTACCCCACCAGGATACAGGTATGAGTTTTCATTTTATTATTTTATTATATATAAAAAAACATATTATTTCTTAATGATTAGCGTTAATCATACATAGTTATATATTAAACGGGTCTTATCGCGATCATAATCTAATAAACCTAATTTACCTAAACTAATAAGTAATCGCGATTGGACCCGTTTAATATATAGCTATAAAACAATATCTAGATAATAAAATTTCAGACATTAAATCCCGAGTTCTAATAAGGTAGATAGATAGATACTCATTTGAACTTTTTGCCACACACACACACACCGTCACACACCTTGTTAAACATAAATGAATAAAACAAAAACTAAAAATAATGCAGAAAAATCAAACACACACAAGTAAAAGTTTTGTATACATTATACGTCACAACCAAGGCAATAAAACCAATGTAAGGCGCGTGTGTAATGCAGCAGTACAAAATGGCCGTATCTCACCATCACTAGTTCTTCGAGAACAACACATGCTAGAAAAAAGAGTTAATTGATTTTCTCGACAGATCGTAACTAAATTTATATGGGACCACCCTTAAGACATCCCTTTTTTATCAAAAACATACATACATAAAACATATATACGGATGAATTGAGAACCTCCTCCTTGAAGTCGATTGAGAATGCGTCAAAATATTAAATATTATTTATTAGGTAAAACGTAATTACCGTATTTCCCGACGTTTCGGCAGCGTTACAGTTGCCGTGGTCTCGGGTAGACTGAAGTGGCGAGTACAGTCAGTAATTGTGGGTAGTCACTTTTAATTTTTCGCAGCTGGCCAACACAAATATATAAATATTTATAAGCATCGCGAATCATTATGAAATAAAATACTAAATATATCACAACAAATTTTTATATACTCCTTTACGTCGCAGGACGCACAATGGAGCGCTACGCGCCCGGTCAGCCATAAAACTTAAGCATAAAAGTGTAATTGCACTATTACAGGCTTAATTAGCGAACTTGAAGCGTTTGCCCTGACTAAAGACCAGCTTGCGTGCCAAAATCATCTCCGAAAGACTCTCGCCCCATAGCTATAGGTGCTATTTTTGCTCGCTCGGGCTGCAAGGGTAACATGGTAGCCCAGGAAGGTTTATGACGGTCCGTGGACGTGACAAAATGCATCGGCAAAAAGTCTGTCACATAATGTAACTTTCATTACCAATCACGCGCTCTGCTATCCTAGTTTGGGACCAGGACAAGAGATCGTATTGTTTGGGAGTTGAATTATTATTAAATTAGTTAAGCCATCTCTAACCAAGAGAAATATTTGATTCAAATCCATTCCTAATTTATTTTTCGAAGTCATTCATATCCATATTTCTTATAAGAAAAACAAAATGTAATTGCCGTTATTGTGGTTTCTTACCTTCACCGCCATATTTATTATTGTATAATGCTCTTAATAGCTTAAGACAAAATAGGTCAATCTATTTTGTTTCCTATAACAATGACAGTAAACGCTTTAATTGAGCAAAAAGCCTCGGCTCGCCTTATGGCACGGTCTGCGGTGCTCCTGCGGTCTGGTCGGATAAATGATTGTTTTTTTTTTCGATCGTTTCTTTTTTTACAACCGACCGTCAGTGGCCGATTTAATTTGCAAATGATCGTGTCGGTTATAAAAAGGGTTATAAATAACGAAATCGTGTTTTCGGCTGTCTGTACAAGCTGTGTCGGGTTTCGACACATTTTTTTGCACTCCGTTTCCCATTTATTACGGCCCTCAAACGGAGTGCGAAAGGACCACTGTGCACTTGTACACTTTGACGTGTTACAAATGTGCTCCTTGAGAAATTGTAGATGTATTATTTACCTGTGGTGTTTCCATTAGTTTCGTTTATTTCCGCTTCGTAAAAGACTGCAAAAATGCCGACACTCTCCAGAGCTGCTAGTGTTTCAATCTATCTAATTAGCTCGTAAAAAGAGACCACTGGCATGGGCTTCGTCTCTTTCAGGCCAACACATCGATTTTTTTTCTAGTCTCTAATGTTTCCCAGCCGCTTTCACAATGGCCGGTGATCTTCCCACCGACCGTCGACCCGTACTTGGCCACCACTCAGTGTCCACCTTATTCCATCTTCTTTTTAGATTTATGATACGTGTGCCTATAGTTCAATATTGTTTTTGTTCCGAATATCGACCTTTCGCACATGGTGAGATGCCTAGCACGGCCTGCTCCATAGTCCTATTTTCTTTGCATTTTAACATTTGTTTATAGTATTTCTCCCTTCGTATTGCAATAAAGTGCTGACCTCTTTCACCTTTAATGTTTCCTCGGTCCAATTACACAGTCTAATACGTTATAAAATTTGCAAGGCGCATTGCTACCGCCACCATAGCGGGCAGCACAAAACGGTCATAATTTCATATTTATCCATTCAACATTCTGAACATGGATTGGTCAAGAACAATGGGCGATAAACAAAGGCAATATAGTGAAACGCCACACGATAAAAGGAACTTTTTTTCCCGGAGAAGTTCGAATGGTTTCCACGGATTGCATAGTGGGCCTTTACGCATCTGTGCCGGACGAAACAATGTTTTTGATGACTTCATTATTTTTGACGCACTTTTTCGTTGCTCCTTTGTGAAGGGCGTTTTATTGCTTTTCCCGGAACGGTGTTTCGTGCGTTAGCTTCATGTTTCGAACGAATAACTACTGAAGCGGTGACGTTAATTTTTTTCCCATAAACGGACTATTTTTACTGACCGTTGATTGGGGTCTTTCTCTCTAGGAAAGTTTAGATATGTCCCGCCGTTTTTCCATACACTAACCGCCTCAAGCTAATCTAAAGTTTGTTAGCTTTTAGAATATACCTCGGCTACTATCGGATAGAAAATATTCGTGTAATAGAAATATCGGAACTAATATGACACTTAATTTCGAAAAACAGAGCAGGAAGTATTACACTCGTGTGCTTTCGGCGAAAACCGCAGCCTACTCTAGAGCCCGAGGTAAATTCTAAAAGCTAACAGACTGTACTGATAACAGCAGTTAGCTAAAATGCTCACGAAAAAGCCACTGACAGCTGTCGAAAGTAGATATATTAATAGTTCGTTAGTATACAAGACCCTTCCGGTTAAGAGACTTAACAAACAAAATTTCGAACTACTTACAACACGACGTATAATACTGCACAACTCTTCACTTCAGACCTCAATACAACAGACTGCAACTAGACTGCTGATCTCACTTATCCCAGCGGGTGCTTATTCATGAAGTCGGCATTACTGCCTTAGTTGGATGCTGGGACTATATCCGCTGAGCAAACAGCGCGCCGTACCACCCATCACGTCCGCACCCCACGCGTCATTTGCACAAACAAAACGCAACTTTATATCCTCATTTAGCGCAACACAAATTCGGAACAAGACGTTTAATCTAAGACGCCGTCTCCGTACCAAACGGCGGGCGGGATTATAATTTGGCGGCGGATCCGATTGGAACCGGCGTTTTGGTCCCGACATTGAGGCTACTTGTGGTCAACTTTGGTAAGATACTTTGATTTATTTTGGCCATGCCGGTTAGTAAATAAAGTATCTCATGAAAAATGACTAAGATCTACGACTAAATCTGGTTCTTTCTTAGAATTTTCAAATAATGTTATGTTGAGAGAGGTTAAGATACGTGCCCAATGAGATGACTTTTCTCTTGGTTATGTGCGGTAATGTTTTTTTAGCTTCGCTAATATAGATAGAGAACACTTTATTGTACATAAAAAAGGAAATTACACAGGTATTTCTTAACCTAAGAGTACAGACAGCGGCCTTATCACTAAAAGTAATCTCTTCCAGACAACCTTTGGATGGACTGGAGCAATATATTGGAGAAGGAAGTAGATGTACAAATAAATTAAAATATTTCAGATACATGTGAATAAAACATGCTTAATTAAGAAAATGATTACACTAACCCTAAATAGAGATACATACAAATAATGATATACTTACATAAATAGACACTGATATAAAAATATATATTTTATATAAATACATACATTTATAGGCATAACGGTATATGTAGAGGACCTAAATAAAATACCAACAATAGCAGGACAGTACTACAAATAACAGGAAAAGTTTTACATAACACTAGCGAGAAAGAATTCCTTTACCATAGTTTTAAAAATGGGTAGGGACTTGGCTCTCCGTACTTCCACCGGCAGACTATTCCAGAGACGGACTGCTTGCACGGTGAAAGAGCAGCTGTAGAAGGTGGTGTGATGGGAAGTAATATATGCTTGTATTGTGTATAAGTTGTTATTATATTATTATTAATTTTAATGTAACATTAGAAGCGAGAACTCAAGGATTGGGTCAGGAATTTCTTCAAATCGTTGTTCGAGGTAGCAGCAAGATATTTTATAAAGCCCTGTCCGTGATGCGGGGCCTTTTAGCCTTATGCCATGTCATAATATAAATAAGACGGTCGAGGCCCTAGCAAATAGATGTCCGCGTATATGTATATAGTACTAGGCTAGGCTTAATGCTCACTCAAACATGGCCAAGGATAGAAAATTATGATGCACTTTACAAAATCTGTGAGCACGCGCGGGCATTCACTTACTGTATGCTACGTAACCATTAATGCGTTTCAGTCCTAATTCCAGCAAAGGGTCTCTGTTTTCGTCCCAAAATAAGTAGGATCAAACACCGGGATCTAAGAACAAGAAGTCATAATTTGTGACGCTTTCTGAATGCTAAGCGCGATACATAGGTTTCCTTTTCCATACGTGGCCCGTATGTAAACGAACTGGTTAGAGTTGGATTTATTAAAAGAAAGGATTTTATGAAATAAGGTACAAACATACATTTTTTTCCAGTACGTAGGATTGCAGGTGTTTTTACATTACGTTGATTACGTGGTCGGAATAAAGAAATTAAAACTCACAAAGATTAAGAGGAAGAATGTTTTGTGTTTGTTTTTTTCCGGTGTAGGTACATAATAAAGAATATTATTAATTAATTAGCTTAGTAAAATTTTTCTTCCTTTTACTTTTCTCGTTAATGTTTTTGGTCTGATACGCCGATGATGCTGGCCCCCTTTCTACTAATCAAATCGAGTCAATTCTCACTTCATTAACAAATAATTCGTATACGACTCTTAGGCTTATGCCTTGAATTTCTACATAAAATATCGAGCGCCAGTCAAAATCTGCATTCTGAACGCCATGCTAGATTGACTTCGAATGAGGAAATAAATGTCTAATGACTCTCGAGTTATCTTATCTTATTTTTATGCGACAAATATCTTAAGCTTTCGAATATTTTTCGTCTACTCTTTCAATTCGCATGGGCGAGAATCGGCTACCTGGTCGGACTCTTTCAACAACAAAAAAAAAAAAACAAGTAAGGGAATCCGGAATTAAGTGTAGTTCTTACACAATAATAATAATAATATAATATAAGCCTTTATTTTCCAAACATTACAATTTTGAATAATTAAACTAATTCAATCATTTCAAAGTCATGCATTAAATTAAAATAAAATTATATAACATTGTTTATCATAAAGTAATAAATCAATTACTATATTATTAAAATACTTATTTTATAATGAATTCAAATTTTCAAATTAAATAACATTGCATAAGGATTTATAAAGTTTTACAAAATTTATATTATAAAATAATAAAATCTTTCTTAATACATGCAACAACATTAATATACAACGTGTAACAGAAAGGTGTGGTCATAATTAAAGATCGTAAAGAGTACCTAATTTATAATTAATTTAACATGAATTCAATTCGTTTTATGTGTCTATTATCAAGATATTGATTTTTTATTTCTATCGACAAGCAGTATCGATTTCTGAATTGTCGATACCAGTAACATCTCTTCAGGCTATCAGATGTTACGGATATTGACCTCATTGACCGTGTGACCTTATGCATGTCTCTTTCTTTTGAAAGAACTTGCAAGCTATTGCTCTCTTTCACACCGTCTCGCTCACTTGAGTGAGAAAGCTACTGTTATCTCAACCCCATACATTGGAATTTGTACCAGGACTAAAGTAAAAAGGTAAAAGACGGTAAAAGTCACGTAATGAAGTGAAAAATTAACTATGCGGCACTAGGATCGTAGATTGTTGAAAGAAGTGTTTTTATTTGTGTTCAAGAACAGAAAGAACCTAATAAAAAAACATGGATGGGAGGGATTAACCGAATAATACATAAATTAACATGGAAATGATGATAAAATGTACCAGGATTGCAGGATAATGCAAGAGGTATTCACAGACACAGAGCGACTCAATTTACCTATGTGTGGACGACATCCGTGTGTGTGCATAAAAACGTCAAAGATGGCGCGAAAATGCCGAAAGCGCGGTGAATCGTATTGTGGGTCCGGTCCGTTCCGTTTGACGCGGAGCCGCAAGGCGCCGCGCGTCTACTAGAACAAATTTTATTTATCATACGTTCTGAAGGGGCCACAGACGTTCGATGGTCAATGGGGTGCTAGTCCTGGTTTCCTGGGCATCGGTCAAGGCATTGCTGATCCACACAAAATACTCGTAGTATGCCACTCACCTCTACTCGGAGAATTTTACAGATCCGTTTTCTTCACAAGGGCCGCGCCGGCGTAAACACTTTGAAGTTTAGAGTCCAAGATAATCCTGCTGGCCAGCTCACTTTAATTTATAACATACACCAACACCAAATATCAACACACCACTAGTACCAAAGTAAACAGTTAGTTCAGTTTTTAAGAAACTATTTTCACTCGCGCGATATGACACAGTTCGTCGTCCGATCCGCCATTATTCTTTTTGGAAAAAGCCTGACTGACGTCACATTCACATCCATGTCCGCTCCTTCGCGCCTCCCGCGCAACTCCCGTTGTTAAGTATCATGCATGACATGCCTAAATATTGTGAAACAAAAATAATGCCACGTTTATTGAGTGGTTCCGTACAATAAATTTATTGACTTAGGATAATGTCAAGAAAACTAGAAAGTTAATCAAAGTTACTATGATATCATTTGTAAGCGGTATTTAAAATACTGTAAATAATAATAATTGCGCGCAATTTTTTTCTCATATTCTGTAACTAACATGCAAATATTTCATAAGATTATTAAAATGTCTAAATACTACTGCAAAATACTGTTTATGTAGCATCAAATCCAATATGAAGTACTAAAGTCTAATCATTTTGACAGATAAAAATAATAATTAGAAATAAAATTCAAAATTAGCGGGTATGTCATTTACAAGAGGTCATTTTCTTTTGTCTCTCAGAATTTTTTTAGAGATTAATAGTACTTAAAATCATCTCATGTTTTAAAATCCTCTTAAAATCTAGCTTTGTAAAAATAAATCAATATTTTTTTCATTACCAAAAGACTATTTGTATCTATCATTGAATAGTTATCACGATCTCTACTAAGCCAATGAAGTCATATGTTTTAGGTTAAAAAAAACTACTGAAAATACTAA
This sequence comes from Yponomeuta sedellus, assembly GCA_934045075.1. Classification (NCBI taxonomy): domain Eukaryota; kingdom Metazoa; phylum Arthropoda; class Insecta; order Lepidoptera; family Yponomeutidae; genus Yponomeuta; species Yponomeuta sedellus. The sequence goes on along the minus strand of OW203746.1, from coordinate 8,938,416 downwards.
GGCAGCAGAGACTTTAAAGAGGAAACCAAAATCTCAATCACTACGACGGTACCCTAACGCACAATTGCACTCACACACAGATACTCTTTCCTTTTGGTTTCTCTTTCCTACACACCTACAATTTTTCCTAAGATTACACGATTATTTACATCTAACTCTTACCATTATCGACCGAAAGTGCAAATTTAAACGAGCCGGATATTCTGCGAGACGAGTTGCATCAAGGTCACGCGGCACGCGCGCTTGCATTCGTTCGGTTATTTCCGTGTATTTTAGTTTGCCTTTGTTGAATTAGAAGAAGAAGCAAGATGCTGTTTCGGAACGGACGTGCATAATGGCGGGCTTACACAGTGCGAGCAAGCGTAATAGTCAGCCTTCCGAGTAGCTGCACTGCAGTAACTCGCACTGTTTGGACGTAAAGGCTGTTTACACAGTGCGAGCTACTGCCTGGCCAGTAGATAGCTATTCGGTTGCTCTACTCGTACGCCAGTAGCCCGGCTCGCCATTGCTGTCTACACGACACCTAGCTACTGCCCAGTCCGAGTCGTCTGGGCCAGCGCCACTCTTCTGGCTTTTTTCGATTTTATTAATTATTGATTTTAGGTGGATTATATTTTTTTAATTTTTTTGGTTACCTCACTCGTGTTATCTAGTTACATTTCTTTTGTGATATGTTAGATAATTATTATAAAAATCACTTCTTGTTGCACATAATTTAACAATTATTATTTACTAATCCTTATAAAAAATCAACATGAGAGATATTGCAGATTTGTCTTTAAAAAAATTAATCTATGGTCTTCACACTAGATTATTATCTGTATTGTGAGGACATGTTCCAAAGATGCTTTTCTCATATCTCCAAACAATTCCATAGGTTTTCTTGTTCTCTGTAGATTTTCATGAATAAAATATTATTGTCAGAAGACCATCTATCTGCAGCCATTTCGTATGTAGGCGTAGCACACAAAAAAACAAGGGTTCCACTCACAACTGTCCGGTTGGTACTGGCGAGCTACTGCCGAATGCGTCCAAACTTTGCGAGCGACGGCCGAGCCCCTGTCATGTGCGAGTTGCTGCCGGGCGAGCAGGCGAGTGAAAACAAAAAATTTTGAAGTAACTCAGATGTGAGCTACTGACCAACTCGCAAGAACGAGTAACTTTTTTTGCGTTGTTTGTTACGTAATTTTATTATTAAAACAAGTTTACTCGACTCGGACTGAGCAGTAGCTAGGTGTCGTGTAGACAGCAAAGGCGAGCCGAGCTATTGGCGTACGAGTAGAGCAACCGAGTAGCTGTCTACTGGACAGACAGCAGCTCGCACTGTGTAAACCACCCTTAATGTCCTTTGACGTTTGCCGCCGCTCTCGAAAGAAATTTAAATTTCACCAGTTGCTATTGAGCCCTTGATAGATTTCGGTCGATCGGTGTAATAGCAATTTGATTATCGAATAAAAAATGTCGTTTACTAATAGTGAGTACTACGAAATGGTTCTCTGTGTTGGTGCATCTGATGGCAGCCTTCGGGAGGCTCGTCGATTGTACTCCGAAAGATTTATTGACGGTAGACCCGCCGAAGATCGCCGCCGGCTTCCTTCCCTGGAATGCTTCAGTAAGATGGTTTTACAGTTGCAACAAAGCGGTTCTTTTTATGGATTTCGCGGCGAAGGCCGGCCGTCTACACTGGATCCTGTGGTTGAAGAATCGATTTTGGAGCGCTTCGAGGCAGATCCAAGGACCAGCACGCGCCGGGCTGCGGCTGTCCTAGGTGTTAACCACATGCAAGTGTGGCGTGTGCTTCATAATGACGGTCAACACCCGTACCATTTTCGGCGTACCTAGACCCGTGCGCGCATACCTAGACTCGCGGTTCGCGGTTCGAACAGTGGATTGGGCGCGGGGCTCCTATTGCTTGGCCGCCACGTTCTCCGGACCTGACTCCGCTTGACTTTTTCTTGTGGGCTTATGTTAAGAGCGTGGTATACTCGAATGCATGTGATACACGCGAAGAAATGCAGTTTCGCATCATAGCCGCATTCGAGACCATTACCCCACAAATGCTGCGTAACGTCATGACATAGGTGGCTCGGCGGGTAAATTTGTGTATCGAACAAGATGGGAAACATTTTGAGCCGCTGCTTTAGTTTAGTGTACAAATACCTACCGATGACGCGTTGGTACTTAAATAAGTAAAGTGAAATTGTACGCAGTTAACATAATAATTGTGTTGAGTGAGTCAAAGTGCAATTAGGTATTAATCAGATTCTGAAAACAAAATGTCAGTGTGTATCGTAAGGCAGAATTATTGTGAAAGTAAAAATTCGTCCATCACCAACGAAGACCTATCTACCTACCAAAATGTGTATGTGTCGCGTGACTGTGCGAGTGAGTGAACACACTGCAGCGCGCGGCGCGGGCGCGTGCGTCTACGTCGATACTAGGAGCGCAGCAGTTTAGAGGAGGTAGGTAAGTAAAGTAGGGTTATTGTACTTGCTAGTGGTGTAACACTTTGTTTTGATTTTAATATTATCGATTTTATTGCTGAAGCAAAGAAACACCAAAACTCAGAATAGCATAGTTTGATGTGGGCACTTGTGTATAAACTATGAATAAGCTTCTGAATATCCTCCTTAATTATGACCACACCTTTCTGTTACACGTTGTATAAAACATTTTTAATAATATTAGGTAACATTTAAATTTCATTCATATTCGTTTGGATACCCATTTGCGGGTGAAGTTCTTACACAAAGTTTAGCAAAATATTCAAATGTTCGGAGTAGCTGAAATTTTTTTTTAAATTTATCTATGTGGATTTAGTTAACCACACTCTATAGGACACATAGGCGTTCTCTTAAGAGAACAGATAAGAATATTCTTTATTGTACACCAGAGCACATATTATAAAACATGTAAAGATAAAAAGTACAATAGGCGTTCTCTTAATGAATCCGGAATTAAATTTACGTGGGGATTTAGTTGCACCACATAGATTGCTTTTGCTTTGGTGTGTACAATAATGAACACTCCCAGTCCAATTCTTCCTCATCCGAAGGGGTAATGACCATACCTAATAGTGCCTCTTTGAGAGTCCCTAATACGCCACACTATTCACACTACTCTTGGGGTTGCCAGACTTTCAAATTTGGCCGGTCCCGTTTGCCTTTCTACGGTCATGCCAAGCTAAATATTGTAGACTTTTAGTCCGGATCTACTTACGAAAGAGTCCGACCAGGTTTCGCTCCGATTCGCAGAGCTTAATCATGGTGAGCAGAGACGGAGCTCGTATCGTCTCTGCTCACTATGATTAAGCTCTGCGAATCGAACTCTTCCGATAAGTAGATCCGGACTAAAAGTCTACAATGTGTTGTGCTTACGAAAGTTTTAGTTCAAAAAAGCTAAGTATTAATTCAAATTTGGATCTTATGCATCCGCGTTTGCACACGCTCTAAATTAATAAGGCATTCATCATCATAAGATTTGATTGTTTTATATGCATAGTTTTCCACAGAACAGCATTGTGTCATACCTTTTGGGCCAGCACTGCCTCCTGAGATACAGGTTCCCTAGTTCAGGAGTCAGGGCACAATCATATTGTAACAAATTTAATCTTTTTGAGTTCAAATATCAAATATAATCTGCTGTGTGGTGTCGGCCTAGAGAATAGCACCAACCCAAATTCTTCCCGCGGGTGTCGTAAAAGGCGACTGAGGGACACAAACCAGGGGGTGGGCAGTAGCGCCCTCTGCAGTACAACTCCCCTAAACTGCGACCCCAACCCGCATGCCCAGCGTGCGGATTATGAGCATTACCCCCAATGATGGCACAACGCTCGCGCTATTGCGCTCATTAGGGGAGGGCTATGTCCAGCAGTGGGCTAATATAGCCTGAAGAAGAAGAAGAGTTCAAATAAACAATTATCTATCTATCTTATCTACCATCATCAGCCCGTCTCTGCACATTGATTGCTATAGGCCATCTATATCTTTCGTGGTCTCTCACGATCCGCATCCATGTGTGCTCTGCCGTGCCGATGCATCGCATCGTCCGAGCATTTGGTTTTTGGACTAACCGAAGTTGGTCTAATGACGCATTACAACACATTTTAAACTTTCGCGACTTGTACACATAGTTAAAATATTTTCGGGGCTTAATCGCGTATTAATGACTGATGAATGTAACATCGTCGAAACGTCGAGGTAAAATAGCAATAAATTACTACGCGATTATGCCCCAAAAATATTCTAACTATGACGCATTACAAACGTATTTTAATAATGGATTCTTAAAACGAAGTGTTATGCCAAAATGTCCAGCCCATTTTTGTGCCAAGTTCGGCTTTTTATTTTTGGGCCTAGCAACCCCAACTACAATAGGAACTTCCTGCGCAGCCCACATCTTCCATCACGTAACGTTATTAGCCGTAATGACATTAACTGGAGCAGTGACAACTGTGTTAATCCACTTTGGCTGTGTTTCTAGTAGTGCCGTAAGCATTAGACAGCTGGGACGGACAATGACAGAACGAGACGAATGATAATAATGACTTGCACACAACTCACTCATATTGGTACTAAACTAGGTTACTTTGTGCTATTGTAACCAGCCAAGGTCACTTGCAAGCCTACACCATCTATAAAACCATGTCCCAGGCACTACAGCGTCGGAGTGGTCCCTTCACCCATCTAGTGCGAGTGAAGATACCACTGGACGCTGTATAAATCATCTCATTACGTAGATGCAAAAGGCCAATACCTACACTTACCTAAAAAGTATATAAAATCTTATGGTCGGCGGGCTGTGAAAACCCATTATTACCTTCCCACTAACATCCCAATGTGTCCAAAACATTTCTCAGGTCCAGAATCTCTCCGAACCACGACAAACAAAAGACATCAAAAAAGGTGTTTCCAGAGCCCAAAAAAAAACCACCTTTTTTGTCTCCTAAAACAGTTTTCTTTCACTCGAAAGTTCAACTGGTGAGGTCAGCCGGTATGTAGTGAATGGGTAAGAACACGGGAGGAGCAAAGGCTACTTATTACCAATAAAATTTGAGGGAACAACGAGTAAGTGGCATTTAAGTGTCAATCAACTGGCTGTTAGGTCGTTTTTGCCGTGTGTCGGATTTCAGTCTTGATCCGAGTTGGCTCTGTGGTTGGGCCTTCGGTTTAATTGAATTTCGACTTTATATTTAACTTGTTCTAAGTTTAAATTTCCAGTGGCCGATTTACCTATAAACGATGAGGTAACTAATGTGTCTAATCTGAGGCAAAAGCTGACAGCAGAAATAAGTGGAGTGCCTTGTGGGAGTTTTAAGTCAAAGAGTTTCTAAACAGCCAGTGTGAACTTAGTGCAAACTTCTTTGAGCGGAATAAGAGTTCCGTATTTAAAATTTAAGAAGTCGACATAAATTGGCGGGATACTAACTAATCTGTTACATGTATCTGTGACGGAATTAAAAAAACATCTTTTATGCTAAGATTTGAATATTAAAGATGAGTTTGTATTTTCCTCATATTCTAAATGAAAAGTAGAAAGTCTAACACGGGTAAAAGAATCAATTCCTACTCTTACTATAGCCTAAATACCTCGGGAATTGATTCTTTCCACCCTCGTTTAACAACCTACTATTCCATGCTCTTCCTTTATGGCTTGCCCGGCGGGTAGACTATGTCTAGCAGTTGGCGAATGTTGGCTGATGACTGTCTATGAAAACTTAAGAATAAATTCCAAAAACCAAGGTCGAAACACCGAGCCTAAAGAGTCCAAGTCCACTCCAGGACTGGTTCCCTGCTGTGCGACAACCCGATTGGGCATAGTATAGCGATCCCTACACATGCAACATCGGATTAGTAAGACAAACTAAGGAGGTCTGTCCAGAAAAAAAAGAGGTCTTCGAAAAAATGAGCTTTAATGTTTTAAGTGGCTGTCCACGGTTCCACTGGACAGAAAATGCAGTTGTCGTCAGGCTATACTAGTCCACTGCTGAACATAGCCCTCCCCTAAAGAGCGCCACGTTGTGCTATCATAGGGGGTAATGCCCATAATCCCCACGCTAGGCATGCGGGTTGGGGAATTGTACTGCAGGGGGCGCTGCTGCCCACCTCCCAGTTTGTGTCCCTTAGTCGCCTTTTACGACACCCGCGGGAAGAATTGGATGCAGTAAAATATAAATTTTGAGTGGAAGCAATCGCACCCAATAACCGTGTTGTAGAGCTGCAATAGACAAAGTCCGTGTGTCTGGAAGCTGAAGATTATGACGCAACAATAAAACGCTGCTTGGACTAAATTCACAACGCTGGTTTGGCCTCATCACAAGGCTTGAGAATGGCCAGGTCGTTAAGAATGCCCTAAATATACCAGAACGCCTCAGAGAAAAAGGAAGACCACCCATTTACGTCTATAAAATCCAACATTAAGGCGCAATGTGATTGCTGATGGTAAATTAAGAAAATGAAAAAAAAAAACCGCGTAGTGACTTTTTCCGACCAATTTTCTAGTTTTCTTTGAATGCAGAGAGTCTAATCTCTGGTCCTATAGGGTCCAAAGGCACTTTCGGACTGGTTCCAAGCCGGTTGTAGTGTAGCTGATGTAGCGAAGCTTTGTGTGGCGCATTCCGATAGACGCAGCGTCTTTTGCACCAGTTTGTGGATATCATTGGAAAGAGATAACTGCAGACATCGACGGCTTGGGCGAAGAGAGAGCCGAGAGGGAGGGAGACGGCATTATTGACACTCGTATTAAGGATTTGCGGATAAACTTGATGTAGAGTTACGTCTCTGATGTAAACTCTATATGGTAAATGGTGTTTTAGATCACGTTTAGCGAGGATATTATTAAAAGATTGTTTATACGTATTAAAAACCTATTTAGAGGCTAAAAATTCCGCCCATGCCGGGACTCAAATCCGCGACCTCTGGCTAAACGTACCATTTGACCTGTTTTTATATGTAGCCTATAAACGCCCTACTGCCGAGACCCTCTCTCCGAGAGAGAGAGGTTAGGTATACAAGAAAAATATGGCCGTAACGTTTACAGGCTAGAAAATTACAAATTTTGGGACATGAGATAAATGCAAACTTTAAAAACTAATGGGCGTAGCTTAACTTCTTAAGCCCTGGAGGTAACACTTACTTCTGGTCTTCTAAAACTACGTAGATTTTAAAGAACTTTCTTCTTGTTGTCCGAAAAATTATGAGGAAAATATTGGACTTGAAACAGTAAGTTTTCCGGACTTCCTACTAAATCATTGGGTGTGAATAAGAAAGTTATTTGTGATGTCCTATTTTTAGGACACCAGGGCTTAGGAGGACATGTAACCTATATACGCCCCATTACTGGGCCCAAGCATTCTCTCAGAGAATTTGAGCTCCATTACCACGCGTGCCCACCGCGGATTGGCAATTACAAGAGCTGACGTATTTGAGCACCACAGACACTCAGGTTTCCTCACGGACTTAAAAGTTGTTAAACTTTCAGTAATTTGCTTGGTTTAGACAAAAAACAAGTGACTATTACCACCTATTATATTCTTTTTAATGCACGGTTAGCCAGAGGTCGCGGGTTCGAGTCCCGGCATGGGTGGAATTTTAGCCTCTAAATAGGTTTTTAAAATATTACCACCTATACCAATTAATATGTGTCGGATCCTGATAAAAAAGTACCTACGTCTTTATGCAGAACCTAATACTTTTTAGCAAGAAATTTAACTCAGTGCTTTTATTTATATTCTAATCTTTTCAACGGTTTCAACATCAACGGTAGCAATAAATGCTTCTCTTTCCTTCAATTTCTTGCAGCCAGTAATCCAGTTTAATATGGTCGAACGTGATGAACTTTCGACAACCGGGCACTAAACTCCGAGCTAGTGTTAATACGGCTTATAAAATAGCAGGTCTTAAACCTTGCATTTACGATCAATTCCATGCAAGTGGCATTTAGAAGTAAAATGGTAGACTATCTCTTTTACCTTATGAGTACAGAGCTATTACAAAAACTAAGGATCCTTTAGACTAAGAGATTGTGGAAAACCTAGGAGAGGTTTCATAAGAAGAGTTGCAGGAAAAGGAAGTGGCAAGTTTTTTAAATTTAAATTTATTTAACCCTTTTATTTTGTATCGACTTTTTTATCTAAATAAATTGGCACTGTGACTATTTAACCCTTGAAACTTCACAAAGACACACACACTCACACTCACAAAGACACACACACTCACACTCACACACACACTCACTTACTCACTCACTCACTCACTCACTCACTCACTCACTCACTCACACTTACACACACGCTCCAGGGCATTACACAATATTATCTCACTCCTGTATCGAAGAAGGATAGGCAGAGACAGGGGTTAATAATTGCCACGATCCTGATTTCGACTGAGTCGAAACTTAAGTTGTAAAAATATCAAGATGTATAGGTATTTAACACCGAAGAGCCCAAGAAGTTTTCTTTTAGAGTATGAGAATAAAATTGTAGATTCCTGGAGTTAAAATACGAAGAAGCTACACAGAACGTGGCCTCAATTTAGACGGAAGCTCTTTTTTCGTCACTTTTTTTCTATTCAATGTTTTGATAGGATAGGTCACATTATTAGTCACCCCAAACCAGTTCTTATCACGTCTGGCATAAATGCCAAAATTCTGCAAAATTTGGGCATCACAACATCTGAGATCGGCCTAAAACTACACACAGAGTAATTACAGACGCGCTGAGCTAAATAGCTAGTCGGCAGGCCTTTTACTATAAGGAGCTTTGAACAGTACAACACAACCTTTTGTGCCAATCTCGCCTTAAAGTCTAAGACAGTAAGAGCTAAGTTGAGGAGCATCACCGCCAGGACTTGTGAATCTCGTGATACCTGTTCTTGATGAAATTAAAATGCTCCGCAGCGAAGGTTTGGCGTCTCTTTCACACACATGGCTTTTGTTCGTAACAGAGCGGGACAGAGGGTTAATGGCGTTTGGTTGTTAGGACGTGTTGTGAGGATACCAGTGTCAATTTGGATCTTTTGTAGCGAAATCGTGTTTTATCTTACCCCTGACCGGTCGTGTGGGGTGTCGCATACCCCAGCAGATATAGAGGCTCAGAAGTTTTTAAATTGTACTTAAATACGTTGGTTAGTCTGGGCAGTGTTCAAAAAAAACATTTAACTGTGAGCTTTTAGAATATACCTCGGCTACTATCGGATGGAATCGGATATATTCGTGTAATAGAAATTTCGGAACTAATATGACGCTTAATTTCGAAATCAGGGGGTCGATTCTCGCCCATGCGAATTGAAAGCGTAGACGCAAACATTCGAAGGCATTTGTCGCATAAAAATAAGATAACTTAACTCGACAGAGTCATTAGACATTTATTTTCTCATTCAAATTCAATCTAGCATGGCGTTCAGAATACAGATTTTGGCTGTCGCTTGACTTTCTACGTAGAATTCCAAGTCATAAGCCTTTGAGTCGTATAAGACTTATTTGCTAATGAAGTGAGAATTGACACCCTGAACTCGATCATCAGTATGAAAATTGGCGAAAACCGACGCCTACTCTAGAGCCCGAGATGTATTCTAAAAGCTAACAGAATAAACATTGCCTAGCCGAGTCGTCTCACTAGTAACTCCGTGGACCAATCGACTTTCCAAAACCTTTGAATTGTAGTTCTATGAAATAAGGCCCTCATCATCATCACCAGCCCACCGCTGTCCACCTAGGCCTATTTCCCCAAATGCTATCTCTCACGGTCCCTTGCCATAAGTATCCACAAAATAAGGCCCAGATAGATTCTTACCTGATGAAATACTTCATTCATAGCACATAAACTGCGGCTTAATGAACGTTACAAGTCAAACTAGGTGTCCATTTCAAAATCTAGATAATTTTGGAGAAAAATGGACAGATGAACTGACCAAACTTCGCGTTTTCAAAGGCACTAATTAACAGAGTTTGCATAATTATGATAAAACATAGAACTCGTGCATTGTACTGGCTTTCATTCCAGACATCATTGTCATCTAAATAACCCTTTATGTTATAGTAGCCCTTTTGGCACAACGAACTATACTCATTTTTGAAGCGCCATCTTCGTTATATTTTAATTTAAATCTCTACTTTACTTACTACTTACGTAAACTCACGCCTGTATCCCGAAGTGGCAAGCAGAGACTAGGGATTGCCACTTGCCACGATCCTGGCAAACCTCTTTTTTTAATTAAAATTCGTTAGTCGCTGCTTGAAGGTATGTGAATTTAAAATATGAATTTGAAGTTTTTTTATGTAGCCTATAAAAGTCTCACTGCAGGGCACAGGCCTTCTCTCAGGGAGACTATGGGCTTAATTACTTCGCGTGCCCACCGCGGATGGGCAATTTCAAGCGCTGTGGTAGTTAACCACCTCAGACACTCAGGTTTCCTCGCGATGTTTTCCTTCACAATTAGCGAGTGGTATTGCTAACATAACTTCACAAATATACATAAATTAGAAAACAAAGTCATTGGTATTTGCCCGCACTGGGAATCGACCCTAGGTCTCTTGCTTTCGAGTCATTCGTTCTACCCACTGGGCTGTCGCGCGGCCAGATAGGGGATGTATTAGCAAAGGGGAAGATAAAAAGTATCCGGAACCGGCGTGCGTGCATGCAACGACTTTTGAACGTTGATGAAGCGAAGGTGATCTGTCAGGATCGTGGCAAGTGGCAGTCCCTGGTCACTGTCTACCCCTCTGAGATACAGGCGGGAGGTTATGTATATATGTATGTTTTAACGAACTCCTTCGAAACGATTTTGATGATTTTTTGTGTGTTTTGCTATTAGTGTAATGCTAATCTAATATGGCCAAACAACGTTTTGCGGAGTTAGCTAGTTATATAGAAATCACCCAGTGTAGAAGGATTTTTGTAGAAAGTTCATGATCTAAACTACCCCTAAAACTACATCATAATTTAGCCAACGAAACTGCCAATTTGCCAGATGACCTGCGAGCACATAATAATAGAACGAAAATCCAGGTCACCACTTAGTTAGCAATATTTTATGCTAATAGCATAATAACTCATTCAAGTTTTATAGGAGGATATAATTGGACACTAGAAACCGCCACTTCTGTGGCGACCTCATATTTGGAATCATTTGGTTGGCGAAATGTGTCACTAATTTGAAGTGCACTAGTTTATGACGTCTGACGTTATGACGCCTTTAAGGCTGGGCGCATGCTGAGACGCAGGCGACGCAGCACAGTTCAGTACAGGACAGGGCAGTTGAGGCAGACACAGGCCCCCTTCGCATGCTGTGATGCAACTATTCTCACCCATAATAAGATAAGATAAGAATATTCTTTATTGTACACTGGAAAAACAACAAATACAAAACAATTGCAAATATACATAGTACAATTGGCGGCCTTATTGCTAAAAGCAATTTCTTCCAGACAACCTTACGATGGAAAGTTGCTGAAGGAAATTAGAAAGACGGGTAGCCAGTGCAAATTTGAATATTGATACATACTTATACTTAATAATAATACACTTACATACCGTTACTTATATAAACTTATAATTTATTAATAACTCTTAATAACTCTTTCAATGTCTTTTTTAAATAGTCTGGATTATTTGTACCATACAAACAAGGTTAACAGCGAACTAATTCAATTAAATGTTCTGTCATTGCAACAAAATTGTTAGTAAAAACGCCTCGAAATCTGTGGCGAGACGCAGAGCAGGGCAGACACACACGTCTGCGACGAATGTGAATGCGCCGCAGAGTACTTAGCTCAATGACATTCCATGCTTTACAAAATCTGCGCTGCCCTGCGCTGCGCAGTGCTGCGTCGGCTGCGTCTCATCATGCGCCCAGCCTAAGTTTTAGTGTCAGAACGTCACGCGTGACGGTTATTTCCCAAAAGAGGTCATTTATTTGGGGTATGTCTCTATTAGAATATCTACGTCTACTCTAATATCGTTAACTTCCGAAGCTAAAGTCTTTAACATTTTTCTGTATTTAAATGAAAATCTGCTGTATTTTAAATGCCTCTGAATCTACGTCATGAGATAATTTATACAGCGTCCATTGGCATCTTCACTCACACTAGACGAGTGAAGGGACCACTCGGATGCTGCAGGGACTGGGACATGGTTTTTAGATGGTGTAGACTTGCCCAGCACATCTACCATCCTGACAGCTTAGTCGGACTAGCCCGCAGAAGAGACTAGTCAATACGTGCGGAGCCAACCAAGCCGCTGGTTCCCTCACGATGTTTCCGTCACATTTAGCGTGTGGTCTGTGTATCCAAGACATCGGGATTCAACTTAGTTATACTATCCAGACCAGCCACTAGTCTTGCAAGCCTCCACCAATCCGGACTTGGCCCCCGTGGTGGAGTGTGCCTATATCTTCCTTAGGGAAGAGACCCGTGACCTTAGGTGGGGACATAAGGGTTCATGATGATGATATAATCATCATCAACCCACAGTTCGACGGCCTCTGTGCCACAGCGGTAGCGCATCTGCCTACCATGCAAGAGGTCCCGAACCGGTTCGAACCCCGGCTGGGGACAAAAAAAACCTCAGGTCTTGGATGTTTACATGTTTGTGATTTCGTTTTTTCTGGTTCCCAGAAGACAGGACATCCTAGTGTGGGGCCAGAAGCAATGTATGTGCCTGTATGTAAATGTTATGTTATGTCATAGTAGTTTTAATAACACTGGTATATGACCGCAAACTGTAGCCTTTATTTATTGGCATTTCTGGCCGTAAGTTAAAGATACTTAACTATACGCCCAGTAAGAAGTTCACAAGAGTACTCTGTCGCGTAATCTTCCTCAGAAATGAAACTTCATATTAATAATTTAAAATGACTGAAAGGGACCCAGCCTCAGGTAGTATTAAAATTGGTATTCTAATAACTGGCTTTGAGGGAAATGTGCTATTAAACATCGCACCAAGGGGCGATGTACACCAAGAGAAACGATTAAGTCACAACGAGAAGTTGCTGTTACAAACCTTACTAATGCGCGCGTTTTTACACACACACACACATACACAAGCGCGCGCACACTCACAAGCGCTCACACACTCATGCATGCACGCACCAGAGACTGTTTTATTCAGTGGGTTTTTGCACATGCATGCTGTTACATTACTTGATTGATAGATTAAAACGGGTCTAATTGCGATTATACAATAAGTTATATTTAATTTATTTGATTTCGTATAAATAATCGCTATTAGACCCGATTTTTTATTTTATATATATATATATATATATATATATATATATATATATATATATATATATATATATATATATCTATTGGAATCCTGAGTCATGAAAACTACCATTAATGGAATATATATATAATGAATAAATATTGTTGTACTTTATTACTTTCTATTCAACAATCATTCTCACACTAGCACAGTACAGTAGGCACTACGCTAGGCGACTTATAGGCACAACACACGTATGTCCACAACACGTCCTGTTAAGCCTGGCGTCCATTAGAGCAGAGTCGAACCAAAACGCGCTGAGTCGCACGAAATTTGTTCCGTGGGCGATTGGGCTTGGCGCCTCGCTAATATTCTCAGTTTCATGTAAGCCAGTATTTCATCTACTGTTAACAGCTGTCAGTTGGCCTAAGTGCATACAAAAAAACATTTGACAGCTGTTAACAGTAGATTAACAGATTGTTAGTGTACGAGAATATGGGGGTAATTCTGAAAATTTTCAGTTGCCTTAAGATAATTTTTTTGTCCAAAACTGCGTTTGGCGGTAGTTACCCAAATAAGTTGCAAGTAACTGCAGCGTGCAGGACTTTTTTACTAAAACTTTAAATAATGGGGAGGGTTGACATCGTAAAATTATTTACAAAAGTATTTTCAGAAAAATACTTGTTTGCTGTTAATTGTTATTTAAAAATTATGGTGATGAAGATTTTTCTGTAGGAGTAATATTTTTTTAAATGTTGCCTATCAAAAAGGGACCTTAGCGTAAGACACGACGTCGCAAGGCTATTGACTCCTTATTATAATTTTGTATTGAAGTCTTTAAGCTTCACAGTGTTTAAGGTTGATTTTAGTTTGTATCGTTGCGCTCGCTGGCCTGTACTAATGTGGCTAGTGAGTTTTTCGAATCGACTCGCAATGTGAGTGCGACCTAACAATTTAATATAAAACATGCCCATTATTGTTGGAAAATGGATGAACGCGCAGGAGAGACATGAAAGTTGTCGAGGGCCGGAATTTAAGCGAATTAATCCAGGCACCTATTCTTTGAGTTAGAATAACATTTATAAGGTGTAAATAAATTTAAAATTAGTTTTTCTCTATGAAATGTTTTGACCTTGAAATTAAAGAAAAACTTCTGTGGTTCGATCGTTGTCGATCGTTTCTATTATTATTATTAATACGTTATTGCACCATAAAATCGTACAATGCGGCAAACTTAATGCCATAAGCATTTTCTACCAGTCAACCGCAGGAGGCAACGAAAAAGTTGGCAGGCGTTATGGGAGAAATTTAAATTTAAAAATTACACCAATATCATAAATCGAGCAGAACTTGTCAACTTTCCATCTTTTCTAACGCCAAGGTTTGTCGCTTTTGAAAATGGCGTCGTCGGTAGGAAAATTGTAATTACAAGTTGACCGGACCGCCATTGTGCTCGGACCACAATGCAGTGGAATCTTTTTGTCCCCGCTATCGGCTGTTTGCACCACTGTGCGGCCTCTTCCCGAGGAGTCTTTTCTGAGGAGCTTTCCATTATGTACGGGGAAAATTTTATTTAAGTTCGCGAAGTTTTATTAAGCTCTATTAAAGACGACGAAGTGATGATATTGAAAAGTAAGTTTTACTTTATTACGTCTCTATTTTTTCGGTCCTCCTTTCGAATTTTCGTTGAGTTTGCGACTCTACGACTTATTTCTTGTGTAGAAACAGACATTTAATATTACATAGTAGTCAGCAGATAATCTATTGAAGAGTGTACAGAAATTCTACTGTCCAAATAAGCTACAGAATAAGAAAATAAATTGCTTTCTTAGAAATTTATAATATATAACCAAATTCTAATTATAATTCTAGGGAACGTCCCAAAATCTAGGAATACGAATCATAAACAAAAATGGAGATGGACGGGGCATTTGGTTAGGTGATATGACACCCGGTGGAATAAGTTAGCCACCAAATGGCGGCCAAGAACTGGCCCTAGATTCTGTAAATGCATAGTAGTATAATGCCAATTGCACTGACATAGCGATTTCATTTCATTACTGTTGTAAGTCTAAGCCCTTACACGTAGCAAACCTTCTAGGCTGCAATGGTATAAAAGACACGTCACGTGGCGCGTCCACTTATCTGTCATTGTAATGTAATGCACTAACAGAATTAAGGCTTGCCATACATTGACAGACCACCAAGTTATGGTGAAAGCTGCTGGGAAATATTAGAAGAAGAAGAAATACATTTAATTATCGCCACACAGACATATACAAATCGTAGAATAGAGACAAAATATAAAAAAGTAATAAAAACAAACAAATACGACAAAACACAGCAAGCGCATACGGGCCATGCCCATGCGGCGGTAAAACGGCCTCACAGGCTCAGTACTTGCTGCAGGTTTTTTGCCCACAGCACTGGTTTTCAGCAAGGGCCTGGTGACAGTGACTCACGGAAAGTCGCATCGAGACCCACGACGTACGATAGAATACGATACGATACAATACAATATAATACTACACAGCACAATACAGCATAGTAATATTTTACAACATAATATAATGAAGCGATCTCGAGTTATATAATGGAAGGATAGACATAGAAGAAGTAGCATCTAATGCTGGAAAAGAAAGAAAGGTTTAGATTTCGTGGATACATAACAAATAGCCTTTAAGAAAGATGATTGGACTCGAGTCCGGGACCTGCCAGACACATGTCCAATTGTTAATTGATTGGTTCCTACACTACATGCTGTAACTTTACTGGACTATTATTTTTATTTCCTATTGGTGCCATAAAAGGAACAAACCGTCCAGCATTCGCCGACGCGGGAACGTGTTTAGATATACAGGTGCCTTTTATTGGCCAGTTTTGAGAATTTCCACTGGGACTTCGGCTAGGAAATTCTATAGGAGACCCCGAGTTTTATTCAAGTCGAAAAGGTCGTTTCGAAGTCCGGAAAAAAGTTAAGTAGATACGTGAAATATATTATGTTAAAATATGTTCTTATGAGCGAAACACATTATTTTGTACTCACGGTAGCTGATCAGATAAAGCTACACTTTTGAATACAAAAGCGTAGAAGAGTGAATTTGAAATTTTGAGTGTTCGAACCTCTGATGTTATTCAAACAGACACCATGGTTTTCTAAGATCATTAAAAAAAAATTGCCATCTTCTCCGACATAACCGAAAATTATTCAAACATAAGTGTGAGTCATAACGGCATCGAAAAGGTCGAAAATATTTTTTTTTCCCTATACCAGATAAGCAGGTACAGATTATGGCATTACTTATAGAGAAAATTTTATATCCTACGGTAAGTATTTTTTTTTTGTGCTAGAGGCTGCAAGTGATGCAAATTACTTCAGCCAGATGTCGCTGCCTGTACGTAATACAGATTATTGTAAAGAGGTTCGAGGTTTCACTGATGCCGGTGAGTCGCCCATTGGCTCAGTGGGGAGAGCGCTGGCACGGTTGGCCAGGGGTCGCGGGTTGGAATCCCGGCATGGGTGGAATTTTTAGCCTCTAAATAGGTTTTTAAAGGTTAGTGCATTAAAAAGAATATAACAATAATCATTTCGGCCAAGTCCACAGGGACTTTCAGTCCCCAGTCAAGTCCCCAGTCAGTACGTGCAGAGCCAACCAAGCCGCTGGTTTCCTCACGATATTTTCCTTCAAGGTTCGCATGAGTTTAGAAGCTTTTGGGATAAATAAAACAATCCACCCTCTCGACTTAAGACTTATAAAAAGGTATTCGGAAGCAGGCAGTTTTATGAAGTGAAGTTCGTAACTTGTTTAATCATGCCTTGTAACACGTTCAAGTTTCGAAATAAAGGCGAGAACTAGAAGGAGGTAAATTTTATCAAACTGCCTCAAGGTAACCGAAGGTTGGGATTTGAACGTGGACTCTTTGGGCCCAGAATTTGAACCTGCTAACATTTATTAGTGAGATATACAGTGAAATTTGTAGAAGCCACACGCTAACCGTGGGCGAACACATACATACATACATACATACATATATACAAACATACATACATACATACATACATACATACATACATACATACATACATACATACATACATACATACATACATACATACATACATACATACATACATACATACATATATACATAACCTCACGCTTGTATCCCAGAGGGGTAGGCAGAGACCAGGGACTGCCACTTGCCACGATCCTGACAGATCACCTTCGCTTCATCAACGTTCATAAGTCGTTGCATGCACGCACGCCGGTTCCGGGTACTTTTTATCTTTCCCTTTGCTAATACATCCCCTATTTGCTCGATGTAAGTCCGTCTGGGACGTCCCTTACCAGCCCTTCCACTCACATTCGCAATATATATTTGTTTCGTCAATCTTTCTTCCTTCATCCTCTCCACATGTCCTAGGCGATCACTTCGTGAGAAAACCCGAGGCTTAGTTGGCTCCGCAGATATTGAACAGTCTTTTGTGTGGGCTAGGCCGACTAAGCTGTCAGGATGGTATAGGTGCTATCACCATCTAAAAAGGTGCCACCATCTAATGGTGCGTACACCATCTAAAAAACAATATCCCAGGCACTGCAGCGTCCAAGTGGTCCCATCACCCATTTAGTCTGAGCGAAGGAGCCACTGGACGCTGCATAAATCATCTCATTACATAGATGATAAGGCAAATGTTATATTGTTGCAAGTGGCAAGATCTGTTCTCTATCTACACCTCTGGGATACGAGTTTATGTATCCGATTGTATTATTTTCTTTACAGGAGTTTGTCACGAGAAAGAAAATCAAGCAAAAATCCACTTTTTCATATTCATATAATTGTGGCCTACTCCGACCAAAACAACGAATCCGTTGATACCTACTTTTAAAGTCGGGTGAGTAGTTTTGGCGCTACCATGGAAAATCAGTAAATACCGACATAAATATGGGTATATTCTTCTTCTTAAAGTGCCTCTCCACCCCTGGAGCTTGGCAGTCAGCTCTTTACAACAGTCTTTGTTCATTGCAATACTTCCATACAATACCCGACATGTTACCAAACTAGGATACCACGTACTCTTACTTGATTAGCTCTGTCGTATAGATATGATGCCTAATATGCATCAAACATAGCGGATACTGCATTTCAGTGGATGTTTGTTACACGACAGTGATATTGAGCCAAATATTTACGACAAAAAGCGAAAGTACGAAAGCCCCGAAGATATTTCGTTAATGCACACAGATGTTAGCGTGAAAAGTTACATAATTAAGGTGCAGGACAAGTGTTTGTGTTGGGTGGAAGTTATTTATTTATTCTAACATGCGTTTAAGTGGGGTGTTGGCTACCCAAAACAATTTTTCGCAATTATTATTGTAAACTAGCAACACTTCTTGCTCAATATCTGTCGCAACGTGAACATTGCTCTTGCAAATAAAAAATAGTTTTTCTAAATTAAACACCGGACTTTCAATCAAAAGTAACTTTCCACATAGGGCTCAACGCAATGGACCAAAGGGTAAATTCCAGTAACGAATCGAAAGCGCCCGAATATTTACTTACGTAGCAGGCGCACGTACATTGCATATTCCCCGCTCATTTGCCACTGCCGTTTGTTGTTTCAATAATTTGTTTGGTTGCTACATACCTGGAAAGAAAATTCAATCTTAGTAAAGTTGCTTATGGTTGAACACATGGAGAATGATTAATATTAGATATTTAACACTAACAAAACTGAGATAAATCACAAAAAGTCCCACTGTGAAACATATATAGATACGTCCCACTATTAGGACATAAGCATTATCGCAGAGTGAGAGTGTGGGCTTAATGACCACGTGTGCCACTGCGAATTGGCAATTTGAATCGCGGGGGTATGTTAACACACCTCAGACGCTTTACTTAAGTTTGAAATTTATTTAAAACATGAGTACCATCACGGAGGAAAAGTAAGGCTTCATAACACATAGGCGCAGTTCGAATCCCGCTTCAGTCCTGATTTGTTCGTACAATCTAAGTCTCATTTTACGGTTTCGAGTGTGAAAATACGATTTTAATGTTTTTATCCATTTTTTACACAAAGGCAACCTACATAACGTAAGCGTATTTTGTTTTCTGGTGTATACAATAACGAGTTCTATTCTAATCTAATCTAGGTCATTTCCTGTATTTAAGTATTTTATGTTAATCCTTTTTTCATTTTATTCATATAGGATCGAACAAAGTGTTGTGCTAACAAAGATTAATGAAAACAAAGTATACATTAACACATCCTTCTCCTTCACGAAAATTCCTCCTTCATAATAAAAATAAATCAAATAACACATATCCTTATAATATGATCCCAAAAAAAACCAAACCACGATGTCCCGATATCCTGCGCCTGACACCACTGTGCAGCCAATACGTCGCATGGCCACCTCAAGGGGCGGGGCCACATTAAAAACTAGTGAGTTTTAAAAACCTATTTAGAGGCTAAAAATTCCACCCATGCCGGGATTCGAACCCGCGACCTCTGGCTATCCTTGCCAGCGCACTTTCCAACTGAGCTAATGGGTGACTCACCGGCATCAGTGAAATTTCGAACCTCTTTACTAGTGAGTGTGACTCGATTCTAATCCGCAGTAGAAGTAAGCTCTGCGCTAAATCGATCTCTTTCAGTCGAAGATTAAAGATTACGTTAAGAAATATGCTTTTGAACCTTTTGAAGGAGAAAAAGCTATTTTTCTCTGCCGAATGAATTTGGAAATGGATTTGTCAAGTTGATTTTCTATTTTATTTCACGTGTGTTGGTAGCGCTAAACGATTTTTTCACAATACGACGATGAGTGAATTGTATTTTTAATAACTCAAGATTAAGCTTAAGATTATGGTGCATCTAGATAGATAGATAGATAGATAGATAGATAGATAGATAGATAGATAGATAGATAGATAGATAGATAGATAGATAGATAGATAGATAGATAGATAGATAGATAGATAGATAGATAGATAGATAGATAGATAGATAGATAGATAGATAGATAGATAGATAGATAGATAGATAGATAGATAGATAGATAGATAGATAGATAGATAGATAGATAGATAGATAGATAGATAGATAGATAGATAGATAGATAGATAGATAGATAGATAGATAGATAGATAGATAGATAGATAGATAGATAGATAGATAGATAGATAGATAGATAGATAGATAGATAGATAGATAGATAGATAGATAGATAGATAGATAGATAGATAGATAGATAGATAGATAGATAGATAGATAGATAGATAGATAGATAGATAGATAGATAGATAGATAGATAGATAGATAGATAGATAGATAGATAGATATATAGATAGATAGATAGATAGATAGATAGATAGATAGATAGATAGATAGATAGATAGATAGATAGATAGATAGATAGATAGATAGATAGATAGATAGATAGATAGATAGATAGATAGATAGATAGATAGATAGATAGATAGATAGATAGATAGATAGATAGATAGATAGATAGATAGATAGATAGATAGATAGATAGATAGATAGATAGATAGATAGATAGATAGATAGATAGATAGATAGATAGATAGATAGATAGATAGATAGATAGATAGATAGATAGATAGATAGATAGATAGATAGATAGATAGATAGATAGATAGATAGAGATAGAGAACACTTTATTGCACAACCAGAAAAATATTACAACCATGATTCTTAAATCTAAGTAATGTTATACAATTGGCGGTCTTATCGCTAAGATTTCGGTCATCTACATGGTGCCAATAAGTGCTTTGGAATCAATATTAAATAAAATATTATGTAATATATAAAAATGTCGTGTCGGTGTTTGTTATCGAACTTATCCAATACTGCTTTACCGATTTTTATTAAATTTTTATGTATATTTGGTAGGTCTCAGGTTATTGGGACATAACATACAACGTGGCATAACGTGGCTGTTACCTCGATAGTAGTAGTGAATTTACACAATTATAAACCTAGGCCGATTTTGATTAGAATAGGCTAATGGTGAAGGAAACATAAATTATCTATCTATGTATCTATCTATCTATTTAGAGGCTAAAAATTCCAACTATGCCGGGACTCGAACCCGCGACCTCTGGCTAACAGTGCCAGCGCTCTCCCAACTGAGCCAATGGGCGACTCACCGGTATCAGTGAAATTTCGTACCTCTTTACAATATTCTCTGTATTACGTACAGAGTATGGGCATGGTGTAATTTTTAGCTTCTAAGTAAGTTTTTAAAATTGTCCTTAGCACGGGTTAGTGCATTAAAAAGAATAAAAACATCAATTAGTTTTAAAGTATTGATATTTTTCCAGACGCACATAAGCGAAGTAATTACGTAGTAAGTGGATAGCCAATTACTTAAAGGAGGTAAGCTTGCTTATGGCCAATCCTCTGATATTATAGGAGGGGCCTTAAGAAAAGATTAGGAAAAATATGTTTTCACTTTTTGCACATTGAGGTTAAAATAAGGAATAATTGAATGATAGAGAAAGTTACCGAAGGGTTTCAAATTCAGAAGTAATATTTTTGACAAATATAGAACAGATGCAGCAATTTCTAGATAAAAATCTCTAAAGTGGTACGCAAGATTACTTTTCAAGGATTCCGGATTCATTATCAATTTTAGTTGAGTCCGGATTCACTCAGCTGAAATTTGGTTAAGAATTCCACCAGTTTTGTAGAACTTAAGATACAGGAGGTTTCACAAGTAAATCTGGACATAAATTAATAATGCTTTCGGAAACGCACAATTTTCAGGCAAATTTTTTGTAGAAAATCCAGTCAATTAGCAATAGTATCTGATTACCCCTCTGGGATACGTACGTTTGGATTTTTGCCGAGCCAAACTGACAAGACCACCCTTTCGTTAATGGGGGAGAAAAGTTTAGTGAGGAAAGCTGAACAGCTTTGCGAAGCTATGTGGACTGATTGTTTTAGCAGTTTCTTGACTAGC
Organism: Yponomeuta sedellus; assembly: GCA_934045075.1. NCBI lineage: Eukaryota > Metazoa > Arthropoda > Insecta > Lepidoptera > Yponomeutidae > Yponomeuta > Yponomeuta sedellus. The sequence goes on along the minus strand of OW203746.1, from coordinate 8,916,222 downwards.
TAAACTGATCAATCCATCTCCTTTATCCCTGTGAAGAAGAATTTTGTGAGGAATCCTGCAGCGAAGGGTTGCTGAGCATTGTAGACTGATTATCAGTAGGTTTCTGACGAGCTTACTTAACTGACAACGCCACTCTTTGCTAATCGTGCTTTTCTCACTAAGATTTGCTTCATGAAGCAAAACTTAGTGAGAAAACGTGAGCAGAGCTTTGCGAAGCTTTGTAGACTGATAATGATACCTAAATATTGGCGATTTCAAGCGTTGCCGTTTACTTTTGATTTCACCAATCCGCGGTGGGCACGCGTGATTATTAGGCCCATACTATCTCTCCGAGAGAGAAGGCCTGTGCAAGACATATATGCTGCATTACAAGTACTTTATTACCTATTATCAAATCGCTTTGTCGAGCGATTCTGCTATTTATGGCTTAAGCGGGAAAAAATCTCCCGCTCACTTAATCTACAACCGCAGGTGCCTTTTGCATACTCTCGGAGGATCCATCACTATGATATAGAGGTACTCCAGTACAGCTTGCCACCTTAAGTGTACCTTCTCGCGCAATTTTAGCCCGTAAGTCTAAGGACGCAGGGATTAGTTTTAGGGCGCTTTTAATACATTTCGAGGGTACTGCAAAAACCTCTGCCTGCGTGAAGATAAGGAGATGTAAATTACTAGAGGGGCTTTCTTGAGAGTGCAAAAAAATTAATGTTAGGTATTCTACCTTGGCTTGCCTTTGTTAGTGTACCAAGCTGGCTGTGATCGATTTTGTGGTCTTTATCTCGTGATTTGCATGATTTTGTTGGTTAGATTAGGTAGGGACCCTACGTACCTACTCTATTAGTGCCTAGTGGCACATCTTCTTGAGAAAGCTCAACGCAGCCGTTAGCCATCTACATATCTTAAAGGTCCTTAAAAATTGCGTTAACTCTTTACCGTTAATTAAGGACTTTGAAAAGACTAAGATTTTTGTCCATTTTTTTTTCCTTTTAGGTTAGGCCATACTCCACCGCGGGGGCCAAGTCCGGGTTAGTGTAAGACAATGGTGGGCCTTACTGTCAGAAGTTATCAAGCCGCCCATAAAGAGTCTGACATGGCTTAACGACTGCCATTACATGACAACTGGCACCAACGGCTTAACGTGCCTTGCAAAGCACGGAACCAGTTCATTTCAACTACCAAACAAAAAAAACTTCCTTCGAAACAGCAATAAATTAAGAAGAAATGGCCAGCATTATTCCGTCTATGTATTCACAAATAACAGGAAGCTCAACTATCATTCCCTTAAGCTTAATCTAGGCCCCAAAATAAACATACCTGCCTCGACCAAGGTAAATTAACCCAATTCTGACCAACACGGCCATATTTACTGCCGTAGTAAACGGCACAAAGGTTGTAGGTACTCTCTTGGTAAAGCAATGTACCTACTGTGAAAAGTTCAGACGGAACTTAAAATTTAATTTCAACACATCACCAAGTATTCTATCTGCTGCTCCGACTCTCCAAGGTTTGCTGGAAGAAATCTCTTACAGTTATAAGCTCGCCTTTGTACATGTTTTTTCTTATGTAATGTCCTATTTAATGTTTGTGTGCAATAAAGTATAATAGTATAATAGTATTTTTTTATCTTAGTTTTTTTTTTTGTATTTTTAGGGAAAGGTAAAAAGTACCCGGAACCGGCGTGCGTGCATGCAACGACTTATGAACGTTGATGAAGCTAAGGTGATCTGTCAGGATCGTGGCAAGTGGCAGTCCCTGGTCTCTGCCTACCCCTCTGGGATACAGGCGTGAGGTTATGTATGTAGTATTTTACAATCAATTATAAACTTATTAAATTAAAACAATAACAAAAAAAACGATAAAGTCCAAGTTTTTCTATGTCCTCTATGGTATAAACGCAATGCCACTTAAAGCTAAGTTTGTACGCAAGATTCCCATTGTAAATTCTAAGAAATAATAAGCTAAGTTGTCAATTTATTTTCAATTCATTTATTTATTTAACTACACAAGTAAGCTAATAGACAGCCCACATTACTTATATGCTAACGTATTACTACTCGAGGATTAACAATTAGTAAGTTAGTACGTTTATTGAAGGTGTTACATAATTAAATAAATAAATATTCATGGACATATTACACAGATCTCGTTAGCCCTATACTAAGTACAACTAAATGACTTGTGTTACAGGTGCTAACTCGACGATAGATTTAATACAATAAATACATAGATAACATCCAAGACCCGAGACAAACTAGAAAAGTTCGTTTCCTAGTTTGACCCGGCCGGGGATCGAACCCGAGGCCTTCGGTTTAACAGTCAGCGTACCACACCGCTGCGCCACCGAGGCCGTCAAAAAATTAATTAATTTACAGAAGAGGTGGGTAGGTGCATATTACATGGTTCAACGGCAATTAAGTTTTTATAATACTTGAGATCGGTCTCTAGTTGCTGTTTATTTCGACCAGCGTCTTGCAATGCCCATTCAAGAGATATCAGGCCTTGGAGCGCATTATTACGCCTTTCCGTGTCAAATTCCCGAGTTTCAGAAGGAGACACTGCTTCGTTGCCGCACAGTTACTTCAGAAGATCGACCTCGCGATACAAAGTCCACGGGCCGACCCAGGGGCGCATAATAAGCCTGTTTTGAGCCAAGTGGCTTAATTTCTCCGGGTTACAGTCGGGATTATCCCCAATGCATAATGTACGAGCCGAAACTGTCGCTTTGACCCTACGAGTATTGGAGTTTATTTGTGGAACTTTGCGGCCAATATTTTTGTTTAGAATAGAAGTTTGATTTTGGAACGCACCCATGACGGGCGTAACTACTTGTCAGCTGTCAGATGAGCTGAAAAATTTACCTCGTTTTGTTGGTTGTGAAACGTGCGATTTCTCAAAATTGTGTGGCAATTGGATTGCCGGGCTTCTCTTCTTATATATCTTCGTGTGAAGTGCGAAAGTATTTAAGTATTAGTATTTAAGTGGGTCCTATACCCAACAATTTTCACCATGTATAGCTGCCAAATATATATATATATATAGCTGTCATATACCTAGCGTCAACAGCGGTGGTAACTAAGTGTGTAGAACTATGGACTCGCAAGCGAGAGACCCAGGTTCGATCCCCAGTGCGGGCATGTACCAATGACTTTGTGTAATTTAAAAGTTACGTACATTTGCGAATTTGTCGTCGCGATACCACACGCTAACTGTGAAGGAAAACATCGTGATGAAACCCGCGTCTTGGTTGGCTCCGCACGTATTGACGAGTAAAGACTCGACCTGTGGGCTAGGCCGACTAAGCTGTCAGGATGGTATAGGTGGTGAGCAAGCCTACACCATCTAAAACCATGTCCCAGGCACTAACGCATTCGAGCGGTCCCTTCACCCATCTAGTATGACTGAAGATTCCTCTGGACGCTGAATAATCATCTGATTACGTAGCCCTTATCTCAACGGAGAAGAGGTAGTAATCTTCAGCCTTTATTTTGTATACTCCCAAATATAGATTTCTTTAAGGCACGACGGGACCTTTTTACTTTGGTGTTTTTTAACTACTCGATCGCGTTAACGTTAACTCATATTTCTATGGCATCGAGGAAGCGCCACCTAGCGACAAGTATGGAAATTAAAATTGCTGAGTGCGAGTTGTAATGGTTTACGTTGAGAAGTGAACACGTTTACCAGCCAAAACACGAATAAACGCGAGTGCGAGTTGTAGGTACCGTGACAGCGTTTTGCCAGTTCGAACGGTTAACTTACTCATACTCACTACTTAATGCTCGATTAACGCGGTAGTAAAGTTATTCGATTGGATCTGTCAAACTCGCACTAAGCACTGCCACTGCCGCTTCAATTGAGTGCTGCTTTGACTGCCTCGTTGATCTATCGGTTTCACGTCACGTTAATACAACAATCAGTTACTGTTATTTCTATTCCATTAAATCTATGCTGAAGGTGCACGTAAAGAAGCGACCAAAGTCTAAATGAAATAAATCTCAAAATATTCAATCAACACATCGATAACTTTCTCGGGCACTTCCTTTTCAAATTAATCAGACCCTAAGTTGACAAATATTGCTGCAGTTTGAGTTTATGCAGCCGAGTTTATGCAAGATACAAATATTGTCATTGTGAAAATAGTGAAGTGCTCGTGGCCTAGTTGAACAGAGTGATTGGAATCAGTCACTTGAGTTAAGCAACAACGTATATATATGGGTTCAGGTTTAATATTGTCCTGTAGTATTGTTTTGTATAAAGTTTAGCCTGTTTCCTGTTTTTTTTTTCTCAAATAAAAAAAAAAAAACAGGCGCTGTCAGGTGCAGGATAGGTGACAGTCCCGTGACTACCACTAGTGGCATTATTACCGAGCGCTTCCATGCTTCGCAAGGCACGCTAAGCCGTTGGTGCCGGCTGTCATGTAACGGCAGTTGTTAAGCCATGTCAGAGGCCTTATGGACGGCTTCACGCCTTCTTACAGTACGGCCAGCTCCTGTTTACAATCCTCTACCAACCTGGACGTGGCCCCCGTCGTGTAGTGTGGCCTAACCTTCCTGCGATGCAGGAAGAGACCCATGCCGCAGCAGTGGGGGCATACAAGAGTTGATATCGAAAATAATGAGTCATCATGAGCAATGCGAATATTCTAACACTCATTAGCGGTCATAAAACAATTCAATGTCGGCGAATATGACCGTAACAGTGACAAAGGCATAAATACTAGGCTTTACGACTGCATTATCCTGAACCAGTCATACGAAAAGCTCGCATCCAGTTTTAGAAACGCATTTTGGAACTCATACACTTTTGGTATATTTAATTAATTTATTGTACACAAATTTCGCATGACATTACATAAGAAACCACATCTCTCTAAGAGATTTCTTAAGAATAATATTCATTTATTCATGAACATAGGTAATGATAAAAAGGTCTTAAGGCTTACATTAGTTCATTCCATGTTCTGCCCTTTAGAGCGTATGAATATTCATGCAAACATGCAATAATAATAGTAATGACAATAATAGGTACTTATCACAAAGCAAATCTTAGAACCAATCATTTTAAACCTAAATCATCATCATCAGCCCACCGCTGCCCACTGTTCCTTTACCCCCAGATGCTATCCGGATCCACCGACCCCGCCAACTCAACAATGTCGTCGGACCGTCGGTGGATAACCTACCTCATCAGTTGATGATATTATAAACCCTTTCTATGTCCCAACTGTTGGGGCACGAGTCTCTTCCTGCATCGCAGGACGGTTGAATACATAAGTTGCTAACATTGATAAGATTCTGTGATTACCATCAATCACTTAAACGTCAAAAAAATTATTAAGTTCCTCACCCAAGCAGGGGAAACACTTGTGCTGCGGCCAGAAACAGGAACAGCTTTTCATAACTTCGTTTCATTTCAGGAACCCGCGTTAAACATGGCGCCCTTGCCGACACACGTAAGGGCCTATGCAGATAGTGAAATTATGATTCCGCGTCACGGATGACGTGGTCTTGCATGCTCATTAAAATAAGCATGTAATAAAACATTTTGTGACGTTATAGTAGCGATACCACACGCTAACTTTGAAAAAAAACATCGTGAGGAAACCTGAATGTCTAATCCGCGGTGGCCACACGAGGTTAAGCCCATGCTCTCTCTCTGAGAGAAGTCCTGTGCCCTGCAGTGAGACGTTTATGGGCTACATAAAAAAGTAAAGGTTAATATACTCTCGACTGTAGCTTCCAGCAGTTAAGTGAAGATTTGTCATTATACGGGCCGCTACAGAAGCGTGCTGTGGCAAAAAAACAACAAGAAACAAATAAGTACAAAACTTAGCATCAACATTATCTCGAGACACAGTGGTCCCGCACGCAACCTGGGCCGGACAAAATGATTAAAACAAAACACCAAATATCACCAGCAGATCTCCTGAGTGAGACAGCTCGGTAGTGTCGGGCCAACTCGATAGGCCCAGTAATTAATAGAATAATATAATGTATTCGAATACATAATCGAACAGAACAATTATTAATTTTTGAGCTTTATTTCATAATTGCCGTTTGTTAGGCACCATTTTTTTTAATGAAGGAGATAAAAAAGTTATGAATCGAAAGGGTCGCGATTAGACAATCGCGATACCTACCGAATAAATTATCGCGATTAGAGCCGTTAATAAACAACGATTTGTGTGCATCGCACACATCGTTGTTTATTAACACACGTACAGTAGACATCAACCCATTATGTCCCAAACGAGGGGCACGGGTCTCTTCCCTGAGGAAGGTACAGGCCATACTCCTCCACGGGGGCCAAGTCCGGATTGGTGGAGGCTTACAAGACTAGTGGCAGGTTTTACTGTCAGAAGTTTTCAAGCCACCCCAATGCCTCTAACTTGGCTTAACCACTGCCATCTATTGACGGCAGCCAGCACCAACTGCTTAGCGTGCCTAGCAAAGCAAATCACCTTAAATACTTGAATAACGACTCAAACAACAATTCAATAAAGATTAAAAAAGTACTAATTTCAAAATGCTATTATACCATAGGAGAATATTTAAAAGATAGTACAGATGAAATTAGATAAATAAATATAACTAAAATTGCATGATTTCATTTTATTGCCATCTATCGGCGGCAGCCGGCACCAACAGTAGAATAAAATACTATTTATTATTTAGACCGCCAATTGAAAAATTTACTGGTACAATAAAGAATTTAATAGTACACACGCAACAATAACAAAAGAAACCAAAAAAAATGACAACGTTTGGTTTCGAATTCACTCGTTCGGAGTTCCATTCGAGTGAAAACAAATCAAGTGGCCCGCCGCTACGTCGCTTTGACATTTATTAATGGGCCGGGCGATGAAGACACGACTTGATAAATACCCCACTGGTCATTAATGAGATAAAAACGTGACCAAAGTTCTATTTCCGTTATTCCCGTGGCATTTGGTCCGATCGAAACTAATGGTAACGCCGGTATGGAATACCGTAGTTTGATTTATTGGGTCGAGTTCTCGTTGTAGCTGTGATTATTTTTCCCGGGCCTTACTCTGTAACTGATTAGGAACTACGCTTTTCCAAACGTCTAAACACGTTACACGGGCCGGCGACTTGCGTGCGCAGCGGTACAAACTAAAATAACCCTTCAATACTTACGGAGTTCGAGACTACATTACAAGTGCCAAAAAAACTCGGGCCCGTTTGCCGGTGCTGCTTTTTTGTGGTGTTATTTTAGTATCTATCGTCTATTAGCCTCAAGGTTCATTTTAGTTTGTATTCATGTGTTTATCCGCAATTGTATACCTAATAATCGATCTGCTACGGCTTTAAAATAAAAGTCCACAAAAGTAGATATCAGCAATGTTATTCATAACAACCCTCCCTAAAATATTCCCTCAAATATTTTAATAAATTCCGTCTAAAATCACGGATGTAATTTATATCCGTGTTTATAATAAGTCAAGAACGCAAGACAAATACTCTGTGGTAAAGTTCTTCCCTCGTGAAATATCTACCATAGACTAATTTATACGGTTTACGGAGAATTATAACAAATTATGTTTTTATAAAAAGGATCTCAATAAAAGTTGAAATAAACCCAAATTTTTTTAAGAGTAGGAACCCTGATTAGAAATAATACTGGTTTAATTATATTATTATTAAAGCAAATTATGATTGTCAAAGCAAACAATAATTTTCATAATTACGTGGCCAAGTACTTTCAATCAGTCGAAGGTAAACTTTCGTAATACAACTTCAAGGCTTTACATACAATTTATGGTCACGATTTAGGATTTTTTTATGTCCATTAACAAATTCTTTCTGACAAAAAGTGGATTACTTTTTTGTCCAATCATTCATCAATTGGCCACACTCCAAGTAACGCAAGTGACATTTTTAGGCAGTGTTGAAATGTTTTGAGGAAAAGCTTTCCGGATGTGTTAAAGATATATAAATCTACTAGCTGACCAACGAGATTCGAGTGCTCTTGTATACGTTAACACGCTGTCGCCTGTACATACCTACAGAATAAGAGACTACGTTGGCAGTAAAATTACAGATGGATAATGTATGAGAAACCAGAGGCTACTACAACATAAAGGTTTATTTAGATCAAAATGATATCTGGAATTAACGCCAGTGCATGAGTTCTCTGTTTTATAATAATTATATCGTCTACTTCTACATCTTCAGGCTATATTAGTCCACTGCTGGACAAAGCCCTCCCCTAATGAGCGCCATAGCGCAAGGTTGTGCCATCATTGGGGGGTAATGCCCAAAATCCCCACGCTGGGCATGCGGGTTGGGGATCGCAGTTTGGTGGAATTGTACTGGATGGGGCGCTGCTGCCCACCCCCCGGTTTGTGTCCCTTAGTCGCCTTTTACGACACCCGCGGGAAGAATTTGGGTTGGTGCTATTCTCTAGACCGACACCAGACAGCACTAATTATGTAAACTCTGTTAATTAAGGACTTTGAAAAGACTAAGTTTGGAGTTGTTTTGTCCATTTTTTCTCCAAAATTATCTAGATTTCGAAATCGGCATTCATTAAGACTGTGGCTTCTGCGCTATTTTGAATAAAACCTTTTTATTTCATTTCATAAGGTACCTAGCTAAAATAAGCAGTCATAAATTAAGCGTTGTTTGGGTATTTACCGGTACACACTTCGACAGTGTATCAAGATCACTTAACAAACCAACAAAAAAATCCCATAAACATCCGGCAAATGGCAATGGCAATGCGCAATAATTACGAAAAACCGACACAGGCGTTGTTCCGTTCAACTATCACATCTATGTCAAAGACGATAAGATTGTGTAGGCTCAGCAACCTTGTACCAAAAACGCAGCGAACGATCCCAAACTAAACAAGAGCCGACGATGCAAAAACACGCAAACAGACGCTCCGTTGCCGTGTTTCCTGCACAAAATGGACAGAAAGTTACAGAAGATTCATTTTTCCGCGACGTTTTATCGCTTCCATATGAAAACGCGCGGCAGTGGCTGCGGCTATTGTTCTCTATTTTTGTGGCCTGTTTGTAAGCCATAAAAAAATACATATTGTGTTTTTTACAAAATAACGTAACATAACATTTACATACAGGCACATACATTGCTTCTGACCCCACACTAGGATACCCTGTGTCGTGGGAAGCAACAACAACGACATCACAAACATGTAAACATCCAAGACCTGGGGTTTGTTTTTGTCCTCAGCCGGGATTCGAACCCGGGACCTCTTGAATGGTAGGCTGATGCGCTACCGCTATGCCACAGAGGTCATAAAATACAAAAAATGTGATCCTCAACTTTAAAATTAGAACTAATGTTACAAGTAACAATCATTATTGTAGGTACCTAATGTTCACTCACTTAATTAGGGATCGTAGGATCGATTGCGGTCCCCGCACTAGGTCAAGCCTGTATTGTGGGGTCTGTGATACTTTACAAGATGAGGTTTAGGTAGAACAGATTTCTTTCTTTATCTTGGACGGAGTTTGCTTCAATCACTCATCCTGGACTCGTCCACTGCTGGACATAGGCCTCACCCAAATAAAGCTAGTTCCCACTGTCTACGGCCATTCTCATCCAGCTATCTGTCTCAGCTCGGTCCAGCGACCCACCCGGTGGGCGTCCTACGCTGCATTTGCCAGTTCGTGGTATCCAACTGAGAACTTTTGAACCCCATCGACCATCGATTCATCGGCATAAGTGACCAGCCCACTTCGACTTCAGCCTGCTAATCCTATAGGCTTTGTCAGTCACTTACTTCTTTTTTATTCAAGGTTTGATTAGTTATTATTTTCAATTAGTTTTATAACCTGCCAGTTTTATAATGTATCTGGTTAGTTGAACTTTTCAATATAAAAAAAAAATTAGGTTGGAATAGGAAGTGTATTGAATTTTTCCACGCTCTCTATCGAGTGCACTTTCTGTCGGAATCTTTTTCTTTTCCTACCTCAGGCTGAATGTAAAAAAAAAACTGTACCCATATTAAAATACTCTGCCGAATTAGTTCTTGAATTTCAGCCATATTTTGGGGATGGTAAGGTTCAAATTGTAAAGCATGTTAAAGGCGGCATGTCAGTTCTACAAAATGTCACCACGAACGCCATGTTAGTTTGTCCGTCTGTGTGACCGAAGCATGTAATTTCTAGCGAACAGGTGTTAGTGCGATGAAGAAAAAAAGGAAGGTTAATTTTGGTGTCGCTCTATTTAAATTGAATTTAATTATGTACCTACTCTGTAGTTATTTCGGAAATAATAAGGGGTTTTAAGTTACCATTAGTGGTTTTAAAATACAATAGTAAGTCTACATGACAATGTCTACATGAATTTCTGTGACTCAAATTATATACTCAAAATACAAAGTATAGAATACTCAAATGTAGTATTCTATTCTCTGGTGAAGAGTTGAATTCAGTGTAAAGGTCCGTATTCTTCTAGTTGCGCTTCGGCATAAAGTCTCTCTGTCTGTCTGTCCATCTGGCCGCGACTTAGCACAGAGGCGATAACTTCTAGCAAGCTGAATTTTGGCTGTTATAAAACGTTGTATGTGCATCACGACTGTTATATAACGGTGTATGTGCATACAGGTCTCGGGTTCGATTCCCGGCCGGGACAAACTAGAAAAATAACTTTCCTAGATTCTCTCGGATTTTGGATGTTATCTATGTATTTGTTGTATTAAAGTACCTGTAACACAAGTCATTTAGTTGTACTTAGTATGGGGCTAACGAGATCTGTGTAATAAGTCCATGAATATTTATTTATTATTTAGGTTAATCATACCAGTAAAACGGTAGGGTTTTGTTTTTATTATTATAAATACTTTTATAGCACTTAAATTTTAACAATATAACCTTAATGACCTTAATGCCATAAGCATTTTCTACAAGTAAACCGCAGGAGGTAGACGAGAAATTTGGTAGGCATGCAAAAAAATAAATAAAAAAATTACACATTAATATATTCAGGTTTTTCTTATTTAGATTACCGCCCCCGCGCCTATCTAAAGGATCTATTATTCGTTTCCGCCTAGGTACAAGATAATTTGGGGTATCAATTGATCATTTAGATATATGAAATGTAGTCGATTTAGGGTTTCATTCACGAAACGATTAAGAGATTTTTGTTACAGTATGGCGTCCTAATTCTAGCTAAACTGCTAATTGCAGAATAGTGAAACGAAACTAAAACTGGGTAGTGGTATATATATGTAATACGATATATTATATGAAATTGAAAAGAAAACTTCGTACAATTTCCGAATGAAGTCAAAATAAAAAAAAATGCTCTTTCTACAGAACCCTACGTTGCGCGACATGTACTTGACCTGTTTTATCACTAACAAACGTTAATGGTGCTTATCGCGAGGGACAAAAACTAGAATAACTCGAAATCTATAGAATCTATGTATACAAAAATCCTATTTACAGCTGAACATAAATAATGCAAGTTTTTCTTTATGTATTTGCAAAAAATCCTAGGTAGGTACAACTAAAAATATATATTGCAAGCTTCAGTCATAAGTAAGGGACTAAAACTAGAACAATACTCAAAATCAAAACATTTATGTATGTACAAAAAATCCCTATTTACAACTAAAAATAAATATAGCAAGCTTCAGTCAATAGTAAGAGACTAAAACTAGTATACTTGAGATTAAAAAAATCTATGAAAAAGTCCTATTTACAACAAAAAATAATTAATATTGTTACAGTCATTAGTAAGAGACTAAACCGTGGTTTGTCGTATACTAACAATCTGTTAATCTACTGTTAACAGCTTGCTGTCAAGTGTTTTTTCCGTACGCACTTTGATGAACTGGCAGCTGTTATCAGTAGATTAACGGCTTGTTAGTGTACCAGAAACCAGGGGTAAAAATACAATATTACGCGAAATTAAAAAAAAATACTTTTTTGTACAAAAAATCCTATTTACAGAAAAAACTAATTTCATTCGTCTATAGTTTTTCAAGTTTTAGCCAACCCTTAGGAAAAGTTCCCGAGATGGCTATCTGACCTGAGCTCTCTCCCACCGGCAAAGGTTCTTTAAATAATTCCATTAACTTCAGATACTTAATTTTACAAAGAAAATATACTCAGAGGGTGTCTAGTTATTGAAACGAACACGGAGCACAATGGGCGGGAGAGAAGTAGTTTTTCGTTACAGAGCGATTCATTAAAAAGTTAGTCAAAGCACCTCATTATTACCACCTAGTGAAGTGATAAGTCTAGACTGGAATCCTCTTGAGGTCGCAGATGGCAAAACACAGAAGGCATTCTTTGTCAACCTTACTCTTTCCAGTTTGGACAACACACTTTTCGATTTTCAGTAATAAATAGAAATATTAAAATTAGCCCGTTGAAGTGATCGGAGGGTGGTAGTGGCTGGACGAGGATGGCCAAGGACGGAATTGGCGTGTCCTGAGGGAGGTTTAAGTCTAGCAGTGAATGAATGGGCCTTTTTCTACTAACAGGAAAATCATTGTCCAAGCCTTTTATTTTACTTTGGCTATATTAATGCATAGTTTTATTTATTGAAATACATAATTTATAATCTGTTATACTATTTTTATTTTTAATGCACTAACCCGTGCTAAGGACAAACTTAAAAACCTATTTAGAGGCTAAAAATTCCACCCATGCCACCATGGCACGGATAGCCAGAGGTCGCGGGCTCGAATCCCGGCATGGGTGGAATTTTTAGCCTCTAAATAGGTTTTTATAATCTGTTAATTAAGGAGAAATGCTTAATCAATATTTAGAATCATAATCGTTTCATAAATTCAGTCTTAAAGCCACTAAAAACAGTCCTCTGTTATGTCTTAATTCCGGATCGAGTATGATTCGGTTCGGTTTTTATTAGTTGTATTTAAAAATGTAAATTCTTTTAACGCTTTAAACATAAAGAATAATGAACCAAAAATAATTATAGTTTTAGAGAAATTTTATTTATTTATGTCTAAGCCGACGCGTCTAGGGACGAGATAAATAGTCGTTGCTTAGCCCAAGTCCGTACTCATGCTTCCCTAAGAATTACTTCAGGCTAACTTAGCTAAGTATCAATGCGTTACTAAAATATACGTTTGCTTAGCTAAGCATGTTCTTAGGCCAATGCTAAGAATTAGTCCGGGTTTCGCGACTTAGAGAGTGCCAAAGTACTGACTATAATTCTTAAGCAAGTGCTTTCGCTAAGACTCGTTCTTAGAATAGACTATTTATCTCGCCCTAGGTCTTAACCATTATAGAACACAGTATTATGGTACACATATTTTGAAACACTTGCTCGACACCTGTCAAATTTTACGTAGTAAAACGGTCTGTTGACTTAAATCCTGATTAACTAATTTGACTTCTTGACCGTATTTAGCCAATAATGTGTAGTGCTTACGAAAGTTTTGTTTCAAAACTTCTGTTTTTATTTGAATCTAAAATTAAATTAAGTAAGCACTTTATTCATCTGTTTGTTTATGATGTGTTGTAAACTTTGTGTATACTTGTATATATATTTTGTTGTGTTTTGTGAATTTGTTACTGTTTTGTTATGTTTTTTTGTATTGTGCCATTGAATAAATTATTTCTCTCTCTCTCAATTTTCAAAATTAACAGTGGAACATATGCTGTTAAAAAAGTTTATTCAATAAAAAATACCCGAAGTGTATCTTCTGTCTATAACACTTCTAGAGTTTGGGCAGGGACCCCTTATCTTGCAATTTAATCTCCATTTGACTTTTAAATTGAAAAGTTATCAATAGGCGAATGAAAGGGGGAGAGTATTTTGTTACTTACTTTCTTCAGATTTTTGGATACTTTCGTCCCTTAAAAAGACATTATTCAACCGAGTTTCAATTTTAAAAGTCCATTGCTTAAAGTCACCCACATAGTATTTTATACAAAATATTATCCAAATAATGCAAAATCTAAAAACAGCTTTTGTTAATCTCATAATTCGACCAACGACTAGAAATATTGTGAGTAGAAAAACGACTTTTAGATTAAAGAATCTGTTTGCGAAACCTATAAAGGGAACATTTTTGTTAAAGTAAGTCGTCCCCCTATTCTCTCCCGGCTAAATATTTCATCATCATCATCGCTCAATTTTTTTAATACTATTCGTTTTTGTATAAATAAATTAAAAAAAATCAACCCATTGTCCAGACAGGGCGCTATGGCGCTCATTAGAGGAGCTCAGCAGTGGACTAATATAGCATGAAGAAGAAGAAGAACCCATTGTATCCCCACTGTGGGTTTTCTTCCCTAAGGAAGGTATAGGCCTAAGGAAGGTAACCCCCATGGTGGAGCATGGGGGCTAAGTCCGGATTGGTGGAGGCTTTCAAGACTAGTGGCTGGTCTTACTGTCAGAAATTTTCAAGCCGCCCCAAGTTTTAAGGCTTAACGACTGCCATCTATTGACGCCAGCCGGCACCAACTGCTTAACATGCCTTGCGAAGCACGGAACCGCTCAGAAAAATACGTTAGTCTTAAAGGGCTAGCGGCTAACCCCCTTATTCATTATAGTCCGCTAGCTTAAAACAGCTGCTAAAGAGTGTTCTCTTGTTGTTGTTAGTGAGTGCTCAATTGGTAGAGCGCTGGTACGGATAGCCAGAGGTTGCGGGTTCGAATCCCGGCATGGGTGAAATTTTTAGCCTCTAAATAGGTTTTTAAATTTGTTCCTTAGCACGGGTTAGTGCATTAAAAATAAAAATAGTGTAATTAGGTCAATAGAAGAGGACAGAGTGAGAATAAGCATTGCTTAAAGTTAACAGACTATTATGAATAAGGGGGTAAATGTTTAACTATTTATCGCGGCTTTGTAAATTTCATAATAACTTTATTATTATTTTAATTCTTTATTGCACTAATTACATGAGTAAATATACAAGGGCGTGCTTAATGCAAGAAGCATTCTCTTCCAGCAAACCTTTGGTGTAAAAGGCTGAAAGGCAGATGAAGGGACTACTCGGACGCTGTAGCGCCTATAGGACGCTGAACAAGGCTGAAATTGATGACTGATGGTGAATTTTAATGACAAGAATTATCATGCTGTTTAAACTACTTTTGGGTTGCAAAACCGTTACGATTAAGGTTTTTGTATACGTCTGTTATCTGTAAGTTTACCTACACTATTTTTATTTTTAATGCACTAACCCGTGCTAAGGAACAAATTTAAAAACCTATTTAGAGGCTAAAAGTTTTTATTTAATAGGCCAAAAGTTGCGGGTTCGAATCCCGGCATGGGTGAAATTTTTAGCCTCTAAATAGGTTTTTAAATTTGTAAGTTTACCTTTTAAAATAAAGGAAAAAAAAAATTAGATTAACCCGTATTAAGCGACCTTCTTACATAAAAGAAAAACTTTTATAGCACTTAAATTTTAACAATATAACCTTAATGACCTTAATGCCATAAGCATTTTCTACAAGTAAACCGCAGGAGGTAGACGAGAAATTTGGTAGGCATGCAAAAAAATAAATAAAAAAATTACACATTAATATATTCAGGTTTTTCTTATTTAGATTACCGCCCCCGCGCCTATCTAAAGGATCTATTATTCGTTTCCGCCTAGGTACAAGATAATTTGGGGTATCAATTGATCATTTAGATATATGAAATGTAGTCGATTTAGGGTTTCATTCACGAAACGATTAAGAGATTTTTGTTACAGTATGGCGTCCTAATTCTAGCTAAACTGCTAATTGCAGAATAGTGAAACGAAACTAAAACTGGGTAGTGGTATATATATGTAATACGATATATTATATGAAATTGAAAAGAAAACTTCGTACAATTTCCGAATGAAGTCAAAATAAAAAAAAATGCTCTTTCTACAGAACCCTACGTTGCGCGACATGTACTTGACCTGTTTTATCACTAACAAACGTTAATGGTGCTTATCGCGAGGGACAAAAACTAGAATAACTCGAAATCTATAGAATCTATGTATACAAAAATCCTATTTACAGCTGAACATAAATAATGCAAGTTTTTCTTTATGTATTTGCAAAAAATCCTAGGTAGGTACAACTAAAAATATATATTGCAAGCTTCAGTCATAAGTAAGGGACTAAAACTAGAACAATACTCAAAATCAAAACATTTATGTATGTACAAAAAATCCCTATTTACAACTAAAAATAAATATAGCAAGCTTCAGTCAATAGTAAGAGACTAAAACTAGTATACTTGAGATTAAAAAAATCTATGAAAAAGTCCTATTTACAACAAAAAATAATTAATATTGTTACAGTCATTAGTAAGAGACTAAACCGTGGTTTGTCGTATACTAACAATCTGTTAATCTACTGTTAACAGCTTGCTGTCAAGTGTTTTTTCCGTACGCACTTTGATGAACTGGCAGCTGTTATCAGTAGATTAACGGCTTGTTAGTGTACCAGAAACCAGGGGTAAAAATACAATATTACGCGAAATTAAAAAAAAATACTTTTTTGTACAAAAAATCCTATTTACAGAAAAAACTAATTTCATTCGTCTATAGTTTTTCAAGTTTTAGCCAACCCTTAGGAAAAGTTCCCGAGATGGCTATCTGACCTGAGCTCTCTCCCACCGGCAAAGGTTCTTTAAATAATTCCATTAACTTCAGATACTTAATTTTACAAAGAAAATATACTCAGAGGGTGTCTAGTTATTGAAACGAACACGGAGCACAATGGGCGGGAGAGAAGTAGTTTTTCGTTACAGAGCGATTCATTAAAAAGTTAGTCAAAGCACCTCATTATTACCACCTAGTGAAGTGATAAGTCTAGACTGGAATCCTCTTGAGGTCGCAGATGGCAAAACACAGAAGGCATTCTTTGTCAACCTTACTCTTTCCAGTTTGGACAACACACTTTTCGATTTTCAGTAATAAATAGAAATATTAAAATTAGCCCGTTGAAGTGATCGGAGGGTGGTAGTGGCTGGACGAGGATGGCCAAGGACGGAATTGGCGTGTCCTGAGGGAGGTTTAAGTCTAGCAGTGAATGAATGGGCCTTTTTCTACTAACAGGAAAATCATTGTCCAAGCCTTTTATTTTACTTTGGCTATATTAATGCATAGTTTTATTTATTGAAATACATAATTTATAATCTGTTATACTATTTTTATTTTTAATGCACTAACCCGTGCTAAGGACAAACTTAAAAACCTATTTAGAGGCTAAAAATTCCACCCATGCCACCATGGCACGGATAGCCAGAGGTCGCGGGCTCGAATCCCGGCATGGGTGGAATTTTTAGCCTCTAAATAGGTTTTTATAATCTGTTAATTAAGGAGAAATGCTTAATCAATATTTAGAATCATAATCGTTTCATAAATTCAGTCTTAAAGCCACTAAAAACAGTCCTCTGTTATGTCTTAATTCCGGATCGAGTATGATTCGGTTCGGTTTTTATTAGTTGTATTTAAAAATGTAAATTCTTTTAACGCTTTAAACATAAAGAATAATGAACCAAAAATAATTATAGTTTTAGAGAAATTTTATTTATTTATGTCTAAGCCGACGCGTCTAGGGACGAGATAAATAGTCGTTGCTTAGCCCAAGTCCGTACTCATGCTTCCCTAAGAATTACTTCAGGCTAACTTAGCTAAGTATCAATGCGTTACTAAAATATACGTTTGCTTAGCTAAGCATGTTCTTAGGCCAATGCTAAGAATTAGTCCGGGTTTCGCGACTTAGAGAGTGCCAAAGTACTGACTATAATTCTTAAGCAAGTGCTTTCGCTAAGACTCGTTCTTAGAATAGACTATTTATCTCGCCCTAGGTCTTAACCATTATAGAACACAGTATTATGGTACACATATTTTGAAACACTTGCTCGACACCTGTCAAATTTTACGTAGTAAAACGGTCTGTTGACTTAAATCCTGATTAACTAATTTGACTTCTTGACCGTATTTAGCCAATAATGTGTAGTGCTTACGAAAGTTTTGTTTCAAAACTTCTGTTTTTATTTGAATCTAAAATTAAATTAAGTAAGCACTTTATTCATCTGTTTGTTTATGATGTGTTGTAAACTTTGTGTATACTTGTATATATATTTTGTTGTGTTTTGTGAATTTGTTACTGTTTTGTTATGTTTTTTTGTATTGTGCCATTGAATAAATTATTTCTCTCTCTCTCAATTTTCAAAATTAACAGTGGAACATATGCTGTTAAAAAAGTTTATTCAATAAAAAATACCCGAAGTGTATCTTCTGTCTATAACACTTCTAGAGTTTGGGCAGGGACCCCTTATCTTGCAATTTAATCTCCATTTGACTTTTAAATTGAAAAGTTATCAATAGGCGAATGAAAGGGGGAGAGTATTTTGTTACTTACTTTCTTCAGATTTTTGGATACTTTCGTCCCTTAAAAAGACATTATTCAACCGAGTTTCAATTTTAAAAGTCCATTGCTTAAAGTCACCCACATAGTATTTTATACAAAATATTATCCAAATAATGCAAAATCTAAAAACAGCTTTTGTTAATCTCATAATTCGACCAACGACTAGAAATATTGTGAGTAGAAAAACGACTTTTAGATTAAAGAATCTGTTTGCGAAACCTATAAAGGGAACATTTTTGTTAAAGTAAGTCGTCCCCCTATTCTCTCCCGGCTAAATATTTCATCATCATCATCGCTCAATTTTTTTAATACTATTCGTTTTTGTATAAATAAATTAAAAAAAATCAACCCATTGTCCAGACAGGGCGCTATGGCGCTCATTAGAGGAGCTCAGCAGTGGACTAATATAGCATGAAGAAGAAGAAGAACCCATTGTATCCCCACTGTGGGTTTTCTTCCCTAAGGAAGGTATAGGCCTAAGGAAGGTAACCCCCATGGTGGAGCATGGGGGCTAAGTCCGGATTGGTGGAGGCTTTCAAGACTAGTGGCTGGTCTTACTGTCAGAAATTTTCAAGCCGCCCCAAGTTTTAAGGCTTAACGACTGCCATCTATTGACGCCAGCCGGCACCAACTGCTTAACATGCCTTGCGAAGCACGGAACCGCTCAGAAAAATACGTTAGTCTTAAAGGGCTAGCGGCTAACCCCCTTATTCATTATAGTCCGCTAGCTTAAAACAGCTGCTAAAGAGTGTTCTCTTGTTGTTGTTAGTGAGTGCTCAATTGGTAGAGCGCTGGTACGGATAGCCAGAGGTTGCGGGTTCGAATCCCGGCATGGGTGAAATTTTTAGCCTCTAAATAGGTTTTTAAATTTGTTCCTTAGCACGGGTTAGTGCATTAAAAATAAAAATAGTGTAATTAGGTCAATAGAAGAGGACAGAGTGAGAATAAGCATTGCTTAAAGTTAACAGACTATTATGAATAAGGGGGTAAATGTTTAACTATTTATCGCGGCTTTGTAAATTTCATAATAACTTTATTATTATTTTAATTCTTTATTGCACTAATTACATGAGTAAATATACAAGGGCGTGCTTAATGCAAGAAGCATTCTCTTCCAGCAAACCTTTGGTGTAAAAGGCTGAAAGGCAGATGAAGGGACTACTCGGACGCTGTAGCGCCTATAGGACGCTGAACAAGGCTGAAATTGATGACTGATGGTGAATTTTAATGACAAGAATTATCATGCTGTTTAAACTACTTTTGGGTTGCAAAACCGTTACGATTAAGGTTTTTGTATACGTCTGTTATCTGTAAGTTTACCTACACTATTTTTATTTTTAATGCACTAACCCGTGCTAAGGAACAAATTTAAAAACCTATTTAGAGGCTAAAAGTTTTTATTTAATAGGCCAAAAGTTGCGGGTTCGAATCCCGGCATGGGTGAAATTTTTAGCCTCTAAATAGGTTTTTAAATTTGTAAGTTTACCTTTTAAAATAAAGGAAAAAAAAAATTAGATTAACCCGTATTAAGCGACCTTCTTACATAAAAGAAAAACTACGTGTAAATGTATTATTATAATATCTTTTTCCTGCCTTATGATATGAGAATTTTCTCATTTTAATTTATCTTGCGAATTCCATGGAAAATTATTTCGATGAAGCTGTTGAGGGTGTAAGTGTGGTAAATTACTTCGATGAATTTGTTAGATCTGTAAGAGTGATAGAAAAACTTTTTCTACGGAACCCTACACTGCGCGTGGTCTGTCATGCACTTGGCCGGTTTAATTAGTTTTATCTATAGATAGATAGATAAAACTAATATGTAATAAAAAAAACATACGTAAATACAGAAATACAGTACCGTTCTTGAAAAGCTGTCAAGTAAAACAATTTGTCAGGGTACCAACCTCGAAAAAATTAAAATTTGTGTTTTTAGTTTTTTTAAGTAATTTTCATTTTTATTTTTGATAGAGCACGATTATTTTACATGCAGCCAAAAAATGTAGTAATTATGGCATGCCTAATACGATTGTCTGCTTAGTTTTTCAATCTTACTCAGCCATGTATGGTACGAAATTTCTACACTATGAAATCGCGTTTTCAAATTTCCGGCGTGAATCGAAGTGGTTTTATTTGACTTTATGCAGAATCTCGCTTTGTTCGGACTCACTCGGAAATTGATGTGAAGTAACGCTTTACATGTTAAGTGAAATTCACATGTTCCAGCGTTGGTTTTGTTCAAAAGTTGTTCGTTTTGTTTTAATAAAGAAGCATCTGTACAACGTTTTTTTAATGAATGATGCTGACCTCATTGTTTTCATCACAAAGGTTTATTTATTGATTTTTAGGAAAACCATAGACTTAAATGACAGAATACAAGGTACATTGTACAATATAGAAGCAGAGAGACAGGTTTTCACTTATAGCGACATTTTAAATATTAGGAACACAACGTCTAACTAAATGACGTTTAAAAATATTGTTGCCAGGTGTCTCGTGGCCTAGTCGAACCGAGTGATTGGAATCAATCACTTGAGTTTACTCAAGTGACTCAACACTAGGCGCGGTCAGGTGCAGGATAGGTGATCGTCCCGTGACTACCTCTAGTAGCATTTTTCCGAGCGCTTCCGTGCTTCGCAGGGCACGCTAAGCCGTTGGCGCCGGCTGTCATGTAATGGCAGTCGTTAAGCCATGTCAGAGGCCTTATGGGCGGCTTGATAACTTCTGACTGTAAGGCCCGCCACTGTCTTACAATCCTCCATCAACCCAGACTTGGCCCCCGTGGTGGAGTATGGTCTAACCTTCCTGCGATGCAGGAAGAGACCCGTGCCCCAGCAGCAATTTTCAATTCAGAAACTGGCCCTTAGCTTAGCAGTTGAGAAAAACAGTATGCCCAAAAACATTTTTTTTAACAGAGGCGCTTAATAAACATTTATAACACGGGTAACAAACGAAGTCGCGCGTTTTCATGCTACAAGGTCTACGTAACACATATTTTCGACCTGAGTGCTTAGTGCGAGTTTGACAGATCCAATCGAATAACTTTACTACCGCGTTAATCGAGCATTGAGTAGTGAGTATGAGTAAGTTAACCGTTCGAACTGGCAAAACGCTGTCACAGTACAACTCGCACTCGCGTTTATTCGTGTTTTGGCTGGTAAACGTGTTCATTTCTAAACGTTAACCATTACAACTCGCACTCAGCAATTTTAATTTCCATATTTGTCGCTAGATGGCGCTTCCTCGATGCCATAGAAATATGAGTTTACGTTAACGCGATCGAGTAGTTAAAAAACTCGCACTAAGCACTCTGGCGATGGCGAAAAATGGAATATCGTATTGCTTGCTTTATGTTACTTGTTAGCCCAACGCTTGTTCCTTGGCAACGGGCCAGACCGCATCCAGCCAAAATAGGCTATTCCATTCGCATCCATCGTTTGAAACGCCAAACATAAGGCAACTCAACCAATCAGCTCACATTTGTCTAATGCAAGACTAGGCCTCTTCAGGAAAATGGCTCATACGAGTACATTAACGTCAATCAATCAGCCTGTTCACGTCCACTGCTGGACAGAGGCCTCCCCAAGGCACGAAACTTCCATCTGTTCTCGACCATATTCATCCAGTTGCTGCCTGTAATCTTCAGTGGGCCAGGAGATCTGCAATCGTAGACCTCTGTGGCGTAGCGGTAGCGCATCTGCCTACCATGCAAGAGGTCCCGGGTTCGAATCCCGGCTGGGAACAAAAAAAGCCCAGGTCTTGGATGTTTACATGTTTGTGATGTCGTCGTTTCTGGTTCCCATCACGACACAGGGTATCCTAGTGTGGGGCCAGAAGCAATGTATGTCCTTGGATGAAAATGTTAATGTTTAATGTTAATCTGCGCTGCATTTGTCAGTTCGTGGTCTCCACTCGAGAACCTTTGAACCACCGAAATGGCTGACTGAAAAGTCCGATACGAGAGCGGCAGGCTCTACTGCTCATAGGAAGGAAGAGTTTGGAGTCAGGTCTGTATGGGCATGGCATCTCCTGACTCCTGACAATACAATATTAAACATTGCGATGACAAAAGGCTGCCTATTGACAACCCGTTAACGTGATCATCATCAACCCTACGACTTTAATTAAATCAGCCAACACTCCAAGATTAGGAGTGAAACTTAAGGGTTGTGAGAGAAATTATTACTAACACTATTTGAAACTTTCGTTGACGTCTTCCTTCATGTGAATGTGTAACTTGACTTCGTTTCAGGCGTACGCCCATTGCTTCGCGGTGAAGCTTATCTTGAGAGGAATAAGAGCGAGTATTTCACGAATATTTCAGCTTGTGATGTTGGCCACTGTTGTATAATCCTCGATAAACTTTCTCCAAGGGGGGATCTTGCTGATAGTTTCCAAACATGTAACCGCAGCTCGGATATTATTTAGTTGTTACTTGCATTTAAGTATCGCAGTAACAATAATAAGGGAAACGCTACCTACATCCGTATCGTGTTCGTCGAGTTATTTATTACAAAAGCGGCCTGGATGCAAACTTTATTTGGGTCGCACAAAGTTGGAAAATATCGCCGAAACGTTGCGATTATGGATCGCACTTTGATGATGGAACATGTATAATTAAGGTTCTTCCTTGCTTTTCCTTAATTAAGCTTCTTCAGAAGCGCTCGTGGCTTAGTGGAACCGAGTGATTGGAATCAATCATAGTGGTTAACCAACAGCAGGCGCGGTCAGGTGCTGAATGGGTGACCATCCCGTGACTACCGCTAGTGGCATTTTTTCGAGAATTTCCACGCTTCGCAAGGCACGCTAAGCCGTTGCTGTCATGTAATGGCAGTCGTTAAGCCATGTCAGAGGCCTTATGGGTGGCTTGATAACTAGGTACTGACAGTAAGTGGCGGGCCACTTTCTTACAATCTTCCATCAACCCGGACTTGGCCCACGTGGAGGAGTATGGCCTAACCTTCCTGCGATGTATGAAGTGACCTGTGCCCCAGCAGTGGGGGCAGCCGCACTCGTGCATCACTCGCGCCTGTCGTTACTCAACCCAAGTGATTAGGGGTCAGTTGCTTCGAGGTAAGCCAGTTGCCAAGCTGGTCTAAGTTGGTAACCCATTCAGATGAACCTCACTAGGTGGAGCTATGCTCTGAGTCCGAACTGATCCGCACATGGATTAATATCAACCCAAGTGATTGATTCCAATCACTCGGTTTCACTAAGCCCCGAGTGCTCCTTGCAAGTAACACTTTATAATGTATGAAGCGTTAATCAATATTCTAGTTATCCAAAAAAATATTGTTTTATGCATCAACACCCTCCAAAGAAAACGTTCAGTATTCAATGAATATACAAAATCCGATGTTTTTATTATAAAAGCAACTTGAGTATGTAAACAATACGAACAAAGGTGTAAAAATCCATTTCGTGCGTCTTTTATTTTTTCACAAACTTTTTTTTTATATGACCGCGCGCGGTTTCTTTATCATACGGCCATTACTTGTTCATAAAATGTTCGTGATTGGCCTTTTTGGTGACAGAACTTTTACTAAACTTATTCACATTCCTAATTCAAATATCGAAGAGGTTCAAAAAGCTATTAAGCTCTCTGTTTACAAGGTCATAGCTATTTCATTTGCATAGATGTGATAAAAGATATTACCTACGCAGCCCATCACTCACGTGAAGGAAAACATCGCGAGAAAACCTGAGTATGAAGTCTTCAGATAGCTCAGCGCTTGAAATTGCCAATCCGCGGTGGGCACGCGTGGCAATTAGGCCCACATTCTCTCTCAGAGAGAGGGCCTGTGCCCTACAGTGGGACGTATAAAGGCCACATAAAAAAAGCAACCAGACGACTAAAACTTGTAAACATCGAGTCTAAACAGCGGTAATAGGATCTGCAGTAAGCTCATTACGCCCAACAGAAAACCTGCAGCGACTTTAAGCTGAATAGTTAATGTTCTAGTCGCCTTATGAATTATATCTGTTGCAAATGAGGCGTCTTTGCGCGGACTTAAAACAGCGTTTCACGAGGGGATTCCTAAACAAAAGTAAATAATAAATTAATATTCATGGACATATTACACAGATCGCGTTAGCCCTATACTAAGTACAACTAAATGACTTGTGTTATAGGTGATGTAATACAGTAAATACATAGATAACATCCAAGACCCGAGACAAACTAGAAAAGTTCGTTTACTAGTTTGACCCGGACGGGGGTCGAACCTGAGACCTTCGGTTTTACAGTCAGCATGCCAAACCGCTACGCCACCAAGGCCGTCGAGGTACTTTGGCAGACTGTCTCGTTAGCTGTTAACATGGTTGACTACCAATCAGAGGTAGTTGGTTCGCTTCATGCCGGAGGCCGCCGTAATTTGTAGAAATGACCGTAATGTGACGTCCCTGCGTGGTTATTATAAACACAACAAGGTATCCGGGGGTCCCAAACTAGTTCATTATAAAAAGAATAAATGCAGAGTTTCTTTGTTAGCTTTTTCTCCACATAATTTATTAATATTATGAAACTAACAACTTTGAAATGAAATGAAAATTGAAAAGGTTTTATTGAAAGTAGTGCAGAAGCTGTGCCTTAATGAACGTTACACGTCAAACTAGGTGTCCATTTCAAAATCTAGATCATTTAGGAGAAAAAAAGGACAATAAAATTTCAAAAATACTTGACGTTTGCTAAGTAAACCTTTTGTTATTATAATTAATAAGTATAGTTATTTCATTTGATTGTGCTGTGCGACAGATATTACTATTTTATCGTTTGATTTGGTGGCAGTGGGGTGGCCATATCTCGCGAAGAACCGACAGCCTATAGAGTAAGCGTGTTCTTGAGTGGAGACCGCGACTCGGCTAACGTAGTGTAAGACGCCCTCCGACTAGGTGGGACGACGAACTACGAAAAACTGCCGGCAGATGCTGGATGCGGCAAGCTAAAGACAGGGCGCTATGGCGCTCATTACCCCTAATGGGCTCTGTCCAGCAGTGGATAGCCTGACGATGATGATAATAATGATTGTTTGATTCGCGTCTGCCTACCATGCAAGAGGTCCCGGGTTCGAATCCCGGCTGGAAACAAAAAAAAAGGGCCCAGTTCTTGGATGTTTAGATGTTTGTGATGTCGTTTTTTCTGGTTCCCACGACACAGGGTATCCTAGTGTGGGACCAGAAGCAATGTATATGCTTTTATGTAAATGTTATGTTAATGTAAACGTTACATACATTCCGCAATAGCATTTTTTTTCTCAAACTGATATTAAGCAACAAGAGTAAAGTTCAGCCAGACAGCTTTTTCCATGAAATGACTACAATATTCCGCCATTTGAAAGTTGAGCCTGTAACCAGTTTCCGAAAACAGATTTCAGTAGATACAGGGCACACAGGCAAACATTAATCCTACTTTATAACACAAAACATTTTCCGGTCTGTGTGTGCCAGTGGCGTACTCAGGGCAGCACGAATGAAGCGCTCCATCCTCTAAGATTAATTAAATTCCTTGACGACCTCTGCGGCGCAGCGGTAGCGCATCTGGCTACAATGCGAGAGGTCCCGGGTTTGAATCTTGGCAGGGGACAAAAAAAACCCAGGTCTTGGATGTTTACATGTTAATGGTGTCGCTGTTTCTGGTTCCTACGACACAGGGTATCCTAGTGTGGGGCCAGAAGCAATATATGTCAAAATCGCTTTTGAGTACTCATTTCACTATGCTGGTTGGAGCAAAATATCAACTTGACAGCGCTTAAAATCTGATGTAAGATGAAAATTTACAGTGATGCTATTTTTATCAAATATTACTCTTAGCGACAAGACCAATTGTATAACATTACTTAGATTTAAGAAATCATGGTTGTATTTTTTTTTCTGGTTGTACAATAAGTGTTCTGTATATAGATACAGAACACTTATTGTACAACCAGAAAAAAGAATACAACCATGATTTCTTCTAGACATATAGATAGATAGATAGCTATCTATCTATATGTCTATTAAACATTACCTAAAACTAGCTGAAACACGAACAGTCGACAGAACAGCATTTTGTCGTATTGAATTGAAGAATTCTTCGTTGCACAGCAAAATATAAATATACGCGGGCTTTATGCTTAATGATTTATGACGAGAAAGCTTAAAGTAATAAAGCAAATTCGCAGACAAACGAAGAAATAATAAACTAGAAAATAGATTAGACCAAAATGTGTGCTTTAATCTTTTCTTTCGGTCGAAAGAAAAGATTAAAGCACACATTAAAGTTCAAAACCCTATTTAGAGGCTAGAAATTGCACCCATGCCGGGATTTGAACCCGCAACCTCTGGCTATCCGTGCCAGAGGATGCGCGTTCGAATCCCGGCATGGGTGAAATTTTTAGCCTCTAAATAGGTTTTTAAATTTGTCCTTAGCACGGGTTAGTGCATTAAAAATAAAAATAGTATAAACATTAATATTTGCTGTTGTTTCCTTTTACATTTTTCTTATGTATTTAACGGTCACAGTTTTATTTTGTTCAATGTCCACTATTGCCCCGAAATCGTCCTGACGCCGTCCCTGGCGCAAACTCGAAACTCTGCCCGATTGGTCTGTGAATTTGCTCACAACTTCCACTTGGTTTTCCACTAACCCGCTTTTCAGCTAATGTGGTGCCGCCATTAGTGCATATTTACTTGATTAATGTACCTGCAGCACGGCGGAGTAGGTAAACTGGGTTAAGCCACCCGTCCCACGCAAAACTCGGACCAGTTTAGACGAGTTGGTACTATAGGCATATCTCTTTTTAATAACAGATTATTAGGTGTTTTTGTGGAGCCTAAGGAAATTTTCTCTTTGTATTTTTATTATTTTGTGAGTTACACTTTTATATTTTGTAGTATTTGCTATAGCAACAAAATAAATAGCTTACGTGATGCATACATTCATGCATACGCTAATTTAATAAAAGATAAGCAGAAGTACTATTCTTAAATTTTATTTGTTGAATAAAGGTTTCTAATTCAATTGTTAGTTGTAAGATAAGAAGTAGTGAAATGTAATAGATGAAGGGTGACTTACACCGCTTCTAAAGCTTAAGTCGCCATTTTAGTAGACTAGTTAGATTTTTTTTTAGTTACATACCACTTTCTTAAATGGGGCTTAAGTAGCCCCATTTAAGAAAGTAGTGAGAGACGGCCTGAATATCATATTTTATTAATTTGACTAATGTCGATATTAGACGATGTGAGGAAGATAGCGGTAGTCTTACTACGCGTGAGAGATGTACATACTAGTGTAAATACTTCCCTAAGCTACAACACCACATCTGCACGCGGCATTAGGTCAAGTTATACTTGGGACGAGTTACAAATTAGTTTACAGAATATAGGATACAAAGGCAGCTAGGAAGAAGTTCTAATTTATACCCTGTTCTGTTTGGTTTTAGGTGCTTTCCGAGCAAAACAGCAGCCGGGCATTAGTGGTGAAGTGAGGGCTTAAATTACATGTCTTCTATGTGCCTTTGACCCACGCTAAGTCTATCTTATTGATATATATTTATTTAATTTTTATTTAGCTCATAATACGTCCCACTGCAGTCCCTTCTCTCAAAGAGGAAAATAAATTATTGAGGTTTAGCGATTACGTTGAACATTAAAGGCCCACTCAACTATTCCCAGGTAACTACATTACTATACTATTACATTTCTATGTATAATAAAGAATATTCTATCTATAAGTAAATAACACAAATTATTTTTTTACGCGAAGATGGCGGTGTTTTTAAGTGGAAATGCCGGGACGACCTCACGACCTGTTTTCCAGGCTGTTGGTCATGAACAGGGAGGAGTCAGGAAACTTCAACCTGTTCATGACCATGGAGGAGTGGAAACTTTAAGGGGAGGCTTTCGCCCGGTAAGCCCAGTGGAACACAATCGGGCCTACGCTAAAAAATTGCTCTGCAAAAATGCGCAGTAAAGATTAAATAAAAAAAATCTACTTTCACTATATTTTAAAAGAACCAATTTATCGATACTAAGTACTATGGTGTAAACGAGTAAAAAAATATATCATTAATTTAAGTGTACTGTACTTTTAGGAACAAACTTTTTTTTTATATTACGTATATGTATAACTAACACAAATTTCAGCTTCGGACAGACGAACAGACGGATGTCGTGAAACTCGGAGAGTTCCTTGTTGACAACGGAACCCTAAAAGCATTATCGTTAGTACCTCCGATACAAACCCTAAGGAGAATAGTTCGGCCAAACTTGGTCTCTATTAACCAGTCGAATGTTCAAGACAATAGACCCAAAAGTTGACGAAAACTGCCAATTTGGCGGGCGAAAGGAAGCGAAAACTTTTCCAATATAGAAAGGTCTCTGTTGCCTTTAGTCTTTATCATAAGATCGTATGTGCGTAGTCAGACCAAGTTATATTTGTATAGTTTTCCAACTGTCACAGGGATAGGATCTGGTCTAGATTCTGGAAAGATCTGCTATGATAGTAGAGTACTACACATCATAAAAGTCCCTTCGGGAATCTTCGTTCGCGCAGACTAGGAAGAAGTGTAACGAAAGTATCCGAAGCTATAAGTACATTCAACATGATCTTTAACCGATACGGTTAAGGTGCAGAATTGGATCGATGACGTTGAATCAACTAATAGCAATAAAGGCGTGCGGCCTGCCATAATAAAACTATCTAATTGGTCGATCAACTTGCCGCACATACAGCATTTTGAGCCAAACGTGGACAGAATGTAAGAGAAAAATCGAAATAACCCCTGATTATAATTAATTTCAAAACGAATATTTTTGCTTATCTCGTTGTATCAATCGACATTTTAAACAGTTACAAACTAATAAGAATTCTATCTCAAATCCAGTCTTTATTTTGTCAACCAGCCTTGATTTTTATTTCAGTGTTGCAATTTAAGGAATCCAAAATGCACAGAAAACAATTTGGAGTTTCTAATGCATCGCGTTTTAGTATTATTTGGGTAAAAAATAATGCACACTAATGCAACGGCATGAGAATACTTGCTAGGTATGTCGTATTCAATTATTGGTGTCATAAAATGATTAAAACAAATAATCTCGATTTGAGGGTAAACTATTTATTTATGGCAACACTAGACAAAAAAAAAAAGTTGTTTGAATTGTCATTGTCACCGGCTAAAAAGATAAAACGATTCATTCAATGTTTTTGCTGTTTCTTTGCTTCTCGTGAATATTGTTTATTTTATTACTACTTTGGCTTGTTAAAAATGGATCCCGATTGTTCGTTTATTGATGACCCCGGCTCAACTACGGATTTTGTACCGGACTTACCTTGTGGTAGGCAAATAAAGCAAGCAAATCATAGGACACCTTGCAGCAAAAAACTCACAATGCAGGTATATTGATGCAAATTAATTACTGTAATAGGGTTCTTACTAACTCATACTACAAAACCTTCTACTTAGTTTAAATTCAATTGACTGTTCACGTTTGGCCAAATCGCCCATACAAAGTGGACAATGTCCTTTGGTCATCTGCGCAGGTACATCCGCGAGACTTATATCTTGTGTAGCACTGTAACAATACGGGTGTTTCTTTAAATAAGGTTCTCAACAGACATCGTAATTATAATGGCCACATAATATGTGCTATGTCAGAGGTGAGAAACTAAAGCAAAAATAGTTGGCAATATTTTTTATGTAGACTATTAACGTCCCACTACAGGGCACAGGCCTTCTGTCACAGAGAGAAAGAGAGAAAGAACGTGGGCATAATTACCACGCGTGCCCACCGCGGTTGGCAATTTCAAGCGCTGAGCTATTTAAACACTTCAGACACTTCGATATAAACCCTTGTAGGTCCCCACTGTTGAGGCACGGGTCTCTTCCTGCATCGCAGGAAGGTTAGGCCATACTCCGCCACGGGGGCCAAGTCCGGGTTTGTGGAGGATTGTAAGACAGTGGCGGGTGTTACTGTCAGAAGTTATCAAGCCGCCCATAAGGCCTCTGACATGGCTTAACGACTGCCATTCCATGACAGCCGGCACCAACGGCTTAGCGAGCCTTGCGAAGCACGGAAGCGAACCTCTTTACACTATTCTCTGTATTACGTACACGGCACGGATAGCCAGAGATCGCGGGTTCGAATCCCAGCATGGGTGGAATTTTTAGGCTCTAAATAGGTTTTTAAAATTGTCCTTAGCACGGGTTAGTGCATTAAAAATAAAACTAGTATAATTATGTGGGTGCAGCGATATCATTCCGATGTAAACCTAACTGCAAAGTAGGTACTCGGGGCTGTAAGTGATGCAATTTACTTAAGCCAGATGTCGCTACCTGTACGTAATACAGAGAATAGTGTAGAGGTTCGAAATTTCACTGATGCTGGTTAGTCACCCACTAGCTCAGTTGAAAAGAGCGCTGGCACGGATAGCCAGAGGTCGTGGGTTCGAATCCCAGCATGGGTGGAAGTTTTAGCCTCTAAATAGGTTTTTTAAAAATTGTCCTTAGCACGGGTTAGTGCATTAAAAATAAAAATAGTATAGACATAGTTATGTATATATTAAGCGGGTCAAATCGCAATAATTTATTAGGTAAAACGTAATTACCTTATTTCCCGACGGTTCGGCAGCGTTACAGTTGCCGTGGTCTCGGGTAGACTGAAGTGGCGAGTACAGTCAATTATTGTGGGTAGTCACTATTATTTTTTTGCAGCTGGCCGACACATTAGGACATGCCCAATATTGGCTATATTAAGATACTAGAATTTTCGTTTGTTTTGTAAGGTACTTTATGAAGTTATAGCAGCATTAAAACTATTTTGTGATATATTTAAGTTCATTCCGAACGGAATTAACTTAAATATATCGCCCCAAGATACAATTTAATTTGGGGTTATGAGTTACTTTATACACAGTTGTGTTTTATATTATTTTTAATGCACTAACCCGTGCTGAGGACAATTTCGACAACATTCCACCCATGCTGGGATTTGAACTCGCGACCTCTGGCTATAAAGAGGTTCAAAATTTCACCCATGCCGGTGAGTCGCCCATTAGCTCAGTTGGAAATAGCACTGGCACGGATAGCCAGAGGTCGTGGGTTCGAATCCCGGCATTGATGGCATTTTTAGCCTCTAAATAGTTTTTTAAAGTTGTCTTTTGTTCTGCTCAATAAACATTTTTGATTGAATTGATTTGATTTTAGGCTACATAAAAATAAAAATCGCTGAAACGTAATGAAATGAAGAAATAATCATTTTCAAATAATAATAACGCTTTACGAAGAAATAGAATACCATCGAAGGTTTTATAATGAATGATGATTTCCCTTGGGCTTTTTTATCGGATATTCTGCGTCCATTTGTGAGAAATGAACATTTTATAATTGATATCCGATTTCGTATTTAAAGTGGACGATTATGTAGTCCTTTTTTGGGGCTTCTACTATTAAGGCGCTTTGGGGTAATAAGTGAACCGAGTAACGCAGAAACAATCCAAGCCACAATAAGTACCTTATTTTTGGATTTTTGTGCCCACGTTTATGCGTGATTAAAGTTCTTGTTTTTTTATTTTAAGTTCTAGACTGTGGGTTCTAAAAACAGTTGTCACAGTTGTTAAGATTTCTCATGTTCACTTTAAAATAAAACGTATTATAAGACAAGTTACGTTTTTTTTTCTTTCGCTTGTGCTAGTAAGCGCCCCTTAAGATTTGTTAAAACGAAAATAAAATTCCCCAATATACAGGCTTCAGCCCGTTTCAGCCCCCAAACCAGGCATTTGGAGGCTGAGACATTGAGACCTAGATATTAAGTAATCTAATCTTGTATTTCTGTGCATCAATATCTGTATAGAACAGTGATACAGGCTCTATACAGATATTGATGCAGGCCCCAAGATACAGGCTTTGCCTAGTTTGGGGGCTGACATTGAAACATTTCAACGACGACTGTTTTAAGCGCATCAAAGCGTTCTTCTTCTGGCTATGTTAGTCCACTGCTAGACATAGCCCTCCTCTAATGAGCGCCATAGCGCCCAGTTTTCAGCTTGCCGCTTCCAGCATCTGCCGGCTACGGATTTTTTCTGATAATATTTTTTTAAAAACCTATTTAGAGGCTCAAAATTTCACCCATGCCGGGATTCGAACCCGCAACCTCTGGCTATCCGTACCAGCGCTCTACCAATATTTTTTTACCGAACACCGCGCAAACGAAGTCGCAGTCTCAGCAATAACAATACAAATGGAGAATCATACACCCCCGCTGCGCACAAGCAAGCCCTTCTCGGGAGAGCGACATTTCTCAGCCGAAAAAAGCAAATTAATTAGTCCCAACTTGACCCGTTAATTCACTACTTTAAAGTCAGTTATTTATGCAGATTCGCCGAGGCCCGAACAAAGAAGACACCGATACGAATCTCCCGGCCGAACGAAGCAAAAAGGCTACGGAGTTCGTATTGTTTAGCGAGACGCAAAAAAGGGACGTCCGCCGAAAAGGTTGTATGCCAGGTGGTCCAAAGTTACAGTTTGAGAAATTCCTAGTGGTTTTCCAGTCAGATTATGACTTTTCCGTGCTTCGCAGGGCACGTTAAGCCGTTGGTGTCGGCTGTCATGTAATGGCAGTCGTTAAGCCATGTCAGAGGCCTAATTACAGTACGGCTCGCCACTGTCTTACAATCCTCCACCAACCCGGACTTGGCTCGTGGTGGAGTATGGCCTGGCCTTCCTGCGACGCAGGAAAAGACCCGTGCCCCAGCAAATGGGACGTACAAGGGTTAATATCGATTAAGATTTTTCTAGAGTCATTGGTAACATATTCTGTTTTGCGTTGAAGCTTTGTAGAAAATGAAAGTTATAAATACTTTTTTATGGATCTTGACATTTTTTGCGTCGAACTTATTGAAAAAATAAAAAAATTACATCTGTTTGCTAGATAGGTATCATGAAGTATTACTGGCATACTTTTTTAGTTACAAGACATGACCGTTAATTAAAGAAAAAGAAAGAATCATCCTCCTTGCGTGGAAGAATCACTTCCTTCCACTGTAAGGCTGGTACACCATTTCATAAAAAGATAACTATTCTTAGTCTTAATATTTTTTTTTTGTAAACGACACGCATGCTGTCCGAAGTGAAGCTTTTGCTTTTAAAAATGAAATACTTTTTTATTCAAATGCTATAATTTTTGTACCTTATATACAACTGCAAAAATTGCAAAAACTTTAAAATTTTGTAATTTTGATATGAGACATATACCTAATTATCCCACACATAATGACAATGGCGTAATCTTATTTTCAAATTCGATATGCTTACTAATACTCCTGTAAAGGTGTTTCACACTGAATTGTACATTAGAATAAGCAGTTTTTAAATGAAATGTGAAAATATTGTTGGAGTAGCTAATAAATAATAATAATGCTTTTAAAAAAAAACTAAAACTACATGTCGTAACAATTAATTTATGTACTAAAAAATTTTAAGTTCTATTTTGTAAACATTTACTTAACTGTGATTTTTTTTTATGAAAAATTTATATCTGAGTGTGTAAGAAAGGTCCGCACCCAACAAATCAAATAAAACATCATTTTGGTTTCCCTTTAGGTACTTAGGTACGTTATTTCCTTTCATTAGCATTCGGCTGTACTTAAGGACGTCAAATTTCAATTTTGGACCTCTTGGGACGGCACCGCTTTCAAACAGTCCTCTCGCAATGTTTTTTAATTAATTAAAACACCTTAAGCACAACGACGGTGCAACTTGAAACTTCGCCAGGAATCTTTTTAGACACGGCGCAGTTTTTTCGGGAAGTAAAGTAGCCGGTTTTAAGGCGCTTTTCCACACTTAAATAAAGAGCTGCTGAAGACGAGTCGAGACACTTTTTGACTTAACTCACAATAAAAAACATGCTATAGTCTGTTAGCTTTTAGAATATACCTCGGCTACTATCGGATGGAATCGGATATATTCGTGTTATAGAAATATCGGAACTAATATGACACTTAATTTTGAAATCAGAACTCGATCATCAGTACGAAAACCGGCGAAAATTGGCGAAGACTGAAGCCTACTCTAGAGCCCGAGGTATATTCTAAAAGTTAACAGACACTACCAACGTCGGTAATAAGATACGTTTTGTCTTCTAAATAATTGCGATTAGATCCATTTAATATATTACCCTTATTTTGTCTCGACTGCAAACTTTTGCGGCCAAGACACTGTATTGAACTGACTGCAGTGTATGATCGTAATGGTTTATGAACCAACTTTAAAATTTATGCATAGACAGATAGATAGATAGATAGATCCGATAGACTTATAGCACTAAGGGCTGATTTTTCAATAGTCAGATAACTTTTATCTGAGGAATGTATTGACGCTTGGAAACCGTTGTAAAAATGAAAACAGTTTGAAAATTTTACACAGTGGATAAACATATCTATCATGCTTCCAAACATTAATGAGAGTTAAATGAGATTTAACACGCTTAATTTTGTCTGCAAGGGCCTTTACAACGGCTCACTACTCCAAGCAAATGTTTTTAAGTGTTCGCGCAGGGTAAAATGGCCAGAAAGCGGTAAGTGCCGCGATAAATCTAGCTAGTTTGAAAAACAACACGTTTGGTGAGCGCCCGACCTAAGCGTGCGCGCCCATGTAGCGGGGAAACGCAACGCAGGCGTTTTTTTCGTAGAGAAATGTTGCGTTTAGGCAATGTCGACAAATCGTTTTGCTTCTGCTTAGAACTGATACATTTTTTTTTAATTGAAATAAAAGTCGTAGACTTTTAGTCCGGATCTACTTACGGGTGTTGTTATATCGGAAGAGTCCGGTTTCTTCCGATAACAACACCCGTAAGTAGATCCGGACTAAAAGTCTACAATGTGCTGTGCTTACGAAAGTTTTAGTTCAGAAATAAAAGTCAGTTTTAGAATTTCTAAGTGATACAAATTTTTTTGCATTGAGGCAAAACTAAATAAAATCTTCTAGCCAGTTTATTTAATAAAGCCTCATTAAATGTACCTACCCTAATATGATACTAAAACTACAGTGTGAAAAATTATTACATTCATGAGTAATAATTTTAAGTTGAAAACTCTGTTAATTTGTTTATAAAGAACAAATGTGGAATTTCTTTGTTACATTTTTCTCCACATAATCTATTAATTGTGAAAGTAATAACTTTTATGTTCATTAAATTTAATACTTAAATAAACAACTTTGCGTAGGACAGTGTCATACCGAAGGTTTCTACGTTTTTATTATAGTAACTTATTACGAAATAAAATATTTACCCCAAGTCGCAGTCATAAAGATGCGAAAGTGGAGTCGGATTGAACGTACAATAGGAAGATCCGTTAACGACCCATCCGGAATTGCTCTGAAACAGTCTGCCACTAGGACGAGAAAAAGAGCACGTCCTAGAGAAACTCAGTTCACCAGAAAGCAAGCAGTATTGGCAAAAATATGGATGAGCTTGAATTGAAACCTATATGTCCCTGACGAGGGATTCCAGGAACTGATCATGACGATTCAATTGAATTGATAAAATCTCAGAGGATACTGTAGTAAGAAAACGTTATTATTTGAAAGTGCTGAGGTTTTTATATTTTTTAATTGCCATAATAATCTAGATCTAGCGTTAATTTGTAGGTACGTTAAATCGCAGTTTCTGTGCTAAAATGAAATATTTTTTTCTTTGTTTGCATAAAAGTAGGTACGTTTTTAAACTAAGGAGATATAGTGTTATACAAATACAATGACAGGAAACAGTTTCCCACCTTCTATCTGTTTTATTAAAACACTGGAAACTCTTTTTTTCATACTGCGTGTAACGCAGAAATTAATTTCCGCTTTCCGGACTAATGTGAAAGCACCCTAAGAGGTTTTTTGGACGCTTTTAATTCGATGCGGCTCGTTTCTTTTAGGCTAAGGATATGAAACTACTCCTGTTGACCGATTTTAAGCCTTAATGCTTTAGGGACAAATACCATAGTAGTTTTAAGCCAGTCAACTCTTAAACTTTAGGAAGTTATGACACTGTAATGTAAACTATGAAACGTTTTAGAGTTAAAACGCGTGAGTCAGAGAAAACTTTAGTAAATTATAGTGAACGAATTAAAGAGTTAGTAAAATAAAATAAGTAGAACAATGGCTGCAAGCAATTGTAAAAACACCATTTTAAAAAAATTGGTTTATTATTACATACGATACCATCGCAGATACTTGGCAAGTTTTTAACATTATGGCTGGATGGAATTTTAACTAGATAGTTGCTTAAACTTAAACACAGTGACTGCACGATTTTTTTTGCAATAGGTACCTACAACGGAAATGAAACAATGTTATCGTCCTATGAGAAATTGGAAAAATAAAAATAATTGGCACAATTTTGACACGCGCTTTTCACTTCATCGGCATTAATTTAGGAAATAACTCGACACTTGAAGTTTGGCACCAGTGTAGAGCCACCTTTTTCCTTCAGCTATCGGTTGGCTGGAATAAAATTCTAATTGGTATTAGGCCCGCTCATTGTACAATATTAACTTGGTGCAATAAAGAATTTTAATAATATTATATCTATTAGGGAACTTATCTTTCATGGATTTATTTTTATTCTCTATTTATTTATTTATAATGTAATTAAAAATACACATTTCATTCGTTTACTGCTCTTGCTGGTTTGTCTCAAAGCTAGCGTCTTCGGATATCACAATGTTAGGTAGTGATCGGATAGTGACCTCATGTCACAAGTGAAATATTACAGATTGACCCACGTAAATACTCATCTTTATCAGTGACTCTCAGTTTCTCTTTCTCTAAATTCGTATTTGATTAGAACAACCCAGGTAGATTCTGCGCATGTATACTGAATCGACGTTTACCTGCAAAAGAAAGAGACGACCATATAAGTAAAGTGACAGTTTAACAATGGCAGGATAATGACAAAATATTATTACGAAATAAAGTTGTCAAAATAAAATTGTTGCTGTATGGTGTCGGCCTAGAGAATAGCACCAACCCAATTCTTCCTGCGGGTGTCGTAAAAGGCGACTAAGGGACACAAACCGGGGGTGGGGCATTACCCCTATGATAGCACAACGTGGCGCTCTTTAGGGGAGGGCTATGCCCACCAGTGGACTAGTATAGCCTGACGACGACGATAGTTGTCAAACGATATCAACCCTTGTATGCAAAGGTCTCTTCCTGAATCGCAAAAGGGTTAGGCCATACTCCACCACGGGACCAAGTTCGGGTTGGTGGAAGATTTTAAGACGGTGGCGGGCCTTACTGTCAGAATTTATCAAGCCAGCCATAAGGCCGCTGACGTGGCTTAACGACTGCCATGACAGCCGGCACGAACACCTTAACGTGCCAAGCACGGAAAACTATTAATATTTATTTATAAGAACGTTACATATTCTTTTTAATTTTTTTCAAATACAGCTTAAGTTGGTTGCACCCCGGAGTAAATCAAGGATAGGACTCAAGGATAACCTGCATTCCAGGAGTTTTTTAGAGGAACTGTGTTTCGTAAATGCCATATTACAAAAGTCAAAATCGACATTTCGTTGTACACATCGTTTAGCAATGCTCTCTTAACAATAACTAAAACTCTTTACTAGGAACCTATTTAGAGACAAAAAATTCCACCCATGCCGGGATTTGAACCCGCGACCTGTCTATCCGTACCAGCGCTTTTCAACTGAGCCAATGGGCGACTCACCGGCATCAGTGAAATTTCGAGCCTCTTTACAACATCTGGCTGAAGTAATTTGCATCACTTGCAGCTAGGTTTTACGTTGGAGTGATATCGCTGTACCCACATGATTATATTCTCTTTATTAGGAACAAAATAAGGTTGACAATCCGACAGCAAATAGAGTATCAGACTCCGTTATTTTTCTTTTGATACAGGTATCCTTAACGCGCTACGCTGTGCCAACTAACGCCACCAATGGAATAAAATCATATATATCTTTTTACTAGCTTTTCCCGCCACTCCGTCCGCGTGGACTTTTTTGCAACCCCGTTCAGTAACTTAAGGGTTAAATTTAGAAAAACGGCGAAACACGTGTTCGATC
This sequence comes from Yponomeuta sedellus, assembly GCA_934045075.1. Classification (NCBI taxonomy): domain Eukaryota; kingdom Metazoa; phylum Arthropoda; class Insecta; order Lepidoptera; family Yponomeutidae; genus Yponomeuta; species Yponomeuta sedellus. The sequence continues at coordinate 8,877,838 of OW203746.1, read as the reverse complement.
AAATGTGTTGAAGTTGAAGAGTACTTATTTTTTATTTTTATTAAATTTACACTTAAGTAACGTTCCGTCACGCTCTTTTCCGAAAAATTAGAAGAGACAGCACTATAGTTAACTATTTACTTGGCGAAATTTTTAATTCAGAATCGGGCCAACTGTGGGTCGGTTCTGAATTGACAAAATCGAAAATTGAAAATTTTGTTTCGAAATTGTCAATTCAGAACCGGCCCTCAGAGTAAGTAATGATTTTTATTCCACTGACGGCGCTTGTTAGGACTGCCTGGCGCCTTAATGGCTTCAGTCATGGCGCAAGAAGACGTTCTATACAAATAAACGTACGCACAAAAACTTTTTTGCACCGTTTTTCCTGTCCGAATTTTCTTCATGGTCACCCTAACTGTCAAGCGATGTCGCGGAATAGCCAAAGTTAACGACACCTTTCTTCGGATGGCTTTTTTGTCACACTAGCACGCGGTGTTTTTCACAATATCTGCGTCTTTCTGACGCTTTAAGTCTTTGAGAATCTAATTCAATTGTATTGAATCGGCGAAGGATGAGCTCGAACACTAGCAGATTTAAGGCTGTCTTACTTCTGGCACGTATTTACATATTTATTTTAGAAGAATGATTCTAATTTTGACAATATGAATCCATTAGCTCGCAGTCGCCCATTATCGCAGTCGGAAGAGCGTTGACACGGATAGCTAGAGGTCGCGGGTTCGAATCCCGGCATGGGTGGAATTTTTAGCCTCTAAATTGGTTTTTAAAAATTGTCCTTAGCACGAGTTAGTGCATTAAAAATAATATAATATAGAACCATTTTGTTATGTAGCCTATAAATGCCCTACTGCAGGGCACAAGCCTTCTCTCAGAGAAAGAGAGAGAGAATATGGGTTTAGTTACAACGCGTGCCCACCGCGGATTGGAAATTTCAAGCGCTGAGGTATTTGAACACCTCAGACACTCAGGTTTTCTCACGATGTTTTCCTCCACTGTTAGCGAGTGGTATTGCTACTATCACTTCACAAATGTACAGTGCTACACAAGAAATAAGTCTCGCGGATGTACCTGCGCAGATGACCAAATTTTGGATGTGCGGCAAGTTGATCGACCAATCAGATAGTTTCATTTTATGGCAGGCCGCGCGCCTTTGTTGCTATTGGTTGATTCAACGTCATCGATGCAGGTGACTATTAGTTTGGCAATATTAGCGTGAGCGAAATAGGTAGCGCTACTGCGGCAATCAATTCCTGCGGCAATCAATCACCTTAACCGTATCGGTTAAAGATCATGTTGAATGTACTTATAGCTTCAGGCACTTTCGTTACACTTCTTCCTAATCTGGGGGAACGTAGATTCACGAAGGGACTTTTATGATGTGTAGTATTGTACATAACTTAAAAAAGAAAGTCATTGATACAGTCACGTGCACTAACATGTATGCACTTCAGTACCTCGTCAGGCCAGAAGACATTGATGTGACAAGGTTTTTACGTGTTTACATGTTATTGCACGTGACGTTGGTTTGGACATGTAGAGGATGAAGGAAGAAAGATTGACGAAACAAATATATATTGCGAATGTGAGTGGAAGGGCTGGTAAGGGACGACCCAGACGGACATACATCGACCAAATAGGGGATGTATTAGCAAAGGGAAAGATAAAAAGTACCCGGAACCGGCGTGCGTGCATGCAACGACTTATGAACGTTGATGAAGCTAAGGTGATCTGTCAGGATCGTGGCAAGTGGCAGTCCCTGGTCTCTGCCTACCCCTCTGGGATACAGGCGTGAGGTTATGCATGTATGTATGTATGTATGTATGTACGTACGTATGTATGTATGTATGTATTTATGTATGTATGTATGTATGTATGTATGTATGTATGTATGTATGTATGTATGTATGTATGTATGTATGTATGTATGTATGTATGTATGTATGTATGTATGTATGTATGTATGTATGTATGTATGTATGTATGTATGTATGTATGTATGTATGTATGTATGTATGTATGTATGTATGTATGTATGTATGCACGTGACTGTACATGCCCGCACTGGGAATGGAACCTAGGTCTCTCGCTTCGTGTCCATTGTTCTACCCACTAAACTACCGTCGCTCAAGCAAAATCTTACAACAAATTAACAATAATAAACATTAAAATCTCCATCCAAAACACCGTCCATTTCTTGTAACTTTAAACAAAAAATGGACTCGAAGAACCAGTTTTGAAGACCCCAAAAGGTGGTCCCTTGGGGATATACTCGTAGTTCCGGGGCCCTTTCTCCATTCAATTATGCACCTTAATCCTTGTGTGATTGAACTCTATTTGGTATGTCCGATTGGTGATTGAAACTCTCAACTGCATATTTAAGATCAATTGAAAGCTCAAAGTCGGTAAGTATTAGAGATAATTTTTCAATGCTTTCATAGTGACCGTGGGCCGTCCGTCGATGACCCTCCGTCATAACAATTTGAGGGTTGGTTACATTTCGGGTTCGAATCCTGGCTGGGGGAAAAACCCCAGGTCTTGGATGTTTACATGTTTGTGATGTCGTTGTTTCTGATTCCCACGACACAGGGTATTCTAGTGTGGGGCCAGAAGCCATGTAGATGCTGTTATGTAAATGTTATTTTATTTAGAAGTTTTATCCGATTTTTTATTTCATTGTTTTTGAATTGCGCATTGCAAATTGAACTAAAGTTTGATAATTTTTTTGTTCAACTTTCCATTCTTTTCTATCCCATTTAGATTTACTTAGTTACCTGTTTAATAGAGAGTTCTGATGAACCTTAATAGAATGGATAATATTCTTTGTAGGACGAAAATTTCGTCTGAAGCTGCGACAATTTAGTAGACGTAGTAAAGCACACACAAAAGTTTAATTATTGCTGACATTTTAATTGTTAATTTATAACGTTCAATAACGGTTACTTACCGTGAAGAAAAACATCGTGAGGAAACCTGCGGTGTTCAAATGCCTCAGCGCTTGAAATTGCCAATCGGCGATGGGCACGCGTGGTAATTAAGCCCATAATCTCTCTGTCTCTGAGAGAACGTCTTTGCAATGGGACGTTTATGGGCGACATCGAATCAATATCAACCCTTGTATGTCCCCAGGCCACAGGTCTCTTCCTGCAGCACAGGAAGGTTGCATAAAAAATGGGCTAAATAAAAAAAAGTAATCCTTTAAATCGCATTTACTGCGCTATAATGAATAAAATTGATTTGATTTTTGAATGGCTCTCATCATAGTACTATCCTATGACATTGAGTTACCGAACGGCCCGCTCTCGACCTATTACGGCTTTCGCCCGATATTCAACCGAGTGCATTTAGGTATTTTTCGGCTCTACTACCTGGGTCATAAAGTACATTTTTCAGTGCTCTTTTTAAACGTGAATGACCACTTAATACATGCCAGGCGCGGGTGGCAAAAGCGTTCGTTATAATAACTTTCTGATGGGTTTTTAATTCGGCTCTCGTGTGAACTCGGCTTAACCTGCGCGGGCGCACTAATAGACACATTACCGTTGCGTCCGCGGCTTTATTTATCGTTCTCCGGGTAATTTTCGCTACTTTGTTCGTGTCAACTTTTCCATGGTATTATTTGATAAAGATAAACTATTACTTATGACTTTTTCAGTGCTGAATAGGTAAAGCCAATACACGTTTTAAAATTAAAATTTTAAAACGTCTCCATTCTCGAAATGCTGTGCAGTTGGCAATATTTTACATGCGCTCAATTTAGGGACGAGCGGGTGATCGTGCTCTTTCACTATAAAGGGAATTTTCCCGCCAGACAGATCGTATGCCTGGGGACGGCCGGTCCAACTATTAGTTAGTCGGACGTTATATTTATGGTAAGTCATTGAAACACTTTGATTGCGCGATGCAGAAATGTTGGAGTTTGTAGTGCGCGCGCAGAGTTGACATGTGCTCGCCATACTTAACTTGTAAGTTTCTGAACTGAGATTTTCACTGAGGGTCTGTTAGCTTTTAGAACATACCTCGGGCTCTAGAGTAGGCTTCGGTTTTCGCCAATTTTCGCCGGTTTTCGTACTGATGATCGAGTTCGGATTTCGAAATTAAGTGTCATACTAGTTCCGATTTCGAAATTAAGTGTCATATTAGTTCCGATATTTCAAATACACGAATATATTCGATTCTATCCGATAGCAGCCGAGGTACATTCTAGAAGCTAACAGACTTAAAATACTTAAGTAACGTTAGTTAACGTTTTCTGAGAATTTCTAATTGACAGCACTTTAGTTAAGTGTTTTAATTTCGCCTTTGTACTCCTATTTTCATAAGTGCAAAAAATAATTTTAACAATAATAGTAATAATATTATATGTATTTCAAGTAAGTAACAATATAGTATAATAAGTACAATAATGCGATGCAGGAAGAGACCCTTGCCCCATCAGTGGGGACTTCCAAAGGTTTGATACCAAAAATAAATAATAATAGTGCTAGGTATTTATTGTGTCTTGGTCTGTATTTCTTATTAATACTGATATTTATTATTAATATTGATATTAATTATTAATATTTATTCTTATTATAAAATTGTCTTATTGTCTGTATTTATTGTTTCTGCGTTACTCGGTCCACCGTACTTAATGCAAGAGTTATTCCAGGTGCCAACTGTACAGTTTCGAGAAGTGGATTAGTGAATGATTCAAGTTTGCACGCTCGAGTGTTAATGCGACCAAAAGTCACTGAGCGGTTGGTTAAACACGAAAACGGATAATTTGAACTAATTCACTGCATTTGACGGCCATTGCTATTTGATGGAGTTTGTTTACGTTGGTAGAAACAGTCTGTTCCAATACGCAGTTCCAGGAACCACTATAGTCATAACTTTGACTAATTTCGTCCTGACTAAAGGTTCTCTGGAAGAGATCACTTTTAGTGGCGAGGGTTAACAACTATCTATGTAATTTCCATTTTTATGTACAATATAGTGCTCTCTATCTATCTATCTGCCCTACACTAGGATACCTTGTGCTTGGTCATTGCCTACAAGTTCTAACCATCCTAAGATTGTCTGGAAGAGATCGCTTTTAGTGACAGACCACCAATTGTATATTGCAAAACTTACATATGTAAGCGTTTTAATGTATTTTATTTTCTGATGGGTAAAAAAAAGAGATCTAAACTATATATAGAACTGTAGAGATATGTTTCATCCACCAAGAATACAGTAAAAGTGAACCAGCTCGAAGTGCTATTAATCACTTAAGTTAAGCAACGATAGGCGCGGTCAGGTGGTGTATGGGTGACCGTCCCGTGACTCTAGAAGCATTTTTCCCGAACGATTCCGTGCTTCGTAAGACACGTGAAGTTGGTGCTGGCTGTAATGTAATGGCAGTCGTTAAGCCATGTCAAAGGCCGTATGGGCGGCTTGATAACTTCTGACAGGACGCCCGCCACAGTGACTTACAATCCTGCACCATCCCGGACTTGGCGCTCGTGCGTGAGTATGGCCTAACCTTTCTGCGATGCAGGAAGAGACCCGTGCCCCAGTAGTGGGGACGGACAAGGGTTGATATCGTTCGATCCAGCTTGTGCTTCTGACCTTCCTGACCAATGAAATGAAAAATGTTTATTGAGCAGAATAAAACATAAAAATGTATAAAGTAACTCTGAACCCCAAACTAAATCGGTGCACTCCGCCATACTTTATCGCAGTGATGCCAACCTAACGACCGGTTACTTTTGAATAGGGACCACGTCACTTCCGATGTTCAAGGTACTATCATGGTACCTACTATTTTATACTATTAATTTCATGACATTGAATGTTAACTGATAAATCAATGCCAGTTTTATTTTGACAACAGTGTTTACAGGAATGGTAAATTAACAGTTAAAATAAAAACGTTAATACCATTCATAAGTCCATTTGCTTAGACGACCTCGGTGGCGCAGCGGCCGGGTCAAACTAGGAAACGAACTTTTCTAATTTGTCTCGGGTCTTGGATGTTATATGTATTTATTCTATTAAATCTATCGTCGAGTTAGTAACCTGTAACACAACTCATTTAGTTGTACTAAGTATAGGGCTAACGAGATCTGTGTAATATGTCCATTAATATATATATATATATATTTTATATTTATTTATTAGGTACTTAAAAAATGTAAACAATCATGTTACGTTTTTTTTATCGAAATACACACTTTTTTAATGAAAATCTTTACCTACATTTTACTTGAATTTCATAAAATTACATAAAACTTCCGATTGAATTGGTAAAGAGTAAAGGTTTTTGATTTGTATTTCAATAAAAAGATGTATCAAGATTGTTTACATTTTTTTAAGTATAAAAACCTATTTAGAGGCTAAAAATTTCACCCATGCCGGGATTCGAACCCGCAACCTCTGGCTATCCGTACCAGCGCTCTACCAATTGAGCCAATGGGCGACTCACGACATCAGTGAAATTTCGAACCTCTTTACAATATTCTCTGTATTACGTACAGGCAGCGACATCTGACTTAAGCAAATTGCATTACTTACAGCCCCGACTACCTACTTTGCAGTTAGGTTTAACATCGGAACGATATCACTGTACCCACATGATTACACCATTTTTATTTTTAATGCACTAACCCGTGCTAAGGAACAAATTTAAAAACCTATTTAGAGGCTAAAAATTTCACCCATGCCGGGATTCGAACCCGCAACCTCTGGCTATCCGTACCAGCGCTCTTTTTTTAAGTACTTAAACAAATGGAGGACTTCCGTGCTTCGCAAGGCACGTGAAGCCGTTGGTGCCGGCTGTCATATAATGGCAGTCGTTAAGCCATGTCAGAGGCATTACGGGCGGCTTGATAACTTCTGACATTAAGGCCCGCCACTGTCTTACAATCCTCCACCAACCCGGACTTGGCCCCCGTGGTGGAGTATGGCCTAACCTTCCTGCTATGCAGAAAAAGACCCGTGCCCCAGCAGTGGGGACATACAAAGGTTGATAACGAAACAAATGGACTATATAGTGCCGAACATTTACAAGAGTGCTCTGGTGTACACTTAAAGATATTCATATTTGAATATCTCCACTCCATAGAAAATATGTGGAAATGTTTTAGTAAAAGTTTTAGATAGGGTTATATTTATACAGTGACCTCTAACTATAAGTTATGAGCTAAAAAACAAATTTAGTACGTATACTTAAGTATAATAATTGTTATATAAGGTTCTTCTTATTTCTATTTTCATTCAAATTGCTCAGAATCATCACAGAGTGTTGGGTAAACGACCCACTTAAATACTAATAATACTTAAAACTAATTATGAAGCAAATAACTTACAACTTCTGTCCGCGTCGACGCCTCTCGACTTGGCAGCCGGCGCCGCCCGGGGTGGGTGCACTGAGGTTTGGGGATCCCTAGACGTCCCCGTCTACCCCCAAGAGCTCTTTCCCCAGAAAGCTACGTACCTGCAGTGCACTTTCACGACAATTGTATGTCCACTATTTTGGGCGATCCGTCGCCTAACAAAAAATGTATTAACACTACGGGAACCGTCCCGGAACGTATCTCACACTTCACACGAAGATACAAGCCCGGCAATCTAATTGCCACATCAATTTGGGCCAAGAAAAACCACTCCACGTTTTTCAATCAAAAAAGCAAGTTGTCCAAGTGAGCACAGACCAGTGTGACAGCTGTCAAAAACAGTGTTGCCAAAATCACACTTCTATTCTAAACATCCCCCCGCTCCGGGCTGACCAGCTCAGGCCGCTAGCTTAATCAACCGGGAGCCGAGAGAGAGTTGCTATGGCTCGTCGCAGAATCGAACCATCGACTAACACATCCGCGACGCGTGGAGTTCCGTCCTCCCCAAAGAGCAACTTTAAAATGCGCCCCCGGCGCCAAAACAAGGATGGCCAATTGGCCTCCTTCAAAAGTACCAAATCCCCTTCCCTAGGAGGCTCGGTCCGGTCTGCCCACTTCACCCTTTGCTGCAACAGATGCAGGTATTCAACCGACCAACGCTTCCAAAAGTCCTGGCCCATTTGTTGCAACATTTGAAAACGTGACAACCGTGACGTACGTTCATCCCTCCATGGGTATTCTGGCAGCGCAGTAAGTGGCTGCCCAATTAAAAAATGGCCAGGAGTGAGGACCTCTAGATCGTTTGGATCAGGGGACAGGGGACAGAGAGGACGAGAATTGAGGACCGCCTCTATTTTACAAAACACAGTAGCAAGCTCCTCAAACGTCAGGACAGTCTCTCCGATCACGCGGCTGATATGAGTCTTCGCTGACTTGACGGCAGCTTCAAAGATACCTCCCCAGTGGGGGCAATTTGGGGGACTAAACCGCCAAGTTACCCCTTTCCGGGCGAGGATTTGACTTAAACTATCACCATTATTTTCTAAAAATACATTAACATCCTTTAGATAGTTTATGGTACCTTTGTAGTTTGAGCCATTGTCGGAGCGAATAAGTGAGGGCAAGCCTCTGCGCGACACAAAACGATCCAACGCGGCGACGAAGGCCTCAGTAGACAATGCTGAAACTACTTCCAGATGGACAGCCTTGGTGGCCAAGCATACAAACACGCATAGGTAAGCCTTCACAACCCGAGCGTTGCGAAGGGTGGTCGTTTTTACGGAAAACGGCCCCGCAAAGTCCGTTGCGACTCCCTCAAATGGCCGAGACTGATTAACTCGGTCCGGCGGCAGATCTCCCATCTGCGGCTGCATGAGTGAAGCCTTCACTCTGTAACAAGGTACACACTGGAAGAGGACGCTTCGAATGACTCTTCGAGCTGACAATATCCAAAACTCCCGCTGTAGGATAGCTAATAATGCGCCACATCCGGCGTGGGCATTACGAATGTGTCGATCAGACACCAAGAGCTTTACCAAAGGTCCATCCTTTGGTAACAGCAAAGGGTGGCGACTTCCGTAAGGCAGGTCAGCTTTCCGAAGCCGACCCCCAACACGCAAAAGTCCCTCCGAATCCGTAAAGGGATTTAACCTGGCAACCGCTCCCTTGAGCTTGGCGCGACCCTCACGCAGAATCCGAAGTTCAGCCTCGAAGCGGTCCGCCTGCACGATGCGAATCCAGTGCAGCAGCGCGTTCCGACGCTCCTCTGCACTCACAACTGGGGACAAAAGTTTTTCACTCGGATTTCGACAGTTGCGAACAAATCTTTCAATCCAGCTGGTAACCGCCAGCAGTTTATCCAGACTGCTATACCGCCCAGGCAGCCAGTCGGGATCCAAGGCTGTCTCCACAGCTAGAGCGTGCACCCGCACGCCAGGTAAAACTTGAATGGACCTATCCACCTGCTGGACAGGCCACGAAGTCTCTGGTTCCTCCAACCAGGCCAGTCCCCACCAAAGTGAATGAGACACCAATTCGGGAGCTGTGCAGCCCCGGGATGCACAGTCCGCGGGGTTCCAATCACCTGGGACGTGTCTCCAGATGATGGGGATACCAATGTTCTGTATCTGGGAAACCCGGTTTCCCACGAAGATCTCCAAGGTATGTGGCGCCGCGCGCAACCAGGCCAGCGCGACTTGACTGTCTGACCATGCGAAGACATCCCGGATGTCAACGGTGGCAGCCAACTCACGAGAGACGTGGCTTAACAACCTGGACAACAGATGAGCTCCGCTCAACTCTAGCTTGGGTATGGTCAGACGAGTCCTAATTGGAGCAACCTTGCTCTTTGCCAAGAGTAAAGCTACGTTGACCCGGTCCTCCGAGTCAACCGTACGCAGATACACCACCGCAGCGTACCCCCGCTCGGATGCATCACAAAATCCATGCAGACTTGCCTGATATTTGCCCCGCGGCAGAATCCGACGAGGCAGGGCAACCCGGTTGACCTCCTCCATCGAGGATATCAGCGCAAGCCAGGTGTCCAGGGGTGGCCCGATGAGCGGCTCGTCCCACGAGACGCCCATAATCCAGAGCTGCTGCAGCAGACACTTGGCCAGAAAGATCACTGGACTGATCCACCCGTTTGGATCAAACATACGGGCTATGGTGGACAGCACTGTCCGTTTACTCCAGACCCTCTGGGGCTCCAGGTCCACCTGGAACGTGAAAATGTCATTAACGGGTTGGTACCGCATTCCTAACACCGCTATCATGTTGGGATCATCCACATTCTGAAACAGATTAGGGTTCTGTTGGTGATCCTCAGGAATAGCCTCCAACAGACCAGGCTCGTTAGACAACCATTTCCGCAGCTCGTAGCCGCCTGCTGCTAGAATGGCAATTAATTCGTCTCGCAGTATGAGAGCCTCCTCGATACTTTGGGCCCCGGTGCACACATCGTCGACATAAAGGTCGCGCGCCAACACAGCGGCCGCGCGGGGAAAGCGCGCGCGCTCCCGCTCTGCCAGCTCCAACAAGCAGCGAATAGCAATATAAGGGCTGGACTTCAACCCATATGTGTTGGTGTTGAGCTCGTAGACGGTCACTGGGTCCTCCGGGTGTTCACGCCAGAGAATCAGCTGGAAGCGCCTGTCATCTGGGTGGATAACCGTCTGCCGAAACATCATCCGGATGTCCGCTCCAAACACCACCTGATGTCTTCTAAAATTCAGTATAATGTCCACGACATCCCTGTGCAACTTGGGACCGGAATGCAAGCACTGATTCAATGACACCCCTGTCGATGTGGGGGCTGAGCCGTCAAACACGGTCCTCAGCTTACCTGATGATGCCTTCACCACCGCATGGTGAGGCAGGAAATAATGCTCAGTTGAGCTCCAATCAACTCGAGCCGGAGACATGTGGCCCAATGCCTCGTACTCGCGCATAAACTCGATATACTTCTCGCGAAGAACGGGGTCACGCCGCATGCGCCGCTCCATCGCGAGCAGTCGTTTCTCCGCCAGCGACCTGGATTGCCCTAGAACAGGAGAAGAAGCAATGAACGGTAACCTAGTTACAAATCGACCAGACGTCAGCCGCAACGTATTGGCTCGATAGAACGCCTCACACTCCTCATGGTCCGGATCCACCCTTGGAACCATGGGAGGCTCCTCAACTTCCCAAAATCTTTGCATCGTCTTGGCAAGAGATGCAGACGCGATGACCTTCGACTCGTCGGGAGTCGAGTCCTCAAAGACCGGCCCCATTACAGAAAATCCAAAAATTGTCGACACTGCCACCAATGAAGAGGGCCCCAGAACCTTCTGGGTGCCTAGTATGACCCATCCTAATACATCCGCGCCCAGAAGCAGGTCCACTGGAGCGGGATGGTAGAAAAGTGGATCTGCTAGATCTAGATCCAACGTGCACGACCGTACACCTGAGGGCAGATCTGTAGATGGCTGCCATCCTACAATGGTATCCATTACCATGGCCATGGCCGAAATCCTCAGCGTAGAAGAGTGTACCGACGAAAAGGTAAAGTACGTCTGCCCCGCCAGACGCGGAACCTTCACACCACCAACTCCCAAGAGGGGCACCGAGGGGGCACCCAGCCCTAAATTCAATTGCTCGGCCACTCGTGTTGATAGTAGACATCCCTGGGCCCCGGAGTCCAGCAGGGCCCTGACCGTAACAGAATCTCCCTGGGGGCCCCATACGCGGACCGCCGCAGTGGGCAGCAGAACCGTCCTCGGTTCTGCGCTTGCAGAGGGGCAGACTAGCTACATACTCCCCCTCCCATGGGGCTGCCCCTGCTCATAATGTGGCTGGCGAGTGCACATCGCCATCCTAGGCAGGGTATACCCTGCAGCCCTACCGTACCTATAGTACGGCGGGTGGTACTCCAACCGTGGGTACTCGTGGCACGGCCGAGAGAACCGCTGCGGCACCTCTGAGCCGCTCCGCTCCACGCTAGCGCGCGCAGGAACCGGTGCGCAGGAAGGAGAACCTCTCCTCAAATCAACCGTCGGGCCCCCGCCCATAGGGGCCCAACTCACACCCGTACCTGCTGCATGGTAACCGGCAGGCGCGGGGCCCCCCATGGGCCCCCGCGCAGGTACCTGGTTCGGCTCCTCCCGGTGTGGCGGCATGCCTCGTGGAGGACTCCTCCTCCAGTCAGACGGGGGGCCTCGCCCTGAGGGGCCCCCGCCCGTAGGGCGCCGTTGCTGCGCCGTCGGAGAGTCCGCCCCCGACCTCCTCTCTTCAGACGGGGGGCCTCGCCCTGAGGGACCCCCGCCCGTAGGGCGCCACGGTTGTGCCGTCGGAGAGTTCACCCCCGACCTATTGGCACACAACAATAAGTGGTGCGGCCCACCGCACGCACGACAAGGCTGGGGCCTGGGGCAATCCCGTTGAAAATGGTCCCCCAGACAGCCAAAGCATAGGCTATTGCGCTTTACCATGCGCCGCCTATCAGTTACTGGCAAACCTCGCCAGTCATGGCACTGCAGCAGTGCATGCCCCATGTGGCCACATTGCAAACATGCCGAGTCTCTCCCGGCCGCCGCCAGTGCCGCCAAGCGCGCCGTAGTGCGTCCTCGCGGCGGCTGCGCTGGCTGGGACGCCCTGCGCCCCTGTGAGGCGCCCCTGCGCCCCTGTGAGGCGCCACACCCACACGTCGGCGCCGCTGACTGCCCCAAGTCCGGTTGTGAAGTCTCCACGACCCTGGCCTCAAACTCCAAAAACTTCATTAAGTCCGTGAACTTGGGCAATCCATCGCTGTCCCTTTCTGCCGACTCCCGTTCAAACCGTACGCGGATGTCGGCCGGTAACTTAGTTAAAATTATGTGGACTAATAGAAAGGACCACTCATCCACGGGCAAATTTAGCGTTCGTAACGCGTTACATGCAACAGTGACCGGTGTCAACAGCTGCCCCCGCAAATGTGCCCTGTTGGTGACCTTTGGTAGGCCCAACAACTGCCCCGCATGTGCGTCTGCCAGCAGACGAGCGTTCTGGTAACGCTTGTTGAGCAGCTCCCATGCTGTTTCGTAGTGGTCGTCCATGACCTTCAGATGCTGGACGATGGCCCTCGACTCGCCCTCCAAAGTCGACAAAAGGTAAGCCATCTTCTGTCCCGGTGTCAAATCCTGCCTGGAATCCACCAGCGAGGTAAACATATTTTTAAAAGCAACCCACTCCTCAACAGCTCCACTGAAGTGAGTGAGCTGGAGAGTGGGAAGCCTGCCTGTGACCGCGGACCCTTCCATAGGTAGCGGCTTATTCAGTGCAGTACCACCTGACCGTCGTCTCCGTATGTCGCAGGCCGCCTGGACCACGGAGTTCTCTATCTCCATTATTTGGGCCAGATCCCGCTCGTATCCCGAGAATACCTCAGGGCTGGGCGCTGGATGACCATCTGCCAGCGCTATCACGGCTGCCTCAGCCGCGGCCGTGCGTTGCCCTAACTGCAGCGCTCGCTCAAGGATGGCATCATCCCTGTCGGTCCGAGACAGCAGCCCCTGAACAGCGACAAACCACCGCAGTTCATTGGCTAGTGTAGCCCTCGCCATTGCGTAGATCACCGAAAATCAAACCAAATACACTGATGAGAATAAACCTCGACAAATGCTCACACTAGCCGGGCAACCAACATACAACTTTAGTTGTGTAGAACTAGTTATCTATTACTACAAACTAGCAATGCAAACAACAATATTTACTTATAATATAACTAATTACTAGTACTAATTATTTGCTATTCACATACAACAACTGCAAATAATAACCCATAGATCAATTGCAAACAATAATTGCAAACAATAACAATAACTTTACTGTTACAAGTTGACCAAAAATAACCTACAAAGTAACCTACAAATGTATGGGAAAACAAAGTTAACATACAAAGTGTATGTTTCCCACAGGGTTAAGGGATTAACCACTGCTCTGCTACCAGGATGTTGGGTAAACGACCCACTTAAATACTAATAATACTTAAAACTAATTATGAAGCAAATAACTTACAACTTCTGTCCGCGTCGACGCCTCTCGACTTGGCAGCCGGCGCCGCCCGGGGTGGGTGCACTGAGGTTTGGGGATCCCTAGACGTCCCCGTCTACCCCCAAGAGCTCTTTCCCCAGAAAGCTACGTACCTGCAGTGCACTTTCACGACAATTGTATGTCCACTATTTTGGGCGATCCGTCGCCTAACAAAAAATGTATTAACACTACGGGAACCGTCCCGGAACGTATCTCACACTTCACACGAAGATACAAGCCCGGCAATCTAATTGCCACATCAATTTGGGCCAAGAAAAACCACTCCACGTTTTTCAATCAAAAAAGCAAGTTGTCCAAGTGAGCACAGACCAGTGTGACAGCTGTCAAAAACAGTGTTGCCAAAATCACACTTCTATTCTAAACACAGAGCTACGAACATATTTCTACAATCAAACACCCATATTTATGAAAACCATCTTACTATAAGCTATATTGTACACAGACGAGGAACGGATTTCTGGGAGTCGGGCACAAAAAATACTCCAGGAATCACTTTACATTAACACCCAAATAAACTGCGAGTTAACCGACAAGCAAAAAGGCGCTACCTACACAGAAAGAGGTCCTAAAACAAGGCCATAAAACCCTTATTAAATATTGCCCCTTTAGAGCCCTTTGAGCTCAGGTGTCGTAAAAACCTTATTGATACCTGCATTAGCCCGCGACTTCGTTCGCGTGGCATTCGAATACAAAGTGTCGAGTTAATTCTAACGAAAAGAGTTTAACATACTTAACGGGTCTAATCGAAATTATTTATTAGTCGTTCGCGACGTGCATTTTTGTATCTTTTTTTATTTATTATGTAATCTTTATTAGTTAAGGGCCAAATTTGAAAAGAGAAAGTTTGGAAGGTTTTAATTATACTATTTTTTTATTTTTAATGCACTAATCCGTGCTAAGGACAAATTTAAAAACCTATTTAGAGGCTAAAAATTTCACCCATGCCGGGATTCGAACCCGCAACCTCTGGCTATCCGTGCCAGCGCTCTACCAATTGAGCCAATGGGCGACTCACCGGCATCAGTGAAATTTCGAACCTCTTTACACTATTCTCTGTATTACGTACAGGCAGCGACATCTGGCTTAAGCGAATTTCATCACTTACAGCCCCGACTACCTACTTTGCCTACCTACACTACCTACCTACCTACCTATACCTACTTTTGGTTTTAATTAATTTGTTCCCCCAACATCTACATTTTGAAAAGGACCTAGTTTGTGGCTACATCTGTGTTACTTATGTTTTACTCTTTATCACAGATAAACCTGTCTATGAAATGAAATGAAAATGAAATGAATATACTTTATTGCACACCAGGAATTACAATTTAGAAAATAAGAAGATACAGATTAAGGTACAATTGGCGGTCTTATTACTATGAGTAGTGTTTTAAGGAATCATGTTTTTATAAATAAGATAATAATGTAATTGATTTCTAACAAAACAAAAAAAAAACATTTTCATCGCATTCCCAATGAGATCTTGCCATGTTATTTGCTCGTGACAAATTTGTATGAAATATGCCACCATACAATTTTTATACCCGGTTTTTACTGCTGCTTCGACTCTCCAAGGTTCGCTGGAAAAATCTCCTACAGCGATAAGCTTGCCTTTGTACCTGGTATTTATTAAATGTAATGTGTTGTTTAATGTTTCGTGTTTAATAAAGTATAATAGCAATTGTATGAATGCCGTTCAAGGGAGCGGTGGTAGCGGAGCGGTGTAGAACGCCGGCTTCTCAATCGGGAGGTCGTGAGTTCGAGCCCCGGCATGTACCAATGACTTTGTTTTCTAAGTTATGTACATTTGTGAAATTATAGTAGCAATGCTACTCGCTGAAGGTGAAGGAAAACATCGTAAGGAAACCCTAGTCTAGTCTGAGGTGTTAGCGTACCTCAGCGCTTGCTACGTACAATGACCCAACTATGAGGCTGTGTGCTGAAATC
Organism: Yponomeuta sedellus; assembly: GCA_934045075.1. Classification (NCBI taxonomy): domain Eukaryota; kingdom Metazoa; phylum Arthropoda; class Insecta; order Lepidoptera; family Yponomeutidae; genus Yponomeuta; species Yponomeuta sedellus. The sequence continues at coordinate 8,861,972 of OW203746.1, read as the reverse complement.
TTAGGTCTAACTAACTATGCCGTTCAGGGTCCAGAACTCCTGAAAGGAGCTAAAAGTTAGAACTTACTCATACGTGCTGGGAGGTCAGAGGAAACTGGTTTTTCACTGGATATTGGGCCCGAGCCATCCAATTGTCCAGGAATATCCTCAGGGACGATTCTTTTGCATAATTTAACGGGCTAGTGGACTGAGGGTCTACTCAGGAACATACGTTGTTAGGGTTGTCTAGTTCCTATATATTTTTCGATTGGTTAAATTGATTTATACCACGAAGAAAATTGTGTTATCATAATCGGGTACGTCAAGTGGTTTTTTTTCTACGGCTAATACTTTCATAATGTGAAAAATTCCCTCGAAAACTCGTTCTAGTCACGTGGTACAAAAACGCGCCATACAAAGACGTCACCAACTTCCGTAGTCACATCACAAACCTCACTTAATATTTTGCCTTTTTTGAGACCTTGAAAAGGTCACACCCAACTTTGGGAATTCCTTAGGTTGAACGGTAGTATCAACATCAACCCTGGTCTGTCCCCACTGCTGGGGCACGGGTCTCTTCCTGTCCGGGTCCAAGTCCGGGTTGGTGGAGGTGTGTAAGGCAGTGGCAGGCCTTACTGTCAGAAGTTATCAAGCCGCCTTTAAGGCTTTTGACATGGCTTAACGACTGCCATTACAGCATAAGCCAGCACCAACGGCTTAGCGTGCCTTGCGAAGCACGGAAGCGCTCGGAACAATGCCACTAGCGGTAGCCACCCATCTCGCACCCGACCACGTCTGTTGTTGCTTAACTGAAGTGATTGATTCCAATCATTCGGTTGGGCTAGGCCACTAGCGCCTCGCTAGTATAAATTTCAAATTGGAGCGAGCATAAACAAAAACATATTTTCAGCTGATTGTTTACTTTTAATAAAGAAAAAAAATCAAATAAAGATATCACAATTCAGATAAAAGAATTTAGTAAACGTTTAGTGATCTTAACACCAAAATTGTCCGTCAATGTAAGAAGCAACCATGCAAAACGACTTCTCAGTTAAAAACATTTCAGTTAAAAATGGAAGCGAAATCTTAAGTAGACCCTTCAATCTGCCGACAAGATACCGATACTCTACCTTATCACCACCACACAAGTTGGAATATTGCAAGACACCGTCCAAGAACTCCTTGTCAGTATAGTACCCTTTATGATACGCGTTTGAGCAGTTTGGAAGCGGTTAAAGTTGTGCTGATGTGTCGCAATTGTGTCCACTTTGTGTAGAACGGAAAAAGGCTAATCCGATTTGGATGGGGTCCCGTCAATTGCAAATCATTTCGACTCATCCGTCTTTGTTGGAGGCTTGAAACCCCTTACTTCACAACACAGGTTTTTTGCCCACTGTGAATACCATTCTACATCGACTGTCATAATAATACCTTCTTCTTCTTCAGGCTATATTAGTCCACTGCTGAACATAGCCCTCCCCTAATGAGCGCGATAGCGCAAGGTTGTGCCATCATTGGGGATCGCAGTTTGGTGGAATTGTACTGCAGGGGGCGCTGCTGCCCACCCCCCGGTTTGTGTCCCTTAGTCGCCTTTTACGACACCCGCGGGAAAAATTTGGGTTGGTGCTATTCTCTAGGCCGACACCTACCTTGTAATGAAACATGTCTCGTAAAATTAGATCAATAAATTATTATTATTATAATTATACATTGTTGCACACGAAAAACACAAAAAAGAAATACAATGCAAGAAAATACATGTAAAAAGGCGCGCTTATCTCTGTAAATCTTATCTCATTTTACTTGGTTCAAAGGAAGCTACAATCGAATTTTTGATTCAATAGAGAAAAGTGACAGTGCTAGACAATGAGACCTTTTAATTGAAGGAAAATGTTACGTTAGGTTGTCTGGAAGAAATTGCTTTTAGCAATAAGGCCGCCAATTGTACTATGTAGGCATATTCGTAATTATTTTGTATTTTGTTGTTTTTCCAGTGTACAACAAAGAATATTCTCACCTTTTTATCTTATTCTTGAGGCTCTACCAGATGCTGACTAGCGCCATTAATGGAAAACATTACTTGTTTTATAATAAGTTTTTTTCAAAAAGTGAATATCATAATTATCTTAACTGTGATAATATTTTTTTAAGCAAACAACAACAACAACACAACATTTACATACAAGCACATACATTACTTCTGGCCCCACACTAGGACACCCTGTGTCGTGGGAACCAGAAACAACGACATCACAAACATGTAAACATCCAAGACCTGGGTTTTTTTTTTGTTCCCAGCCGGGATTCGAACCCGGGACCTCTTGCATGGTAGGCAGACGCGCTACCGCTACGCCACAGAGGTCGTCAGTGGACAAACAGTTGGGGACAAAAAAAAGATAGATATCATCTTTAACATTAATGCGTGTTGACAAAGTCACTTTGGAAGACTGAATATCTCCAGTTGCAACACCTGTACAATCTTTGCGCAGCAAATTTAAGAACAATCAAAAGTGAAAACAAGTTTCAGAGTCCCGCAAACTTCCTGGAACCCGAGTAAGCTCAGCTGAGGCAGATAGGTAGGTACGCTAAACCACAGTACAGACGACCCATCGGTAGATATTATCTCGTACGGTTTAAAATGTTCGATGTCAACCCTTGTATGTCCCTACTGCTGGGGCACGGGTCTCTTCCTGCATCGCAAAAGAAGAAGGCCCCTAGAAGAAGAAGGTTCTGGACAGTAGTTTCTAAAAATAGTTGTCACAGTTGTTAAGGCGATAAGGGGCGCTACTAGCGCCAGCAATGGAATAAAAATCATAACTTGGTTTATAATACGTTTTTTTTAAAGTAAACATGAGAAATCTTAATATCTGGTAACCATTTTTTATAAGGTTGCCTGGAATAAATTGCTGTCACTAATAAGGCCGCCAGTTGTACCTCTTCTTGTGTAACTGTTGTCTCTGTAATTATCTTCTGGTGTGTACAATAAAGAATATTCTTATCTTATCTTACCTATTTTAGAACATACAGCCTAGAATGTAGTATAAATATCCTAGGACTTAAATCGATTTCCGCTAAAAATGGTCGATTTTGGCGGAAAACGATTAAAGTCCTGGATTGTTGATCCTAGACTGTAGGTCTAAAAATTGTTGTCACAGGTTGTTAAGATTTTTCATGTTCATTTTTAGATGAAAACGTATTATAAAAACCCCTTATGATTTTTATTCTATTGGTGGCGATAGTTAGCACTCCTGAGCGCCTTAAGATTAAATTTTCTGATGTTCACTTTTTGAATTTTTTTTATTGTAAAACAAGTTGTATTTTTTATTCCATTGGTGGCGCTCGTTAGCACTTCAAGCGCCTTAAGATATAATTTTCTGATGTTCACTTTTAAAAAAAAATATTGTAAAACAAGTTATATTTTTATTCCATTGGTGGCGCTCGTTAGCACTCCTAAGCGCCTTAAGATTAAATTTGCTGATGTTCACTTTTTGAAAAATATGTACTGTAAAACATGTTGTTTTTTATTCCATTGGTGGCGCTCGTTAGCACTCCTAAGCGCCTTAAGATATAATTTTCTGATGTTCACTTTTTGAACAAAATGTACTGTAAAACAAGTTATGTTTTTTATTCCATTGGTGGCGCTCGTTAGCACTCCTATGCGCCTTAAGATTTCTGATGTTAATTTTCAGACGAAAATATAACGTAAAACAAGTTATGTTATTTATTCCATTTTTGGCGCTAGTTAGCACTCCTAAGCGTCTTAAGATATAATGTTCTGATGTTCACTTTTTGAAATTTTTTTATTGTAAAACAACTTATTATAATTATCCTCTTTAATGCACAAAACAGTTTTTTTTCCTTTTAATTTTTAGCTTCTAAGTAGGTTTAAAAAAAAAACAAGTTATGTTTTAAAAACCTATTTGAAGGCTAAAAATTCCTCCCATGCTGGTATTCGAACCCGCGACCTCTGGCTATCCGTGCCAGCGCTCTATCCAACTGAGCTAATGGGCGACTCACCGGCAACAGTGAAATTTCGGACCTCTTTACACTATTCTCTGTATTACGGACACGTGTGCGACGTGTACGGGGTTAGTGCATTAAAAATAGTATAAACAAGTTATGTTACCTATTTATTCTGTTGGTGCCGCTAGTTATCAAAGCGCAGCGCCTTAAGGGTGATTTTCGGGTGGCAGTATCTCCATACAGTGAGGCCGAGTGTACCTGCACCGGTGTGCCCGGCAAGTGGCTAGCAAACATTATTGTTTGATCACTAGATTGCTGGATTATGGGACGGGGCGTGCCCTAACAGGTCTCCGGTTTGGTGCCGGGAAGAGATATTTTATTTTATACTTTTAAACATGAAATATAAAGAAAAACAAATACATAAAGAGGATATAGTGACTAGAATTGAGAAAGGATGTTGTGTTGGTTTCGTTATCAACCCTTGTATGTCCCCACTGCTGGGGCACGGGTCTCTTCCTGCATCGCAGGAAGGTTAGGCCAGGCGTTGGTTTGGATATGTGGAAAGGATGAAGGAAGAAAGATTGACGAAACAAATATATATTGCGAAAGTGAGTGGAAGGGCTGGTAAGGGACGTCCCAGGCGGACATACATGGACCAAATAGGGGATGTATTAGCAAATGGAAACATAAAAAGTACCCGGAACCGGCGTGCGTGCATGCAACGACTTATGAACGTTGATGAAGCGAAGGTGATCTGTCAGGATCGTGGCAAGTGGCAGTCCCTGGTCTCTGCCTACCCCTCTGGGATACAGGCTGGGATACCTGCTCCATCTAGAAATATCGTTGATGAAGTGAAATTTACCACAGAACTACGAAAGTTTTATAGTGGTCATGACCAAAATAGTAAGAAGTCGATTAAAAAAGTCGAAAATTAAAGTCATTAAAATGATAAAAGACTAAAAAGCTAAAGCTTTGGGACGTCGCAAAGTTGCAAACCGAAATTAGGTTCGAAGTTTCAGGATGGAGCGAGCGGAGCGAAGCTCTATTCTAGAACTTGGCAAGTTTGATCGTACCTAAGTCTATGGACACAAGCATTGCCACTGTCGACATCAACCAATCAGAGAGCAGTGTGTTATTTGCCGTATTATATAAAAGCGTAAAATAAAAAGCTCTTCTGTGATTGGTCGAACCGTTATTTTATAAATTAACCACGAGACTTCGCAAATTAATAAATTTGCGAAAATGTGGGCGTAAAATAATACAATTTATCTCTCGTTTACAATCCTACGAAAGTTTATAAATTTCCTAGGTAATTTATAAACTTGCGGATCTTGTTATCTTCCGGTGACATAATTATATAAACATAAAATACATTTATGAAACACAACATGTACAAAAAAGTTAACATGGTGAGCGAATAGTGCTCTGTTAAAAGAGTGAAAACTTAAAATAAATATAAGTATATAATATTAGTAAACTAAACCACTCCTTACAAAGGTTGCCTGGAAGAGATCGCTCTAAGCGATAAGACCGCTAATTGCATAACATTACTTAGATTTAAGATAATAGTATCATGATTGTATTATTTTTCTGGCTGTGCCATAAAGTGTTCTCTATCTAAATAAAAATTTCGTGTCTGTCTTTGTTGCCGAAATTCACCAAAACGGCCTCACCGATTTTTATATAACATAATTAATTTTGTTTGAAAAGGTCTGTGCTTATGAAAAAGTACAAATAAATTATTTATCTATCCATCTTTATATGTTACCCATCTCTTATTTGATTAATATATGTAATAATACGTATACAGAACCAAAATACACCGGACCTCACAGGTACAACCCGCTCTTCGTACCCGTTACATACCGATTTCGGAAATCGCCGCCGAAGTACTTTCATCATCTAGCTATCCCGCCCCCACCTGCAGCCGAAGAGGAAGACAGCAATACTAAGATCGTGACTAGCTTTCATAGATTAGACAAACGCTGGATTCCAATTTTGAAACGAATCTTTACGAGGGTTTGGGACCAGTGTTTCCAAGCGGGGAATTTCCGACCTTATTGTTGACAAAGGTTATTTCTAGACAAGCTTTAAGCCTGCGACACAAACCATCAAAATGGAACAGCTGATAATTTCAAAATATTTCCTCAAAATGTTCGTAATGAAGGGATATTTTTAAATTTACCCATTAGCGTAAAGGTAAACTTGAACGGACAAAATATAAACTCCCAAATCACCTTCATCATCAAGTCATTATGTCCCCACCGAGGGGCACGGGTCAATTCCCTGGGGAAGGTATAGGCTATACTTCACTACGGGGGCCAAGTCCAAATTGGTGGAGGCTTGCAAGACTAGTGGCTGGTCTCACTGTCAGAAGTTTTCAAGTCGCCCTAAGGCCTCTGACTTGGCTTAATGACTGCCATCTATCGACGGCAGCCGGCACTAACTGCTTAACGTGCCTAGGAAAGCAAATCACCTTAAAGACTTGAATAACGACTAATATTTCAATAAAGATTAAAAAAGTACTAATTTCAAAATACTATTATACCACAGAAGAATATTTAAAGGATAGTACAGTTGAAATAAGATAAAATAAATATAACTTTATTAATATGATTAAGTAAAATTTCATAATTTCATTTTATATCGATGAAAATTTAATATAGCACTTTAAAATGTACCCTACTGAGTCCACAAAGATCTGAAATAAATGTTTAGCTGAAATGTAAGAACTCTAAATCTTGTGGAACGCAGTAAAGTATTGAGTATTGAAATCAATGGCTTTATTTTCTAAGTTGCGTACATTTGTGAATTTGTGACGTAGCAATACCGCTCGCTAACCGTGAAGGAAAACATCGTGAGGGAACCCACATCATATTTGGTAAAAAGCCATGCTTAGTGTTCAGAAGCATTTTCTTCCAGTCAACATTTGGTTTGTGGATAATGGCTGGCTGGGTAGTGCAACACCCTAAAAGTAGAGCGAGCAATATACATAATATGTATGTTCGTGTATGTAGAACTATTGCTCGCTCTACTATAGTAATAGAATAACTTTCAGATGCGTAGGTTGTCTATAGTTACTATTTAAAACCTATTTAGAGGCCAAAAAATTCACCCATGCCGGGATTCGAACCCGCAACCTCTGGCTATCCGTGCCAGCGCTCTAACAATTGAGCCGATGGGCGACTCACCGGTATCAGTGAAATTTCGAACCTCTTTACACTATTCTCTGTATTACGTACAGGCAGCGACATCTGGCTTAAGTAAATTGCATCACTTACAGCCCCGACTACCTACTTTGCAGTTAGGTTTTACATCGGAACGATATCACTGTACCCACATGATTATACTATTTTTATTTTTAATGCACTATCCCGTGCCAAGGACAAATTTAAAAACCTATTTAGAGGCCAAAAATTGTGTAAAGAGGTTCGAAATTTCACTGATGCCGGTGAGTCGCCCATTGGCTCAATTGGTAGAGCGCTGGCACGGACAGCCAGAGGTTGCGGGTTCGAATCCCGGCATGGGTGAAATTTTTGGCCTCTAAATAGGTTTTTAAATTTGTCCTTAGCACGGGTTAGTGCATTAAAAATAAAAATAGTATATAGTTACTATGACAATTTTTATTACGTTATGTATGAATCAATCACTACTCCATATTAATCCCATTTCGGGACAGAACCATTTTACCCATTTTCAGAACGTCACTAATTACGATGTGCGGGAAAAATATTTTGTATTTCAATTTCACATCCAATCCGCTCGTAAAAAAATGAACCTACGACGTAAAACTGTTAAAAACCCTCGGCCGACCAAATTGACTCGGCTAAAAGGCTCTTATACCTCTTACCATCGCAGGACTTTATTAAGGCTTTTAAACTGATTACAGTCAAAATTAAACCACTAAATTGACTTTAGGTTCTCGGTGATGGATGTTTTTTTAAAAATAGGTCATATACTTGTCCACTATACATCGCGTAGAATCTCCATGCATAGCTTTGCAAATGCTTGTAGCCCCGGCTGCCTGATTGACCTTAAGCGACCACGAAGGTTAAGCAACATGGAATGCGTTCAGTGCATGTATGGGTGACCGTCTATGACTAACGCTAGTGGCATTTTTCCGAGCGGTTCCGTGCTTTGCTTCGCTTAGGCGCGCTAGGCAGTTAGTGCCGGCTGTCGTGGATAGATGGCAGTCGTTAAGCCAAGTCAGAGACATTAGTATACATATGCATATACCTGGATACGGAATAAAAACTGTTTTTTTTCGCCTCGTCGACAAGTACCACTTTCCTAGTAATAAAACCCGCGGTTGAGGAACCCAAAACAACAGAGAAATGCTCGTAATTACTACAAAGTTCGACAGGCGAAAGTATTCAGAGCTGGGGGACTTGTCAAAGCTAGCTGGTAAGGGACAAGTTGGACACATAGTAACAAACGTGGGCCTACTTCGGAATTTTAGTACAAAAAGAAATGAATTCGAGGAATTTCCTTTCAGAGAATGTAAACACTAGAAATAAACAGAAACTTTCTTTCCTAAAATTTAGGCTGGCAAAGGTCAATACATCCTTCATGGGGCTTTGTATACGTTTCTTCAATAAGATATGTTATAAGCTTGTCTGAAACGCGGTTCAAAAAGTGTGTAAAGTACTCTTTGTGTCAAAAGGGCTACAGAAACATAAAGGATTAGGATACAATGATGTCTGGAATCGAAGCCAGTACCATGCACGAGTGCTATGTTCTATTGTGAACTCTGTTAATTGAGTACTTTTAAAAGACAAAGTTTTGAATTTGTTAGTCCATGATCTATAATCAAGGCGCAATCATGAAGGCGCTTATGAAGGGAAACCTTCGGATTTTCTTTAAGCGCAAGCTCATCGACATGTGTATTCTGCCCATCCTGACCTACGGCGCTCAGACCTGGTCTTTGACCGGGCAGCAGAAGTCCAGACTCAAAATTTGTCAACGTGCAATGGAGCGCAGCATACTTGGTGTTAAGTTGATAGATCGTGTCCGAAACACCACGCTGCGCTCTAAGAGGAATACGCGATGTCGGTGTGGCGACCGCTAAACTTAAGTGGAGCTGGGCTAGTCACGTTTGCCGGATGGATCCGAACCGGTGGGCGAAAATTGCCACCGAGTGGATACCAGATGGACGGCGAAGTCGGGATGGACGGCGGGATGACTTTGACAATCATCTCCGAGATTGGTCACAGGTGGCGCTGGAGACAACGGAATGGAGAAAAAGGGAGGAGGCCTTTGCCCAGCAGTGGGACACAAAATAGGCTAACTAAAAAAAAAAAGATCTATAATCTATATTTTGAAATGGACACCTAGTTTGAATTGTAACGTTAATTAAGCCGCAGTTTCTGCGCTACTTTGAATAAAATAAAATTAACTTGTAACGTTCACTAAGTCGCAGTTTCTGTGCCATTTTGAATCTAACTTTTTTGATTTGACTACGCAATCACTTTGTGTTGGATACTCTGAGCTAATTCTCTGGTAACCAGGCAAATACATCACGAACATGAAAGTACACCCAGATTGAGGCATTTTTACCGATCAAATACAGCGGTCTCCAGTGGTTCGATTCCGGTAATGGCATTCACACACCTCTGTCCTTGAAATCGTGACGCTGTCTCTCAGAGAAAGCATGTGTCTGCAGTGGGACGTATAATATAGAAAGATATTTATTCCAATAAAAAATATGTAAGTTTTTTAATGTATTTTATTTTCTCATGTGTACAATTAAGAGTCTAATCTAATCAAAGCAACTGAGCAAGTGCAAGTTAGAATCGCGTGCTGAGGGTTCATGGTGTATTATCATCATGTGATGTGAAAATAGTGAAAAGAATATGGAATTTGTAAACTTTTAGTCCGGATCTACTTACGGGTGTTGTTATATCGGAAGAGCCCGACCAGGAATGTTTCCATGTTTCCCTAAATTTGGAAACATGGAAAAAACAGACCCAATTTTTTTTACTCAGATGGCCGGTGTACACACTACGGGTAGCATTTTTGTAGCAAAAATTTGTCGCATCTTTGTAGTAATAAATTAGTCACTTTAGCCGATCGAAAAAACGCGGCTTTAGGTACGTTCGTTTTGCTATGGCTCTTTCTTTCACTTTCACCACACAAAATTCACGTATTTTTTTACGCCATGGTATAGGCTACTTGTCTACTCAGCGCAAATAAAAAGGCGGCTTCCCCAGTAGGGGCCTCGGCGGGGCGACTCGACACTCAGGCACGCACTGTCTAGGGGCACGCGGCACGTAAGCGATTTGTAAGAGCCGATGAAAGCACTCTGCTATAGGCATCGACCGCCAGGGTTGTCACAACGCCTAATGGACTACTCGGGCGGTATTCTAGAAGCTACCAGCTGAATGCATGGCGAGAGAAAATAGTGCTGTTCCTTTGGCGAAAATGTTGCCGTCAAGTGTTGTTCCTTTGGGGAAAAATTTGCCGTTGAGTCTTGACATTCTATTCTTTTTATTGCCCACCACACATAATACATGTAATATGAGATTGTCCGCAACTTTGTATGATCTTTGCTTAACGTCGACCGCTATGGTTGTCACTACGACCGACTTATGTTGTCTAAAAGATTCCAGCTTAATGCATGGGGAGAAAGCGGAAGAAAATAGTGTTGTTTCTTTGCCGGAAATATTCTTTCTTTGCTATGTTTCCTAGGTTGCGCCCGCTAGGGTTGTCACAGCTGCTAATGAACTATTTAAGGGGTATTGTAGAAGCTTTCAATTGAAATGATGGGAAAAATCGAGAGAAAGTTATGTTGTCCCTTTGCGGAGAATATTCAATCTTTGCAAAGTCTACTAGGCTACGATTGCTTGTATTATGACAACGACTTATGTCTATGCCGACGAATTTGGCATTTCAGGGAGAGTGCGAGAAAAATTGTGATGTTCCGTTTCCGAATATATGAGAATACAACATGAATATTGGGTGGTTTGATAGCCACAGCAAAATGATAGTGCCTTAATAATAAATAGCTCTCAAATGAATAGTCTAGTTTTTAATAAGGCACCTTCCAAAAATATTTTGACACAAACTAGAATCTATGAGACCGATTAGTAGCCAGCCAGAGCAGTGTGTGGGTCATTGTTCTGATAGATGTATGTATGTATAGGCTGCACTAATTGCTCGCGAACTTTTCAAAACAAGTTTTATCAACTCTATTTTCGTTATTGTTCGTCTATGCTTAAAAGCAATAGTCTAAATAGATACCATTTTAAATTCCAATGGACATAATGACGGCTATCAAACCACCCAGATTTCAGCTTGTATAGTTACACTATCACACAAATATTATAAAGGCGAAAGTTTGTGAGTGCGAATGTTTGTTACTTCTTCACATCTAAACGGCTGGAGCAATTTTAATAAAATTTGGTATGGAGTTAGCTGACACTGTAGATTAACACATAAGCTACGTTTTACTGCGGGAAAATATCTTATTGTCATGGAAAAATCGATAAACCGCGGGTATCACCGCGGGACGCAGCTAGTATAGCTATATCTTAAACAGGTCTCAATCATTAAAGAGCTGCATTAAGAATTATCGATTACCCAATTGGAGAATGCAGCAGTAAGAAAAAGAAGGAGTTTCAGACTGCAAAAATTATTCATCATCATCCGTGGAACAACCCAATTTTTAGGCCATGGGGATTCTGTTACATGCTGCAGAATCTATTTTGGACGGAACAGCCAACCAAGTGGATAGAAGGATCGCGAAAGGACGTCCTCGGAGGACTTTCGTTCAAAATGGGGGACGTATAAGCCAGGGACGAGGTAAAAAGTACCCAAAAACGGCGTGCGTGTATGGAAACACTAATGAATGTTGATGAAGCCAAAGAGGTCTGTCAGGATCAGTGGCAAGTGGTCTCTGCCTACCCCTCTGGGATACAGGCGTGAGTTTATGTCATCATAGAGGTAGCAACAATGCATTAGGTATCAGATGACCTGAGAAAGGTAGCCAGAATGGAGCTTTTTTTCCGCTGCCTTTTTCTACATTACACTACGCCTCGAAGGCAGCTGTTTACGTTTTGAATTGACATTCAGCATACAGAATGCTGTGTAGTGTCGGCCTAGAGAATAGCACCAACCCAAATTCTTCCCGCGGGTGTCGTAAAAGGCGACTAAGGGACACAAACCGGGGAGTGGGCAGCAGCGCCCCCTGCAGTACAATTCCACCAATCTGCGATCCCCTACCCGCACGCCTAGCGTGGGGATTATGAGCATTACCCCCCAATGATGGACAACCTTGCGCTATGGCGCTCATTAGGGGAGGGGTATGTCCAGCAGTGGACTAATATAGCCTGAAGAAGAAATAGAATATAAATTATTTACGTTGAACTAAAAAAAAAATGTAAAAAACCTATTTAGAGGCTAAAAATTTCACCCATGCCGGGATTCGAACCCGCAACCTCTGGCTATCCGTGCCAGCGCTCTACCAATTGAGCCAATGGGCGACTCACCGGCATCAGTGAAATTTCAAACCTCTTTACACTATTCTCTGTATTACGTAAAAATAAAAATAGTATAAAAAAAATGATTAGATTAGTAGCGTAATTTGTAATAATGGAAGAAGGCTAGTGGGACGTAGTCTATATAAATTCCACTTTAGGGCACGTGCCTTCTCTCAGAGAGAGAGTATGGGCTTAATCCCCACGCGTGCCCACCTCGGATTGGCGATTTCAAGCGCTGAGGTATGTGAACTCGGACACTTAGGTTTCCACACGATGTTTTTATGAGGCGCTGATGGGTCATAATGTACAGCCAACCAATGCCTAAATTTTAATAAACTAGCTGACCCAGCGAACTTCGTACCAACTACCATCGATTCTTTATTTTTTTTTTTTTTTCTCTCCGTAAGAACCATCCTCGTACTTCAAGGAATATTCTAAAAAAGAATTAGCGAAATCGGTTCAGCTGCTCTCGAGATTTGCGCTTACCAACACATTCAGCGATTATTTTTTTATATTATAGACTAGCTGACCCAGCGAACTTCGTACAGTCTAAAAGTCGGTTCTTTAATTTTTTTTTTCCCCTCTGTAAGAACCATTCAGCGATTCATTTTTATATTACAGAAGATTAGTAAATTACTACCTCAGGGCTTGAACTAGCCTATCCGCTGGGCACGCGTGGTAATTAAGCCCATCCTCTCTCTTTCTGAGATGCCTGTGCCCGGCAGTGTTACGTATATAGGCTTCATAATTTTTTTATTTCATAAATCTAAATTATTGTCCTTAGAAAATCAAGTAGGAGTAACTAATCGGCCGCGTTCAAATCCGAAACGCGTGCTCCAGAATAGAGTGCCTATTTTCACCAGTTTATTTAAGTAGGTTACTTAAATATGGCGGCTTACCCTCTAAGTGGTTGGAATTAAGGGTGTTTTTCCCTTTTTCGATTAGCAGACGTGAGAATTGGCGTTTTGTCCGCATTAGAGCTCGTTCGATGGTCGATTTTATTGTTTGGGCTCAGATTAATCCTTGTTCTTTTTCGGATATTCTGGTCGTCGCGATGGGTATTGTTTAAGCTTCTAGTACCTTCGACAACATGTGAAAATGTCTTCGTCAGGCTATACTAGTCCACTGTCCAGCAGTGGACTAGTCAGGCTATACTAGTCCACTGCTGGACATAGCCCTCCCCTGAAGAGCGCCACGTTGTGCTATCATAGGGGGTAATGCCCATAATCCAAACGCTGGGCGTGCGGGTTGGGGATCGCAGTTCGGTGGAATGGTACTGCAGGGGGCGCTGCTGCCCGACCCCCGGTTTGTTTCCCTTAGTCGCCTTTTTACGACACCCGCGGGAAGAATTGGGTTGGTGCTATTCTCTTTGCCGACACCACACAACATGTAATATATTATACATAATAATAATAATACGAAACGTTTACCGTCACAGTTAGCGAGTGTGATTGCTAATATAACTTCACAAATTTACAAAAACAAAGCCATCGGTACATGCCGGGATTGGAACCTACGAGCTCCCGATTAAGAGACCGACGTTTTACCGGTCCGCTACCACCCCCTCCCGTAAGAATCATGTCTCTTGAATTTATTTGACAAACAAATTTCGCTAACACGGCAGATAAAGACTCCTCTTTTTAATGTCAATGTTTTTAAAGATTTCGCTAGTTTTAATGGCCTTTACTTCCACGTAATCAGATAATTTATTTATTCGCTTACACTAGATGGGCTAAGGTACCACACGGACGCTGCGGTGCCTGGGAAATATTTTTTTAGATGGATTAGGCTCGCCCAGCAACTATAACATCCTAATAGCTTTGTCAGCTTAGCCCACAGGAACGACAAGTCAATACGTGCAGAGCAAACCGAGCCGCGGGTTTACTCACGACGTTTTCTTTCACGTTAGCGCGTACTAATACAAATTCGAAGATGTACGTAAATTTGAAAATAAACAAAGTCATATACATGGCCGCACTGGGAATCAAATCTGGATCTCCCGCTTCCGAGTCCATTATTCTACCAAGTGGGCTATCACCAACTGTGCTACTTCGTTTCAATTATGGTTATTCAATTCTTTTATCCGGTCGTAACCGGACTCTACAGGTTAAAGGCGTGTGGTAGCCCTAAAAAAAGTGGAAGCTGAAGAGTCTAGGGCAGTGCACTTAGGATCGCCTACTGCGGTTGCAGAATTTCTTCTCTACTAAGGAAGTAGGTACCTATGTACCTAGCCTAGTTACGTCACAGGGTAGATGCAGAAGATCTGACTGTGGAAAGAAAATATACGTGTTTGGTGTAAGTTTGTTAAGGATTTTGTTGTTGACTTTGTACTCGTTTGTTGGCCCGTTTTAGGGTCCCCTGCCTGGTTGTTTGTCGGCGAGAGTTTTCACTAGAACACAAGTCGCTTATTAGCAAAACACATTATAGATAATAAAAAAATAATTATGGAGATTACAATTCCTTATTCCTTATAAAACCTTGTATGTCCCCACTGCTGGGGCACGGGTCTCTTCCTGCATCGCAGGAATGTTAGGCCATACTCCACCACGGGGGCCAGGTCCGGGTTGGTGGATAATTGTAAGACGGGCCTTACTGTCAGAAGTTATCAAGCCGCCCATAAGGCCTCTGACATGGCTTAACGACTGCCATTATATGACAGCCGGCACCAACGGCTTAACGTGCCTTGCGAAGCACGGAAACGCTCGGAAAAATGCCACTAGCGGTAGTCCCGTGCCGTATAAAGGAAAAAACGGAATACCTAAAATACCATTGCATTACCATAATTATGTATTTTCTGTCCGTGGCTAATTTAATTTTTGTTACAAATAAATTCAATTTATTTCATTTCACCACTTTGTTCGTCCGTCGGTTTATGCGTCCGTATGTCTGTCTTTCAAAACCACTTATCTGGGAAACGCGTGAAAGTATTGAGTTGAAATTAAAAACGTATACTCAGGTGTATGTCTATTGAAGTGACGGCCAAAAGTTTAGATTAAAGATGGCCGTTTATGCCGCAAACAGCGAGTATTTCAACACTCAAGGGAATCAACCAACCAAGAACTATGAAATTTGGTAAGCATTATTGTCATGCACTACTGTAAGCAGTATATCACAATAATCCTGTCCGCAGCGCCATGTAAGCAAAACGACGTTTCTTGCTTCATAAGTTCATAACTGACATTTTTATTTCCTTCTCGCTCACAAATATAACATATAACGTCCCTCTCTAACCATAGACAGTTGTTAAGTTACGCTTACACTGCAATCTTATACTAAAAAAACCCTTGAAAAAACTGCGATTTGAGCGATTGCTCGATTCCTAAAATAAACTTTTTATAATACGCAACTACTTTCCTACCAACTTATACGAGACCCTCGTACACGACATGTAGTCGCTAAGCCATGTCAGATGCCTTATCAGCGGCTTGATAACTTCTAACAGTAAGGCCCACCACTGTCCTACACAATCCGGACTTGTTCCCCGTGGTGGAGTATGTCCAAACCTTCCTGCAATGCAGGAAGAGACCCGTGCCCCAGCCGTGGGGACACCAATAGTTGATATCGAACAATACGGCACAGAACTGTTTTTTTCTTGTTCTTCAGCTGACAATTTCAACAACAACGGGCCTTCTACAGGATAACTTCTAAGACTAAGGCCCGCCACTTTCTTACAATCCTCCACCAACCCGGACTTGGCCCCCGTAGTGGAGTATGGCCTAACCTTGTAACCGTGCTTTACACCATTTTTATTTCTTTTTCTATCGATCATTTTCAAATATTTAAATTACGTCAGACATTTTTCGATTTCCCTCATTTTTCATAGTGGTTATATACTCTTTGATCATTACAACTTTACCCTTCGACCAGATCTTTACCTGCTTATCGGTTTTTATCCAGTTTTCTGTTTTATTGTAAAATAATACTACATATCTACAAATAAAGCAAGAGTTGAAGTCGTTCCAGTTTTTATTTTTTATAAAAGTTATACATTTCAACCTTCCTGCGTTGCAGGAGGAGACCCGTGCCCCAGCAATGGGGACACCAATAGAACTGTTTACTTCTTGTTCTTCAGCTGACAATTTCAACAGCGGACCTTCTACAGGCAACTGCTTATCGAGCATTGACGGAGCAAAGTTCGTTCACTCCCCTCCACCGCTCATTAAGCGATAATTCTTTCGGCGTGACAGGCGTGACGGCCGCTTTGTGTGCAACCGCCTTTATAATGGCACCTCGGCGAACTAACGCGGGGAGGGCTTCGGTAATGTTGTCGAATTAAATGAAATTAAACCCGAAGGACCTTCCTTCGATCTACCGGGAAACGGTGAAAGGAAAGCCAAGAGTCGATTAGGAAAAGTCACCTGATAAATAATCATAATTTTAATGTATTACACTCTCTTTCTTAGAGGGAGAGAGAGAGAGACAGAGACCTCTTTGAGGAATTTAGGGATGTCAACCCTTGTATGTCCCCACTGTTGGGGCACGGGTCGCTTCCTGCATCGCAGGAAGGCTAGGCCATACTCCACCACGGGGGCCAATTCCGGGTGGAGGGTTGTAAGACAGTGACGGGTCTTACTGTCAGAAGTTATCAAGCCGCCCATGAGGCCTCTGACATGGCTTAACGACTGCCATTACGTGACTGCCGGCACCAACGGCTTAACGTGTTTTGCGAAGCATGGAAGCGCTCGGAAAAATGCCACTAGCGGTAGTCACAGGACGGTCACCCATCTTGCACTAAGGTGCTCAAGGTAACTCAAGTGATTGATTCCAATCACTCGGTTCGACTTGGCCACGAGCGCTTCAGGCATTGTACTGTATATAACTATGTAGGTACCTTTGTATTATAAATGTAGTATATAAATATTACCCCCCCTATACTTTTAGTATTTTGCACTGCCTATACAGCCATTTCAAAGTTACGTACATAGGCAAATTTATAGTCGCGATACCACACTCTAGCCGTGAAGGAAAACATTGTGAAGAAACCCGCGGCTTGGCTGGCTCCGCACGTATGGACTAGTCTTTCCTGTGGGCTAGGCCGACTAAGCCGTCAGGTTGGTATAGGTGCTGGGCAAGCCTACACCATCTAAAAACCATGTTCCAGGCACTACAGCATCCGAGAGGTCCCTTCAGCCATCTAGTGTGACTACAGATGCCACTGGACGCTGTATAAATCATCTCATTGCGCAGATGCAAACGCACTGGAAGAAAATGCTAATTAGTATTAAGGACGCTTTTATACCAAATATGATAAGATATGATGTGTTTTGTGTAATGCTTTTGCAACCATGTATGCCCCCAGTGCTGGGGCACGGGTCTCTTCCTGCATTGCAGGAAGGTTAGGCCATACTCCACCACGGAGGCCAAACCCGGGTTGGTGGTTTTGTGTAATAAAGCTTTTTAATACTGTGTTCAAGGCTCGTTTAGCCAATATATGTATTAATATATTATGTTACTTTAAAATAAATAGGTACTTACATTACTAAGTATATGTAGCTGTAATATAATTAAGTTAAGCCTTAAGTTATAAGAGCGCAACGCCAACAAACTTCACTGCAGTTTGGCGATATTTGTAAAATCAAAAAATGTAAAGGTATTTTTTTGCTATTAATAAAAAAAAATTAAGGAAGAGGCTTAATCCTCCTCATGCTTAGAGAGACAGAAGGCTCTGTAACTAAGAGGAAATGGACAGTCAGAAGAAAGCCACTGATAATGCTGGCAGTGGTTACATGCGGTTGGCCGAAGACGGAGAAAAGTGCTGTGGCTTGAGGGAGACTTATGGCCAGCAGTGGGCGAGTACAGGCCGATTGATAGATTGATCCCTGATAGGACGTTTTACGCGGCCGCCAGACTGTCTCGGGTATTAATTATAAGGCCGAGTACACACGCGGGTCGCGACTGCAAAACTATTAACGCGCTGCCTCAGCCAAATGGGTCACGGACCTATTTGTCCCTTATTAACTCGCTACCCGGTGGTAAACAAGTAAAAAAAAATTAACTGTTTATTTCATATTATACTATTTTTATTTTTAATGCACTAACCCGTGCTAAGGACAAATATTTATTTTATTTCATAGTAAAAAAGGACACAAAACTTTTCTTGTTCTGGAGGCTAAAAATCTTTCATATAAGATTATAATACTTCCAGAGGTTGCTCTATTTTAAAAAATAAATTTTACAAAGCAAAAGTGCGGACAATGCCAAGGAACACTATACATACAAGTGATTTTGTTAAATTATATTATATTCTATATATGTAGTGAGGTATTACTATTTTAAAAACCTATTTAGAGGCTAAAAAGTCCACCCATGCCGCGTGCAATACAACCGGCTTTGCCAATACACAAACTTCATTAGAATATTTTCGGGGCTTAAGCGCGTAGTAATTTAATGCTATTTTACCTCGACGTTTCGACGACGTTAATGTGTTCAAGTCGCGAAAGTTTAAAATGTGTTAATACACATACACACACACACATACCCACACAACATAATAATAGCAAGCTTTTCTGTTTTTGTTTTGTCATTCTTTACACTTGCACTTTATTTGTCTTTTCAATGTTACATTGTTTAGAACTAATTTGCACTCGGCTATAACACTTAGGTTATAGAAGACTTGCTTCTGACGCACATGTTATACTTGTCATAATTCACTGTGGCAATCTATAATATAAAAATTAATCGCCGAATGTGTTGGTGCTTACCAACACATTCGGCAAATCTCGAGAGCAGCTGAACCGATTTCGCTATTTTTTTTTTAAATATTCCTTGAAGTACGTGGATGGTTCTTACGGAGATAAAAAAAAACATATTTAGAGGCTAAAAATTCCACCCATGCCGGGATAGCCAGAGGACGCGGGTTCGAATCGCGGCAAGAGTGGAGTTTTTAGCCTCTAAATAGGTTTTTAAAATTGTCCTTAGCACGGGTTGGTGCATTAAAAATAAAAATAGTATATTAAAATTAGAATCGACTATTAGGCGGTACGAAGTTCGCTGGGTCAGCTAGTTTCTCAATAAAGATATTTTTATTTTCACAACCTCCCCTGCACTTTTCGCCAAACTTGTTCAGAGGGTCCTGAAACGAGGTCAGGTGGGTCACAGATCCGTCTAACTAGTTGGAAATAGTTGCTCTGGCCGCCCGCCAGCGGCGCCCGCGCGGCATGATACATCGGCCAGGCCCTGCGACTGACGCAGGCCAAAACGAAAATAGTAAATACTAGAAGAAACGCACGGATTGAGGGGAAATTTCGGGAGACAGAACGTCCCGAGGCTTCTGCCTACAGACATCGGTCATTACATTACTCATTGATTTTCATAGGAGGGTTATGGATGGCGGTGGAAGCCCAATGGGTAGAACATTGGACTCGGAAGCGAGAGATCCAGGTTCAATTTCCAATGTGGGCAAGTACCTACTTTCAAAGTTACCTACATCTGCGATGTAGTAGTAATACCACACACTAACGGTGAAGGAAAACCTCTTGCTCAGTATAGCACGTATTGACCTGTCTTTCCTGGTGGCTAGGCCGACTAAGCTGTCAGGATGGTATAGGTGCTCGGCAAGCCTACTTCACTACTTAAGTGATGCAATTTGCTTAAGCCAGATGTCGCTGCCTGTACGTAATACAGAGAATAGTGTAAAGAGGTTCGAAATTTCACTGATGCCGGTGAGTCGCCCATTGGCTCAATTGGTAGAGCGCTGGCACGGATAGCCAGAGGTTGCGGGTTCGAATCCCGACACGGGTGAAATTTTTAGCCTCTAAATAGGTTTTTAAATCTGTCCTTAGCACGGGTTAGTGCATTAAAAATAAAAATAGTATAAGCCTACTTCATTTAAAACAATATCCCAAGCGCTGTAGCGTCCAGGAGGTCCCTTCGCCCATCAAGTGTGAGTGAAGGTACCACTGGACACTGTATAAATAATCTCATGACGAGGATGCTAAGGAGACATAGACGAAAAGACGTAAAAGCAGATATTGCAGACTAAATATGCTTGAGGCTTCTGTGCCTTAGACCGTAGATGATAGACAGACGCGGTCTGTTTTGATATATGTGGATTTTATTTAGTTTTATGGCGTTGGCAGTCGCGTTTTATTGGACCCAAAATTTGAAGCTGTTGAGTCAAGAGAGATGGGCTTCCGAACAGGGTAAAAATTGAGTTTAAACCCTACATATTATTTACAATCGTATCGTTTACAATACCGAAATGGAGTTTCATTAACAATAGGAATGTTTTAATAAAATTATAATATTATTGCAGGCGTTAGGATATGTTATGTTTTATATTTAACAAAATATTTGCATCCAACGGGCGAGACTGTGATTGAGAATTATTATATTATCGGGATTATAACTGAAATATCTGTGTAATTTCAGTTTTTACTTGCAATCAAGTGTTCACTATGTATCTACAATTGATAAAGCGAAAGGGGTTAGTGAGGATCATAAAAGTCACAAGCCCTCGTCTCTGCCTACCCCTACTGGATAAAGGCGTGATGAGTAATCTACAAAACTATAATTTGTTTGTGTTAGTTAAGTTTTACTCAAATATAAAAATGTATGTTTCATACTAACACACCGCTAAAATCCATAAAATACTTTCAGTTAATACGAGCAGAAAAAGTCATGTCACGTAACAATAACATAAAACATTAATTAATTATTACAAAATTTCTTTACAGGTCGAAATTAGAGTTGTTTGTAAAAGTTTTCTGTACTACAAAGTAGTTATTTT
Source organism: Yponomeuta sedellus (assembly GCA_934045075.1). Classification (NCBI taxonomy): domain Eukaryota; kingdom Metazoa; phylum Arthropoda; class Insecta; order Lepidoptera; family Yponomeutidae; genus Yponomeuta; species Yponomeuta sedellus. The sequence goes on along the minus strand of OW203746.1, from coordinate 8,840,825 downwards.
AATTAATTTGTATTGGGACTATTTTTTATAATCACAAAATTGGGATGAATGAATTCAAAGCCTAATGCAGGTATTATGTATATCTGAATGTATAAGTGCATATTAAATTTAGTAGCAACACGTTTGTACAGAATAAATTGGTTTGTACGTTCATAATTCAAATGAGCATTTAATTCAAATCACACTTTAATAATATACGGGTTATCACCCGTTATTTAGCACATCACTATGGGCGATTAATTCGGCACATTTTTGTTGCGTATTTAGGGCAAATGGGTGAAAGTAAAGCTATAAATTTTATAAAGCTAATACGATTGAGCTTGTTTGACGTTTACGAGGACAGTTTGCTTGTAAATATTAGGTTTTACTGAACAGATTTTAGAAGGAAAAGTTTTCGTCTCTTAGCGCGATATCATAATTAGACATAGACATAGAGATCATTTATTGGTAATATTCATTACAAGTCAAGACTCCGTACATAATAACAATCCAATGTAGAAATAATAATCAAATTTACAAATGTCAAAAAGAAAATATTACATGTCAATATCATAATAATTATGCAATCTGTCAGGTCAATCAATTAGAGACAAAATAATAATAACACGTATGTTGAGTAATTTACCTAATTATTGTGCTAAATTCGGTATATACTGTTCCTGTGCAATTTAAAACGTTTTACACTCAGGGTTTCAGAATTTGAAATTATGTCCGTCACCATATGATAATGTGCATCTGCCAAGACATTGAACAGAAATGACTATTTATGATCAGCCATCATCTTCATCAGCCCACTGCTGCCCACTGCTGGGTATAGGCCTTCTCCCCCAAATACCGTCTCTCAAGGTCTCTTGGCCACATGCACTTACCCGCCGCCGACTCAACTATATCGTCGGACCATCGTCCTTCTTTTTCTTTTCGTGTCAGCGATTCGACCAGTCTATATTTTTCCTGCCCAATAGTTGGCTACTGCAATTGCAGCAGCGTTGGCACCTGTTAGGTCCTCCACAGTGCAGGTGTGAGGGCACAATAGGCATTGGAGCAGGTGCACTATGGATTACAATGAGGCTCTACAATCACATTGGCCCTCCGTTGGTGCAACATAACCCAACCTGCTTAGGTTTTGTCTGCAACGACCTACCGTCGTCCTGGGAGGCGAGTATTTAAAATGCATTTGTTCAACAGAGTCTTATTAATCCAGTAATGGTCATTTCGTTCACACTATCGGTAGTCTTAACCAATAGCACGCAATGGTATAACCGTGCTACTTAACTCGGCGCCTCGCGCGATTCGATCATCTTCGCGAGAGATGCCTATTTCATTTGCGCGGGTTATACCCCTGGAATAACATTGTACTGTTATTGCTTCGTAAACTACCAAATTGAGGCAAATAACAACAATTGTCGTGGTTATATTATTTTATTAAAAAACGATGTCCGGCCCTTTTATAAAACAAGACTTATTAGCAAATAAGACGAAATCTTAGCCTATTATTATTCAAACTACTAATTACCTTAGAGAAGTGTTTTAAATTACAATAACCTTTTTTATTTTCTCCTAATCCAGTCAAAATATTAGCTTTCACTGAAATCCAGAAATTAGGCATCAACGAAACACAACAAGAAAAAAACAGAGCCAAGTCATTAAACGGAATTCGGGAAATTCCGGGAAATCTCCCTGGCATTTCGTCGAGGGGCGAAATTTCTCCCTTAATTACTGCCCTTAACACTCCAGTCTGTAACGACCTTTAGATCGCCGAGTCGGGATAAGTGTCCATTAAAAATTGCTCAACAAATTTTACATAATACAGCAACAGAGCGGCCAAACAAGAATGACGATTGCATTCCAAAATATACAGTCGACAGCAAATTAACCTTTATATTAGCGAAGAAGTCGCCCTTAACGTGTACCACCCCCAGGATCTCATACACTAATAATTTGTTAATCCGCTGCTAACAGCTGTCAATTGGCCAAAGCGCAAACAAAAAACTTACAGATGAAGAAGAAGAAACATTTAATATAAAAACAAAAAGTAGTATGAATAAGATAAGAAAGATACACTAATAATATTCTTTACTGCCTGGTACCCACGACTTCGTCTACGCAGGATCATCGGGTAGATGTTATCCTACATTTTTTCAAAAATCTTCAGACAATATCTGTTTATATTGTAGCCTGTGTGTTATTCTGATGTATAAGCTATATTATTCATTAATGATTTTGATTGAATGGATTTTAATGAAGCTAAAGTTTCATTAAAATCCATTCAGTACTTTTTACGTGAAAGAATAACAAACATCCTTCCATCCATTCCTACGAACTTTCGCGTTTATAATATTAGTAAGCATTGCACAGAGTACATAACACACAATATTGGTAATATACAAAGAGCAATCAGCGCCTTACAAGCTTGCTAACAGTTAGATTTACAAATTGCTGGTTTAACAGAAACTCGGGGCAAGTAGAGTGTACCCATATAAAGTTGAAGTGAAGCTGAAACAGTGTGACCGATGAGTACGGTTTTCGAACAAAATAATTTAAGTATGTGAATGTCCTTGACTATCGTTATCGTTATCAACCCTTGTATGTCCCCACTGCTGGGGCACGGGTCTCTTCCTGCATCGCAGGAAGGTTAGGCCATACTCCACCACGGGGGCCAAGTCCGGGTTGGTGGAGGATTGTAAGACAGGGGCGGGCCTTACTGTCAGAAGTTATCAAGCCGCCCGTAAGGCCTCTGACATGGCTTAACGACTGCCATTATATGACAGCCGGCACCAACGGCTTAGCGTGCCTTGCGAAGCACGGAAGCGCTCGGAAAAATGCCTATAGCGGTAGTCACGGTAGTCCTTGACTATAATAATTAATAATGAATAATAATATTAACATCCACATCCTCTATAATCACTTGCCCTACACTAGGATTCCCTGTCAATAAGTTTGACCGATGAGGACGGTTTTCGAACCTGATTTCCACATTTTAGTATTTGAATGTCCTTGACCATAATAATTAATAAATAACCAATAATAATAACATCTACACAACATAATCACTGTTAAACTAGGATTCCCTGTGCAACTATGACCAGGCAAGGTAATCACTAACAATTTTTAGCACAGTATCCAATCCTTTACGTCCAATGGACAAACCAAAAAACAAAAACGAAATAAATGCACTTCGCCGTAATTACTTATTTTATACCATCCCTTTTACCGCCAACCAATGAAATAACGTCGTTCGCTTTATTGCAAATGCATTTCAGTAACATCAACATCGGAGGCTTCTATTAAGTTTATTTGTAAATAATTCCGCCGCTAAATTATTTACGTTCTAAGGGCGCTGGTGACTTCCCTTTTAGTCATCTTCCGTCACTCGCTTCTGTTGGCAATAGAGTGTGCCAAATACAATTTGGGCCGCTAGAGAGCACCCTCTAGCGTTTCCGGGAAGCCTACCGACTTCCGGTGCCTCACTTCCGGTTGCGGTGGCGGTATATTTCGTATACTTTTTTTTCGAGTACCCTCGGACGAAGAGGGTTTTGTTGTTCGGTGCCCTCCTAAAATATGTATAGAGCGACTTCTCTTTTTTGGAAAAAATGAGGGCCACATAAAATGTTACGAAGTCACTTACGCAGTTCGTGGGCCGGTCTCAGCTACGTAGCTTTTTGTTTAAAATTTTGAGTATCGCGATTTGCGATGCAGACTGACTGGCCGAAAAGAAGACGTCACGTACCTAAAAAAGAAAAAGTTTGTGTTATGGAACAAAGTTCGAAATTCAAAATCGGTAATGAAACAAGTTTAATAAGTAGATACAGTCGGTTAGCTTTTACAATATACCTCGGCTACTATCGCATAGAATCGGATATACATATTATAACTAAATATTGAAAAAAAGTTTAAGACAGAGCAGGAAGTAGTATAACACTCGTGTGCTTTCGGCGAAAACCGAAGCCTACTCTAGATAGAGCCCGAGGTGTATTCTAAAAGCTAACACACTGTATGTTTTATGTAAATAAATGGTTTATCCATCGGCGTCGGTGGCGCAGCGGTTAAGCACGCTGACTGTAAAACGGAAGGTCTCGGGTTTTCCAGTCAACCAGAAAAGGGTTGACTGGAAAACCCAGTCAGGGACAAACTAAGAAACGAACTTTTCTAGTTTGCCTTGGGTCTTGGATGTTATCTATGTATTAATTGTATTAAATCTATCGTCGAGTTAGCACCTATAACACAAGTCATTTAGTTGTACTTAGTATAGGGCTAACGCGATCTGTGTAATAATTCCATGAATATTTATTATTATTATCTAACAAAACCAAAAGACAAAAAGGCAAAAAGGTGATTGTTTCTCCACGCCAAGGCTGAAATAGAGGAGCGACAGAAAACATCAGCAGCTAAACATTAACTGTAATACTGCCTAATAGTCTCATTAAGTGAAGCGCTGAAAAAGCGTTGATTGGGGACAAAAACCCGGTTAACAGATAGGCAACTGTTTTTTTCTTCTACTGCTGTGTCGTGTCTTTCAATACACCGTTTTAGATCCTATAAAACGACTTCACGCTTCCAAAAAACGTGTGGGAAACACACTTTTGTGGCCTTGGAATAGGAGTCAGGCCCACGTTGCTACGGGAAGGACGAATGTGTCAAAATATTTATCCGTTGATAGATTTTTCGGAGGGTAGTCGAAGTGTTTAGCTAAAAATGGATGCGAGAGAGGTTATATTTTTAATCCTGTTTGGATAACTGCTTGTTAAAGAGTAACTGATTTAGTTGCCTTGTTTGGTCTTGCACTTGTGAGCATGAGGATGCCTCGTGTTAGAGGCGAAACGCGTCGCGTGTTTTCTCACGCAAGTATTGGTGTCGGTGGTGGTGTGGTCGTGTATTGCTTCTGCTTGAAAAAGTGGAAGGGAGGGCAGTGCATTAGCTAAGCGCATGGTGCTTGTGGGATTTTTGGCGGAATTTAGCAAAGTAATTTTCACTTTTTAATGCTATTATAGATTTCCGCAAAGTAACGCCTGATTCCAAACAATATTTGTTTGTAGCTGATCTGCTTGTACATTATATAAGAGAAATATAATAACTTTTTGCAGCTGGGGTCTGTCACAATAATAAAAACAACTTTATCACCAGAAATCTTCAGTTTTTTGGTTATTGATCAACGATGGCTGACGAGAGAAACAAGTACCATGTCTTGGTGTAGGTCTTTATCCAGCAGTGGGCGGGTTTGGGCTAGTCCTGGGATCGGAGCCAAATCCTCTCCCAACCGCACCAACTCGAGCAAGTAATTCCCCTAGTTTCGCAGATTTAGGTATTCGCAACGCATTTGGGTACAAAATTGGGTGCCACTCTCAATCGTTATGGGATAAAAATTGTAACTCAAGTACGTACAGTCGCAAACTTAAACTTCGGCTGATTTTTAAATTTTAATATCTATAGAAATATTTTTGAACTAAAACTTTTGTAAGCACTACACATGGTTGATCGAAATCCGGATTAACTTACCTGCTTGACTTTTGTTTGGAAGAGTTCGAATATTTTTATAATATTGCATTACCTGATAATCTTGTCTCCAAAACTTAGGTTAGCTGGTAGATAATGATGAGTAGCATAAGGCTCGCCTATGTGCAAAATTTTTATGCAATAAAGAATTTTAATAATAATAAGTTTTCTTCTAATGAAATTGTACCTTCTAAGATACTGAATGGTAAAATGACGGTGTCTATATACAATTGTTTATTTATTATTATTTTTATTTATTTTAATTCTTTATTGCACTAAGTAATTACATGAGTAAATCTACAAGAGCATGCTTAATGCAAGAAGCATTTTCTTCCAGCAAACCTTTGGTGTTGAAGAGACTGGCAAAGGGTAGTGCAGGAAAAGAAGGTGGAATACAATAATAAACTTACATAAACATAGGGAGATATATTAACTTAAACCTACAGGGGCAGGGGGGGGGTCTGTTATTTTTAATGACAGTTCAGTTTTTTTAGAATGCCGATGACATTATGTATGACCTCTGTATCCAGTGATCAAACATGTTCTGTATCCCATTACTATAATATTCAAATCATCATCATTCTCATCCTTGGCCTACGCCAATGATTTCCTACGAAAGCCAGACAACAGGCTCGCAATCATGCATATGAGAAGACCCACGTAAACGAAGAAAACTTCGAAAAAAAAGTATACCTGAGTTGCTGTGTGGTGTCGGCCTAGAGATTAGCACCCAACCAATTCTTCTCGCGGGTGTCGTAAAAGACGACTAAGGGACACAAACCGGGGAGTGGGCAGCAGCGCCCCCTGCAGTACGATTCCACCGAAATGCGATCCCCAACCCGCATGCCCAGCGTGGGGAATATGGGCATTAGGTACCCCCTGTGATAGCACGGCGACGACGATACCTGAGTATCTCAAGTCTTAAATCCTCAGCGCTAGATTTTGCTCAACCGCGATAGACACGCGTCGTGATTGAGTCCTCTGAATTAATATCTCTCTGAGAGAAGGTCAGTTTATTGTAATAGCACGTACACGTATGGGCAGGGAACGTTAGGTTCACTCAAGTAACAAGAACAATATCTCAAGGCAGGGTTTACTTCTTTTTCAATTTTAAGAAAAGAACCTACTACTATAAAATTCTTCCTACTATAAAAAGTTCCGTGCTTCGCAAGGCACGTTAAGCCGTTGGTGCCGGCTGTCATATAATGGCCATGTCCGCCACTGTCTTACAATCATCCAACAACCCTGACTTGGCCCCCGTGCTGGAGTGTGGCCTAACCTTCCTGCGATGCAGGAAGAGACCCGTGCCCCAGCAGTGGGGGCATACAAGGATTGATAACGTAACTATAAAATACTTCGGATGACATTTTTTTTTACTTATGTACGTTGATTAAGCGAAGTTATCTGCCTACCCCTCTGAGATACAGGCGTGAGTTTATGTTATGTGACTATAAAATTTTGTAGCTAGAACTTAGAAGCCGAAAGTTCTTAAGTTCTCGAGTAGACGCCGCGGCGAATTACCATAGCGTAACTAGTTTTTTGTGACCGATTTACTTTTTCGTTTAGGCGGAAAAAAGGCTCTAACGGGGGCTTCTAGCCAATATTGTAAAAGTATTTATAAACATTTTTCACATAACACTGTAAAGTACGTGCTTTTATAGCGGGTTATTTCACCAAACGATCTTCCACGAATTATACTAAGGTTGATTTTCATTCGGACAGCCGTTTCCATCCAAACTATATACAGGTCAAATTATAAACGGTTATCTGTAAGAGACAGCACTATGCGCACAAAATGCGCCAAGCCAAGTTGAAGCCAAGTCCGTACTGTGTAAGATAACACAAACTGCGACAATGCAACTTACCTTCTAAATATATAAATAAGGCCAACAATATCAGCAATAAGGGCGCCAATTGTACCTCTTCTTTTGTAACTGTTGTCTCTGTAATTATTTTCTGGTGTGTACAATAAAGAATATTCTTATCTTATCTTATATAGACTAAACTAAACTTCGCCAAATAAAAAGTACCCGAAACCGGCGAGCATACGCTTAGCGACTACCCATATTCACGTACTTTACTTAGTGTATACTTCATTAGTGCACAAAAAAATATATGTCAATAAGCGTAAAAACGTGTTATTGAGTGGAGACCGCGACTTGGCAAACGTAGTGTAAGACGCCCTTCGACTAGGTGGGATGACGATCTGCGAAAAACAGCCGGCAGATGCTGGATGCGGCAAGCTGAAGACAGCGGCGCTCATTAGGAGAGGGCTATGTCCAGCAGTGGACTAACATATAGCCTGAAGAAGAAGAAGCGTAAAAAAACAAGTACACATGCGAGGTTATTTCTATCGAACTTTGTTCCAGCCAACCAGATCCGTCGTGAGACGATAATTTTTTGACACTTCAAGAATCTGTGTTTCGATTAGCATAGAAACGTAAGTACGTTTTACGTGAAGTATAAAATATACAGCTCGAAATTGGCAACCTCTGATTATAACCTAAAAAATTGCAATTTTATTGCATATCATTAATTGAGATGTACATAATGTTTTTAATGCTTGTCGAAACAATTTAACTTCGCAAAGTTTCTTTTGCTAGAATTACGATTTTTTTAGACCGTAACTTGGTCGATTTTTAGTTTCGTGTTTTTGTAGGACACGATATCACAAAGTTAGCGTAAGTGGGCACGTGAATGAAGGAATTAATAACACTTCGCGCCTATTCGTCAAACAAATTGGGCAAATGACAAAAGAGGCCATAAACCTCATTGTTCGGTAATAAAAACGAAATTTTAACATCTCCTAAAGCAATAAAGATAACACTCTAAAAATAGCTAAGAATACAAACACTAATCAATCAAGCTATAGCACCACGAAGATTTTTGTTCTAGATATTTGCCGGGTATGTATCTTCCATGATCAGTTTTTGGTCGAAAGTGACAACATTTAAGACAACAATAACCAACCGTGAATGCCCTACATTCAAGATTGGAGTAAAGTTATTTGTAAATCAAATGACACATTCAAAGCAACCTAAGCTATAAACGTAATATTAGTTAAGAATAATAATAACTTCCACACAACACAATCACATGACCTGGTCACAAACTACAGTCTATTTATTCTTTCTTGTCCAATTTAGTAAACAAGATTCTACCCGTAAACTGTAACTTTTTAGTCCAAAACTGCCATATTTTCATAAATGAAGTAACCTGGAACACTCTTTTAGATAACACGCTGCCATTTTTATAAACATAGTTCATGATAGTTCATGAATTTGCGAGAAAATGTCTAGTTTAGGCATCTAATCTCAATTTTAAGGTTAGAATCTTGTTTACTAAATTGGACAAGTAAGAATAAATAGACTGTAGGATCCCCTTTGCTACGGTAACCAGGCAAGGACGTCACAAACATGAAAATACACCCACACTGAGGCCACTAGTACAAACGTATGGTGACCGCCAGTGGGAATTGGACCCACTACCTCTGTCTTGGTGGCTAAGCGCATTAACGGCTACACCAACGTGTTGCAAATGTTCTACAAAATAACAGCACTATTCTGACTAGTATTTTTATGGCATATAAGAGTACTTTAAATTGTAAAACCAAGAGCATCTGCCAACAAACTGTTATTCAGTTTGGCAGAAACAACATTCTGTATTTTTTTTTTGGATTTTTATTTGAGTAAACATATTCACCGGGTTGGTGGAGGATTGTAAGACAGTGGCGGGCCTTACCAACCCGGACTTGGCCCCCTTGGTGGAGTATAGCCTAACCTTCCTGCGATGCAGGAAGAGACCCGTGCCCCAGCAGTGGGGACATACAAGGGTTGATAACGAAACATCTTCACCAAGTGGGTGCCACACGTCGAACATCGAAATCGAGGCCGGCCTAGAAGACAGTGAAGAGATAATCTCGACAACCATGTGCCGGAGTGGTCCGAGGTGTCCCAGGACAGAAAACTCTGGACTGAAATGGGGGGGCCTTAGCCCAGCAGTGGGACACAAACATCGAGACAACGTAAAAAAAATGCCGGTGAGTCGCCCATTAGCTCAGTTGGAAAGAGCGCTGGCACGGATAGCCCGAGGTCACGGGTACGAATCCCGGCATGGGTGGAATTTTTAGCCTCTAAATAGGTTTTTAAAATTGTCCTTAGCACGGGTAAGTGCATTAAAAATAGTATAACAAACCGATCAATGTCAAAATAAGGCCTCACAAATATTGGTTTAAGAGGGAACAGCCCTAAAAATCCCACCGAATCGCACAATTAATTACTCCCAGTTCAGCGAGGACAGTAAAGACATACTAAAAGGGGTCCAAACGACCCGCCGTCATTCTCAAACGTCATTCACGGAAGAAGATCGTAAAGGGCCGCTAAATGAAAGGACTTAATTGCAGATAATTCGATGTAAAAATGCGCTTCTGGTAGGACTTGGCGTTAATAGCAGTTAGCGTGACGTTTAGACAGTTATTTGTTCAGTCAAATAACTGTCTAAACGTCACAGTTATAAGTTGCCAGAATAACTATGGTGTCAACCCTTTTATGTCCCCACTGCTGGGGCACGGGTCTCTTCCTGCATCGCAGGAAGGTTAGGCCATACTCCACCAGGGGGCCAAGTCCGGCTAGGTGGAGGATTGTAAGACAGTGGCAGTTCTTACTGTCAGAAGTTATCAAGCCGCCCATAAGGCCTCTGACATAGCTTTACGACTGCCATTACATGACAGTCGGCACCAACGGCATAACGTGCCTTGCGAAGCACGGAAGCGCTCGGAAAAAATGCCACTAGCGGTAGTCGCGGAACGGTCACCCATCCTGCACCCGACCGCGAATGTTGTTGCTTAACCAAGTGATGTATTCCAATCACACGGTTCGACTAGGCCACGAGCGCTTCGTAATGAAACTTAATAAATTTTACATATCTAATTATGAGGGATCGATCTGCCGTCGATTGTATTGTAGACCTATTAGGTATGTATTTTATGCCCGTGGCAAATTTTAATTTTTCGGTTACAAATAAATTAATTTAATTTCAATAGAAAAGTTACAATCGGCAATTATCGTATCCGGGTCAATGTGACCCCGCTCACTATCTCATTACCTAACCCATTAAGTTGAGCTTACACTATCAGCCAAGTTAATTCTCTGGGCCCCATTCTACTATCTCCTACATATTTTTCGATAAAATATGCCCAGTGAAGCATGGAGCGGCGGCGGCCCAGTGGATAGAACCATTGTTTTATGTAGCTTATAAACGACCCACAACTTGTAGTGGTACTGGGACGTTTACAGACACAGGTCTTTTCTCGAAGAGAGCGTACGGGCTTAATTATCACGCGTGCCCACCGTGGAATCGTAGTTTCAAGCGCTGAGCGCATATTACATAGATCTTGTTAGCCCAGCGCCAAGTACAACTAAATGACTTGTGTTACAGGAGGTAACTCGACGATAGATTTAATACAATAAATACATAGGCCAGTATTACAGAAGCGTACTCAAGCGCCGATCTCTACTTAAGACTAGTTTTGAGTATGGATTTAATTTTAGAACGTTACTTGAGTCGAGATTCATCAAGCGCGACTCAACTGAGTAATAGCTAATTCGAGAACGATACTTGGGTAGCAATCTCTACTTAAGTAAAGATCAAATCTGTATTTACTCAAGTGTGGTCGGAACCACGCTTGAGAGTCGATCGGCCAGTTATTAAAGTTATCAATTTGGAATGTTTATTGCAAAATTCATTTATTCGAAAACCTTGATTACTATGACGAAATAGTTAAAGATAGCAGCAGCCCCTTAGGCATTTAAGGGACTCTGAAGACCCCTACTGCATGGATTCTAATAAGTGTTTATGTGCAAAAACAATTACATTAATATTGGGGTCGTTTCATTGAATAAATTTCACGCAACACAATCACTTCGCGAGCGCTTCCGTGCTTCGCAAGGTACGTTAAGCCGTTGGTGCCGGCTGTCATATAATGGCAGTCGTTAAGCCATGTCAAAGGCCTTATCGGCGGCTTGATAACTTCTGACTGTAAGACCCGCTACTGTCTTACAATCCTCCACCAACCCGGACTTGGCCCCCGTGGTAGAGTATGGCTTAACCTTTTTGCGATGCAGGAAGAGACCCGTGCCCCAGCAGTGGGGACATACAAGGGTTGATGACGAACACAATCACTTCACCTGGTCCCAAACTAGGATATCCTGTACTTTGATAATCAGGCAAGAACGTCACAAACATGAAAGTACACCGAGACTGTGGTCACTTGTACAAATATATAGGCCCACAGTGGGAATCGAACTCACAAGCTCGGTCTTGGTAACCAAGCGCCTTAGCGGCTAGGCCAACAAGACATTCACAAAGAGGAATAAATAAAATAATCTGTAAAACAATCTCAGCTTTTTTATTGCTCATAAATTTGTAACATAATTGACACATATTCTATAAATCCGCTGTGTTGAAGTTGAATTTTTATCTTCCTCGAGGAGGATTCTCTCCACTGTGGTGAAGTTGAAGTTTTATGTTCAATGAGCAGGTTCCTCTCTAGTGCGGTGAAGTTGAAGTTTTATGTCCAACAAGCAGGTTTCTCTTCACTGCAGTGAAGTTGAAGTTTTATGTTCAATGAGCAGGTTCCTCTCTACTGCGGTAAAGTTGAAGTTTTATGTTCAACAAGCAGGTTCCTCTCCGCTGCGGTGAAGTAGAAGTTTTATGTCCAACAAGCAGGTTCCTCTTCACTGCAGTGAAGTTGAAGTTTTATGTTCAATGAGCAGGTTCCTCTCTACTGCGGTGAAGTTGAAGTTTTATGTTCAACAAGCAGGTTCCTCTCCGCTGCGGTGAAGTTGAAGTTTTATGTTCCATGAGCAGCTTCCTCTCCACCGCGATGAAGTTGAGTTTTTGTCTTCTACGAGGAGGACCCTCTCCTCTGCAGTGAAGTTGACTTTTTATGTTCTACAAGGAGGATTCTTTCCACTATGGTGAAGTTCCTTGTTCTCATTTTTTCACATCTTGTTTGAAAACAGCGATTAATGTTCAAATTAAACCACACCGACTATGTACAGATATTAGTAATTTAATAAACAAATAAATCACAAATTAGAAATAGACAGATGTCAAGAGAATTATTTTATCGACATTTGTTACGTTCCGTTCTGTACTCAAAGCGAATAAATAAACAAGAAGTGTGAACGTTTTGCTTTCTTTAAATATACGGTTCATTACAAACTAATAACAAAATAAATAAACTTTGAACATTTTATTTACGAATACTTAAACATTATTTTAGTTTCATCTGTATATTTGACATAATTTACGAAGTTTTATTGTCACGTTTTTGTAACATGCGTAGAACGGAGTAAAAATCAATACTTGTATTTTTCTTGTCATAGAAAACAAACTTTGATCATAGACAATCTGATTGCAGTTCTGAATCTCTACTTAAGCAGTGATTGGCTGATCTCTACTCAAGAACTGTTTGAAAATAAAGGGAGTGCTTGAGCATCGATTCAGCGCTCAAGTAATGATTGGGCGATCTGAGATCAATCTGTGCTTGAGCATCGTTCTGTAATACCGGCCATAGATAACATCCACGACCCGAGACAAACGAAACGAGAAAAGTTTGTTTCCTAGTTTGACCTGGTTGTACCGAGTTCTACACCTCAGGTTTCCTCACGACGTTTCCCTTCACAGTTACCGAGTGGTATTACTAATATAACTTCACAAAAGAACTAAGAATTACCACTGGCCATAAGTCATTGAATCTTTTTTTAGCTACAAATCACCACCAGAATGAAACCTTCATTAAACCTCATTTAAGAACATCCATTTTAACTTACCAGAATCGGGGCCCGCGTTTAAAAAGATGAGCCACGACCTCTAACCCTGCGCCGATTTGTGAGCGTCGCTCTCTCTATCTTAACACTTCGCGTGGTCTAATGGACCTCCTTTGTCGATTCTAGTTACGCCTAACGACCGGACTCGATTGGACGCCATTTGGCTACGCAGGTTGGTTTTTAAAAGGGGTCATTTGGACCCTCTTTCGGGACCAATTTTAACATTGACAATGGCATGTTGCTGACGGAGTCGTCCAACATGTAACTATATATATCTGATTATGACTTTGTCTATAATTATGGCTTAGGAATAAAATTTGGCGTTTGTTGGATCCGATCGATCTATAGATATTACAGCCAATCACAGGCTATTCTACAGGTTTCTGAAAACCAGAACAGATTTTTCAGTGGCGTTTAATAAGTGGTCAGAAAGGGCGAATTTTTGAATCTTTCGTGTATTTTTCTAAAAAAAAAGCAAATAAAAAATATTTTTAAAATAAGCCGCCAAAACGCTCTCGGGCAATATGGCACAGGAATTAGTGACGTAAAAAATGTGAAGTTAACTCTCGGGTTCTGGGATTGCTATATTTACTGAGCTGTGACGTCATTATAGATACGACCAATGCAAGTTAAAATGCCTTTAATTGGTTTAAAACTCATAATTGATACAAATATATACATGTAATATCCTTACTAATATTATAAACGCGAAAGTTTGTAAGTATTGATGGATGGATGTTTATTACTCTTTCACGTAAAAACTACGGAATGGATTTTAATGACACTTTACAGTAATATTTAGCTTCAGAATTACACATAGGCTACAATTTATAAAAATATTGTTTAAAAAGAAGGAAAATATCTACCAGATATCCTGCGTAGACGAAGTCGCGGGCACCAGCTAGTAATTAATACTTTTTTCATACTTTCAAATAGCCTATTTTTTGTCACATTATGGTCGCATATACCATAAAGAATACCAATTACTTTCTTGCCAACCTGTCAACATCGTTCAATAAATTGTTCAGAGAGACCCAGCTATCAAATGTCAAAATTCGAACCGGATTCAAAACTTCGTATTTCAAAATGGCAGGTCTCCTAAGTTCAGAACGAAGTGAGTGTCAAATTAATTATCTAAACTCTGACATGATGGACCGTGTGACCTGAATACTTCAGTCAGCCTAGCATGCGCCCGATTCTTAGGCTGACATTCAGAGACCAAAACTAAGCAAAGACTGGTCTTACAAATGTCCAAATCACGTACATTTTGACATTTCTCAGATCGGTCTTAGCTTCAGTTTTCGTCTCTGAATGTCAGCCTTAGACCCGATAATATTGCACGGATTCCGTTCCACTAAAACTACGCGCCCGCCTACATGCGACGCGACAAAGAAGATCGCTTGGCTCGCTCGAAGGAATTAAGTAGGTAAAATTACCATCGTTACTGAGTTACTAGATAATGTCGCGCGCAGGATGTGGACTGCTAATGAGTTAAAATGTGACAGATCATTAAAAAAATAAAGGGGTCTGGACGTTTAAACCTTGGTTCACATTAAATTTATTGGAGGTCATATTGCACATGTATTGGCCGGTTATAATCCTATCCCGATCCATGACTGACACCGATTTAAATATCGCTAGGTTACTATTGTACTTGTTTGTTGTTATGTGTGACACTTGCAGAAAATATATCAAGCGAACAACATATTTAGCGCTTCACTATCGTCCACACTCTGCTAGTAGGCTAATAGTATAGGCCTCCACAGTACTTTCCAACAAAATTCATCGCCGAATGCCGCACATTAGTTTAAAATATCTTTACTTTCGTGGCATCCTGTACCCTAACTTCTCGAAACCTCTGAACACTGAAAGAAGAGTTTTCATTTTAGCTAGAAAGGGATATATATAGGTTAATGTGATATCGGCTATCGTCAACGCGCTGGAGTTATGGACTTCATGAATACGTTTATTAAGTTTACTTAAATGTAAGTAACTGAATTAAACATTTCCCATGCTCACACAACTTTCTGAAAAATAGTTGTCCACGTTCTTTATTCACGTAACTGTGTGCCAAGTAGTTCCAACCAGTCGCTGAAAGCAACACACACACTTCACGAATATTGAAAAGTGAACGTGTCATATCTTGCGCATGCTAGCCACACTGCTGTCGATAAACGATAGATGTTAACGCCCTTATTGTCTCATGATTTCGTAATACCAACCCAGAGATGGTTATCTAAGATCGATACAAATAATTTGAACTTTTACATTTCAACCTCTCATTGTAACTTGTAGGCTGACTAAATGCCTTGTTACGTGGGAATGGAATTGTTGCGTCAAATGTCTTATTCATGGCTAATGCAGCTTGAAAAGGTATTGGGGCATGTCTAGACGGTATTGTCGTCGTGGATTATAAGGGTACTGTCGGCTAGTCTCTGAGAAAACGGTGCCTCTTATCGTGTGCGTGGTAAGATCGATTTTGGAACAAATTCGAATCAAGAGTTGGGAATTCACGCCCTCCGTGAACAAAGATTTGTAGAATTCTTAAGTAGGTACATAAGTTGATGCGTGGGTTGAAAGAAAATGAAGGAAAGAAAATACGTGAAACATTTTGTCCACGATATTAGATACCTGTATAGTAAACCGCCTCAATTATTTATTTATTAAATACAGTTGACCGCCTTTGACCACGCTCTCAAATACCGATCTAAATTCGACTTTGTGTAACAATGTTCTAAGGCCAGTATTACAGAAGCGTACTCAAGCGCCGATCTCTACTTAAGACTAGTTTTGAGTATGGATTTAATTTTAGAACGTTACTTGAGTCGAGATTCATCAAGCGCGACTCAACTGAGTAATAGCTAATTCGAGAACGATACTTGGGTAGCAATCTCTACTTAAGTAAAGATCAAATCTGTATTTACTCAAGTGTGGTCGGAACTACGCTTGAGAGTCGATCGGTCAGTAATAAAGTTGTCAATTTGGAATGTTTATTGCAAAATTCATATATTCGAAAACCTTGATTACTATGACGAAATAGTTAATGATAGCAGCAGCCCCTTAGGCATTTAAGGGACGCTGAAGACCCCTACTGCATGGATTCTAATAAGTGTTTATGTGCAAAAACAATTACATTAATATTGGGGTGGTTTCATTGAATAAATTTCACGCAACACAATCACTTCGCGAGCGCTTCCGTGCTTCGCAAGGTACGTTAAGCCGTTGGTGCCGGCTGTCATATAATGGCAGTCGTTAAGCCATGTCAAAGGCCTTATCGGCGGCTTGATAACTTCTGACTGTAAGACCCGCTACTGTCTTACAATCCTCCACCAACCCGGACTTGGCCCCCGTGGTAGAGTATGGCTTAACCTTTTTGCGATGCAGGAAGAGACCCGTGCCCCAGCAGTGGGGACATACAAGGGTTTATGACGAACACAATCACATCACCTGGTCCCAAACTAGGATATCCTGTACTTTGATAATCAGGCAAGAACGTCACAAACATGAAAGTACACCGAGACTGTGGTCACTTGTACAAATATATAGGCCCACAGTGGGAATCGAACTCACAAGCTCGGTCTTGGTAACCAAGCGCCTTAGCGGCTAGGCCAACAAGACATTCACAAAGAGGAATAAATAAAATAATCTGTAAAACAATCTCAGCTTTTTTATTGCTCACAAATTTGTAACATAATTGACACATATTCTATAAATCCGCTGTGTTGAAGTTGACTTTTTATCTTCCTCGAGGAGGATCCTCTCCACTGTGGTGAAGTTGAAGTTTTGTGTTCAACGAGCAGGTTCCTCTCCACTGCGATGAGGTTGAAGTTTTATGTTTACCAACCAGGTTCCTCTCCACTGCGGTGAGGTTGAAGTTTTATGTTCAACAAGCAGGTTCCTCTCCACTGCGGTGAAGTTGAAGTTTTATGTTCAACGAGCAGGTTCCTCTTCACTGCAGTGAAGTTGAAGTTTTATGTTCAATGAGCAGGTTCCTCTCTACTGCGGTGAAGTTGAAGTTTTATGTTCAACAAGCAGGTTCCTCTCCGCTGCGGTGAAGTTGAAGTTTTATGTCCAACAAGCAGGTTCCTCTTCACTGCAGTGAAGTTGAAGTTTTATGTTCAATGAGCAGGTTCCTCTCCACTGCGGTGAAGTTGAAGTTTTATGTTCAATGAGCAGGTTCCTCTCCACTGCGGTGAGGTTGAAGTTTTATGTTCAACAAGCAGGTTCCTCTCCGCTGCGGTGAAGTTGAAGTTTTATGTTCAACGAGCAGGTTCCTCTTCACCGCAGTGAAGTTGAAGTTTTATGTTCAATGAGCAGGTTCCTCTCTACTGCGGTGAAGTTGAAGTTTTATGTTCAACAAGCAGGTTCCTCTCCGCTGCGGTGAAGTTGAAGTTTTATGTCCAACGAGCAGGTTCCTCTTCACTGCAGTGAAGTTGAAGTTTTATGTTCAATGAGCAGGTTCCTCTCTACTGCGGTGAAGTTGAAGTTTTATGTTCAACAAGCAGGTTCCTCTCCGCTGCCGTGAAGTTGAAGTTTTATGTCCAACGAGCAGGTTCCTCTGCACTGCGGTGAAGTTGAAGTTTTATGTTCCATGAGCAGGTTCCTCTCCACCGCGATGAAGTTGAGTTTTTGTCTTCTACGAGGAGGACCGTCTCCTCTGCAGTGAAGTTGACTTTTTATGTTCCACAAGGAGGATTCTTTCCACTCTGGTGAAGTTCCTTGTTCTCATTTTTTCACATCTTGTTTCAAAACAGCGATTAATGTTCAAATTAAACCACACCGACTATATTAGTACAGATATTAGTAATTTATTAAACATAAATAGACAGACGTCAAGAGAATTATTTTATCGACATTTGTTACGTTCCGTTCTGTACTCAAAGCGAATAAATAAACAAGAAGCGTGAACGTTTTGCTTCCTTTAAATATACGGTTCATTACAAACTAATAACTAAATAAAGAAACTGAATATTTTATTTACGAATACATAAACATTATTTTAGTTTCCTCTGTATATTTGACATAATTTACTAAGCTTTATTGTCACGTTTTTGTAACATGCGTAAAACGGAGTAAAAATCAACACTTGTATTTTTCTTGTCATAGAAAACAAACTTTGATCATAGACAATCTGATTGCAGTTCTGAATCTCTACTTAAGCAGTGATTGGCTGATCTCTACTCAAGAACTGTTTGAAAATAAAGGGAGTGCTTGAGCATCGATTCAGCGCTCAAGTAATGATTGGGCGATCTGAGATCAATCTGTGCTTGAGCATCGTTCTGTAATACCGGCCTAAGTCTCAAAATGTAATGCTTCGTCAGTTGTCGACTGCTTTATTTGAGCCTTATAACATTTGAAGGAGATTTTTCTGGTAATTTCTCGTATTAACTTGAAACTTGAGGCGGTCAATTTGTATGATAAAATAAAACAATAAATTGAGGTCAAGTTATGGTTTGACCTGAAACCCGTTTCATCAAATCAATATGTGTTCTTATGTCTCGAATTGTTTTTCGGGGCTTCAAAGTAAGCGGAACGATGGATGTTATTTACCAAGAAATCTTCCATGTAACTGTTAAATATTAAGGGTTGGTAAGGTGACAAACTGCAGTAAAATTCCACTGAACTGCGATCCCCAACCCGCATGCCCAGCGTGGGGATTATGGGCATTATCCCCTATGATAGCACAACGTGGCGCTCTTTAGGGGAGGGCTGTGTCCAGCAGTGGACTGGTATAGCCTGACGACGATGGTGACAAATCAATCCAATCAAACTCATATTATAAAGGCGCTGACGACCTCTGTGGCGTAGCGGTAGCGCGTCTGCCTAGCATGCGAGAGGTCTCGGCTTCGAATCCCGGCTGGGGGGGAGAAAAAAAGCCCAGGTCTTGGATGTTTACGTTTGTTATGTCGTTGTTTCTGGTTCCCACGACACAGGATATCCTAGTGTGGGGCCAGAAGCAATGTATGTGCTTATATATAAATGTAATGTTATGTTATTTGTGAGTGTGCATGTTTGTTACTTCTTCACGTCTTAACAGCTGCTAGCTGGAGCGATTTTAATAAAACTTCGCATAGACTTAGCTGACACCCAGGATTAATACATAGGCTACGTTTCATTGCGGGAAAATATAAAAATAAAGAAAACATTTATTTCTCGTACTCAATCAATTTCACCAAATAATACAACATCAAATACTTTTAAACAAATATAAAAGTATTTTTTAAGTATTTAAATTGAATATAACATCAAATACGTTTTTTCAATTACGGATGAAACCATTTTTTCATACATTATCCAGACCCGAAAATGGACATATCTTATTCCCATGGGAAAATCGATAAACCGCGGGTAACACCGCGGGGCACAGTGAGTTTAACATAAACGGATTGGTTTTATAAGACTTTTTAATCAGTACTCATAGCATCTTGCATTGGTACACTACACGTAATGTTTATTTTGTGTATTCTTTTTAAAAACCTATTTAGAGGCGAAAAATTCCACCCATGCCAGGACTCGAACCCGCTACCACTGGCCATCCGTGCCCAGCGCTCTATTAAACTAAGCTAATGGGCGACTCACCGGCATCAGTGAAATTTCGAACCTCTTTACACTATTCTCTGTATTACGTACAGGCAGCGAAATCTGGCTGAAGCAGATCGCATCACTCACAGCCCCGACCACCTACTTTGCAGTTAGGTTTCTACATCGGAATGATATCGCTGTACCCACATGATTATACTATTTTTATTTTTAATGCACTAACCCGTGCTAAGGACAATTTTAAAAACCTATTTAGAGGCTAATAAAAGAGGTTTTTAAAATTGTCCTTAGCACGGGTTTCTGCATTAAAAATAAAAATAGTATAATTGTGTATTCTTTGTAAAGGTGCAGTTAAAACAATCATTTAGGCTCCCTTACAAATCAAATCAACACAATATAGTCTTACGTAATCTTACGTCATTTAATAACTATTTGAGGATGTTTAATTTGAAATTATATCATAAGTGACTAAGCAGAGAAGTTTATAAGATATAGCGTATTTTATTGTAATATCATAGCTTTTTAACACTTATTTAGCAGAATTTAGCATAATAATTTGGTAAATTACTCAACATACGTATTATTATTATTTTGTCTATAATTGATTGACCTGACAGATTGCATAATTATTATGATATTGAAATGTAATATTTTCTTTTTGTCATTTGTAAATTTGATTGTTATTTCTAAATTGGATTGTTATTATGTACAAAGTCTGGACTTGTAATGAATATTACCAATAAATGATGTCTATGTCTATGGCAAGTCTATGTAAAGCGCTCGTGGCCTAGGCGAACCGAGTGATTGGAATCAATCACTTGGTTAAGCAACAACAGGCGCGGTCAGGTACGGGATGGGTGAGCGTCCCGTGACTACCGCTAGTGGCATTTTTCCGAGCGCTTCCGTGCTTCGCAAGGCACGTTAAGCCGTTGGTGCCGTCTGTCATATAATGGCAGTCGTTAAGCCATGTCAGAGGCCTTATGGGCGGCTTGATAACTTCTGACAGTGAGGCCCGCCACTGTCTCACAATCCTCCTCCAATCCGGACTTGGCCCCCGTGGTGGAGTATGGCCTATACCTTCCTCAGGGAAGAGACCCGTGCCCCTCGGTGGGGACATAATGGGTCGATGATGATAAAATAAATAATAATATATACTCCCTACCACAGGGTTTTATCTCTTGGAGAGTGCGCATGAGCTTAATAACGCATGCCCAGCTTGAGGTATGTGAAAACCTTAGGCACTCAGGTAATAAGAAGATATTTTAGGTATAAGGTATTTTATGCCATATTCCAGACGTATTTCGAGTGCTTCAACACTGGTTCAATCCCTTCGGAATTTAGGCGTGACTTTTTTTTGAGATTTTAACGTTTATTATTTTTTTTAAACCTATTAGAGGCTAAAAATTCCACCCATGCCGGGATTCGAACCCGCGACCTCTCGGCATCAGTGAAATTTCGAGCCTCTATACAATAGGTACTCTGACTGAAGTAATTTGCATCACTTGCAGCCCCGAGTACCTACTTTGCAGTTAGGTTTTACATCGGAATGTTATCGCTGTACCCACATGATAATATTCTTTTTAATGCACTAACCCGTGCTAAGGACAATTTTAAAAACCTACTATTATTTATTTATTATTTTTGTATGGCATTTTTCTAAATACCTAATATATGTAGTTCCTTTTTGTTTAACACCTCGTAAGGTCATTATTAAGGAACATTAGTTGGCCGTTTGTCACTTGTAAACTCGCGGAACGTTGTGGCAAAAAATCTGCGGAGAATGACGTCAGCTACCTTGATTGATGACCGTGTAACGAAACGTTGATGTTAAGTTTAACTTGGATGGAAATCAACACAAGCTAGGCTGCTATCGTCATGAATGAATCTCAGAGTTATGCCAATTTAAGTTAATTAAATTTTGGGTGAATTCGGGACTTTGATGCAGTTGTAGCACAGTCTGAGTCGGCCTTTAGATTCCTTAGTTTTCTTCTGACTTTTGTATCTATTTCATAGGAGCCAAAATATCGTTTCTTACAAGGAAAAAAATACGGGCCAAAATTAGACAACCGTATATGAAAATCACGGTATTTAGGAACACAGACTACATAAATATATTAGGAATTACAATAGCTCTAACCAGTACAAAGTATTGTAACTAATAAGTACTTGTTGTGACATTACAAGTTAGAAAACCAAACCGCGGAATGTTCTATCTCTAAGGTCGAAAGGTACCTTCATTGTTAAACCGCATGATTAAGCAATGACTCGAACCGCCTTAACCTCAAAAAACCCATGCATTTACGTAAACGCTCTTCTGAAGTCCAACAAAAGATTTTGTTCACTAATTTTCTAAAGGCACGGCCGATTATTCATTAATTGTGTTCTCTGCTCATTTGACAGTTCTGTCATTTCGTCGTTTCGTCACAGCCGGCGGCAGACCGGCATTGTGCGTAACAAAGATGGCTGCCGGGAATCGCTTGCGCACAAGCAGGAGCGTTGCATTGTCCTTTCAACGGGGGCAATTTCTTTGAAATGCCTTATTTGGAGTTTTTTCTTTATGCTGCCCGATCGATTTTGAGAATTATTGCGACACTTCTCTTCTGAATGGACCTTTAGCATAGCTGGTCCGATAATTAAATTGTTGTCGTCAGTTTATGTTGGCTATGCCTCGATCCAACGAGATTCAACTGAAACGAGGAGGTTTTGATTGTAGAGAATACGGAATTTGGAAGAATCTTACTATCTGTAATATCTTTACCAACAGATAAGAACAGTGGAAATTTGACTTAACCTCGCTGGTGGTAAAGACTGTTACGATCAACCAATCGAATCCGTCCACTGCTGGACATAGAGCTCCCTCAACGCATGCCACTTCCTTCTGTCCTCTGCCTTCTTTTCTGCTTTCCTTAATTCCATTGTTTTGAAAAAGTCGGCAAGGGTGTTAGATTATTAAGCCGTAAGTGTGACGCCATTTGGCGGTTACGTCATTTTAGAATAAGATGACATTCAAACAGAAAAATATGAATGAATATCATCGAATTTCCCAAAATAAAAAAATATAGGTCGTTTTATTTTGCATCTAGTTTCCTTTAAGACAATAAAATACGTATGCTAAAAAATTGAAATGTCAATTATAGCTTACTTAATATCAATTACTTACTTTACTACTCTTTGACATGATTATGTAATTTTGTTTAGATTATTGTCAATAATGTGCCTAACAAAACTTAAGACAAGTCCATACCTACAAGGCGTTCTCTCACCGAAAATATTTGTATGTCTAAAATTGCAAAGCATGTAGGACACAACATAAAATGTACCATCTTTCAATACGCACGTTTGACAAATAAAAATCTTTTATATCTTTATAGTCAACACCGCTGATAAGTTTATTTCGATTAGAGTCCTCTAAACGTGCTGGCAAAGTTTCATTGGGTCCGGCATGGCGTCTTTAATACGAAAATACAACCAAACTACGCTTGTATGGAAAAATCTCAGTGAGTGGCCACCTCAAGAGCTCGGAAGTGAAACAAAAAGCTACGCTCCACTCCCGCAATGACATCTGCCAAACATCTATTCCAATGCTAGCGTAATTGAAAAGTTATGTAACGCTTCAATCTAGCGCACTCAGAAGAGGCGTGCAGATTTAGAAATTAGGTCGAATGTCTTCTCGTGGCACATTGCATTGCCTTGCTGCCATAATGCGGGCACTTCACTTGGCTAGTCTTACCCCCGGTTTCTCGAACGCTAACAGTCTACTGTTAATATACTGTTGACAGCTGTTATTTTATTTATTATTCTAATGACGGCGGTGCAACGGGTTGGCACGCTGAGTGTAAAACCGAAGGTTCTTTCCCGTAAATTAATAGTTGTATAAGTTATGACATTTTATCGCCATAAGCGCGTGAGTCGTGCCTTCGTACCCAGGATTTTTAACATGACTCCTGTACATATACGGGGACAAAACTTATAAAGTCGCAGCCAATATTGGTTAAGCTACCTGCATCAATAGATTGTATCCATATGCTCCGGAATGGGCTACACGACTTATGAACCCGCCATCCTGACGTCAGGTTGGCGGGTTCAAGATCGTAGATTTAAACTCGCTATAACTCGGTATAGACAGCGTAATCAATGTAACCAGCGTGCTGTGTGGTGTCGGCTTAGAGAATAGCACCAACCCAAATTCTTCCCGTGGGTGTCGTAAAAGGCGAAATAAATAAATAAAATAAACCATGACTTCTTAGCAACCCGCGGTCCTGACCTTTACGATCTCAGGCTGTCCTACGTTTCGTTTGCCGATTTTCGGTCATTGGATGGAGTTTATATTTACCAAATACGCGAACACGACTGGGCAAGTGAATCGCCGGCATTAGACCGGCCATACGATATTTGTGTACCTACTAATTGTCTTAATTGTCGCTGAGAACTTGCAGAACGTGCAGTCGACTGATCGTTATTAAGAGATGACCCAAAAGGATTTTACTCTTGAACCATAGTGGGAGGCAGTTGAAATTTTCGAGAATATGTATTTTTATGAGAATTAGAAGAAATATTTGGCCAAGTATAGGCTCCCTGACTAATACTTGGCCAAATATTTATTCTAATTCTGCCTTAGACTGCTTAAGATTACCGAACCGAATAAAAAAACACTTTTGTTAGTGACGTAATAATATTGATGGTATTAACTCCTTGTATGTCCCCACTGCTGGGGCACGGGTCTCTTCCTGCATCGCAGAAAGGAGGCCATCTCCACCACGGGGGCCAAGTCCGGGTTGGTTTCTTGCTTACATTTTCTATTACATCTATTACTAGCCTTTTCCCTAATTTCGCGATTGGACCCGTTAAATATATAACTATGTATGAGTATCGCGAATCACTAAGAAATATTAAAATAACTAAAATAATAATCGTTATAAAAAGTGTAAATTTAAAACTTAATAGACCATAACGATACCCTCTCACTGTTCCAAGTGAACGAGTTTCTCGGTCAATCAATTAATTTAAGCTAACTCCTCTAATTGATTTACTTTCTCTCTTTAGCCCGTAACTCTATTTCATACGCCGCTGCGCGCGCGCTTACAATCGTTGAGCGTCGTTTAATTAGAGCGGTGCTAGCGAAGCGGTAGAACGCCGACTTTTCAATCGGAAGGTTGCGGGTTTCGGAATGTAACAACACAAAATACTAAACTCCTACCTAAAGGTAATGTCTATTGATTTGAGTTTGGTAGACTGAACATACTGTGCAGATAGGAATACTAATTATTATTAAGTTCTCTTTTCACTTAAATTTTTCTATGTGTGGTGTACTGTCACTACTTATCAGGGCCGTATGTGCAACATTCCGTGAGATGAGGTCCTGTTCGTCGCAAAACATTGATCTTCGTAAACTACAATCAGTTGTGTTCTCAGTGGGATGCTCTAAGGGATGTGTTAATTTACCTTATTCACTTGTGTATTTACTATAAGATTATTTTTATGTGTAACTCATCCTGTTGTAACCCCAATAAATAAAATAAAATAAAAAATAAAATAAAGACTTCGTTCTCTAAGTTGCAGTTACTCACTCACTCGCTAAGCGTGAAGGAACCCATCTTGAGGAAATCTCAGTCTCTGAGGTGTTCAAATACATCAGCGGTAACATTGAAAAAAAAAAACATCCAAATCGGTTAGGGTCAAATCCTAACCGATTTGGATATTTTTTTAGAAGATATGCGAAAAAACAAAAAAGTAATATTCACGTCGAAATGATAACCTCCTCCTTTTTTGAAGTCGGTTAAAAAGGGCATCTATATTTAGATAGATAGATAGAGGACACTCTATCTACTCTATTCTCCATAATTTCTAAGATTAATGATGTTAACTTTTTATAAAGACATGTTATAAAAGAAGATATGTTTTTTTTCTTTGGTGGCACTTGTTAGCACCGCGTACGGCCTTAAGTCTGCATTTGTACTATACTATACTCCCAAGAAGATATGTTTTTTTTTCTTTGGTGGCACTTGTTAGCACCGCGTACGGCCTTAAGTCTGCATTTGTACTATACTATACTCCCAAGAAGATATGTTTTTTTTTCTTTGGTGGCACTTGTTAGCACCGCGTACGGCCTTAAGTCTGCATTTGTACTATACTATACTCCCAAACTAAGCCGCGTGAAATAGAAAGCTTTGTTCTAACAACCGTTAACAATAGGCACCGTTTAAGCAAGATTTGTATTCACGGACGCGATTGCTAATGTTGTTTTAAGATCTTTATCGTGATGAGATTAATCTGGGCTTCTTTTCCCGTGTTTCCACACTGTATGCAGTTGCTCTCAGGTAATAGACGGCCTCGGTGGCACAGCGGTTTGGCACGCTGACTGTAAAACCGAAGGTCTCGGGTTCGATCCCGGCCGGGTCAAACTAGGAAACGAACTTTTCTAATTTGTCTCGGGTCTTGGATGTTATCTATGTATTTATTGTATTAAATCTATCGTCGAGTTAGCACCTATAACAAACGTCATTTAGTTGTACTTAGTATAGAGCTAACGAGATCTGTGTAATATGTCCAATAATATTTATTTATTTTATTTATTTAATTGGGCTTAACGGAGTAGGATGAATTCTTAGAATCAATTAACTGAATTCTTTATCGCACACGAAAGATTAAACGGCAAATAACTGTGTAATTTCCATTTTTATGTACAACTCGCTGACCCAGCGAACTTCATACCGCTTAGCAGTCAATTCATTATTATTTTTTATTTTTCTCTCCTTAAAAACGTCCTCGTACTTCAAGGAATATTCTAAAGAATTAGCAAAATCGATTCAGCTGCTCTCGAGATTTGCGCTTACCAACACATTCAGCGATTCTTTTTTATTTGATAGGTAAAGTGTTCTCTATCTATCTGTCGATCTAAGCAGGACATTACACAAGAAATAATGTTACAAACACAAGACATAATATTACACGTGCCGTGCTTCGCAAGGCACGTTAAGCTGTTGGTGCCGGCTGTCATGTAATGACAGTCGTTAAACCATGTCATGGGCGGCTTGATAACTTCTGACAGTAAGGTCCGCCACTGTCTTACTATCCTCCACCCCCTTGGCCCCCGTGGTGCAGTATGGCTTGACCTTCCTGCGATGCAGGAAGAGACCCGTGCCCCAGCAGTGGGGACATAAAAGGGTTGACATCGACATCGAATATTACAAAGGCGAGCTTATCTCTGTAAGAGATTTATTCTGAGCTGCTGACTGCTGAGCATTAACTACTGACTAAGCACGTGGGACCAAAATTCAACAATGTAACTAATTGCGAGGTACGTACGAACGTAGGTACGTTGATTCCGCCTGCTTAATCGTTTCTGTCTATATTTTTTTTAAAACCTATTTAGAGGCTTAAAATTCCACCCATGCCGGGATTCGAACCCGCGACCTCTGGGTATCCGTGCCAGCGCTCTTCCAACTGAGCTAATGGGCGACTCACCGGCATCAGTGAAATTTCGAACCTCTTTACTCTCTGTATTACGTATATTTTTTTTTGTGTTTTTTCATTATTGCCTGCGGCACTTGGGCAAACACGGCGAATCAAGTGAGACATTTGGTTAAGAAGTTATCTGGGACCATAGAATCGAACATATAACACATTACCCGACTTTTGGGGTCCGCCGCAATCGGGCCTTAGAGTATTATTATAAAAGTTTATTATTATAACGTAAAAAGTACTCACAAATGTTTTTTTCATTTAGCCTATAAACGTCCCACTTCTGGGCATAACCCTCTTAGAATTGGGTTTAATTACCACGCGTACCCTCGCGGATTGAAAATTTCAAGCGCGGAGGAACCTATTTGAAGACATATTTTAAACTTTCGCGACTTGAACACATAGAATATTTTCGGGGCTTAATCGCGTAGTAATTTATTGCTATTTTACAAATTACTACGCGATTAAGCCCCGAAAATATTCTAACTATATTTGAAGACCTCAAGACACTCGGGTTTCCTCACCATGTTTTCCTTCGCGTTTTTTGTACATTATTTAATAATTCGTGGCAATAGGTACAGGTTCACTTTCCCTTCATAAGACACACATACAGTGTTATTATTGTGAAAATTAAGGCTTTGTTTCGATGCTCCATTATCAAGTTGACTTATATCGCGTGCCTTGAATGAAACATGTAGTTTGGTAGATTATGGCTCGAATTATTATTAGGCTTTGTCAAACGTACAGTCTCTCTATCCTTACTTGTCCATTTTAGTAAACAAAATTCTCTGTGAATGAATAACCTGGGACACTATTTTAGGTAACCTGCTATCAAATCTATAAACATGTTCTTGCGAAAAAATATGCCATAAATAAGTGTGCCGTAAGGGCTTCTATAACAAAGGATTATTTAGATGACAATGATGTCTGAAATTAACGCCAGTACACTGCTTGAGTTCTATGTTTTATAATAATTATGTAAGCTCTGTTAGTTAAGCACTTTGAAGACACTAACTTAGGAGTTTTGTTGTTAATTTTTCTCCAAAACGATCTAGATTTTTAAGACACCTAGTTTGACTTGTAAAGTTCATAAGCCGCAGTTTTTGCGCTACTTTGAATAAAAGATTTTCATTTTCTTTCATATCTATCTAGTTTTGATATCAAATGTAAATTTTGAGGTTACAATCTTGTTTACTAAATTGGTCAAGTAAGGATAAATAGACTGTACAGTCGTATGTACTTGCAACAGCTCTCTACGCCAACTAAACAAATAGAATGACTAACAAAAAAAAACCGATCATTGTCATTGCTATGATTTGCAATTGTCACGTAAAATTTACATAACAATTGCCGGCTTGAAATAGTGTTTGCACTGCGGTATTGAGGAAAAAGTATCTTTAGTACAAAGTGATAGAGTTCAAAACGTCAGACGTGACACGAGGCACAGTCTTATTCAATGTATTAGAGGAATTTAAATCTGAGTCACTTGTTACGAAAATGCTGTGAGTGATGAATCTGTCATATAATGTCTATAAATATACTGGCACGGATAGCGAGAGGTCGCGGGTTCGAATCCCGGCATGGGTGGAATTTTTAGCCACTAAATTGGTTTGTAAAAATTGTCCTTAGCACGGGTTAGTGCATTAAAAATAAAAATAGTATAATCATATAATGTGCCAAACATTCAATAAATTCATTTCATTAAATCTAAAAACCTATTTAGAGGCTAAAAATTTCACCCATGCCGGGATTCGAAACCGCAACCTCTGGCTATCCGTTCATTAAATCTGTGAATGGAAACTTCGTGTACCACGACAATTTACGTACATTTGTGAAGTTACAGTAGCAATACCACTCGCTGACAGTGAAGGAAAACATCGTGAGGAAACCTGAGTGGCTGGGGTATTTACATAGGTACTTCAACGCTCAAAATTGCCTATCCGCGGCGGGCACGTGTGGTTATTAAGCCCATACTCTCTCTCAGATAAGGACCGTGCCCCTGAGTGGGACGTACATAATAATATATTTTTAATATTTTATTACTATTTTGCTTTTAGTAAGAACATAGGTATACCTATGGCATGTGTTCTGGCGTGCACTGGCCTTTTGCATCTTAGTACGAGATAATTTATACAGCGTCCAGTGGCATCTTCACTCACACTAGATGGGTGAAGGGACCACTCGGATGCTGTAGTGCCTAGGACATGGTGTAGGCTTGCCCAGCACCTATACCATCCTGACAGCTTAGTCAGCCTAGCACACAGGCTAGTCTAGTTTCCTCACGATGTGTCCCTTAACAATTAGCGTGTGGTACTGCGACTACAAATTTGCAAATGTACGTAATTTTCTGTGTTCTGGTATACAATAAAGAATATTCTTACCTCATCCTATCATTCAAATGAGTCTTAGGTGATATTGTTTACGTAGTTTTTTTTTGGTATTTTTTTTTTGTCATTTAATGGTGTTAACAGACCCGTGTTTTTTTAAAAGTGCAATTCGTAGTTTATAATGACAATTCGGCTAATCGACTTATTTTTGAAAACATTATGTATTTCAGGAAAAATATTGAATCAGTAAGTTTAAAACTTTAGGTAGCCAACACAATGTAAATACTAGAAATAAACATGAACTTCAGTTCCCTCAATTTAGGCTGGCAAACGTTAATGCATGGGGCATTATATACGCTCCTATAATAAAATCCCTGAAGATTTATTAAACTTGCTTGAAATGCGGTTCAAAAAAAAATGTTAAGCACACTTTGTGGACTTTTAGTCCGGATCTACTTACGGGTGTTGTTATATCGGAAAAGTCCGACGATGTTTCGCTCCGATTCGCAGAGCTTAATCATGGTGAGCAGAGACGGAGCTAGCGTCGTCGGTTGTTACAACACCCGTAAGTAGATCCGGACTAAAAGTCTACAATGTGTTGTGCTTACGAAAGTTTTAGTTCAAAAATTAAGCACACTTTGTGCCAAAAGGGCTACTATAACATAAAGGATTATTTAGATTACAATGAGGTCTGGAATTAAAGCCAGTACTATGCATGAGTTCTATGTTTTATAATAATTATGTAAACTCTGTTAATTAAGGCCTCTGAAAAGACTGAATTTTGAGTTTTTTTGTGCATTTTTTCTCAAAAATGATCTAGCTTTTGAAATGGACACCTAGTTTGAATTGTACCGTTCATTAAGCCGCAGTTTCGGCGCTACTTTGAATAAAACCTTTTCATTTCATTTCACTTAGCAATACACTTCACATTGTCATAGTAAACCATGAATTGTAGTAGTATGAAACAGCGGCGCCATGTTTGAAATGCGAAATTACTTAAAGCGCTTACAGCGTCAAATCGGATGGAATGAGATTGTGCGATTGTCCCAAGATGGAACCAGGTAACGATATTTTAGTACTTAGACCAACATTTGCATTTCTGTAGCAAATTCATCCCTAATGCGCTTTGGGGAGCGCCACCAATGGATTAAAAATTGTAACTTGTTTTTTTTAAAGTAAACATCAAACATTCTAACCACTATGACAACTATTTTTATAACCTACAATCTAGGATCATGAACCTAGAACTTAAATCGATTTCCGACTTAAACGCCAGTTAGCGGGTTAGTGTACCTACTCGTAACTTTGTTCTTATGGGATTCAGATAACAAGTATCAAATCGGTTTACCCAAGACGTGGTCCACCAGTCAGTAAAGTATTTATAAATGTAATCATAAATTTATCGGTTCTAGTCAAATCTTGATTATCACGTTAAATATATAATTATCACTTAATATTTTCTTAAAAATCTAGTGAATTGAAGTGTCCTTGAACTTACGCGTTTGTAAATTTTAATTGCATCGTCGGTCTACCGGTATCACGGTTGACTATCAAAACGACTATTCCCGATGGGGGCCGCCGTACTTTCATGTTCTTATCTGGTTACCATAGTACTTACGTTACTCTCTTGTTGGCTCAGCTAAATAAAATAAAAAAGTTTTTACTATACTGCCCTAAAGAACATGGAGCGATACGATACGATATCAACCCTTGTATGTCCCCACTGCTGTGGCACGGGTCTCTTCCTGCATCGCAGGAAGGATAGGCTACACTCCACCGCGGGGGCCAAGTTCGGGTTGGTGGAGGATTGTAAGACAGAGGCGGGCGTTACTGTCAGAAGTTATCAAGCCGCCCATAAGGCCTCTGACACGGTTTAACGACTGTCATCAAATGACAGCCGGTAACAACGGCTTAACGTGCCTTGCGAAGCACATAAAGAGCAATGAACACGAATCACAATTAAAAATGCATCTCCCCTGCCAATTGTAGCGAGCAAATGTCAGCGAATGATAAATAATTCGGCTGCTGTTTGTTTGTTCGCTGTTGGAACGGAATGATTGACCTTTTTAATTGCATTTTTACCTCATTTAAATTATTTCGATACATTTTACAGTAATAATTTGTGCTTGTTTGACCGGGTATTGGTTTTTTCAAATAATATGTATGCCTGGACAGTTCAGCCAGGTCAGTTCTGCAGAAAGCGACCAGCAGTAGAACAAAGAAAATAGGGGCTTGATCTAACGGCGCTAAATTGGCCACTGGGTAAATCTGTTCTGTAAGCATTATGCCCCTTATAATGATTTTCTACACTTAGCTTCTTTTCCTGACTCTTTCATATTTTTCCTTATTTCTTTTCTTAACCTTTTTTAATGTAGTAGTACAAGGGATCAATCATGAAGAATATGCTGATAGATGCCTTATTTAATCACAATATGTATTACACATACCCCAAATAACTTAGCCCTTTTAAAGTGCCAATTATTTCCCAAGTTCTAACTCCGAACAGTAGAATAGCGCCAGACTGTTTGAAGAAATAAAATACGGGAACATTCGTCCGCTTTGGAGGAAAGACAACGGCCAGTTACAATCCTGTGCAAACGATTGCAAAGGTAATGGTGACGTCATGAAAAAAATACTAAACGTTTGAATTTCGAACCGGAGATTTAAAAACAGTTGCGACAAATGGGTTTGTTCCGAGGGTCGATGATCTAGAAGAAAGTTGCAAATAGTAACTGCAGTGCCTATGTTTGCGCTGAGGGATAAGTTGTCTCGTTGAGCTTAGTTTTTAAGGAAATTTATGACAAAAACATGCTCCCAGAGCCAGCAATAGTCGAGGCAAGAAACCTAGCTAAGTGTTAAATAGAATTATTATTATACATAAATACTTTTTATTACGACGTCTTTGTTTTTGTAATCCACTATTTACGTTTTTTTTTTAACTCAAGAGCATTTTACCAGCTTATTTCCACGGCACGAAAACAAATAAATTCCCGCAGCACAACAAAAACCAATTTCGCGTCCTCATCGCAACAATTTCGCCAACTTCTCAAGTTGTTCCGATCCCAATCTGGGCAAAAACCTTTAATACCCAAACATTAAGAAAAATGTACAAACAGAATCAGAGGATCACCAGGTAGGGCGACCGCCATTTTTATTGAACTCCACGAGCACATGCGGACGCAACTTTAAACTTTACCTTTCTCTTTCATCCCCGTTAAGTCTCCAATCAATCAGTGTAGCCGTCCTTGTCTCACCACGCGTGCATGGCGGGACAAAGAATAAGTAGTAATAGAGACGTGACATCCGTGCAGATGGTGGTAAAAACTTCAACGCTACTTTGTTCAAAGTACGCTCCCAAACGCTATTAAAAGCTCGGAACAGATACGTCGTTAAAACGACTTTTAAAGCTGATGTGACGTATTATAGTGCAAGGGAGTCAGACGGCATTCTGTCTCCCTTGCACTTTTGAACTTTTTCAACTGTTCAAAAATTATTATAAGATTAAGATTTCAATGAGGAATAAAAAAAGCTTTTTGCGTTTTAATTTTTAACGCCTGCCAAATAATAAAGTGACATAATTTATGAAAAACAAAAGAACATCAGCGTTTTAGCAGTATGGTGGCCAAGAGTCCATGCACACCTAAAATACATGAGATGTGTTTGATTTTGTTTTTATATTTAAACACGTGGTTTTTTTACATAAGTATATTATTTAGTTTTTAATTAAGACAATTTACATAATTCAATAGCAAATTATTGCTAGAACGTTGTAAATTTATTAGGTACCTAGGTATCTAGCAAAGCCACAACTATCAAAAATGTAAATATTTTTGAGGCGACTGAGGTTTGTGACAAGGCAAGTGACAAACGCTGGTCTCTGCCAACCCTCTGGGATACAGGCGTGAGTTTATGTAACGTAAAAAACGAATGCAAAATGCACGAGCGAGACAAAATACCAGACATAACAGAAGCCTTACAAGAAAGTGTGCTTTGAAGCGAAAGTCATTTGTTTCACAAACTTTTGTCTCGAGCCGAGTTCACGCTAAAGAATGTTTGTATTTGTTTATAGGATACTACACATTTACGTTACGTTACGTTATCAACCCTTATATGTCCCCACTGCTGGGACACGGGTCTCTTCCTACATCGCAGGAAGGTTAGGCCATACTCCACCACGGGGGCCAAGTCCGGGTTGGTGGAGGATTGTATGACAGCGGCGGGCATTACTGTCAGAAGTTATCAAGCGGCCCATAAGGCCTCTGACATGGCTTAACGACTGCCATTATATGACAGCCGGCACCAACGGCTTAACGTGCCTTGCAAAGCATGGAAGCGTTCGGAAAAATGCCACTACACATTTATGATACTACAATGTTTGGTTCACATTTAGGACAGATTAAGTTGTCCACAATACAACGGTCGCCCTAGCGTAGGCAACTGATGAAAATATATATTTTTTCTTACTTGTCCAATTTAGTAAACAAGATTCTAACCTCAAAGTAGATATTTCATGCCAAAGATATCTTCTCGCAAATTCATGAACTTGGTTTATAAATTCGGCGTGATATCTAAAATAGTGATATCTAAAATACTTCATTTATGGGAATATGGTAATTTTCAACAAAAAAAATATATTTAATTATATATTACAAATTCTTGTTTACTAAATTAGACAAGTAAGGACAAATAGACTGTATGTATATGTAAACGATTCTGTGCAAAGAACGTAACATAACATTTACATACAGCCACATATATTGCCTCTGGTCCCACACTAGGATACCCTGTGTCGGGGGAACCAGAAACAACGACATCACAAACATGTAAACATGCAAGACTTGGGGTTTTTTTTGTCCCCAGCCGGGGGTTTGAACCCAAAACCTCTTGCATGGTGTGGAGATGCGCTACCGCTGCGCCACAGAGGTCGTCAATAAATTTACATTTCATTTTATTTTTATTTCATACTAGCTGACCTAGCGAATTTCGTACCGCCTAACGAGTCTTTATTATTTTTTCTTTCCGTAAGAACCATTCTTGTACTTCAAGGAATATTCTAAAAAAATAATTAGCGTAATCGGTTCAGCTGCTTCCGAGATTTGCGCTTCCCAACACATTCAGCGATTCATTTTTATATTATACTAGCTGACCCAGCGAATTTCGTACCGCCTAACAGTCGATTCTTATTATTTTTTTCTCTACGTAAGAACCATCCTCATACTTCAAGAAATATTCTAAAAAAAGATTTAGCAAAATCGGTTCAGCTGCTCTCGAGATTTGCACTTACCAACACTTTCAGCGATTCATTTTTATATTATAGACTAGCTGACCCAGCGAACTTCGTACCGCCTAACAGTCGATTCTTTATTATTTTTTATTTTCCTTCCGTAAGAACCATCCTCGTACTTCAAGGAATATTCTAAAACACATTCAGCGATTCATTTTTATATTATAGACTAGCTGACCCAGCGAACTTCGTACCGCCTAACAGTCGATTCTTTAATTTTTTATTATTTTTCTCTCCGTAAGAACCATCTTCGTACTTCAAGGAATGTTCTAAAAAAATAATTAGCGAAATCGGTTCAGCTGTTCTCGAGATTTGCGCTTACCAACACATTCAGCGATTCATTTAGCGAATTTCGTACCGCCTTACGATTCTTTATTTTTTTTTCTTTCCGTCAGAACCATCCTCGTATTTCAAGGAATATTCTAAAAAAATAATTAGCTTAATCGGTTCAGCTGCTTCCGAGATTTGCGCTTCCCAACACATTCAGCGATTCATTTTTATATTATACTAGCTGACCCAGCGAACTTCGTACCGCCTAACAGTCGATTCTTTATTATTTTTTATTTTCCTTCCGTAAGAACCATCCTCGTACTTCAAGGAATATTCTAAAACACATTCAGCGATTCATTTTTATATTATAGACTAGCTGACCCAGCGAACTTCGTACCGCCTAACAGTCGATTCTTTAATTTTTTTTTTATTTTTCTACGTAAGAACCATCCTCGTACTTCAAGGAATATTGTAAAAAAAGAATTAGCGAAATCGGTTCACCTGCTCTCGAGATTTGCGCTTACCAACACATTCAGCGATTCATTTTTATATTATAGATATAATAGAAGATGGTGTTATAGATGGTAAGATTTTTGTCCGTAAGACCTGTCTTAGCGTAAACGAGACACGTTAGCTGCTACATTACGTCTTAACTTCTTAAGGCATTAAGACCGTGTTAATCTCTAAGAAAACAGAGTCTACTATTTCATTTGAAGACACTAACATTTCTGAAGTAAAACTCGAGACGGAGCTTTACGAGACCAAATTCGACTGCCGTTGACCGTACAATAGGTCTTATCTTATAGATTTTATAGCAGGACCATCAGGAATGTGTATTTCCTAGCACCGCAGCTCGGCGGATTTATGGTTCCTTGCCGGATTCATTTCGTGTGTCGAGACCGGAATAAAATCGTAAGAGGAAACACGGAGGGAAGCAAACCTGACATCTCAATTGGTTCGAGAAAACACTGTTCGTGGTAGTACCTAGTTACTCGCTTTTTGCTATCGGCATTCCAGAGATTCTATTGGCGTTCTGCGACTTAAATATCAATTTGAAAGAAATACGTGTTGTTGGAAAGGAAGTATGTTTCTGTCGCATTCGAGTCTCGTTGAACTAAGAGCAACTTTATTCAATTTGATATATTTTAAATAAGAATTAATATGCGTCTCACAGTAGAGCACTGCGGACCAAATCCTAGCGTTGCCAATCGACTAACTGATTGACAACTAACCAGGGTTCGAAAGGATAATTATCCGTGATAATTATCTTGATAATTATCTTGATAAAAATAGCTGGATAATTATCAATTGATAATAAAAAAAAATCGTTTATGCAAAGCAAACAAAACTAAGCAGCAAGATCTTAGTTGGCTATTAGGATTAGGTCAACAAATAAGTTCTACTGCAGCTACAGCAGCAACACAGCCAATGGAAATGGAATCATCATCGAATGAAGATATTCCTTTGGCATCTTGGTCAATTTAATTTAATATACAGGGTGTCTCATTCAAATCGGTCAGTATGGGAAAGTCTGAAACTATAAGACATACGAAGATCTGTTCTGAGGAACCATGTCATCGATTTTGATAACAAGAAAAACTGCACTTATACATTTTAAAAAACATCTGTACTCTTTTCGGGAATCGAACCCGGTTGTTTTAAAAAAAAAATCTACACTCTTTCTATTTAGATATCGATTTTGTAGGTCTTAAGCAGTAAATGTCTGTATAAAACATGATGTCTAAAATGAATAAAATGCATTGTTTTCACATACTTTAATTTATTTTAGTAGGTGCTCGAAGTGACCACCGACTTTTTATACAATATTCAACACGTTTAGGTAACGATCTTACGATTGCATTTTGTATGAAAACAATGCGTTTTGTATGCTACTACAAATCATGAGAAATGCAAAAGGAATCAATGATTGATTGATTCTCTATCGTTCTCAATTAACCCTCAACGAGCGAAAGAGACAGAAGACGAGGCAAAGATGTTTATTAATTAAATACAGTTCGATTTTTTAAAGTGGCCACCCTGAATTTGGTACCTTGTCTTTCAGTCAACCAAAAGGGTCATCTGTTTAATCCCATCAGGTCCGACATGTTGCCGTGAGTCTTACTAAAATATAATAATAATAATTTAAATTCTCCATGCAACGTGTCTACTCTCCCTAATAAAGCGAGAGAGCCTCTATTCCCGTCCCCTTGCGGCAGAAGGAGATAGAAGGTCCACTGAATGGAATGGAGAAAGAAACTACTCCATTGAGCACGGCGTGATGTGGATGTTAGTTCTACATGATGAACGTCGGGTTGCCTGGAAGAAATTGCTGTTAGCAATAAGGCCGCCAATTGTATCTTATCTTCTGTATCTGCTGTTTCTGTATCAATTTTGCGGTATAAATACAACAAAGAATATTCTTATCTTAACTCAAGTTACTAATAAGAAGAAACTTTAACCAACAGAACATAGATTAAATAAATAAATATTCATGGACGTATTACACAGATCTTGTGAGCCCCATACAAAGTAGAAGTAAATGACTCGGGTGTTACAGGTGCTAACTATAGATAACATCCAAGGCCCAACACAAATTAGAAAAGTTCGTTTCCTAGTTTGACCCGGCCGGGGATCGAACCCGAGACCGTCGGTTTTACAGTAAGCGTGCTAAACCGCTGCGCCACCGAGGTCGCCTGAGATAGATAGTTCGTTTATTTAACGACACACTACTGAAAACACAACAAAAATACAATACAACAATATGAAAACGTAATTATTAAGAGAAAACCAAAAAGATAAAATAAATTGACGACCTCTGTGGCGCAGCAGTGACGCATCTGCCTACCACGCGAGAAACCCCGGATTCGAACCTCGGCTGGGGACAAAAAAAATCCAGGTCTGGTATGTTTACAGGTTTGTGATGTCGGTGTTTCTGGTTCCCACAAACACACCACCACCGACACCAATACTTACACTTGTGAGTGCTTGCACTTGTGAGCCTGAGGATGCCTCGTGTTAGAGGGAAAACGCGTCGCGTATTTTCACAAGTATTGGTGTCGGTGGTGGTGTGTTTGTGTCTTGTTCTGCTTGAAAAAGTGGGAGGGAAGGCGGTGCATTAACTAACCGCATTGTGCTTGTGGGATTTTTGGCGGAATTCAGCAAAGTACACATTTTAATGCTATTATGGATATCCGCAAAGTAACGCTTGATTCCATACGATACCTACCTATAACGCCGAATATACTTGTATCGACTATGGTCTCTGCCTAACCCTTTGGGATTCAAATTGTAGTTAATGTATCTATAAATATATTTAAGGTGCAGAATTTCTGAGTTAATTAACATTACGTTGAATGGTAGTCTATTTCAAGCGCGATCTAGATTATTATATAGTAAAAAATGAACCAAAAACTCCATATACTTTGGTCCTTTCAAACACGGTTTTTAATTAGCAGAGTTTAAATTCATATTTATAGCATAAATTGCGACGGCTATTTTTATTAAAATCTTTGAGTGTGACTTTGATAGTTTATAATTTTAAAACTTACTTTCTTTATTTCAATATTTTCTTAACTGCACCGAACACCCGTCTCTAATTCCGTTCTTCTATTCGTCTTCGTCTCCGTCTTGGGCGCTTGGAAGAAATTGCTTTTAGGAATACTACCTACGGTACTATTTTTATAAAATTTTCA
This sequence comes from Yponomeuta sedellus, assembly GCA_934045075.1. Lineage (NCBI taxonomy): Eukaryota > Metazoa > Arthropoda > Insecta > Lepidoptera > Yponomeutidae > Yponomeuta > Yponomeuta sedellus. The sequence goes on along the minus strand of OW203746.1, from coordinate 8,801,929 downwards.
TCCATAGACAGTAACTGCAACTTCTACAATAAAGCATATTCTATCTATCTACTTATCTTGATCAACGAAGCTTAGATCAACCGTACCGCTACTCCTTTCCCAAAATCAAATCTTGATTTTTTTTATACGCTCATCCCTGAATTAGGTACCAAACGCGAGGCCATATTAGAGGTATCCACAGACCTTTTATACTTTCGCACTCTGTGGCCCTACTCCCGTTCCAAGCCGAAAGGACTTTGGGGTCCAATTTTTACCTGATGTTATTACGGGCGTTGACAGTGGTGTAACAAGGGACGAAAATGCTGCGACATTGTCAGAAATACGAACGCAGCGGAGTTACTTAGAGATGTGGATGGCTTGTTGTTTTATATTCAGCGAACTACCTAGAACAAATATTTAAGAAGCGGCCTTAACAAAAATATTCAAAGGGGTGAATACTGATTAGCAGGGGTGGCAAATTATGGTAATAATGGTGATTAGCAAGAATGTGATTGCGATGAAAATTGAAATAGAAGTAGCAGAGAATTGAAAGGTTAAAGCAAAGACATCTTTATATCTAGCCCAAAAATGGAAAAGCTGAGTATTGGCCTCTACCGATTCATCAAATTCTTCCTAATTCCCAAGCAATCTTGCTCATGTTCTTATACATATTTAAATGTCTAAACAACGACATTAGAAAAAATCGAACAAAAACTAGTCAAACAGGATTTGTGACAAAAACAGAAAAAACTCATCAGAATCAAGCTTAAACGACACCTTATCCAGTACTCAATTTCTTACAAATCACTGCAGAATCTATTTCCTCAATTCCATTCCTCAGCGTTAATCGCATCTTCAGCAGAATTCGTCGACATAAGGCATTCGGCGAGATTCCTTTGCGACACGACGCTGTCGTAAACCTTTCCCGTGGCTGCCTGTTACGTCAGAATACAGTTAGGATTTAAGGACTCTAACAGTTATTTTACATCCTAGGTGCTTGCTCTTTATGACTACGCACATGTGAATTCTAAGAGAACGATCAAATAATGGGTTTATTAGAGGGTATACTTGTATTTGATCGCTTGTTAACGGTTTCATGTGTTCGTTAATTTATGGTCTAGCGATGGACTATTGGCACTTTATTGCATGCGCTATTAACATTCCCAGAAGTTCAGTACACTAAAACCTCTTTGGTTGCTGCAATCCTCGTGACTAAAAAGGTTTTACTGTGCTGAACTTCTAAAAGGATGAATTTGAATTTCGAATTAGGTATAACATGGCGAAATATTAAGCAGAGTATGAAAGTGACTGGACTGGGGGAAAATGAAGCCGAAATTTCAACAACTCTAGAACATTGCTACAAAACCTACAAAAGTTCACTGCGTCAGATACCGCTTATTATGCTTAAAGCAAAAGTTTTCCAGTTTTAATGGAACTCCGTTTACTGGGGCAGACAAGAGAAATTACTGTTTAAAACCTAGTTCCTTAACAATGTCTTTAAATGTTTTGGTTTCACTGAGGTTTTTTTTTCATTTGGGCATTTTAAGCGTATTACTAGAACTAACTAAAATTTATAATAAAGGCATCGATTTAGCAACAAAATTTAGAAAAACAAAGGTTTTTAACCAAAAACATCCACATTTACAATTCAGTACACTTTTTGTAAGCACAGACGGCTATTCATTCATTTTTTTTTATTATTTCATAACAATGACCAAAACTTTCTACCTATTACGGTTCAAGAGATAAAGTCCTTGTAAGAGAGTCGGACGTTGTAGCCCTAGTACTTACTTAATAGGATCCCGTTGGTACCATTCGGGCACGAAATCCCAAAAAGAAAAATGGTTCTTTGCTTGCAAACCCGATCCAAACAATGGAAAGCTAGCGTTAGGGAAATAATTTCCAAGGTTACTGAGACAGTAAAATTGCTTTCTTATAACTTGCCCCGGGGCAATCCAGTAATGTTACTTGCCTACGCACTCCCGACCCAGCCCGAACGACCGGGCGCGTAATAAAACAATAAAATGTTGCAAAACTCGGGGATTACTGTTCTTAACAACCAGCGAGGATCGAGGGAAAGACCGTAAAAACAGCTGCACCGAGTCTGATTCACTGATAGATAAACACGTACAAAGAAATAACAATGACAACGCAAACCAAGCAAACAATGGGAGAAACGCAAAGGACTAACCCCGTAAATGAACAGAATGAGGGAAATCTAGTCGTCAAATACAAGCATTCGGAAAGGAATGTCCTCCTAAACGCTTGACTTAACAAAAAAGAAGAAATCAAACGTCGCCTCTGAGTCACAAACATATAAATTTATATTAAAAAGCGCTTCTTCAAAGCGGATGACGTAAGAGACCATCAAGAGAGCGTTAAATGCTAAAACTAAAAGGTTTTAAGCATTTCAAAACGGTGTTTTACATCGTGTTATCGGATGGGACACTCTGTTTCTGGTGCCCTCGGGGTTAATTGCTTATTGCCGTTTATAAAATGCGAGATGCTCGTGTGGAGGCTTTGAAAAACTGCCTTCGGCTCTAACCTGCAAACTGCGGTCGTTTCTAAACTGATCAAGTCGAATGATCGTCATATTTTTGACTTAGTCAATCGCACTTCATCAGAAACCAAAATGACATTTTGAATATTTTTGTCATTAAATCAAAATTTTGTTTGTAAAAAAATATTTCGTATAAAGATTACGAAATTTGCAAATCAAAAACAGTTTTGGTGAGAAAAGACAATTTAACACTTTTACATAATTTAATAGTTACGTGAAAAAGTGTGGGAATATTTGTTTTAAAGTCAAAACCTTAATTAGAGAAGATCTTGAACAATAAATGCCAGACAATGAGACGGTAAATATTTACCCCATTAACATGAGAGAGAGAGAAGGAAGGAAAATATTAAAGACATCCTTAATTAGTTCTCTAATTGTTCGGCTCGAGGATCGGTCAAAATGAACCATCCACTCTCGAGATATCTCAGCGATTTCAATGGGGAATGTTTTAAAGATCAAGCTATAGAGGCACGCGGATTCATCGGATACCTTTATGATTTGATAAATATTTATCGAAAAGATATTCGATGAAAAGCCAATTCAAACGACGTCAAGAGTATGTTAAGGTTGTACTTTTAAATGAAGTGATGGGTAATTATTGGAAACGACAATAAAATGGATTGAGTTTCAATCTTAATCTGTATTTTGCTAATTTGCCGTCGGAATTCAATAAATACTAATAAAAATACAAAAATGACTTTAAATCAGATCGATTTCGTTTATTATTTATATTTATTTTTGAAAAAGCAATGGTCATTGAATCGCGAACTCTGAAACTATCGCGACATGGAGACGATAAATGTTAGTTTCTTTTTATTTAATTAGTTGATCGCAGGTTTTGTAATCGAATTACTCGATTATTCCAATGTCTCGTAACCGCACATCACTATGATCATTTGAAACTTTTAGAGAAGCGTGCTCTTGTCAGTAATGACCCAAAGTATTTGAACCATTCAAAGTCGCTCAGTAATTGAAGAATATTCTAATTGTGAGGTTTTTATGGTCTAGAAGAGAGAACGAAAACGCTTTTGAGTAATGGTTTCTTTAAGTAAAACTTAAAAACAGTGATTAGGCAAATTAGGCCCCTAAAATGTTGTTCGAGAAAAATATGTTTAGCGAAATCTTCCAAAATCAATGTGCCCCCAAAGTTGTGGAACGGTATTGAATTACTAATTGAGCGTAATAATGAACATCGGAAGACTTCTTTATTTTCAACCGTAGTTATTTAGAGCTTAATACTCTTCACAACAAACCAAAAGGAGTGTTGATCAGGTAAATTATATGTGGTACATCAAAATCAACGGGATTTGAAGTCGCAACAACATTGGTGTCTGTTTTCTAGCAATACTTTTTTAAACTGGCATGCTGTTACATCACTGCTTTAAATCTTAAATAAAGACTTGTGTGCTTGTCACCAACCATTTGGTTTCCAACACCATTCGATGGTTTGGTCACCAAAATATAGTCTGTTATAAGGTAAGTAGTAAAATGCCGTTAAGGAAGGAAACAGAATAGGGTTTAAAAGCAGTGTCACTCAGCGCGCAACATTTATCATTGTCACCAACCTACAAATAGCTATGGGCTTTACAATAACAACTTACGTACGAGAACACTCAACTAAATCTATTTACTTAGACAAAATGACCTTTCCCATACCGAGCCACCACACCACATGCCTTTGAACAACTGGGCCATACACAAAGGTACCAAGAGTTAGTATAGCAGAAGGTAACCTAGAGGAGTCAGGTTCATTGTTAGTCGCAGTTTTAGATTCTTCAGAGACTATTAACCACAAATTTCAAGTGCCCTTGGTAGGAAACCATCGTGAGGAAACGCTGTGCTCAGTTTGACCTTGAGTGGATTAAATTTAGAGGATTGTATAGGTGCTGGACAAAGTAACTTTAAACGTACCTAATACAGAGAATATTGTAAATAGGTTCGAAATTTCACTGATGCCGGTGAGTCATCCATTAGCTCAGTTGGAAAGAGCGCTGGCACGGATAGGCAGAGGTCGCGGGTTCGAATCCCGGCATGGGTAGAATTTTTAGCCTCTAAATATTTTAAAATCGTCCTTAGCACGGGTTAGTGCATTAAAAAGAATATAAAGTTACTTCAGAAATAGGGCTTTTCTGCTAACTTCTGAATTTTATTGTTACGCGCCATAGATGCTAGTTTCGCAGAACAAATCTCGTTCTAAAATGTCCTAAATATCAACCTTTCAATTCCATTCGAAAAAAAAATATTGCACAAAAAAACTAGTTTGTACAAAGGCGAGCCTTTGGCACGAAGGTGGTCATCGTACGCAAGCAAGTAGGTTGTAAGCAGACATTCTGTGCATTATATGTGTAGTGAAGGCAAGTCGCAGTGTCGCGTTTAATTCATCCGAGCGAGCGGTCACAGATAAGCCCAAACAAAGCGGACCAGCCATTATCTCGGAGACGCGTTTCACGGATACTCTGTGTAACGGTTAACGAGAAATGCTGCTACCGTTATAGGCTGTAAAGGTTTTAAGGCATTGTAAACGCAGAGTCCTGACTCGGTCTGGATGGTTCATAAAGTTATGGTCTCTACTGGCGTCATCAGTAGTTAAAGAATCGAAAATACACTTTGCCGCATCCCTGTGAACCCGTATTGAAGAATGATATTATAACGCTTCAACACATATTTATGAAAATGCGTATTGAACTGCATGCTAAGTACCTGCTAATGCGTTTCAGGTCTACTGGGACTGGCACTTTCGTAAGCACTATGTAAATTTTTGGGGGTATTCAAAACAAAAATTATCGCGCATCAGGCTTCGAAAGAATCGTTCGGTTTTGAATAGGAAATGAGTCAACTTTTGTATCGCGTATTTGCTTGCCTTAAAAATTCCGCAGAGCCTATCCAGGAGAATCCATTGCTTGACGAAATTTCATCACTTTTCCGAGTAGAGATAGTTTGCTAGTACTTTGATAAGTAATTGCGTTTAACAGTAAAGTCGTCAATTGTATTTTGAATGTTCACATGTTTTACATCACGTGCACGGGTGTACAATAAAGAATATTATTATCTTATAGTAAACATTAACATAACTTCACGCCTGTATCCCAGAGGGGTAGGGTAGAAACCAGGGACTCCTACTCGTCACGATCCTGACAGATCATCTTCGCTTCATCAACGTTCATATCTCATAGTTTCTTGAGAAAATATAGAAAATAATGTTCTTCAGGTACAGTCGTCACTTGTTACAGATCTAGAGCAAAGATGAGAGCCGGACTCTCTCAAGTATCGAATTTTACTGTTAAAAGACAAAGTTGGACAAAAGGCGGTGTGCTTAAAACGTTGATTCGCCTGTCAGTCCAGCCGTGTCGTGAAGTTCTCCGATCGGGTCGTTGATGTGACGTTAATGAGAATGTGGAGTAAAAGAGGCCAGTTTTAACTGACAGTGATCGTTTGCTGGTTTCTCAGATTACAAAGACATCCAGCGTAGCGGATCGAAAAAGTGCCTATAATAACAAGTACTAAAAATAAATATACTTGTGAACTAAAAAAAAATTGCCCAGAATACAAATAAACGATCCAAGTTATTCCGTCCACACCGTAACAAATTCGAATATTGACCTTTATTCTTTGAAGTAAACATAATTATTGTTCTTCTTTAATAAATAACATTGACGTCGTGTTCAGTGTCATTACTTGGTAGTGGTTGATATCGGGACAGAAATATGCAGTCAAACTACTTCAGGCAGTCCAGAACAATAACCTCAAATTCATTACGAAACAAAGACGTATTTAGAGAAGTACAGTTTCAAAGTAACCTCAATAACAGAACATTCCATCTCTATCGTACAATCAACAACAATTCCATATTGACCGATAATCTTGGGACAGTAAGATGTTGACATTTGACTATAATGAGCTCGTCTGACATCTGATAATGAATGTCACATGAGAGCGACAACACGCAGTTATCGGGCGATACTTGTCATGTCAAAGACAGCTTTTTGTTTTGGCTTTTGACAGTTGAAGAACAGTTAGATACACTATAGAGCCATACACCCGGATCGAATACGTTTATTCCATGTGATAGTTTAAATTTTTCCTTAAAGAAATATTCAAAGGTGTATTGGTGTTATTGATTAAGAAGAGCTTTAACGTACATATCACAAAACTTTACAAAAAAATAGTTACGCAATTATCCCTACCATTAAAAAGTAAATAAAAGCTTAGCATAGTGCGATCTTCTTTTTAAAACTCGATGGTATTGTTCGATGGAATTTTTGGAACGAACAAGTGTTGACTACTTAGTCAAAGATTGTAATGAAAACTGACATCACTCGTTTAGAGAGTAAAGACGCAACAAAAATAATGTAGAATCTATATTTAGGCAACACAAGATAAAATATTCTACAGCAAGAAAACGAACAGGAGTCATAAAAATGACAGCTCAAAGAGAAAATCGTGAAAGGCAATTTTATTCCGAATGATCTCACTAAAGTCATTACGCCCCGTTTCTTAGATTCAGTTCATAAATAAGGACAGATTGGAAGCGTGTAGCAATGTCAAACCTTAATTTGAGAACCTCATGGATATTGGAACGTGAGGATGAAGACAAAATCCAAAAGGCAAATCCTTTTGGATTTTCGGAGCTTTTCCTGACCTTTTGGAGAGATTTTTCTGAGTATTAGACACAGATAAAGGTAGATAAGATTTTATTTATATATTAATTTAATTATCTTTAAGAAGCTTAAATCCTTAAAAAAATTCACGATCACATCTGCAACAGTGAAACGTTTAAATGTAACTTGTAATGGTAATTCATTGTAAGAAATATGTAAGAAGTAGTTATAAATATTCAGACCATTCAAATCCAGAGATAGGCATCAGGAATCTAAAATGGATTGCCCTCACATAACAAACATGATCTCATCAATTGTAAGAAAAACATTCATCAACTAAGTGTCCCACTTGCATCGACGATTCGTTTCGTTCGTCTGTGTCAATCAAGCCACGGTAACACGGCATACAGCCAACACGACATGTGTTCACATCTGCTCGACAAGCCAAACTAAAAACTACATTTCCGGTCGCCGTTGTTGAGATTTTTACGACAAAATTAACGCTCGAGAAGTATTTCTTTCAGTTGGCAGTCCCAAACCAATCAATGGTACAAATTATTCAAAATGAATATCACTAAAACATACCTGCAGCTCCTAGAATACTAGAATTGGAATGCTTAGGCCGGATATTAATTTAGTTAAGTCTGAGATTTCCGCTCTTAGCCTCATAGTTGGGACATTGCACGTAGCAAACGCTGAGGTATGTTTACACCTCCGACACTAAGATTTCCTCACGATGTTTTCCTTCACGAATAGCGAGAAGTATTGCAACTATCACGGGTATTAATGTATGTTGCCGAACAAAACGCAATCGGCAATAGCGATCATGGTGGCATTTTAGTAATTTCTTGAACTCCTGACTGGTCGTTTTTTAGAGTTTACTGCCGAACTTTTTTAAAATTTGGACCTTAAACTGTTTTTTAATTCTTCTTTTGAGACGACATGTGTTTCTTCAGATGATTCGCACAACTTCTTTATACCCGATGATTTATCTTTGGGGTCGCAATCGACGTGCAAATATTGTGTCGTATTAATTTCGTTTCTTGTAACCCAATATTTTTTATCATCGATAAGCCAAACCAAGACTGCAACAAACAACCAGAAAGAAATAAATTCCAATAACTTGATATTTTAAGGCATATCTCCTTACTTATGCAAAGTTATTCTAAAACCCAATACTTTATCTCGCATACGGACCATGAATATGGAGTTTACGATGCGATTTACGGCTAAATCAACGGTTTCATATTGCCATAAATTCTGCCCTTAAATTGTCAATAAAATTATGCCACTCCGTGTATCCAAAAGTTATTTCAATAAAAAAGATAAGCCTCAGAGTACTAGGGGGGAAACCACTCTCGAATATCTTGGCTCAAATTGTTTTTCTTTTCTTTTTCTTAATGGACTGGTAACGTATTCTTATTAGGTACCTACTATTGAAATATTTGTCAGCAGGTTGGTAATTGTCGCATCAAGTCTTTTTAAAGTATTTTGACATACAATTCGGAAATTATTTATCATCATATTGATTAAGAACCGATTTCCGAATTGACAATTTCACTAAGTAGGTTTCACAATTTCACTTAGTAAGAAATTCAAAGAGACCGCACTATAGTTATGTATTTACTTAGTGAAATTCTTAATTCAGAAACTGATCTGAACAAATCTAATAATCACTCTTCTTGTACTCATGTAGCTACCTACTTAATTGAAAATTCACTTTACTTAGAATATTTATGTAATAATCATTGAAAAATTTTCGGGAAGATTATTCCAAAGGACGAGTTGTGTGGTAAGGGCAAAGAAAACAAGGGTTTCTGCCTATCCCTCTAGTGTACAGCTGTGAGTTTATGAAACCTATTTTTTCTTTTCAATTCATACCACTTAAAAAAGTTGTTTTCCAAAACGTTATTCTAAGCTTGCCAGAATTCTCTCAGCTTATTCATAGCGTAGTTTTATTTTACGGTCCACATCCAAATAATCCCTTTTCGGGTCCAGTAACTTTCAATCCCACTTAGCAATTGTAAATAGTTAACGTCAATGGACCTCCTTGTTTTTGCTACAAATTTCTATTCTGAGGTTGTATTCATGTTTTCAAAGGTTAGGAGGGAATCACGAGAGCTTTTTCATTTGTTTTCGTTCAACTCACGCCATCTGGCGGTTAAGCTTCGTGCAGGAACGCTAGCACCTGTGTTTTGAGCCTTTTGAGGAATATAATCTTTTCTTTCTAAACTTTTTGTTGTTTTCCTTGGTGTAAATGTTTTAGTCTTTCTGTATTTGTACGCTTCTTATTGTTTTATTTCTTCTCCTGTTCTTGTAATAGTTGAAATTTAAAGCTTGACTAGTTTTGTGGAGATTTTTTGTTAAAAACTTCGGCTTATTTTCGCAGCGGGATTAAAATAACGAGACCACATTCCCACTGGCGGACACTCATTGTTTTAACCGTTTCTAATCCCACCACGTTCCATTTTCAAAATCGAAAGCCGCAACAAAAGGCTTCGAACTTATCAGGCTCGCATCGCTCGCCGAAGAAAATGCCGTTACAATCGGTCTCTTCTTAATTAATACCCGCCCACTAGCACCTCGCGGCCCCAGACTCGTTCCCAGAACTTGCAGCCCCGCGCATCTACAATGCAAATCCACAAACAGGCACAATCTGGCTGGGTGGACGCGTTACAACGTAACAAACATCGCCAGTCGAAGCTTAAGAGACTCCTTACACACACTATCGATTAAACCGACCCAACGAAAGAATTCCTCACAACAATGTGCCGGTGTAACAATAAATACCTTAATGATATCCCGGGTTCGGAGAGAAGGCGTCCGGCAGCGCGGCCACCGTCCCACACTCGTTCTCAATAGAAATCCAACACAAGTGCACTCACACTTTTAGCGAACAGACAGAGCACAGTCTCACAAGCACCACGATAGTATCCACAGCACTGAGGGTTAATACAAAAGGTATGTTTTTTACGAACACAAAGTGACGCGCGGAGCTCCCGCAGAATAGCCGCGACTCGTCCGGCGGCCGGGCACCGACTGAACTGGTTTTGGTGCGCGGGGGGAGCGCGCGCACGGGGGGCGCGGACGGGTGCGTTCGGAATCGGTTTTATGAAAATATTTCGTGAGTAATGCACGTGCTATGTCCGCGAGTGCGTCGGCCTTTGCCCGCGGAGCTTTGAGGCTATAAGCGACAGATACAGCCTAGATGTCGCGCGGGGTACTGGCAGCATCAGATTCTGGATTCGAAATTTGAAATTGTTCTTTGCTATTCGAGCGTCGACCTCTATCCGTTTAGCTTTGAGAGAGCGATAGCGCCGAGCGGTGGACTGGCAACTTCAGTTTCTTTCGAAGTTCAAACAATTTGAAAATTGATCCTTTCTCTATGATCGTTTGAAAGTTCTTGAACGTGTGCTGCAAGCGCTTTCAGTCAGCCTAGCGCAAGTAGGAACTTTGAAATTTTTGTTCGCATTTAGCCCCGTTTTAATGGCGGACATATTTTTGTCTCACTCTTTAATACTACTTACTCTTTCTTTGCTGTCAATGTCAAACTGAAAACATAATATGGCGGAACGCGGCACATATTAGAACGTTTTCTAGTTAAAATTTTTGTGTTTTAAGTTTGTTCAATATCTAGCTGTGTGTATCTTGTTGTACAGTGTTTAGTGATTTTCTTTTAATAATGGCATTGATCGGATGGTGTCGAATTTGTGCCATTTGTAAAATAAGATGCAGCCGGTCAAAGGGTACCAAAAGAAAGTTTATGGGTAAATTTCCTAGGGATGAAGACCGGTAAGTATTTCTGGCTACAGTTTTTGTCATCTTGCACAAGAGCAAGATCATAAATTATGTTAAATAACGTAATTAATATACTATGAGAAAAATACTCAGATGTTTCAATGTCATAGTGATGTGCCATACACATATTCAATATCGATAAAAAAATATCTGATAAGTACCTTGGTCAGAATTACTACTCAGTGTATGACGGGTGAATTGCTGTAAGCCATAACAATGTTTCAACGATGCACTATTAGTGGCTGCATTGAATGTTGTTTTTTTTTTTAGATGCAGACAATGGGTGAAAATTGTGGAAGATCTTATATCGTATATCCCCATCGAAAAACTCCACCAACATAAATATGTTTGTAGAGATCATTTCCGGCCGAAAGATTTTTACAACTATTTTAAAAGGAAGCCGATTAAAGAAATGGTGAGTTGTGTTATAAACTTATAATGTAACACTTACTACATTTCATGAATAATTATGTAATAAAACACAAAAACGCCTTGCTTTACGTCGAACATTTGAATATATTTTGCTCCGTCATTTAGAACGCAATATTATTATTACGTCTTAATACGTAAATGACATACTTTGATAAACATTTTTTTACAGGGCTGTATCTTCTCTACTTATAAATGCGCCTCCTCTTCCTGATTACTTACTAGCTGAGTTTCCTTACCACGTAGCCACGTCGCATCACTTGAAACTGGTTAGTGATTGGAATTACTAAAATATTTTTTTTACTAATTTTTAACTTAAAATATTTTTTTATAAAAATGTATTTGATAGTTACATAGTCAATTATGCAGTTATGTGGTAAACAGGAACAAACTATTTTTTTTTTTCGGACTATTCTTGCAATTGTTTATTTTCAGATTCAGCTATACAAAAACCTATTAGTTGTCGAGCTTCACAAAACAACTCTGGTACGTAGACTTTTCATGTATCGCTGAAGTTTTTTGTAACTAGAGTTTGTTTACTTTGATAAATTACAAAGTGTTATCATTTTCAGCACCTTGTACAGCAGCCAAAATATCAGCTGTTGCTATTGGTCCAGTAGGGTTTGACCACAATTATTGTGGCCTGGAATCTCAGCATATTTATCAGAACTATCCCGGTAAGTAGCATAGTTTACCAACAAATTAATAATCAATAACGACTCAACTTAACTTTTTTTGACGATTTCAGCACCTGAATCCAAACCACCGATTGATGAAGTTCGCTCAGATTGGACACCTCTAAGGAAAAACCAAATAGCTGCTGAAATAAATTCAATAGACCTTGACCACAATTATTGTGATTTGATAATCAATAATAAAATACTAATTTCATTTGTCGTTTTATTGAAAACATTGATTTTTATTAATTTTATTAGGCTAACTGCGGAGCCCCTGGATGAAAATTTATCGATATCGATAAATGTAGTACCAATGTAAGTGGACGTCCCTAATGCACAGACAAGTTGTTATGTTGGTAGCACTTTTGACATTGCATTTTTGCTCTATTGGTTGGTATTGCTAACGGGGCTAAACTCATTACAAAAGCATATAGGGAGGTCCCGTCTCTTATTTATATGCTCTGTGCTTTCAGTTGCATGCATGTTGCATTATAGATCGCCACTTCATAATTATTCCTCAGATTGAGACTTCTTGATAAAGAGACATTGTAATGATGATGCCTTGAAGAGTGAGGTTTGAAATCAAAATGTGGTTTCGTTCCTGGATAACTTATTACTTATTTTGATAAGATTTATCTTGGTCTATATTTTTCTCTCTGTCTGAGAGAAAACTTAGCAGATGCCATGCACTAAGTACCTAGACTCAGTTTCATTAAGTGTTCCATGTCTTTGTTTCAGCCCACACACACTGTCTCACCGCGAGCTTAGTGGTATTAAAATAATTACATTCTGTGTGATGTATAATTTCCTTTGAAAGTTGCCTTTGTTGCTTTATATCTTGTTGCATCATTTCGAGGTAGCTGCACCGGTTTTTATTGTTAACAACGTCCTAGGGATTGGATTTATTATACTCACAACTACTTATGGGACGGGCAGAATGTTTTCAAACAGTAACTCGTACGACGGGAACTTTTTAATTGAAAGTAGTGATAAGTGATATGTTTCGATTTTAACTTTTTCATTTTATCTGTCTCGGGTTAGCCTTTTTCTCCACTACAATTCGGTCCGAAGGCAGCGGATTTTATATTGTAGGTGCATTGTCATTCAGCAAACAGAATGTGGGTTAATTTTATATTAAATCCAAATTTAATTCAGTGTCATAATATCAACAATGCTCAAACAAAGCAGTCGTCGTCAGGCTATACTAGTCCACTGCTGGACATAGCCCTCCACTAAAGAGCGCCATGTTGTGCTATCGTAGGGGGTAATGCCCATAATCCCCACGCTGGGCTCATCCAACAAAGCAGTACTTACGACGAATTTAATATACAATTCTGAAATAAATCAAGTGAATTATTAACACTAGTTAATAATGGCTATGGATATGAAAAAAAAAAAACTGTCCCCATGTCAATGAAATGATAATATAATAATAAGAAATACAATACAATTTAGTGCTTATTACTTTGCAGTTATTTAGTGCTTATACAGACCCTAGAGTCTAATACTTACATAGTTTTTCAATATAAGCACGACGACAGTTGTTATTTGCCTCGATTTGGTAATCTACAAAGCATAGCAGTACAACGTCATTCCAGTGGTACAACCCGCGCAAATTAAATAGGCATCCTACGCGAAGACGATCGAATGACGCGAGGCGCCGAGTTAAGTAGCACGGGTTATACCATTGCAATGCGGTTGGTTACCAGACTACCGATAGTGTAAATGTTACGACCATTACCAGACTAATATGACTCTTTGTAGACTTTTAGTCCGGATCAACTTACGGGTGTTGTTATATCGGAAGAAAAAAGAGTGTGAGACGAGCAACCGACGACGCGAACTCCGTCTCTGCTCACCATGATGAGCTCTGCGAATCGGAGCGAAACCTGGTCGGACTCTTCCGGTATAACAACACCCGTAAATAGATCCGGACTAAAAGTCTACAATGTGTTGTACTTACGAAAGTTTAAGTTCAAAAAATAATATGACTCTATTGAATCTATGCATTTATCTATGCATTTTAGAGACTCACTCACATCTAGACTCACATCCCTGTTTAAGCGCACTGAGTAAAACGGTGGCCTATACCTAGAGATAGCTTGGTTCGATTCCTTTTACCTAAGTGCTCGTTCACCCCAGTTTCGTTCCACAACATCCGCCATTTTTCTGTTTCTATCATAAATTCCTCGATTCTTTTAATTTCCTTTAATTCCCGGTAGCCGGGATCAATTCGCCGTCAGGTGAGGGCGTTTAATATTCAGAATTACATTACAGCATTCATCTTCTGCATAAAATGGTGATACAGAAGGACTACTTTTATTGCTTTTTTGTTTAGATTGCATAGGCTCTCGATGTCAACCCTTGTATGTCCCCACTGCTGGGGCACGGATCTCTTCCTGCATCGCAGGAAGGTTAGGCCATACTCCACCAAGGGGGCCAAGTCCGGGTTGGTGGAGAAATGTAAGACAGTGGCGGGCCTTACTGTCAGAAGTGATCAAGCCGCCCATAAGGCCTCTGACATGGCTTAACGATTGCCATTACATGACAGCCGGCACCAACGCCTTAACGTGTCTTGCGAAGCACGGAAGCGCTCGGAAAAATGCCACTATACTAGCGGCAGTCACGGGATAGTCACCCATCATGCTCCTGACCGCGCCTGTTGTTGCTTAACTCAAGTGATTGATTCCAATCCCTCGGTTCGCCTATGCCACGAGCTCTTCCAAATCTACGCTCGAATAATATTGTTTAAATTTTGAAAAATTTCATGTATTTTTAATTTGTATGGTGTTTAATATGGTTTTGATTTTATGATCGAAAAAGACTGCTGTTCGTGTGTTTTTTCTGCTTTTGAACGAAAATTAACTGTGGTGGCCATACTCTCCTGTAGTGGAGTATGGCCTACCCTTCCTGCGGTGCAGAAAGAGACCCTTGCCCCAGCAGTGGGGACATACAAGAGTTGATAACGAGCTTAGTAGAATTCAAGTCATAAGTCATAAAGTCGCATACGAATTATTTTCTAATTAAGTGAGAATTGGCTCCTTGGTGGGCATTGGGCTATCTATCTTCTATAATATAAAAATGAATCGCTGAATGTGTTGGTAAGCGCAAATCTCGAGAGCAGCTGAACCGATTTCGTTAATTCTTTAGAATATTCCTTGAAGTATGAGGACGGTTCTTACGGAGAGGAAAATAAAAAAAAATAAAGAATCGACTATTAGGCGGTACGACATCGCAGGGTCAGCTAGTATATTAATACCTAAGTTTACCACGCTAACGTAGTCGCGGTAGCGATGAGGATTTCTCGTCGTCGTCGTCGTCAGGCTATACTTGTCCACTGCTGGACATAGCCCTCCCCTAAAGAGCGCCACGTTGTGGCGCTCATTCTCATTCCAAACAAAACTCTTATATTGTTATCTCCATCAGCAGTGGTTTTGATCCTTCCAAATGCTTATGCCAGCGAAGTTTTTCTGCGCCTTAGTTTTTCTGTGACTGCTGTGTCTAATAGAAGTTTATTAAAATCGTTAAATTGTAAATTCTCCCGGAGGACTCGAGAGGCGGTTTCGCTTTTAAAATAAAATTAACGTCCAATATATTAGACGATATCCCAAAGGAAGTCTTCGCGAAAAATTCGTAAATTAAAACATATATATAAAAGACGACCTCTGTGGCGCAGCGGTAGCGCATTTGCCTACCATGCAAGAGGTCCTAAACCCTGGCTGCGGACAAAAAAACCCAGATCTTGGATGTGTACATGTTTGTGATGTCGTTGTTTCTGGTTCCCACTACACAGGGTGTGGGGACAGAAGCAATTTATGTGCCTTTATGTTATGTTGTGTTGTGCTGTGATGTGCTGTGATGTGCTATGCTGTGCTGTGCTGCGCTGTACTGTGCTGTGTTGTGTTGTGTTGTGTTGTTTTGTGTTGTGTTGTGTTATGTTATGTTATGTATGATGTATAAGATCTATACCAAGCTGCGGTTTTGGTAACATACTTTCCGAGTGGATTCGACTTACCCAATGATTTCGACGATTTCAATGATTAATGGAAGAACACCTAGGTACACGGTTTTAACCTCGTGAAGAATATTTGAGACAAATTTTTGTTATCAAAACAAAAAATCTTCTATACTATTTTGAGCAATTGTAGCGGAGCGGCAGCACACTGGCCTCTTAATTTGGAAGGTCGTGGGTTTGAATCCCGGCATGTAACAATGACTTTGTTTTCAACGTTATGTACATTTGTGAAGTCATGGTAGCAATACCACTCGCTAAGTGTGAAGGAAAACATCGTGAGGGAACCTCAGTGTCTTAGGTATTCAATTACCTTAGAGCTTGAAATTGCCAATCCGCGGTGGGCATGCTTGGTAATAATGCCCATACTCTACGTTTATAGTCTAATACGTTTATAGGCTACTTAAGAAACGGCAGCTTATAAGCTCTGTTGTATTAAATTTAAGATAATTTTAGAAAAAATTGTAAGAGGCGTGTTTTGAGAGAGAAGAGGTGTTCAGATACCTCAGCGCTTGAAATTACCAATCCACGGCGGGTTCACGTGGTAATCAAGCCTATAATCTCTCTTTCTGAGAGAAGAAATGTGCCTTGCAGTGGTATGTTTATAGGCTGAATAAAAAAAACAATCTAATAGCTAGTATCTAAAAACCTATTTAGAGGCTAAAAATTCTACCCATGCCGGGATTCTAACCCGCGACCTCTGGCTATCCGTGCCAGCGCTCATCCAACTGAGCTAATGGGCGACTCACCGGCATCAGTGAAATTTCGAACCTCTTTACAATATTCTCTGTATTACGTCCTCGGCACGGGTTAGTGCATTAAAAAAAATATATATATAAGCTAGTATCTATTTTATTTAGGATAGATTTTATTCATTTATTCGTTTTATTTTTTTATTGCACTAATCACATGAGTAAATGTACCAAGGATGTGCTCATTGCAGGAACAATTATCTTCCAGCAAACCTCTAGTGTTGAAAAAACTAGCAAATGGTATGAGTGCAAAAAAAAGATTATCAAGATTTTAGGATCTCTATCTTAGTATATCTTCTTCTATCTATCTTACCTATCTTTCTTATCTCTATCCACATCTATTAGTTTGCCATGATCCTGACAAACCCTTCAACATTAATTAGTGGCAGAGATAACAAATGAAAATACGCGAAAGGTTTTGTTCTATGTACGAAACGGTAACCGGAGTAGCCAATATAAAAACTGGTGTCAGGCATCGAATAAACAATGGCATTGTTCAACGCGAGTGGCTCCATGTAATATGGAACGACAATAGCGATCATTTGGACCATCAATTGGACAATGTTGCCGTGTCCAGTTACGCAATCCCACTTGACCGAGACCACACACTTTGAGAAATGTGTCGACTCCGATGCGGGCATAACTTACCACATATTATTATATACGGGCATAAAACGTGCGTGTATATACGTACCTACAGACATACATACATACATACATACATACATACATACATACGTACTACGTACATAAATAAATAAGTAATATATAAATATTCATGGACATATTACACTGATCTCGTTATCCCTATACTAAGTACAACTAAATGACTTGTGTTATACTCGACGATAGATTTAATACAATAAAAACATAGATAACATCCAAGACCCGAGACAAACTAGAAAAGTTCGTTTCCTAGTTTGACCCGGCCGGGGATCGGACCCGAGACCTTCGGTTTTACAGTCAGCGTGCCAAACCGCTGCGCCACCGCGGCCTTCAACATACACACATACTAATATACAGGGTGTCTCATTCAAATCGGTCAGTATGGGAAAGTCTGAAACTATAAGTCATACGAAGATCTGTTCTGAGGAACCATGTCATCGATTTTAATAACAAGAAAAACTGCATTCATGCATTTTAAAAAACATCTGTACTCCGTTCGGGAATCGAACCCGGTTGTTTTAAAAAAAAAAACTTCTATTAATCAAACACTAACAATCAATTGAAAAGCCCACTTAAAATAAGTATTAGATACTTATTTAAAGATTAAGATCGTTACCTAAACGTGTTGAATATTGTATTGAAAAAGGCGGCGGTCACTTCGAGCACCTACTAAAATAAATTAAAGTATGTGAAAACAATGCATTTTATTCATTTTAGACATCATGTTTCATACAGACATTTACTGCTTAAGACCTACACAATCGATATCTAAATAGAAATAGTGTAGGTTTTTTTTTCAAAACAACCGGGTTCGATTCCCGAACGGAGTACAAATGTTTTTTAAAATGTATGAATGCAGTTTTTCTTGTTATTAAAATTGATGACATGGTTCCTCAGAACAGATCTTCGTATGTCTTATAGTTTCAGACTTTCCCATACTGACCGATTTGAATGAGACACCCTGTATATTACCGGGTCTAATCGCCAGTATTTATTAGGTAAAACGTAATTACCTTATTTCCCGACGTTTCGACAGCGTTACAGTTGCCGTGGTCACGGGTATGCTGAAGTGACGAATACAGTCAATTATTGTGGATACTATCTTTTAGTTTTACTTAAATAATAACGATTGTATCCATTTAATATATAATCACATACATACATACATACATATATACAGGTGCTACACACAAAAAAACTTGGTGGCCTACTAAATTCAACCAGATAAGTCAGTAGGTGTCAGTAGTAGTAGTAGGTATCTTTTCGGTTTAATGTTGCTTGGAAGAAATTGCTATTAGCAATAAGGCCGCCGATTATACCTCTTCTTTTGTAACTGTTGTCTCTGTAATTATTTTCTGGTGTGTACAATTAAGAATATTCTTATCTTATCTTAAGTGCAGGCCCTGGTCCCCTCGCTAGGATATATGCATACATACACACAAACACACATACGTACCACACACTTTGAGAAATATTATAATATTTCGTGGGCATAACTGTGGTATTAATCTTCAGGCGTTTTGTGTCTGTCAGGAGCATGGCAAGTGGCAAACCATAGTCTCTGCCTACCCCACCGGAAAAACTTAAAACTAAATAAATCAAGTAGGCAGAAAAAAAATTAATATATATTCATGGACATACTACACAGATTTCGTTAGCCCCATACTAAGTAAGACTAAATAACTCGTGTCACATTTGCTAACTCGACGATAGATTAAATACAAAGATAACATCCAAGACCCGAGACAAACTAGAAAAGTTCGTTTCCTAGTTTGACCCGGCCGGGAATCGAGCCTGAGACCACCGGTTTTACAATCAGCGTGCTAAACCGCTGCGCCACCGAGGTCGTCAAAAAGAAACAAACTTGGATGCAGAAACTGTTTGAATATAGAATGCGGCTGCTTGACAGCGCCACATGCCTTATCTAGCCAGCCACCTATGACCCCCAAGGCAGTCTAATTAGATTTAGGACTTGAGAAAAGATGGTCAGAGTGGAGTTTTTTTTCCCGCTGCCTTTTTCTCCACTAGACTACGGCCCGAAGGCTGTGGCTTTCACATTCATGTTGTAATGATCATGTTTCATGTACTGTAACGATACTTCTTTATAGTAGCTGGCTGGCGTAGCCGTCTAAGCAGAGTTTGAACTATTAGAAGAATATCGTTACGTTTTGTTTATGTAGGTGACAGTCGTGTGGAGACCCCGCAGCTAGGCTAGGTTTTGTGATAAAAAAAGATAATAAATATAAAGTATTGCTGCTAAATCAAGAGTTTCAATAAGTACTGCGCTACAGTACTTTGACATTCAGCAAACAGAATGTAAATTCTTTACTTTGAAATAAATTGAATTGAATTCAATTGAATTGACCGCAACGTACGTAATCCGCAAAGTATGATAGCTCATCATAAAACGACGATAAGAAAGGGAAAACTTCGCAGCGACACATTAAGGTCTTAGGCACCGACACAAGACGAGATTCCTAAGTGAAACGCTGAACCCCAAATCTCAGGATTAACTTCAAAGAGGCGAGCGGGCTCTAGGACGGAGAAATGTATCGTTAAATTTTGTATCGATATTTCGTACCGTCAGCCAGGTATATAGATTAAAACATTTTTTTTTATTCTTATTGTTTAATTATACTTTATTGCACACGAAACATTTAACAGGACATTACGTAAGAAACAACATGTACAAAGGCGAGCTTATCTCTGAAAGAGATTTCTTCCAGCCAACCTTAGAGAGTCGGGGAAGCAGTAAAAAGCTTCTATTCTTCTTCTTAACGTATCGATAAAAGCGCCGGCTACAAGGCTGGATTTGAGTTTGCCATTGTAATGAAAGGATTTGCCAAGGAAACCGCTTATTGTTGCCCAGGGTGCACCAGACGTACGGCTCAGTGAGAATTTTTTTATTTATGGTTTTTCGCACGATATTTCCTTCTTAATATTGCCAACAAAGCAAAAACCCCTTATATCTACGAAATGCCTCTCATTATTGGGTATACGTTCGCAAAAATATCCACCGTTTCCTACTACTGAACTTACCAAAGTTTTTGGCGATTTCATACTTTTTCACATAATGATAGTTGTTGGTGGATGTGACAAAACCTCCATAAATTTGTCACTTATGGGATTTAGTCATGTCCTGCAGAAAGTGCCAATGGTACGAATAAAATTGTATTCATACATAATACATAATAGGTACAAGATTTTAAAACTGAAAACAAAACTCTTATGACAAACATATACGCATAGGCCATAAATAAAAAGTTTTATTACGATACAGGTCTTGTATGAACACCTGCATCATAATATAATTTTTTAATCATAACGATACACCTACAGCTTTCAACGAACGACTCCGCGGCGACGCAACACGCATGCGCAATCGATGTTTGCGCCTTGGCGCCAACATTTTACATTTAAAAAAACTTTTGAAGATTTAAATAAAGTTTGGTTCTGTTAATATTATTTTGTATTATAGTATGAGAGTAGATAAAGTAGTGTATGACACTGTACATAACCTGGTATTGTAACACTCGTGTGATAAAACCCACTCGTGTTATAAGAACCGTTTATTATACATCAGTATCATAAACTACAATTACTGTACACCCGAGCACATGAAATAAAGACGTGTTACAGAGATACAGACTTCACTTCGATAAAAAGACACAGGATGCATAATTCTTTATCTTAATTCTTATTTAATCTGCGCCTTTAAAAAAAAGATGGCGTCCGTGCATGAGTACTTAGATCGTAGCAATTGGCAAATTTTGGCCTCTGGCTACATCTCCGGGGTGCAGACGTGAGTTTATGTTGTGCTTATTTTGTTTTAAAACATGGAATTTAGATGTACATAATCGGGACTAAAATATCGACAACGGCCTGAGAATATGTCGATATTTTAAAACATCGATACATTTCACCCTAGCTCAACGGCCGCAATTCTGAAAATGCGTTTTTGTATACGAATTATACCCGTCCTGAGAACGGGGATTGCCGTCAGTGGATCGTGGATGGCGGAATTTTCCGCGGCTCTGCCGATTTTCTTGTTTCACCAGTTCATGAGATTCGGGAATGAGCCAGCGAGGGTATGGCGCGGATAACGGACGGCTTTTTTAAATGCACGTTTGCAAAAATCAATCCTTCAAGCGACTCGCATAAGCCCTGTTTTGAGACAGATAAAAGTCCTTTCGGTACATACGGTCCATGTTATAATGTTCAAAATGTCATTATTCCCTGTTTAAAGACAGATAAATAGACAGATCCTTTCGGTACGTAAGATCCATGTTATAATTTGTTCTTATATGAATCGTTGTTCATTGTATGAAAATGTCTATGGTATCATATTACGTAACGTTCAAATGAGATAATATAATTAGAGCTGCCAAAAAAAAAAACAAAGAACAGGCCCGGAAATGTCGCAAGTGTTCTTTACGGTGTTGTACCTACCCAAAAGTTAAAGGATCCTATTACTAAGGCTGATATTCAGAAACATAACGTTGAGCTACACTTAACGTGAACTAAGCTGAGCATCGGTTGGGCAATCTCAACGAAGACTCAAGAATTTTGTATTCACAGTCAATATCTCGACTCGAACTCAGCTAAGCCACAGCCCAAGCTAAACTTACTCGAGCGTGTAATCTGTGGTACAGTTTTTGACGTTACCGGTTGCCAATTGCCAGTTCAGGTCTCAATTTCATCCTCAGAGATAGCCCAAATGGCAATAAATCGCCTAATCGGGCAACACTGATTGTGAATAAAAAAAAAGGTTACTACACAACAGGTTAGTTAGATTTCTCGAATTGCCTACAGGTGTCGCCACTTTCTTCGTCATTGCCACCTTGAGTCTGAGCTAAGTCGCCGAAATCCACTACTCAGTCTCAGCTTAGCTTGCGCTCAATTTTTGGTATCTCAAACTCAACTGTGAATACAAAATATCCCTGAGATTTTCATTTTGACAGTTGGAAGACCCGGACTCACATTGAGCTCACGCTTATAATCGTTTTTGAATATCGGCCTAAGACTCCAATGTCTGTCTGTTTGTGCGTTGCGTATCTTGTCATTCAAAGTAAAACCACACATACTTGTAAATTTTAAACTGTATAAATCTTACTTTTGTAATCCTTCTGCCCTACCCGTGTTTTGCTTTATAGCCTAAAAATACTGTTAGTGGGAAATCTAAGGCAATAATTTTTGACCGCCTCAGTCCTGACCTTGAAAATAACCATAGAAAATTCATCCTTAACATCACTTGTTAGAGTGCACTTTAATGTGATGTCGACTGTATAACCTCCAGAGCCACGTTAGATATAACAACAATCGTAGTTTATTACGATAGTTCTCTTAGCGATAAGACCGCCAATTGTATAACATTACTTAATTTAAGAATCATGGTTGTAATATTTTTCTGGTTGTGCAATAAAGTGTTCTCTATCTATCTTTATTTTGCGTAGGCGATAAGTACAATTATTTGTATTCCTACCTGTTAATCTATGGGCTTCGAATTGCCATAATAAACCATGAATGGTAGGTCTATGGATTGGGGCCAGACATTATCCTCTGTTTCAGTTTTCCGTTACCAACCGAAATAGGTACATCTGCAGAATACACATCAGAAAACTCAAGCCGGCTACGACTTTCTGTTCGATACTCGTTCTTATGCGGTTCACAATAAGAGCTGTCTCAGGTCAACCGGTGAGGTCAAGCGTTGCTAGTGATGTCACGCACGACGCGACAGAATGTCGAGTGGTGTCGTACGTCAAATGTTCGAAAATCGAATTGGTCTGCGTTTCGTTTTGCTCGCGCCCCGTCGGTCGCCTGTCGAGGCGAGATTGTCGCTTCGATTCCAATACGCACTGACGGGAGGTCTACTCGAGATTCTCGAATAGACGTCAGAGCGTAAGTTGGCGTCGAGATCTGGATTCGAGATCCCGACACCAAAATAAAAAGAACGATGAGTCATAACGTACTCTAACGACCTTCGCAGAAACGGCTTAATTCATTCGAAAGTTCTTTGAAAACATACAATTTTTTAAAACAAACAAACTTTGTAGGTTGCTGAAGCAAAACGTTATTTGATATAAAAATATTGTTGGGTATAGGACCCACCCAAATACTTAAAACTAATCAGAAACAAGGCACTGACAAAGTCTATCTTCGTCGACACCTCTCGACTTGGCAGCCGGCGCCGTTCGGGATGGATGCACTGGAAGATCTGGGGATCCCTAGACTTCCCCGTCTATCTCAAGAGCTCTTTCCCTAGAAAGTTACCTACAATGCACCTTCACGGCACCACGTTTTCACCGCATGAGATGTCAACTATTTTGGGCGATCTGTCGCCCGACAACACAAAACTGGGATCCAACCCTGAGCTTATTTTGCATTTCACGCGAAGATAATAAGCCCGGGAAATCTGGGAAATCACACGTTTAACAAGCAAGAAACAAGAGGGGAATTTTTAGCTCATCTGACAGATGACAAATAATTCCGCCCGTCACGGGTGCGTTCAGAAATCAAACTTCTATTCTAAACAAAGATGCCGAAAACCTTTGTAATCGTATTTTGACCCTTTGGGCCATAAACGCGCGCGCTTTGACGCAAAAATGAAGAACTCTCTAATTTACTTATTTTCAAATTACTTCGTTAATTTTTGAGTGTTTCAAATGTATATCTGACGATAACGACAACTAATTTATATGCCATAAAGGTGTAAGAGGTCCATATAAAATCCTCATTATTCTTTGATGTCGGAATTGGCATCTTAACTAATTATTTAAAAACATCTGGGAAGTGCAATTTGATCTTCATCGTTCCTTTGCTTGAGGATACGTGGTTTTGGCAAACACTCCAATTAATGTGAGAATTAATAACTTCAACTAAATAAATATTTGTACTATATAAAACACCGGATTCAAGTTCGATTTCTAGTGAAAAATAAAATCATTGGGGCATTTACCAATGACTTTATTTTATAAGTTCTATACATTTGTGAAATTATAGTTGCAATGCCACTCGCTAACGTGAAGGAAAACATCTTGAGAAAACCTGAGTGTATGATTTGTTTAAATACCTCAGCGCCTTAAATTGCCCATCAGAGGTGGGTACGCATAGAGAGAAGGCGTGTGCCTTGCATTGGGACGTTAATAGAATACTTAAAGAATACAGAAAAGATGAGAATATTTTTTATTGTACATCAGAAAAATACTACATTGGCGATCGGGAGTAGGGACTCTACATTTTTGCGCTTTTCTTTTTTCGCGTCCGTTTTCTGGCTGAAGTGGTCACCGCATAGTGAGATCCACGCAAAATTAACCGGTTGGACTCTTGATCAGTCTAGGGCCTGTGTAGGTCAGTCTAGCTGTTTAGCTAGCCTGCTTAAGCAGAAATTATGAATTTCAAAATTTTTCGAGAAAGAAAAATTTTGAAATTCATAATGGAAATTCTCGTCTCTCCATTATACAAAAAGTATTACCTACTTTTTTAAACGTCCCACAGGGCACAGGTCGTCTCTCAGAGAGAGTAGGTGTGGGTTTAATTACCACGCCCTCGCATTCAAGAAGTTGTAGGTTGAAATTTAATTTACCAATGACTTTGTTTCATAGGTTACGTATATCTGTGAAGTTGCAGTAGGAATCGTTATCAACCCTTGTATGCCCCCACTACTAGGGCACGGGTCTCTTCCTGCATCGCAGGAAGGTTAGGCCATACTCCACCACGGGGGCCAAGTCCGGGTTGGTAGAGGATTGTAAGACAGTGGCGGGCCTTACTGTCAGAAGCTATCAAGCCGCGCGTATGGCCTCTGACATGGCTTAACGACTGCCATTACTTGACAGCCGGAACCAACGGCTTACGTGCCTTGAGAAGCACGGAAGCGCTCGGAAAAATGCCACTAGCGGTAGTCACGGGACGGTCACCCATCATGCACCTGATCGCGCCTCTTTTTGTATAACTCAAGTAATTGATTCCTATCACTCGGTTCGTCTAGGGCACGAGCGCGTAAGTAAAAAGAAGACCACTAAAATGGACAGGGAATAAATAGTCGACTAAAATAGGTGCTTTCAGTGGATATTCAGAATTCAGATATATAATAGGTTTATGTACTAGAATTAAACTTCAATGCAATAGATTAAGAAGAAGAAGAAGAAAATAGTACATTACTGCAGAGGCCGAGAAGTAAGAGATTGCTGGACGAGTTTGGGATAGACGGCCGAGTCGTAGACGAGGCCGTCTAGAACGAGTCCTGCAATCCCTGTTCCGGCCGAAGATTGTATAATGCTTTTCTCAAACAATCCGAGGAAATATTAATATTAAAATAATTACTAGGTAATTAAGAAATAATAGTTAGATTGCCGCCTTTTTTATTTTTTAAATACACTAACATATTTGAGCACCATGTTTAACCGCACAAAAACCAATACCATAGATTGTTTTTTTTTTAATCTTGCAAGTATGCTTACAGAACTTAGTAGGTGGTTGGCTGTATGTAATTTTTCCTTGGTCAGTTTAATTTTAGTAAGTAAATTTAAAAAGTTAGAGCAGCGGACGGTAATGGATTTTCATACTTACTTTACTGGCTTAGGCCAGTAAAGTGAGGCGGGAGCCATAAAAGAGAAACTTTGTGGCTTTATTTCATGGTAATAACACAAACATTTCCGAGCATGTTTGAGAAAACATTTATTATAGAAACAGTACACACGCCACAGTAACAAACTTAAAACATATTACTAAACATAACATTCACAAAAAACAAAAAGAACGAAGAAAAACGAAAGGTCACGGCGTGTCACTGCTGCTATAAACGGCAACTGACTCAGCAATATGCTGATGGACAAGCCTTCAGCGCTGATTTTTAGTCAGTGCCATGTGCTACCCCACGAGCGTCACAGACTGCGGTGCGATATAATCATGGGCAATAACAATACTAAAGAATTAACAATACCGTATAGAGTAGAATTGTCATATGTTATATAGAATAATACCCATATGAATAGAAAACGTATTGTATTATACAGAATGAAAAAGATACTTAAATACTTTAACTATGTGATAGAATAAGCTACAATAATATACAAATAAAATTATACACAAATAAATAACTAGCTCTAATAATTATATTGAGATAAAGATAAATGTAATTAGATATAATAAATTCGCACACATGTACCTACATACTTATAAATAAAAAGAATACAAAGAAAAATGTATAATGCACTGTTTGTGTTCCTAAATAAATAAATGAATAAAATAGACTGTGTAAAAACCAACGCGTCCTTTCTATGCCCTTTGAGAGTGAAACGGCCTGCTAGACGTAACTTTAGCCTTATGTTCAGTCAGCCTGACTTAGAGTTAACCTCTGACAAATAGACTAACCTGTAAGGTTAACAAATCTCTAGAGTATATTTTTTAGCGTACCTGCCATTCAAAATATTTTTCGAGATGCTTCTCTGAGGGGTAGGCTTTTAATAATATTACGCAGTAATGTAGTAGCAGAAGATTAACTTGTTTTTATGCTGTACAGTCGGGAGACATTTACAGAAATACGAGATCATAAAAATATTTCAACGTAAAGAATTTACATTCCGTTCGTCGAATGTTAGTGTACTTCGCTGTCTTCGGGTCACGTTCTGGTGGAAAAAGACAACGAAAAAACTCTACTACGACGGCTTTTTCTCAAATCACCTCAACGTTTATTAAATAGTATGTGTAATCTAGACCAATCATAAATATTGTAGACTTTTAGTCCAGATTTACTAACAGGTGTTGTTATATCGGAAAAGTCCTACCAGGTTTCGCTCCGATTCGCAGAGCTTAACCATGGTGAGCAGAGACGGAGCTCGCGTCGTCGGTGAGACGAGCAACCGACGACGCGAGCTCCGTCTCTGCTCACCATGGTTAAGCTCTGCGAATCGGAGCGAAACCTGGTCGGACTTTTCCGATATAACAACACCCGTAAGTAAATCCGGACTAAAAGTCTACAATGTGTTGTGCTTACGAAAGTTTTAGTTCAAAAACAATCATAAATAAATAAACAATCATAAATAAATATGTAACTAATTTATTTACACAAGATGCACACAAGTACTTATGAGTTCAGAATATGGGTAGGCAGAGACCAGCGTCTGCCACTTGCCACTTTCATTTCATTAATATTCATTCAATGCTACATGTACGCACTCCGGTTTCTGGTACTTTTAATGTTGCCCTTTAATAACACATGTCCGCCTGGGACGGCCCTTACCGGCCTTTACCGGCCCTTACCGGCCCTTACATCCTTTACTTTACTTTGCTTTACATCATTCCTTTACTTTGGATTAAGATGCCGGCGTTCTCCTGCTCCGCTACAACAGATATATGCTTATGAATAAATATAAGTGTAGAGAGATACACATAATGTGTACTTCGAACTGTGTTTCACTTCGCAGTAAATGCAAAGCAATTTTTCATACTGTGTCTCGTTTCGAGAAGTTGTTGCACATTGTAGTGTTTCACTTGATATGTTTTTTTCCTCTACCTTTCTTCCTTAATTCTCTAAGAAAGAGAACGTTGTAGATTGAAAGAGGATTTGATTTAAGAAATGTTCTTACCTTTCTTAAATCAAATCCTCCTTCAATCCACAACGTTCTCTATATTCTCTTATCGAACTATGAGGAACGTTCTCTAATACAGACTGATGCCTGAATTAAGATAAGATATTTGTTTATTTTCGGTCCACTAATTAAATTTGTATACAAAACTAAATAGAATAAATGATATTAAGCAACAGAATTTAAATTAGATTATTTTTATTAAGTAATCCAAATAGTGGGTCGCAATTTTTGTTACCGAGGCGCTGCAACGCGTAAACCTTCTGCTATATGCATATTTTGCGCTTAAATTGTCCTTCTCGAGGTCGTATTAGAGTAAATTAAATTAATAATCTAACTCGGGTCATTTACTCAATTTATTTTGAATGTGAAATTTCAGACCTCAGAAAAACAAGTTTTTTTTCTAAATTTGCTTTTGAACGACTGGTCCGTTAGGTTTTAGATCAATTAACTAGCCATTTAATCAAATGCCGTTCGTGGCTCGTGGAACCGAGTTATTTGAATCAATCACTTGGGTTAAGCATAAACAGGCGTAAGCGATCGGGGGCTGGATGGGTGACCATCCTGTTTGTTTTTTATGTATTTTAGGTATATACATCCCACTACACGGCATAGAGAGGCCTTCTCTCGGAGAGAGAGAGAGTGGGCTTAATTACCACGCGTGCGCCATTTCATGCGCTAGCTTTCCACCCAGATTCCCTCATGATGGAATGAAACGGTACGGAAAGGAACGGAACGGAACGTAACGGAACGGAACGGAACGGAACGGAACGGAACGGAACGGAACGGAACGGAACGGAACGGAACGGAACGGAACGGAACGGAACGGAACGGAACGGAACGGAACGGAACGAAACGGAACGGAACGGAACGGAACGGAACATAACGGAACGGAACGGAACGGAACGGAACGGAACGGAACGGAACATAACGGAACGGAACGGAACGGAACGGACCGGAACAGAACGGAAAGGAATGGAATAGAATAATCAGAACTGTATTAACACGGCTTTTACACGTTTAATTTTACATTTTTTACAATTTTCCGACGTTTCGGCACTTTTTCAATACCGTTGTCTCGGAAGACTGAGGTGACAGGCGTCTTTTTGAAATCATTAACTGTTAGTTTACTACCCTCGGCAATAAATACAAAAGAAATCCTGAAGTTACGTTCCGAAATAGGCAAACCAATTTTATATAAAGACAACAATATTGATTATTAGTAATTGAAGTTACAATAAAATTAAATCTAAATCCAATTATTTTACACGAACTCAAAAACATTGATTATTAATTAAAAAATGTAAAATGAAACGAGTAAAATCCGTGTAAATACAGTTTTTATTATGTCTAGTGCTCGTGTTAACTTTAGAGAAAATACTAGAATAGAACAGAATAGAATAGGATAGAATAATCTTTATTTGGCGGCACATAAAATTAGGATAAAATAACTTCACAAATTAAAGCTTATTGCGTATGTGTATAACGTATGTGTGAAGCACTCGTGGCCTAGGCGAACCGAGTAATTGGAATCAATCACTTGATTTAAGCAACAACAGGCGCGGTCAAGTGCAGGATGGGTGACCGTCCCGTGACTAACGCTAGTGGCATTTTTTCGAGCGCTTCCGTGCTTCGCAAGGCACGTTAAGCCGTTGGTGTCGGCTGTCATATAATGGCAGTCGTTAAGCCATGTCAGAGGCCTTATGGGCGGCTTGATAACTTCTAACAGTAAGGCCCGCCACTGTCTTACCATCCTTCACCAACCCGGACTTGGCCCCCGAGGTGGAATATGGCCTAACCTCAGAACACAAAAATAAGGGCCTAACCTTCCTGCGATGCACGAAGAGACCCGTGCCATAGCAGTGGGGACATACAAGGGTCGATAACGAACGTATGTGTACCAAAAAGGTCTCCGCTCAGCTTCAAATTATATTATTCGCATGCTATTTCATGGGGCTTTTGTCTCAGATCTCACCTCATCAGTCATCACATCACTCATAATAATAAGTTACAAAAAGCTAATTTTGACAACAAAAAACCCGTCAGAGAAATTTTCTGTACATAGAGTAAATTTTCTGTAGATTGTTCGTATGCTCAGATTTTAAATTCAATGTATTTTTGGCTTAAACAAGGCCTAAATAGATGATTATAACTTATGCCGTGTTTAAATTCTATTGCTTAAAGCTTTTCGATTAGACTTAACCCGTTTTTTATATCGAGACACTCGCGTCGACATTGCCTTTCATTAAATACGTCATTTGTCAAATTGGTTCG
The DNA here is from genome assembly GCA_934045075.1 of Yponomeuta sedellus. Lineage (NCBI taxonomy): Eukaryota > Metazoa > Arthropoda > Insecta > Lepidoptera > Yponomeutidae > Yponomeuta > Yponomeuta sedellus. The sequence goes on along the minus strand of OW203746.1, from coordinate 8,771,601 downwards.
GTCATCGTGCTTCTTCGTCTTCGAAAAGAAACATACGCACATAATATATATACACACATATACACATACACATATACACACACACACACACACACACACACATACACTTGCCCTAACACAATCACACACACACTACATACACACCTGTACGAAAAGCACCAACCTCCTTTCCTTGGTAAAAAGCCGGACTTTCATCCGGGAATTCCTCAAGGACCACGGAGCGCCATGATACCGAAAATGAGGATATTAAATTAGCAACCGTCTGATAGCTCGCAAATTGAGTCGAGAGGAGCCATTCATCATTTAATTTTATTTATTTACTTACGTACGACATTTCATTCAATCATTCATCGGAATGATTGGCTTGACGACCCGAAGTAAATTTCGCTCTCTGCCTACAATCTGGGCCGTGTTTTATAGAAATACAATTTATTTTACTATGAAATTTCGATATACACAGAATAACATATAAGAAGATTCTGCTCCATAATGTACATGTGCCATCTTTCTTCTATCTATAATATAAAAATGAATCGCTAAATGTGTTGGTAAGCGCAAATCTCGAGAGCAGCTGAACCGATGCTGATTATTTTTTTAGAATATCCCTTGAAGTACGAGGATGGTTCTTACGGAGAGAATAATAAAAAAAATTCAAAAATCGACTGTTAGGCGGTACGAAGTTCGCTGGGTCAGCTAGTACTTAATAAATTCAAACGCAGCCCAAAAGATGCCATCTCTATTTTTCTGCGCTACTACTCTCCACTCGTAACTTAGTGCCCTATCGCAACAGCGATTGCTAATTCTTCTTTTTCTTCTTCAGGCTATATTAGTCCACTGCTGGACATAGCCCTCCCCAAATGAGCGCCATAGCGCAAGGTTGTGCCATCATTGGGGGGTAATGCCCATAATCCCCACGCTGGGCATTGCTACCTCAGTAATTTCAGAATATTCTAAATAATGTTTATCTCTAGGGTATTTTTTTCCATGTAGGCTTTTTTTCATGTGCGTCCTACTGCAGAGCACAGGCCTTCTCTCAGAGAGAGAGTATGGGCTTGATTACAACGCGTGCCCACCGCGGATTAGCAATTTCAAGCGCTAAGATAAGTAAACACCTCAAACACTCAGGTTTCACGATACTTTCCTTCACTGCTAGCGAGTCAGTGAGTGAAGGTATACCTCGAATCAGAATCAGTAGGTATAGTTTAGTATTTTCCAAGGTTAACACGAGCACTAGACATAATTAAGACTGTTTTTATACGGATTTTACTCGTCTATTACATTTTTTAAAATTTTCCGGCGTTTCGGCACTTTTTCAGGTGCCGTGGTCTCGGTCCGTATAAAAACAGTTTTAGTTAATTCAGTATAGTTTATTAATGAATATACCTATGTAAAATACAAAAGGTCTTAAATATAGTTATTTTTCTTATAGTTATCATTTCATGTATAATCTACTGTTGTCGGATGAATATTTATGCAGGCATGCGATATTCATGCGTAGTTTTAGTGTCAATCCAAGGGATGCCAAAAAAATTTTAAAATGTGAAGTACAGGCTTAATACGTAATTTATCTTATTTCCCGACGTTTCGGCAGCGTTACAGTTGCCGTGGTAACGCTGCCGAAACGTCGGGAAATAAGGTAATTACGTTTTACCTAACAAATAATCGCGATTTGACCCGTTTAATATATAACTATGTATGAGTACCGCGAATCATTTAGAAATACTACAAGCTTAAACTACTAATAATTACAAAGTAAGTTTTGTGTTAAATTGTTTTATGACAGAAATACGTTTCATGAAAAACCTTAAGAACATTTTTGTGTTAAAAATATACATTTAAAAACCTATTTAGAGGCTAAAAACCGGGTTCGAATCCCGGCATGGGTGAAATTTTTAGCCTCTAAATAGGTTTTAAATTTGTTCCTTAGCACGGGCTAGTGCATTAAAAATAAAAATAGTATAAAAATATACATATTTAATTTTTAAATTGTCTTAGCTGTTAAATATCAAAGGGGTCTTAATGAAGTTAAAAGGTTGAAAACGCAAAACGTCCATCTTCATCCGCATCCATCATCCTCAAAATCCGTCCATCTAGCCTACAAACACCACTGGTCAAAAACAGAGCCTCTTTTGCTTCGCAGTCGGGTCAAAAGGCGCCCAGCCAATCTAGTGTTAATCCTAGCCGTGGGACAGCCCGACGTAAACTCTTATTTGGTAGCGGACCATGTTATAATATGTCGACGAGGAACGCCCGCATAAACTTTGGTCGCCTTTATGACTTAAGTTTTAAGGCGCCCAAGGAGGAATACTGCTTAAATTGTTAAGGCGAAGACAGCGTTAATCAGTTGCTCGAGAATGTGGAGAAGGTATTTTAATGACCCGCGACGCTCATACATGGTCTAATCGCGTTTGTTTATTAAGTAACACGTAATAATCATAAATATTATCTAATATATAATCGCGATTAGATAAACGAGTCTTATAAATAACTAAGATATTTTAATTTTGTGAAGTTCTGTTGTAAAATAAAAAAATAAGGTGCATACTCGACTTACCAATAGGTACTGTATTTCATTTCACTGCATAAAATTGACAATGGACTTATAAAGTAATTTAGTAAGTAATGACAAAAGTACTTGCTTGTTCAAAATGTAGAGTATTACCACGTTAAAATTTAAAAAAAATTAGGTATTGCAGATACAGTTTGAGATTTCGAATTTAAAAATGATACAGAATAGTATGAAAAGCAAATAAAGAAAGATAGTGTACAAAATGTCAAAATGTTACAGAAATGAGTAAAATAAATCTTCTTAGCACTATATAAATAAATAACTAAATAAACAAACAAACAAACAAACAAACAAACAAACAAACAAACAAACAAACAAACAAACAAACAAACAAACAAAGAAAGAAAGAAATAAAGAAAGAAAGAAAGAAAGAAAGAAAGAAACAAACAAACAAACAAACAAACAAACAAACAAACAAACAAACAAACAAACTAACAAACAAACAAATAAATAACATCTGTTTAAATATCTGTTTCTGAAATAAAAGGTCTTGACTTAACAGAGGGACTGACAAACCCGTAAAATGGCCTTATATAGGTTTTGTTTCTCTTTTGACACACGGAACCCTAAAAGCTACTCTTATCCTGTGGCGCACACCGAGGTATGCGCCAGAGGATAATATATGAGAGCCGAGGCCAGAGGATAAGTCTGGCCATCCAAAGGGGGAATGTTTCCAGCATTCTGGGATTCCGAGGGACACCGACCTAGGGCAAGTGTTTTATTTGGCAATATAAAATTATATGTATTTATTTTTATTACTTTATGTTAATTAGATTTTAGTTTAGTTTTTGATTTAGTATTACTTTATATAGTAATGTATATAGTAGATAGTGTTTCATAGAACCAAACGGCTTCCCCTTAACTCCCAAGCTAAAACTGCAAGCTAAAACGTTTGTTCTTCAAATATTTTATCGGTTGAATTTTTAATGAAGCTTATTTTATACTTATGATAAGAGTAGTGAACGTCGGGGTGCCTGCTTCATTATTTAGAAGAGTTATCAAAACGCAAATGTTTTATAAAAATTGTACTGGAAAAATAGCCCGTCTTGCATTTGTTTTACCGAGAGTGGAAAAAATCCAGCTTGCCTCGAATTCAGACCGAAGGGATTTTATTTATATCACAGAAGAGCAAAAACTCACAAAAAATAAAACTGTATTATTTGTAGCTTTTACAGGTCTTAGAAAAATAGAAAATAATTCTAATAACAGGTCATCAGGTCTCAGAAAAATAAAAAAAAATAAATAATTCTAATAACAAAAACTACTTTTCGTTTTTCCATTACATAAACTTTTTTTGCGGCGGTAGCCCAGGGGGTAGAACAAAGGACTCCGAAGCGAGAAACTCAGTTCAATTCCCAGTGCGGGCATGCATCAATGACTTTATTGTCTATGTTATGTACATTTTCAATGTTATAGTAGAAATACCACTCGCTAACTGTGAAGGAAAGCGTCGTGAGGATAGATACCTGAGTGTCTGAGGTGTTCAAATACCTCGCGCTAGAAATTCCCCATCCGCGGTGGGCACGCTTGGTAACTAAGCCCGTACTCTCTCTCTGAGAGAAGGCCTGTGCCCTGCAGTGGAACGTTTATAGGCTACAGAAACAAAACGTTTTTTATGAGACAATGAACCCATAGACAAATAAAAATATTACATCTACCAAGACCACTCAAATAATGAGTAGGTAATGCTTCATAAACTACTATTTATTACGAGCACCGTGTGACTTCATAGTTTACGTCCGATGGCGAGGCCTGTTTTTGTACCAAGTGACTAGAATAGAGCTTATATAGCTTTCCGATAGGTTATATTTGGTAAAATCTTCATCATCAAATTTTAGCCTCTAAATAGGTTTTTAAATTTGTTCCTTAGCACGGGTTAGTGCATTAAAAATAAAAATAGTGTAAAATCTTCATCACCATTATCTTTTAAAATGTTCTCTCCAAGGAGATAAAACTTTTCTTATGCAACGGTCAATCCCCAAAATTTCCATAAAGATACAGAATTTTTACCAACCGTCTAAAAGAAAAAAACCCTAGGTCTTGCATGTTTACATGTTTGTCATTTCGTTGTTTCTGGTTACCACGACATAAGGTATCCTAGTGTGGGGCCAGAAGCAATGTATGTGCTTGTATGTACAGGGTGGCCAAATAACAGGTATACACTTTAGATTTGTAATTTTATTCTATGAAATATAAATTATATTAAGTATTTCTTGATAAATATAGCATTTAGGGCCGGCACTTAAACATGGAAAATAATGTCAGACAAATGTCCACCTCTAGCAGCATCGCAGATGCGAACCCTTTTCATCGCGTTTTTCATCACATTTTCACACATTTCCTGCGTTATCTCCGTGACTGTGTCTTGAATATTTTGTTTAATTGCTGAAAATTCATTGGCCTGTTAGCATAGACACGTACCTTTAGATAGCCCCACAGCAAAAAGTCAGGAGCTGTTAAGTCAGGCGATCTTGGGGGCCAATCAATGTCACCCTTTCCCGAAATTAATCGAACGGGAAACATTATTTTTAATGTTTCTACAGTGGCTCGTGCCGTGTGACATGTGTCCCCGTCTTGTTGAAACCACATGTTTCCTAAGCCCAATAGATTCACTTGATTCGAGAAAAAATTGATAATCATCTCACGGTACCGATCTCCATTCACTGTAACAGCATCACTCATAGCATCTTCAAAGAAATAAGGCCCAACTACCCTCCTGACTTCCACACCAATTGAATTCCACACCAAACTGTTACTCGACGAGGATGCAGTGGTCGTTCGTGGATCAAAGAAGTTTGTTCTTCTCCTCAATAGCGACAATTTTGTTTATTAACAAAGCTGAGCTTCGTCACTCTTAAACTGCAATTTTCTCAGAGTTTCCGCAATTCACGATTGGGTTGAGTAAAACGTTTTAATAATTAAATCACGTTGTTCTGTCGTAAAACGCTCGATAATAAATTTGCTGTATGTACACAATTTAATTTTCATGCATCAACTGTCATATTTACCGCCAAAACAAAATGGCGGCAAAAAAGTTGTATACCTCCAAGTTGGCCACCCTGTATATGTTATGTTGTTTAAAAATTATGTTGGTAACACTGGTCCCAAAGTCTAGGTTTCCAGTCTAGCCATTAGTCTCAAGTGGTATATCTAGACTGCAGTCGTTACGGAACCTGCGTGGGCGCAGCGCGTGGGCCCGGGAGTGACAGTAAACAGAGAAAAAAGTGAAACAGTCGGTTGACTGCTTGCGGGATTACTCCACAGAGGACCGAAAGAAAATTGTGTTTCCTTTAATGAATAAATTGATACGGAGACGATGAAGAGAGGATTGACATAAAAAAATATATCGTGTGATGGGTGGAAGGGCCGCTAAGGAATGTCCCACGCAAACGTGTGTCCACCAAATATGGGATATTAGATATTGTATGGAATCAGGCGTTACTTCGGGAAAATTCATAATAGCTAACACGAGGCATTCTCAGGCTCACAAGTGCAAGTGCAAGTGCTTGCACTTGTGAGCCTGAGGATGCCTCGTGTTAGAGGCGAAACGCGTCGCGTATTTTCTCAAACAAGTATTGGTGTCGGTGGTGGTGTGTTCGTGTCTTGCTTCCGCTTGAAAAAGTGGGAGGGAGGGCGGTGCATTAACTAACCGCATAGTGCTTGTGGGATTTTTGGCGGAATTTAGATAGATAGATAGATAGAATATTCTTTATTGCATGTACACCAAGGATTACATAAGAGACTTATAAAATAACAGTACAGTACAAGTGGCGGCCTTATTACTAAAAGTAATTTCTTCCAGACAACCATGGGCGGAAAAGAAGAAACTGAAACTGAAATACGGGTGGTCGGCGCAACTCAACAATATTAGATAACATATTATTTTATAGTTGATAAACATACATAAACGATACATAAATATGAAATTGATACACATACATAAACGGTACATAAATATGAAACAAATAAAAATAAACATACACAAGGAAAAAAAAACATAGGACATGAACGAAAAATATACCTACATAATACTAGAAAGGGATTTCACAAATACAAATAAAAAACTTACATTAAGGAAAAATAGTGGTTATGCACTCTGTTTTTAAATATTGGCAGGGACGGTGAGAATCTTACGTCCAAGGGAAGATCATTCCACAGGCGGACAGCTGTGATAGTAAAGGATTGGCTGAAGAACCTTGTCGAATGACTTGGTGTCTTCAGCAATCGATTGTGACCGGATCGCAAAGTCCGACTGTGCATATCACTTAAAAACTCAAAGCGAGTTTTGAGATACAGAGGTGTGGCTGGATTGAATAGCACCGAATAGAGAGTGGAAAGAATACGAGCATTCCTACAGAGGCGGATAGGGAGCCACTTGAGTTTTAAGCGATATTCGGAGATATGGTCATATTTCCGCAAGCCAAATATGAACCGGATAGAGAAGTTTAATTTAGCAAAGTAATTTTCTCTTTTAATGCTATGGGATATTGGCAAAGGTCAATAAACAAACACCTGAAATCAGCGTGCATGTGATTGCGATATGATCTTGCGTGCAACGACTAATGAGTCTTGGTGAAACCTATGGGTTTTTCTTGATTTTATCAAGTGGCAAACCCATACGGAGCCGAGACGTGGAACCTGACAGTGAAACTAGCCCACCGATTGCATGTCACTCAGCGAGCTATGGAAAGGTGTATGCTCGGAGTCTGGTTAAGGGACAAAGTCCGGAACGAAATTATCCGACAAAAAACCAAAGTCACTGACGTAGTTCAGAAGTGTAGCAGGCTGAAGTGGCAGTGCCGATAATCATTGGAGCACACGGGTTCTCGAACGGAGACCAAGACTCGGCAAGCGTAGTGTAGGACGCCCTGCGGCCAGATGGACCGACGACCTGAAAAAGGTGCCTGGTGGTGACTGGATGGCCAAAACGGGAGATCGGGTCTTGTGGCGCACCCTGGGGGAGGCTTATGTCCAGCAGTGGACTACAGTAGGCTGAAATGGATGAATGGAAACCCTAGTTACTGCTTTCCCTTCCTCTCAGAGAAGGCTTGAAAGTCACAATCAATAATCAACATTTTCAGTGTTCAAATACAAAAAATCGGTAGTAGGACTACACTGATAAAATTATCGATGCTAAAGAAAAGGTTTTGGATTACCTTAGGCCTGTTGGAATGTTGGCAACACTAACATAACTGCTCCAACATTATAGTAAAAATGTAAAGGTACCAATCAAACGCGGAGAAATATTATCTCCAAATGTGCAGCCCGAACGCGCGCACGCATCTCCTTTCTTAATTCCATTATATTCAGTTTAAAGTGGTACTTATCGGAACATCTAAAATTAAAAACCTATTTAGAGCCTAAAAAGTCCACGCATGCCGGGAGTCGAAGCTGCGACCTCTGGCTACCCGTGTCAGCGCTCTCCATATTGAGCTAATGGGCGACTACCGGCATCAGTGAAATTTCCGACCTCTTTACAATATTCTCTGTATTGCGTACAAATAGGTTTTTAAAATTGTCTTCAGCATGGGTTAGTGCATTATAAAGAATATAACATCTAAAATTAATAAAATCTACAGTTGAAATCCCGTTGCTCAAAACCGCTTTGTCGACACGTTTTATTTTCATTGGTAGAATTGTTCCAAAGATGTTTTCTAGGATGCTTTATGGCATCAAGTTACGACGACGGTGAAGATTACCAATACCGCACATTAACTTATTATCGAAGCGAGTCTCATCGGGGTGAAATTGCAATAAAATGGCGTCATCTTGCTTACTGCCGTTATTTCTCCAAGGCATCATAAATCTTTCACCCAACGAATTCCTAAGGAGTTTAGTACTTCTTCTAAAGATTTTATTATTACCGTCTCACTGCAGGGCACAAGAATTCTCTTAGAGAGAGTGTATGGGTTTAATTACCACGCGTGTCCACCGCGGATTGGGCATTACGAGCGCTGAGGTATTTGCACAACTCGGACACTAAGGTTTCTTCACGATGTTTTCCTTCACTTTTAGAGTGGTATTGCTACTATAAGTTTACAGATGTATATAACGTAGAAAACAGAGTCATTGGTACATTACAAATACCGCACATTAACTTATTATCGAAGCGAGTCTCATCGGGGTGAAATTGCAATAAAATGACGTCAGCTTGCTTACTGCCGTTATTTCTCCGGGGCATCATAAATCTTTCACCCAACGAATTCCTAAGGAGTTTAGTACTTCTCCTAATGGCATAATAGAACTAAAACTTTTGTAAGCAATACATATTATAACATAATTCCCGATTCAGTTACTTGATTTTCCGATAAAATAAATCGAGTAAGTCTATCCGGTATTAAGCTTATAATGTATGAAGTCATTATTAACTTAATTACAGACGGTTGCTGTAATTTTTTACTCTTTAATTAAACATTGCTTCTTCTTCTTCAGGCTGTACTAGTCCACTGCTGGACATAGCCCTCACCTAATGAGCGCCATAGCGCCCTGTCTTCAGATTGCTTAATTCATTTAATAAAATAGTCACAAAAAATTTCACACTTAACAAAAAAAACATGCACAGTACGATATCTAATAAATTTTCATCAAGAACACAGAAGACATAAAATAATAATAATTCAAGCACACAAAAAAACCCTTTCAATCGCTGCCGAAACGTCGGGAATTAAGGTAATTACGTGTTACCTAATAAATAATCGCGATCAGACCCGTTTCATATGTAACTATAAAATAACTAAAACCATCCTAAGCACCATACATTATTCACTTAATTCCGGATTCACTTACTTTGTGTTCTGAGAAAAAATGCAAGTGAGTGAATACGGAATTATGTTAATTGCAATTAGTATCCAATCCGGATCAAAACACTTGATTTTCCAACAGAAAAACAATAATTAATAATGACCTAATAGAAGTTGGGGATGGCGAAAACCATAGGCCACACCACACAGAGTTTGAAACAACTTCCACTCAACACAATCACAGTCCTATAAAAAATATAATGTTGGTGATAGGATAACGTCACACACATGGAAAAACTCCCAGTCCCCCCCTCCCCTCTCGGTCAAACGGTTAATTGTAGACCGTGAAAGTAGAGTAGTCATTTACTGCCGGTTTCTGAATTGAGAATTGTAAACAGTTAACTATAGTGCTGTCTCTTCGAATTTCCCAGAAAAGAGCGTGACAGAACGTCACTTAAGTATGTACTTAGTTAAAATTCTCAATTCAAAAACCGGCCCAAAAACCGATCATTGAAAAAGGAAAACTTCGTAATTAACATTATTACGAAGATTACCTTCACGCAGTTTTTAGTTCTTTAGAGTAGTTAAAAAACTTCTCCTTTAGAATCCTACACTGTAAGTCCAAGTAAGGTAAAGAAAAGGAAAGATTTATTCAAATACCAATATAAGGATACATTTTTGAAGTTCCTTAACATAATAAAGACTTTAAAAACCTATTTACAGGCTAAAAATTCCACCCATGCCGGGATTCAAACCCGCGACCTCTGGCTATCCGTGCCAGCGCTCTATCCAACTGAGCTAATGGGCGACTCACCGGCATCAGTGAAATTTCGAACCTCTACACTATTCTCTGTATTACGTACAGGCAGCGACATCTGGCTTAAGCAAATTGCATCATTTACAGCCCCGACTACCTACTTTGCAGTTAGGTTTTACATCGGAATGATATCGCTGTACCCACATGATTATACTATTTTAATTTTTAATGCACTAACCCGTGTTAAGTACAATTTTAAAAACCTATTTATCTATTCTAAAAATCTATTTATGGGTGAGTCGCCCATTAGCTCAGTTGGATAGAGCGCTGGCACGAATAGCCGGAGCTCGCGGGTTCGAATCCCGGCATGGGTGGAATTTTTAGCCTCTAGATAGGTTTTTAAAATTGTCCTTAGCACGGGTTAGTGCATTAAGAATAAAAATAGTATAATAATAAAGACTTACAGATAATAGTAGGTAACTGAATAGGGACCTAACTCAGCTGCAAGTCAACAAGTTAACCGTCGCTGATTTCCAGTTAGGACCTGTTAATTTGTATATTGTGCCGTAATGTAACATAGCTTAAAATAAGAAAAAATAACAAAGAGTGTGTGCTTAAACAAATAAATAGTATAAAGTTTTCCTATAAGTTATACTGCAGTTGCAATGTGGTGTCGGCATAGAGAATAGCACCAACCCAAATTCTTCCCGCGGGTGTCGTAAAAGGCGACTAAGGGACACAAACTGGGGGGTGGGCAGCAGCGCCCCTGCAGTACAATTCCACCAATCTGCGATCCCCAACCCGCATACCCAGCGTGGGGATTATGGGCATTACCCCCCAATGATGGCACAACCTTGCGCTGTGGCGCTCATTAGGGGAGGGCTATGTCCAGCAGTGGACTAATATAGCCTGAAGAAGAAGAAGTTATACTACAAAACTGTTTACAAATAAAAGTTATAAGTAAGTACTCGTACATATAATGAAAGAAGAAGCCGCTTAGTCCATTAATGAAACTAAAGTGCGTTTTTTTGAATTATTTTTATACTTAGCAGTTTTTGTTTCAATTCATACTCCAGTTTCTTATTACTCCGTTTTACTGTACTAGTTTTCTTATTTCTCGCAAAGCATTTTCAAAGCACGTTAAGCCGTTGGTGCCGGCTGTCATGTCATGGCAGTCGTTCAGCCATGTCAGAGGCCTCATGGACGGCTCAATAACTTCTGACAGTAAGGCCTGCCACTATCTTAGAATCCTCCACCAGTCCCGACTTGGCCCCCATGGTGGAGTATGGCCTGACCTTCCTGCGATGCAGGAAGAGACCCGTCGAAACGTCGGGAAATAAGGTAAGTAATTACGCTTTACCTAATAAATAATCGCGATTAGACCCTATCATTATTATTATTAGTTTTAGTTTGTGTTCCTTCTTTTTACGTACTCTTAGTAGTGTTGCTGCATTTAAAGTCGAATTTTATACATTGTTCTGGATGCACAGCAGACTTATGTAAAACTTTAATTACGTACTCTATTTGTGAAGCCCTGCCAATATCTCTAAACAAATAAATAAAAAGACATAATTGAATTGAAATGAAGCGCTCGTTGTCTTGTGAAACCGAGTGATTGGATTCACTGACTGGATGGGTGACCATCCTGTGACTACCGCTAGTGGCACGTTAAGCCGTTGGTGCCCGCCGTCATGTAATGACAGTAGTTAAGCCATGCCTTAGGGGCGGTTGAATAACTTCTGACAGTAAGGCATGCCACTTAGATAATTTATAAGCGAATAACCGACCTGATTAGTCCCGTAATGTTTTTATTTTCTGATCAAAAGTAATAAAAAAACTTACGACCTACTTCTGGCTAACTAACTGCGGGAGGAAAGCTCCAATTTGCCTTTTTCCCGAGAAATAATCTAGAAAACACTCAGAGGGAACAAGCACCGAGAAAAATCCTAGGGTGCTTTCGAGACAAATACTAGACCACTTTGTGCGGGGATCTAGGTCAGACGGGGATATCTGTTCTTGCCTGTAGGGCTAACATACGCAAGAGGACTCTGCGAGATGATTTTGTAATGGTTAGATCTAGGAGGTTATAGTTATAACAAAAACATTCTTGAGTTAGGTAGATAGCCGTAGATAGATAACAACTAGCTTAAGACTATATTTGATAGCAACCCTTCTATGTCCCCACTGCTGGAGCACGGAGCATGTATGTATGTATGTATGTATGTATGTATGTATGTATGTATGTATGTATGTATGTATGTATGTATGTATGTATGTATGTATGTATGTATGTATGTATGTATGTATGTATGTATGTATGTATGTATGTATGTATGTATGTATGTATGTATGTATGTATGTATGTATGTATGTATGTATGTATGTATGTATGTATGTATGTATGTATGTATGTATGTATGTATGTATGTATACAAATAAGGTAAGTAATTACGGTTTCTCGTAAACGATATTTTTTTTGATATCCTGTTAACAGCTGTCAGTTGTTTTTTTTAAAGCCAGATTACAAGAATTTTTTAAGAGAAACACAATGTTGGCGTTTCAAAAAAAACTCTTTTATTTTATTTATATATTTTTATTCACTGTAAACAATGCAAGATTACAATATCGAGAGTTTGCCAAACTGCTAATGCAGTTTATCGGCAAGAAAAGTTTTTCTTTTTCGTTATCAACCCTTGTGAGTCCCCACTACTGGGGCACGGGTCTCTTCCTGCATCGCAGGAAGGGTAGGCCATACTCCACCACGGAGGCCAGGTCCGGGTTGGTGGAAGATTGTAAGACAGTGGCGGGTCTTACTAAAGTTATCAGGCCTCTGACATGGCTTAACGACTATTACATGACAGCCGGCACCAACGGCTTAACGTGCCTTGAGAAGTACTAAGATTGTTACCTGTTTTATAAGACTAAAAACAAAATTAAATGAATACATACATAGAAAACATAATTGTGCGTAAAAATTGAGAAATCTCAAGAATATTCTCTGAAAAGATAGCTTATATTATGTATAGGTTAAGAAATATCTGTACATAGATATTTATCGGTAATAATAATAGATCATATGCCTAAGTTAGTCATATGCCTAAGTGAAGTAATTTACGGTAAATATATTTGTGAGGCCCTTCTTTCAAGACAAGCGCCATATATTTCCATTTTTATGTACAATAAAGTGTTCTTTATCTATCTATCTCTTTCTTCATCATGGTTAGAAAGTCCCCATATAATTTGTCACCGGAATCCGAAACCCCGCAGTTTACGTATCTTACTGGTCAGCGATTCGACCAGTCTATATTTTTCCTGCCCAATAGTTGGCTACTGCAATTGCAGCAGCGTTGGCCTCTGTTAGGTCCTCCAGAGTGCAGGTGTGAGGGCACAATGGTCATTGGGGCAGGTGCACCATGGATTGCGATGAGGCTCCACAATCACATTGCTCTTCCGTTGGTGCAATATAACCCCACCGATACCAACACTTGTGTGAGAAAACACGCGTCGCGTTTCGCCTCTAACACGGGGCATCCTCAGGCTCCCAATTGTGACTTGCATTTGGGAGCCTGGGAGCCAGGTGGTGGTGTGTTCGTGTCTTGCTTCTGCTTGAAAAAGTGGGAGGGAGGGGTGCATTAACTAACCGCATGGTGCTTGTGGGATTTTTGGTGGAATTTAGCAAAGTAATTTTCACTTTTTAATGCTATTATGGATTTCCGCAAAGTTACGCCTGATTCTATACAGTATACAGTGGGTTAAGTATGTGTTTAAAAAGCAATAGTCGCACTGGAATAATATTATCCGGAACAATATGCCATGTAGACTACACGGTGACTTCAAATTTGGTTGACTAATTATAAGGGGACATTCTAGCAATTATTTAAAAAAACATATGGCGCTTTTGGCTCGCCGTTTTTGGCGGAAGTTAGCACCCCAAAGCGTCTTAAGTTTAAGACAGTAAAAGATAATTTTTTCATGATACTGTTATATCAATAGAGAGAATATTGATCAAGTTGATTCTGTTTGCCATGCTAGCCATACTGTAGCGCTTAGTCAAGCAGGATGGTTTACAGAATCGCGTACAAAATGCGCATTTCTAGATACAACTCAATTAGAGTTTGTTGTTTAGAACCACTTTTTGTCTACGACCTTTGTCTTTTAAGGCTTATGTCGCTCATTTGTCTATAAATGTATGTATTATATAAAATAATGATATATTTTTATATCACTTTCTATTTTTATGTATATGATTTGAATGTATCTATTTACAGTTAGTTAAATGTAGTTTTTAATTAAGCATGTGCTATTCATATGTATTTGAAATATTTTAATTATTTGTACATCTACTTCCTTCTCCAATATATTGCTCCAGTCCATCAAAAGGTTGTCTGGAAGAGATCACTTTTAAATATAAGGCCGCCGTCTGTACTCTTAGGTTAAGAAATAACTGTGTAAATTCCTTTTTTTATGTACAATAAAGAGTTCTCTATCACTATCTCTATATTTAAATATACAGGTCATTACAGTTTAATAAGAATGTACCTATTGTCGCTAAGGTTTAGAGCAACTTTTTGTATGCGACTTTTAACTGTTAGGCTTTTGTTGTTGTTCTTCTTCTTCTTCTGCAGGCTATATTATGTAGTCCACTGCTGGACATAGCCCTCCCCTAATGAGCGCCATAGCGCCCTGTCTTCAGCTTGCTGCATCCAGCATCTGCCGGCAGTTTTTCGCAGATCGTCATCCCACCTGGTCGGAGGGCGTCCTATTGTTGTTAAATTATTATTATTAAAATCCTTTATTGCATAACAATTTTGCAAATAGGCGAGCTTAATGCTACTTAGCATTATTTACCAGCTAACCTAAGTTTTGGAGACAAGATTAGCATTGTTCATTTGTCTATACATTGTAATACACTACACATTGACTCACAACTGAGTTAGGTCCCTATTCAGTAACCAAATATTACTCGTAAGTCTTTATGATGTTAACCAACCTTATGTTGGTAATTGACAAATCAAAATGTATACCCCTTATTTTGGTACAGTAACATCATAAAAGTCTCTTCGGGAATCTTCGTTCGCGCAGACTAGGAAGAAGTGTAACGAAAGTACCCGAAGCTATAAGTACATTCAACATGATCTTTAACCGATACGGTTAAGGTGCAGAATTGATTGCCGCAGTAGCGTTACCTATTTCGGTCACGATAATATTACCAAACTAATAGTCACCTGCATCGATGACGTTGAATCAACCAATAGCAACAAAGGCGCGAATTAAGTTTTGAAGGCCGAGGAGTTGATAAAAAATTATTTATTTATCGAACAGAGTTACCACTAGGGTCTATACTAATACAATATTACTTATTCTAAGGTATTGAGACTATTTATAATAAAAGTATTGATACATCAGTATTAATCGATTGACGTCAAGGCCTACTTAGAAGAAGTGCCAACGAAGGACATTTGGAGAGGATGGTCTGACTTAACTCGCGCGGCCTGTCATAAAATGAAACTATCTGATTGGTCGATCAACTTGCCGCACATCCAAAATTTGGTCATCTGCGCAGGTACATCCGCGAGACTTATTTCTTGTGTAGCACTGTAACTGAATAAATCTTTACTTACATTAAATTACGTTCATCATCAACCCATTATGTAGTCACCGAGGGGTACGGGTCTCTTCCGTGAGGAAGGTATAGGCCACACTCTACCACGGGGCCAAGTCCGGATTGGTGGAGGCTTGCGAGACTAGTGGCTGGACTTACTGTCAGAAGTTTTCAAGCCGCCCTATGGCCTCTGACTTCGCTTGATAACTGCTATCTATCGACAATACATTGCTGGCTATGCTCGCCTTATATAATACATTGCTGGCTATGATCTACCTTAGATTGTGCCTAAACCATTGTTGCCATCTTCAAGTAGCGAGCAATGACAGTGTCCTATAGTTATAGTAAAAATAACAATATGTACTAACACCAGAATAAGATTACTAACAAGTTTATATGAATTTTGATATTTGAAATATATGAATTTAATTATCTTTTTCGGTACAAGTCAGCTATACTTTGTTGCTCTAAAACTGCGCTGAAAATGTACCTACGTACTATGTATGTAGCTACATTTTTTCACAAACACTTTATTCCTAGAAATTGGCCATTTTTCGCCGGACCTCTCGACGCTAGGGAGAAAACAGTTTTTCGGCTGAAACGGGTGTTCTAATAAATTGGGGTCCAGGCTGACTTACGACTGCGAGGTGCCAGATTCGATGTCCGGTTTTGGAACTAATTTAACTGTTGGACGCTTGAGAGATGGAGTTTGAAGTTATTTCTATCGCGACTACAACATTATTGTACATTTACTTCCGTCTTCAATACATTGCTCAAGTCCATCCAAAGGTTGTCTGGAAGAGATTACTTTTAGTGATAAGGTCGCCGTGTACTCTTAGGTTTAGAAATATCCGTGTAAATTCCTTTTTTATTTTATCAATCTATTATTTTAAAGAATAGATTGATCATCAAAATCAAATAAGTACGTCGTGGCTCTCGGGATAATCACCTTGACATCAATTGTGGTTATATTATTTTTAATGCACTAACCCGTGCTAAGGACAATTTTAAAACCTATTTAGAGGCTGAAAATTCCACCCATGCCGGGATTCGAACCCGCGACCTCTGGCTATCCGTGCCAGCGCTCTTTCCAACTGAGCTAATGGGCGACTCACCGGCATCAGTGAATTTTCGAACCTCTTTACAATATTCTCTGTATTACGTACAGGTATCGACATCTGGGTGAAGTAATTTGCATTGCTTGCAGCCCCGAGTACCTACTTTGCAGTTAGGTTTTACATTGGAATGATATCGCTGTACCCACATGATTATATTATTTTTAATGCACTAACCCGTGCTAAGGACAATTTTAAAAGCCTATTTAGAGGCTAAAATCGATTGTGGGTTCGATTCCCGTTAGGGGCCATTCTTGGATTTGTACAAACCGCCTCCGTCTGGGTATTGCCACGTTTGGGTTATTATCGTTTGGATAACGCAGAATTTTGGACCAGTATTAGTGATAGCGGTCTCTCGGTTCAAGGTTGCAAGTTCTAAAAATAGCCATCACCGTTATTGAGATAAGTAGGTATGTACTACAAAATAAATTCTGTTTAACAAAAACTGCTAAGTGCAAGGCGGAGTCCCGCACCGAGGGTTCCGCACAAATTTATACGTAGGTACTTACAATTATTATGAAATCTCTCAGATACTCGGAGATTTTTCTGAAATTTAACATATTTTAAACTTTTGCGACTTGTACACATAGTTAGAATATTTTCGGGGCTTAATCGCGTAGTAATTTATTGCTATTTTACCTATAATAGTGAAAAGTCAGCGATAGCGGAACATCTGCTTGAATCAGGATCAAACCTCTGGATAGAATTACACAAACCATCGGTACTTTCCAACGATCGCTATTATTATAGCCGAATTGTGCGTGAAGCGGTTGAAATTAAGAAACACAAAAATGTTAATCGGGACTCTGGTTTCAAACTGTCGCAAACGTGGGATCCGGTCATCAAGATGTGTTCGAGTGTAAAAAAGTAGCATGGCTTATCGTCCGACATTGTCAGTGTAGTGTGTCGCAACCCTAATAGTGCTTTGTGATGGCTGATAGGGGGTAGTCTGAAACCTAAGCAGCCGAAGATGCGAACGGGTGCCAGCCATCAGTCTTCTCGTGACCACGATGACTGTAACGTCGTCGAAACGTCGAGGTAAAATAGCAATAAATTACTACGCGATTAAACCCCGAAAATATTCTAACTATTTTCTGAATTTTTCCTGAACTTCAATGACTATTTTTTATGATATCATTACAAATACGTAGTTTGAAGATTTAGAAAGAAAGAAGAAAGAAAGACATTTATTATAGCAACAAGACACATAACAGAAACAAAAAACCAGAAAATTAACACAACATGATTTGTTCCTGTATGTCTTGAATAAGACTATATTACTTGACAAATTTCATAGTTTTAAGTTAGCTGGAAGTGTTAGACTTACCAAACAGGATTGTAATAATTAAAATACAATATTGAATTTCGGATTTGTAATGCAATACTTTTGACAAAATTAAATTTACAATCTAAACAGAACACCGTCCGTCCTTAGCTGTAGTCGCCCTTCGAATGAATCACGCGGTCTTTCACATCAGTTTTTATCTACCGCCCGATTCTCGAATGGCCGTTACAGTTGCAGTTCTATGCAAAGCGTTCGAAATTTAGCAAAATCTTGTAAGTCTTTATTTATTTTTAAAGCAATATTTAAATTAAATAACAAAATTACATTAAGGAAATCAGTTGCCTAACAGACGGCCGTCCTGTAATAGGAATGCCCCCATTCCGTTTCGGCCATTCGAGCATCTGTTATGTCCTCATACAGTAGGTACAATTATAATTAATTTACAAATGCAAAAAAAAGAAATAATATAGTTGTAACTAAACTCAAAACAAAATAATCCAAAATATTACTAGATCGATGTAACTTAATTTACATTTTTTTTTTTTTAAACGAACAAATTTACAAATCTGCAACTACGAATATAAGCAATAACTTTGCTTTTTATTTAGTACATTATTAGAACATTATATCTTAGTACATTCTTAAATGTGAATGGCGATTCTTCCGATGAACCTGTAAAAATAAACTGGTTTTAATATATATGTTTTATCTTCCATTGTTCAACTGTCATTTCACTGCATAACTGTTAATTTTTATCAATAATGAAAATGTGATAAGACGAGAAAATAAAGAAGTGGTATCAACTTAATTGGGGAAATTTCAGATGTTACTTATCGCAGTAACTAAGTGATGGAGTATGGGTATTGTAAATATATTAACTGTAAGTGAAAATACAGTTAGGAACACTTAGGCACCCTATATATAGTACCACTACCACTTCAGCATCCTTCACAAACATAGTGAGTACCGCTTGTGCTTCGGCATCCTTCACACAGTGAGTACCGCTTGCACTTCGGCATCCTTCACTTAGTAACTACCGTTGTGCTTCGGCATCCTTCACATAATGAGCGCCGCTTGCATTTGGACATCTTTCACACAGTGAGTACCGCTTGCACTTCGGCATCCTTCACATAGTGAGTACCGCTTGTGCTTCGGCATTTTTCACATTATTAGTGCCGCTTGCACTTCGACATCTTTCACACAGTGAGTACCGCTTGCACTTCGGCATCCTTCACATAGTGAGTACCGCTTGTGCTTCGGCATCCTTCACTTTATTGTTGCTTAATTCCACGACTATACTCACCGACAAGTGAGCAGTGGTGCGATCATAACTTTTAAAACATCATTGGCCCCAGAGCCTGCATGATC
The DNA here is from genome assembly GCA_934045075.1 of Yponomeuta sedellus. Taxonomy (NCBI): domain Eukaryota; kingdom Metazoa; phylum Arthropoda; class Insecta; order Lepidoptera; family Yponomeutidae; genus Yponomeuta; species Yponomeuta sedellus. The sequence goes on along the minus strand of OW203746.1, from coordinate 8,752,165 downwards.
TAAAACAACAGAAAAGGGACTGGGGCAGGCATGTAAATATAGATTAAGGGGTATGTATATTTTTACAAATATTACGCTATTTAAAGCTAAATCTACCATTAAATTGTATATAACTCCGTATGTACATATTGTATGTAAATATACGTATTACTAATTAATTTAAATATATACAAATTAGTTATATGTATAGATATATAAATGTATTTTTTTTTTTGTATCTACAGATTACTATTGTACAAAGTCACTGAATTTCATTCACTGGTTGTATCGCTGTCTCCTATGCTGTTGTGGTCAGATACATCAGCAGAAGATTCTTTATTGGAATCAATTGAAGTAAAGGTTATCCAACGTTTTAAATGGTCTGCAGGATAAATGCTCTTATATTTGCGTTTGGAGTGACCCTCAGTACTAGAAATTTCATACCGATCATTTGGAAGTACTGCAGTAATTTTGAATGGTCCCTTGAACTTTGGACATAACTTTTTGCTCTTTCCGTTAGCAGGGTTATGGTAATTTGGAATCATAACCAAATCACCTGAATTGAAAATCTTTGTTGGTGCTCTTTTATTATCATATTGTTGTTTCATATAAATTTGGCTCTTTTCTGTATTATCTTCAGCAGTGGCCCGTATATTTTCTTTAGAAGACTCTGACCCAATATCTGCCCGAGATTCATCTATAACGTTGAGAATGTGACCCTCTTCATTGTTGGGATTTAGAGTCCTGTGACCAAATACAATTTCAGCAGGAGTTTTCTTGGTAGTCTTATTAATCGTGTTATTAAGGCTCCATTGAAGCTTTCCTACCTTCACGTCCCATTCACGTTCGTCTAGGCCTTGATTGGTTGCCGCCAATGAATCTAAAATCGTACGGTTATACCTTTCAATTTGGCCGTTGGCCCGTGGTGTCGCCACCGCATTTAAGACATGCTTTGCACCGACGGATTTCACAAATTTTCCAAACTCGGCCGAGGTAAAGCTAGATCCACGGTCCGATATTATAGTGCTGGGACTCCCAATTATATCGAATATCTCTCTTAGTATTCTAATAGTTGTCTTCGTCTTCACATTTTTGACAGGTTTAACAAAAATAAACTTGCTAAACCCATCAATAATGCCTAAAATATAACAATTGCCTCTTTTACTTCTAATAAATGGGCCTAAGTGGTCCATGTGTAAGGTATGGAAAGGTTTATTGCCCTTTGGTATAGGATGGAGATAACCACTAGACTTCTGAGTAGAGGTCTTGTTATATTGGCAGTTTAGGCATGATTTAACATATTTTTGAATGAAACGGTTCATTTTAGGGAACCAGTAGTCCTGTTTAATCTTTGCCAGAGTTTTTTCTACCGAAAAATGGCCTGAGTCATCGTGGTTCATCTGACATATACGCCATCTAGCACCGTCGGGTACAACCCACTTTAACTGATCACCTACTCGTCTGTAAATTTTATCGTCGCGTAATTCGTAGTTTGATGTTATATCTTTAATATCTTTTTCGTTGCTATTAAGAATTAGCTTTATATGTTTTAATTTTTGGTCGGTTAACTGAACGGTTTGCAGCCAGTCGGTTGTTGAAATATTCATCACTTCAAATTCTCTTGTGTTTGTATGGTCATTAGAATCGGTGTCACTTATCGGGTTTCGACTCAGTGCGTCGACGTGTTTCATATTTTGACCGGGCCTGTACTCGATAGTGAAATCATATTCCTGCAAAGTTAGCCACCATCTTGCAATACGTGGCACTAAGTCTCTTTTTGTAAGAGTGGTCCTTAAAGCGTTACAATCGGTGAACACTTTAAAGGGTACTCCAATGAGGTACACTCTAAATTTTCTTAGTGTCAGCACTACGGCCAAAGTTTCTAACTCAAACGAGTGCCAAAACTCTTCATCTTTTGAAGTTTGTTTACTGTAGTATGCTACGGGCTTATTAGGACCTTGACTATTAGGTCTCTGCAGTAATATACCACCTAGTCCCAGTTTACTCGCATCGCAGTGGACTTCGGTAATATAAGATGGATTGTAAAGGGCTAGAAGCGGACGTTCGATCAATTTAGCTTTTATCGTTTGGAAAGCTTTCTCCTGATCTTCGCCCCAGGACCACAAGACATTGTTTTTTGTAAGCATTGTTAATGGCTTGGCTACGCTTGCAAAATTAGATATGAATCTACGGAAGAAACTAGCCAACCCAACAAACTGTCGCACCTGATGAACATTTGTTGGAGTTGGGAATGAAGCAACGGCTTCCGTTTTTCTATTTCCTGGTTTTATTCCGGCACCTGAAATTTCGTAACCCAGATAGTCTAGCTTCGTTTCGAAGAAAACGCATTTAGTAATATTCAGCGTCAACCTTGCTTCCTTCAATAATTGAAATATTTTGCTTAGTTTCTCTAAGCTGGCGTCAATATTAGCAGCTGAGGATAGCAGATCATCCATATAGGGCATTGCCAGTTCATACTTATGCTTGCCAAGTGCCTTATTGATCATGTGTTGAAATACTGCAGGCGCATTGACCAGCCCGAATGGCATTCTTGTATACTCGAAATGGCCATCGGGTGTTACGAATCCTGTCAAGTGCCTGGAGTCCTCAGCCATTGGTATTTGGTAGTAGCCAGATTTAAGATCTAAGCTAGAAAAGTACTTCATCCCGCTCAGTCTGTCTAATTGGTCATCTATAACCGGCATAGGGTACGAGTCCTTTATGGTCTTTTTATTTAATGACCGATAGTCAACGCATAAGCGATAATCGTTAGTTTTCTTCTTAACAAGCACTATTGGACTCGCATAAGATGAGTTTGATTCTTGAACGATCTTATTCTCCAATAGTTCGTTAACTAAATCCCTAACAATTAGTCTCTCACTATAAGGCAATCGATAAGGTTTGTAAGTAACCGGTGAATCGTCGTTTAATTGTATGTGCATTTCTGATATTTGTGTTGTTCCTAACTCAGTCATATTTAATGCAAAACAGTCACGATATGTATTTACTAAGCTAAGTAGCTTTTGACGTTGCTGTTCGGTTGCATGGGACCCGATATTGAGCATTTCAATAGTTATAGGTTCCCTATCATGGACAGTGTCGGTTACATTATTATATAATGAGACATTATTTACCTGAAACTCTGCTGGATTGTGAGGAGGACATACATTTTCAGATGTAGGTAAAATGAACGCTCGTGTAAGCAATTTGCCTTGTTTCAAACTGATTTCGGCCCCTGAAATATTTATCACAAGTACCCGACCTAACCCCTTTTCGATAAAGTAAGTTCCTTGTAAAACTATGAACTCTTCTCCGGTTTTAAAAGTTGTATTGCCAGACACAAATATATAGCCTGTTAGACTGCAATTGCAACGTATATTAACGCTTTGAACACCCTTAAAAGTCACATCAACATTGCAGTGTAAAATGATTTTATCTAACTCCACCTTATTCGAATAAAGCATAAGATTTGCACTAGTTTTATGTACGATAACCTCTGGCAACTCTGTGAGGTTATGCCCAATGAGAATATCGGTCTTTAAGAATTCGTCAGATACTACGAATGCTTGAATAGTTGCTTCGACAAAATCTATCTTTATATCAAACGTGACTTTGCCTAGTGGCTGTAAAGTACCTAAAGCAAAGCCTTTTATAATAGGAAGATCGTCTGTGGTGATATCTAGATTGGAGTTGGCAGCAACAGAGTGTTTCATTAATGTGCATTCACTGCCAAAATCGATGAATGCTGTTCGATCACTTTCGTTTACGCTCACTGTCTTAGTATAGATATCCATGGTGTCTTTGCGCGCAGTAATGTGCAACACTTTATTAATTTCACTAGGCTTTGAAGTAGTGGCAGGATTATTAGTCATTGTATTGATTGTTGAATTCACGTCTCGTTTACAAAAATCTATGATATGCCCTAAACGGTTGCATCGCTTGCATTTTTGGAGCTCTTTTGGGCATTTTGGCACAGTGTGGCCCAATTCAGAGCAATTATAACATCTTATAGTTCTGCTTGGTCCTGGAACAACTTTGCTATTTCGTGTAGACTCTTGGTTTTTATTATTGGTCGCGATTTTGAAAGAGGAATTATGAGGTCGATCTTTCAAATTTTTAACTGTGATACTTCGCAGATACCTCAGGAGCTGACTGGGTCGGCGGAAGTTACAACCCTGCGCATTAAGTCTAATGTTGTGATCAAATATACCGTGAATAATGCAATCAACGGCATCTTTACCCCTGATATTACAGTGAGTCACAAGTTTTGATTTGTCATAAAAGAATTCTTCGAGAGATTCGTTTCTCTGACTTTTTCGCTCTAACATTTCATGCAACCTATCCGCATAATTTCGATCATCCGGAAAGCATTTAAGGAGTTTTCTCTGCCATTCCCTCCAATTCAGGTTAATCGTTGTAAGACTGTCATACCATCTACGTGCAAGGCCTGAAAGCTTGGGTATTGCATAATATACGGTTTGTTTATCGCTCCAATTGTAAATATGAGCAGTTTCATTGACTTTTCTAAGCCAGGCTCGAGTAGACTGCATCTTTTCACTAGGGTCAAATGATGGTATGACATTCTGAGCTCCATGAAAAGAATGTGATCCGTGTGAGCTAATAGCATCAAAAAACTTTTTCATTGAGTATCGCTCGTATTCGGGGCTCATATTTCGACGACGTTTGCCATACTTCTCAGAATTTGGTCTACGGCGTGATCGTGATCGACTCCGTTGAGCTTCATTACTTCGGGATGACATAGAATCTCTAGCTGAGGTCAGCGAGGAATTCGACCTCCTACAAGCCCGACGTTTATGACCCCGGCGTTTTGGCGTTGAGCTGCTCTCACTAGAATTACTACTTCTACTTGTCCTAGACCTGGATCTTTTTCTACGTCTGGCATGTCTTTCATATCGAGAGGTTTTTTGACGGTAAGAACGACTACGACTTCGACGATGTACGGAGCGTCTACGACTTCGAGATCTACGTGTTCTAGAAGTTTCTCCGGTATCATGTTCAGTGTTCAAGAGTGGTGTATGTGGACTCAACTCAGGGTCGGTCATTATGGTGTCGTCTAATAATAATGAAATAATCGAAATAGTATACACAAATAAAATTAGTGATATATTTTAGTAAATACGGATAGTGGATAGGTAAGGGAAAAACAACGCATTAATATAGTACAACTCTTATCTCTCAAAATATTTTATTTAGGGAGACTATTGAGTAAATGAAATTGGACCACTGTCGTTCCACAGTCGGTATCTCATTTACCGTATTCAATTAACTACACTTGTTAACAAATTGAAAACCGTAACTTGTAAAATACGGGTTACAGTTCATTTAGGAGTAACGACAAAATACGAAAAATAATGTTATATTACGGTAGTTAAAATATGTGTTTTTAACAAACCGAACCTAGTATTGAGACACACGTTTGGATCTCTGAGATAATTTTGGATTCACTCAGACTAAAAGGTTTGTTAAATTCCAAATGTCTCAATAATTACCTAGGCAAGTGGGCATTTGCTACCCTAAATATAGTGATTGTCTTCAAGCAAATACTTATATTTCGGCATCAAAACAAGTATTTAAAAAAAAACATGTGAGATCTGCATGATTTCTATGGATTCAAATAACGGACATGTGCTATACAAGAGTGTTTGAATACCAAGGTGTTTGTGACACACAGAACCGGAAATAATATCAAGTAAGGTTAGACCACTCTTAAAACTAAACTGTATTAAGAGTACTTTCAAGAAATACAATACGATTATCAGGATTAATTCAGATTCAGTAATAAGGATAAAATAGTAATAATTGTGATGTTCACTGGATACCAAAACTATTATCGATTTCAGTAGTAAAAAACTTATACCTAGACAATAAAATCATATTTTCTTTAAAATACAACAGGATCACGGTGATTTTTTAGGATTCAATTCGCGCATGGAAAATAAATATAAGTGGAAACCATGTAAGGAGTTTAAAATAAAATTATGAATTTTATCTGGTTTCCATTTGTGTAGCAGGTTTTTATTAGATTTGGGTTTAAAATTGGTAAAGTGCGACGTAAGGTAGAATACACAGCAATAAATTGATGACACAATAATGGCACAAGCAATAAAAATATAAACGTTTTAATACTCACCAGTGGGTCTTCGCACTTCTGAATTGTTAGACTTACCAAACAGGATTGTAATAATTAAAATACAATATTGAATTTCGGATTTGTAATGCAATACTTTTGACAAAATTAAATTTACAATCTAAACAGAACACCGTCCGTCCTTAGCTGTAGTCGCCCTTCGAATGAATCACGCGGTCTTTCACATCAGTTTTTATCTACCGCCCGATTCTCGAATGGCCGTTACAGTTGCAGTTCTATGCAAAGCGTTCGAAATTTAGCAAAATCTTGTAAGTCTTTATTTATTTTTAAAGCAATATTTAAATTAAATAACAAAATTACATTAAGGAAATCAGTTGCCTAACAGAAGTACCATACGAATTTTGATTACCTTAAGTGTCAAAATGTAGGTTTTTTTGCGCCATAAACGGCCTTAACTTTTTTTTGTGTAAACTAAGAAGTTTGATTTTTCCACAAGTTCAAGAGACTGTATCTATTTTTTCACAATTTCAAGAGACACTTGAGTACACGGATCTAATTTCAACTCCATACCGTCACAGGTTTCCGTACGTTTATATATTAAACGGGTCTAATTGCGATTATTTATCACCGGACCTGTCCGTCGCCGTAGTGGGTGTTGTGTGTCGGCCAGCTGCGAAAAATTAATATTGACTACCCACAATAATTGTCTGTACTCGCCACTTCAGTCTACCCGAGACTACGGCAACTGTAACGCTGCCGAAACGTCGGGAAATAAGGTAATTACGTTTTACCTAATAAACAATCGCGATTAGACCCGTTTAATATATACACAACATAACATTTACATACAGGTACATACTGTAGACTTTTAGTCCGGATCTACTTACGGTTGTTGTTATATCGGAAGAGTCCGACCAGGTTTCGCACCGATTCGCAGAGCTTAATCATGGTGAGCAGAGACGGAGCTCGCGTCGTCGGTTGCTCGTCTCACACTATAACAACAACCCTAAGTAGATCCGGACTAAAAGTCTACAATGTGTTGTGCTTACGAAAGTTTTAGTTCAGAAATACAGGTACATAGATATATTGTTGGCGCTGCTTCGTTCTCTTAACATATCTCCAACGGTGATTGACTGGTTTCGTAGTTATCTACATGGGCGCCGGCAACGTATTCGCATCGAAGAATCCTTCTCCGGTTGGTGTAGGATATCTGCCGGTGTCCCACAAGTGGCGTGTTGTCCCCGCTTCTCTTTGCCATTTTCATAAATAGTATATCTCATCAGCTTTCTTCTTCCTACCACCTGTATGCAGACGATCTTCAGATATACTCGCAAGCTACTATCGATGAACTTGATACAGCAATTAATGCAACAAATAATGATCTTATGCGAATATCTAATTGGAGCAGGTCTTATGGGCTCAAAGTCAACCCAATTAAAACTCAGGTTATTATAATAGGAAGTCCTAGATTAGTCCAAAGGGTTGACCAGCAGTCGCTGCCACAAGTGATTTTTGATGGAATAACTATACCATTTAGTAATTCAGTGAAAAATTTAGGCGTCATAATTGACTCTAAGTTATCGTGGGCGCCCCAACTGGAGATGGTTAGTCGGAAGATGTTTGCTTCGGCAGGAGCTCTACGAAGACTCCGTAACTTTCTTCCCACTGCTACTAAGGTTGCGTTAGCACAATCACTCCTGCTACCAATTCTCGACTACGCCGATACCTGTTATCTTGACCTCACCGAGGAGCAATTAAACAAGCTCGAGCGACTTCAAAATTTCTGTATAAGGTTTATATTTGGTTTACGCAAATATGACCACGTCTCCGTATTTCGCGCACAGCTCAAGTGGCTCCCGATTCGCTTCCGCCGGAATGCTCATATACTGTTTCTTCTCTACTCTATCCTGTTCAATCCAGCTACCCCATCCTACCTCAAAGAACGATTTGAATTTCTCCACTCCTCTCATAGCCTAACTCTTCGCTCATCCCAAACTCTACTCCTAAAAATCCCATGTCACCGCACCAATTTCTACGACTCTTCTTTCTCTGTGCAATCTGTTCGACTGTGGAATGCATTGCCAGAAGAAGTGCGGAAAGCAAAGTCCTTTCCTATTTTCAAAGGACTGGTAAAGTCTCACTACCTCGCTGAAGACGTGTAATGCTGTTACATATGATTATATACATAACAATCATAGTAAGTTTTCTTTTTGTCTGTTTACATGTAAAATGTATATATTAGTATATTATACTTATATATGTATGTTTGTATAATCTATAAATTAGTAATATTTATTATATTAAGTATATATGTATATGTTATATATGTATATCGTCGCTGCTAATGCAAACTCCGTTATGTGATTTTTAAGGGATTTTTTTTTTTTTGGCAGTTTTGTTAAATTTCCCAAGGCGCGTGAACCTGCAAAACCCGTTTTTTAATATCTCTATTAGTTTAGGAGGTCACATTATACCTATGTGATGTTAGCCCAAATCTGGCAATACAAATTTAATTAAGTGTTTAACTGCACATAACGGAGTATTACCTCTAAGTTCATTTTAAAATTTTGCGCCTTCCAATTACACACAACGGGTTTCTCAAACAGACACGAAGTGCGCACCGACAGGCACAACACGTGGCAATGTTTACAAACCTTTCCAAATTATTTATCAAAATAAAATAGATTGAAGTGTTTCCCATGTTTACAACAAGCAAAACGTAATACGTAACCACTGTTTGGCGCATTCCTTATAAGTTCCATGTAAGTATCCCGTTTATTAAACAAAACTAACTTTATTTACAATTATAACCTATAAATATGAGTCATGAAATAGCTCAAAAACGGGCTACTATGAAGACAGGTAGACACTGTTAAGTATGGTGTGTTGTTGTAGGTATGTTTTTTGATTTGGCTAGGTCTTGCCTCTTGTCTTATGGTAAAGCGTCTCCGCCTTGCAGATATTAAGATGCGTGACGTAAAATTCATAATTATGGTACCTGTACATAAGGGCTAACAAGTGGTGAGGTTCATTTACTTAGGTATTGTTGTTTGGATAGGAATATATCCAATATAATTCAATGGTATCGCTACTAATACCTTAACCTAGCTATACACCCTGGAATCACAGTCACCTGCCAAACTTTGCAGGATATTTCTACTCATCAATACAAACAACTTTTACTATGGGGCCAAACAAATCGGAGCAAAAAAAACAGCTGTTCCATACATTAGGTAAAAGTAATACTGCACCGAATGTATGAAACAGCTGATTTATTTTTTGCTCCAATTTGTTCACTATAGCGCAGAGTAATATCTTAGTACATGGTTTTACTTACTTAGGTACATTCATTTCATAGCAACACAACTCACAATATTGGTGACAGGCTTGCATATTCTATTGTAGATACCTACTCACTACGCAAGGCACTAGGATAAGTATGATTTATTGAGTTTTTACATAGTTTTATTTTCATTGTACAGGCTCATCAAAAAGAAGCACAATGAAGCGTCACAGCAGGGCACAATTGTTAGTCTCTATGGCAAATAAAGAAAATCTACAGGAAGATACCGTACAGTCTACACAGTCACACATAAATTTTAGTAGACCACTGGAAGTTGTTGAGAACTATACTGTTACAGCATTTGATGACACATCTTTTATAACAGAAAGATCCAATATACTCACCGATTTTGCAAGCCCCAATGATCCGTTTTCATCAGAACACTACATTAAACTTCCGGAGACTACAATTAATGAGACTTTTGTGACCGAAACACCCAGTAGTTTTTCTGAAAACGCTTTGAGCAACACTTTTGTTATGGATCAATGCATGGAAACTACTTCGATCTCGGAAAGCATAATGATTAATATGTTTGCGACAGAACCACTTACTAATTCTGGAATGATATTGATGGATCTGGATAATCCTCAGGGGTCGGAAGTTTCAAACATTGAACTTGCAAGATCTCTAGAAGAAACGTTGAATGTACCTGAACTAGTTCCAAGTCAATTGGAACCAAACCCGTATCAGATCGAGAGTGTTCTAATTCCACCGATGACTGCTGAACACACTGATTTCATCCAATCTGAAACCACGACACTACTAGAGCATCACAACGACAGATCCTGTCAAATTGAAGCTATACCAAATCCAGACTCCACTTCAAGCTGTGGTTTAATTTTAAACCCTGAGACTGGGATGTTTGAAGAAGACCCTAGTGTTCATGTGCAAGTAATAGAGACTGACAAAATTACTGAAGACAACACGATATCCATTAACGATACAAGAAAACGAAACCAAGTTTTACGAGTACTCGGAAAACAATATGATGGCCTTAAGAAGACAGGAGATACTAAGATTAAGGCGAAAAAGCCTGGAAGACAGTTAAAAGCTGTTCCTTGCAGTCACGGTAGTGTACCATTTTCGAAGAGGTCATTTCTTTGTGGATCTGTAAATGAGCAGGTGCGAAAGGATATATTTGATTATTTTTGGTCTTTGACAACCTGGGAAGCTAAAAAAGCCTACGTCATGGGTTCAGTTACCGTGAGAAAAGTTTTGAGAAGGCGCAAAAAATCTGAATCTGACACTGAACATGATGAAAACTCAACACAAAAATCTATTGGTATTGACTGCTTCTTCTCAAATGAACACGGAGACAAAGTAAGAGTATGTAGAGACATGTTTGCAGCTACATTGAATATTTGCAAAGATACTTTAAATGAGTGGATTAAAGCATGTCCAACAAATGACTCAACTGAAAGGGCAGTGGCCGTTCGCACCCAGGTGACAGAGCCAGAGGTAAAAATATTACAATCAGACTCTGTGTTAAAATGGCTCGATCAATTAGCAAAAGTACCTAGCCATTATTGCCGCTCATCTTCATCAAGAACGTACGTTGACGAGGCATTACATTCAAAAACACAAATGCACAAGGAGTACGTTTCCTGGTGTAAAGAAAGGTCTATGCAATTTGTTCAAAGAAAAAGATTCTGTGACATCTTGGAGAGCAAAAAAATTTCAATTTTTAAGCCGCGTAAGGACCAATGTGACACATGCGTGTCTTTTAAAGAAGGAAACATAAGCGAGGAAGAACACCAAGCACATTTGTTAAAAAAAAATGAGGCCCGAGAAGCCAAAAAACGAGCCATAGCTTCCTTATCTGAGGAACATTTGGTTTTCACAGTGGATTTACAAAGTGTCCAGTTGTGTCCCAAATTGCTTGTATCGTCTCAATATTACAAGCAAAAACTCCAACTCCACATTTTTACAATCTATGTTAACAACTCTAAAGAAGTTTACGTGTTTGCATGGCATGAAGGCGACGGTGGTGTAACTGCCAACGAATTTGTTACATGCATCGTAACATTTATAGAGCTATACACTTCCAAGGGCTTCAAAAAAGTGACGATGATTTCAGATGGTTGTGGATATCAGAACCGAAACAAGGTCTTGTCCAGTGCTTTGGCAGACCTTTCAAGGCTAAAGTCTGTTGAAATTCTGCAAATCATCTTGGAGAAGGGTCATACCATGATGGAGGTCGATAGTGTGCATTCAACACTAGAAAAATGCTTCACACCACCGTTGTACTCGCCAGCCGATTATATAACAAGCGCGCGAAAAGCGAGACCACGGCAACCATATGTTATCAGACATGTGGACTATACATTTTTTAAGAACTATGAATCAAATCCAAACAATTTTACATCGATACGTCCCGGAAAAAAGGCTGGTGATCCAACTGTCGCTGATATTCGATCTCTGTTATACAAGAATGGTGAAACATTCTACAAATTAAGGCATGATGACACGGAATGGACACTATTACCACAAAGAAGAAAAATTGATTTGTACGAAGAACCTCGATCCTTGTATATCGAAAAAAGGAAGATTGAAAAGAGTAAATTTGACAGTTTACAGTCGTTGAAACCTTTCATGCACAGTGATTACCATTTATTTTATGACAGTTTGTCAACTTAGGTACCTATTTAAAGGTAATATTATTTAGTAATAAAATAAACAATTTGTTTACTAAGGCTGGCACAAGCTACGATTTATAATAGATACCTAATTTAACTTGATAAGTGATCTCAGTTTGTGTTGATTTGTTGACGTTTAGAATTTTGTTTTAAATGATAGTGATCTCAGTTTTGTTAACCTATTATTTTGATATTAAGAAGTTTTATTTTTGTTTTCATACCTAGGAAAGATATTTAAGTAAAGGCGGTACATTTTGATAACATCTACTCTGTTTTAGATGACGAGTACACAAAGTTAAACTCTTTGAGTCCTTTTGGTTTGTTAAGTTAATATTTTAGTGTCTTTGGTTTATTACGCTAAAGTTAAAATTAATATTATTAGAACAATGATCTCAGTTTAGTTAAACAGATACTTGATTATTGATTTATGAGAAGTGTTTTTTTGTTTTGATACCTATATTATAATTATAAAGGAGTATGTTATGAGGAGATTTGATATTACCTTGTTTTAGATGACTATAAAATTTTTTAACTTTCAATCACCTATCAAATAGACTGCGTTACATTCTATGACGTTCGCGCATCCATAATGTTTGATTTCCTTTGATTGATATCTTTGAAGAATAAATACCGTAAATTATACTGAGTCGATACTATCTTTTTTATTCTAATAAAACCTGTTTGATAATTCCGTTATGTGCTAAGGTAGAACAAGGTAAAGTTGAGCTAATGGCAGTATAATTCCGTCATGTGTAAAAAAATCACATAACGGTATTTTGAGGCGCATTTTTTTTCCGACATGTGCAAAATTTTGCAAAGAAATAATGTAGCATCTAAAGTTATACAGTTAAAATAAAAAGAAACTAATTTAGTGTTGTGTCGATACTAAATACACATTTCTGTACACTCCGTTTTTGAAATTTCTTATTCGATAAAGAAATAATCAGTTTTTTGCTTCTGTTGAAAAGTTGCATTTTTTCACATAACGGAGTTTGAATTAGCAGCGACGATATATAATATATGTATGAATATTAGTTGTAAGTCAGTTTATGTACATACTCTTCCAATATACTTCATGTACACCTACCTACCTACTCTCTTCATCTTTCAGTTCTATCCATCCCAAGGTTGTCTGGAAGAGATCGCTTTTAGCGATAAGACCGCCAATTGTATACGGCAATAGTTAGATATGTAAGCCTTATTATGTAATTTGTTTTCTAGTGTGTACAATAAAGAGTTCTAATCTAATCTACATATATTGCTTCCGGCCCCACATTAGGATACCCTGTATCGTGGGAACCAGAAACAACGACATCACAAACATGTAAACATCCAAGACCTGGGGTTTTTTTTTTGTTCCCAGCCGGGATAACTATGATATAACTATGTATGAGTATCACGAATCATTAAAAAATATGGAATTCCGTGATAAAGAGTCTTGGCAGACAGACAGACAGATGGGACGGACGAACAACTAAGTGATCCTATGAGGGTTTCATTTTCCCCTTTGATGTAACGAACCCTAAGGACGTAGTAGTAAGCTCCGGATCGCCCCTTAAAATGTGTGGATCGGCTGTTTTTTTCCCTGAATTCAATGTTTTTACCGCAATGAAAGTTGTTCCTCATAAGGATTTTTTCCTATTCCCGAACCCTCCATTTCCAGAAAGACATCAGGGATTTTTAAAAACCTATTTAGAGGCTAAAAACTTCACCCATGCCGGGATTCGAACCCGCAACCTCTGGCTATCCGTACCAGCGCTCTACCAATTGAGCCAATGGGCGACTCACGGCATCAGTGAAATTTCGAACCTCTTTACAATATTCTCTGTATTACGTACAGGCAGCGACATCTGACTTAAGCAAATTGCATTAATTACAGCCCCGACTACCTACTTTGCAGTTAGCCTCTTTTTTTAGCCTCTAAATAGGTTTTTAAATTTGTTCCTTAGCACGGGTTAGTGCATTAAAAATTAAAATAGTGTAATCATGTGGGTACAGTGATATCGTTCCGATGTTAAACCTAACAGTCGGGGCTGTAAGTAATGCAATTTGCTTAAGTCAGATGTCGCTGCCTGTACGTAATACAGAGAATATTATAAAGAGGTTCGAAATTTCACTGATGCCGTGAGTCGCCCATTGGCTCAATTGGTAGAGCGCTGGTACGGATAGCCAGAGGTTGCGGGTTCGAATCCCGGCATGGGTGAAGTTTTTAGCCTCTAAATAGGTTTTTTAAATTTGTTCCTTAGCACGGGTTAGTGCATTAAAAATAAAAATAGTGTAATCAGGGATTTTGTTTCACCCTGTATAATTCAGGCGCTCTGATTAACTCACGATGTTTCTTTTATCGTTCGAGAGTGGTATTGTCACCACAAATTCGCAAGCCACGAACCAGGAAATTAGCGTGACAATTTAGTTTCCCATTGAAAATAAAAATAAAGCTGCGTTCCCATTTGGCAAACTCTTTGCCGCCGACCGAGTTAGCAGCGTATCGATTTAGTATGCTCTTCCTATTTGTTTTTTTTAAATAGAAGGAAAACTTGTTTTTATTAATAACATGGACTGAAATAAATATAAACTAACACTAAATAAAAGATTAACCCCATTATTCATAATGTTCCGCTAACTTAAAACAGCTGCTAAAGAGTGTTCTGACTCAGGTCTATAGAAGAAGACAGAGCGAGAATTAGCAATGCTTTAAGTTAGCAAACTATTATGAACGAGGGTGTTTATTAATAAGTGAACTAAAACGTAATTAATATAAACTCAAGTAAAGTGTCGTTTATTAATGGGTATTTAAAATAGTTACTTACATACATTTTCAGTCCTTGTGCTGCCCATCTCGGCGTATGAATATTTGTATGAATTAAATAGAAATAAAAACCTATAATTTTATATTTATACAAATAAAAAACTTGCCCCAAGTCGTTGTCCCTCGACAGGTAGCCCTTTGGATGGCCAGTCTTGCTATTTTTGCGCTCAAGCCACGCAATTCGCAGCGTTACGCGCGCCGACTACCGATGACGTCGGCGGCGAACAGTTTGCTTAGTGGGAACGCACCTAAGAATAAGAAGAGCCTATCTCCCTCTAATATGGTTGAGTATAGAATAGAAACATTCGTTCGTTATCAACCCTTGTATGTCCCTACTGGTGGGGTCTCTTCCTGCATCGCAGGAAACCCTTCCTGCGATGCAGGAAGTAGGCCTCGCCCCAGGCCTTACTCCACCACGGGGGCCAAGTCTGGGTTGGTGGAGGACTGTAAGACAGTAGCGGGCCTTACTGCCAGAAGTTATTAAGCTCGCCCATATTGCCTCTCACGTGGCTTAACGACTGCTATTACATGACACGGCTTAACGTGCCTTGCGAAGCAGGGAAGCGCTCAGAAAAGCGCTAGCGGTAGTCAGGGGACGGTCACACATCCTGCACCTAACCGCGACTGTTGTTGCTTAACTCAAGTGATCGATTCCAATTAAAAAGTTTGGCTAGGCCACGAGCGCCTGGGCTAGGCCACGAGTTATATACTAAACGGGTCTAATTCCATTCCAATCGTGTAACAGTCAAATCAGTATAGAATTTGACAGTTAGTCGATTGGAATGGCTTATAATTTGGTGCGCGTAAGTAGGCCCCTGCTTCCAAGCTAGCATACTCTGTGCTGTCGTTATCAGGTGACGACAACACAACGACTTGCTATATTTTTTTTCCAGGAAACTACCAAATTGCGGGAGTGAGTAACCGTACAAGTATGTCCCTCCCGCCGCGAGCTAGGCACATTCGTGGCTTGGGTCACGGTGGGCACAAAGTTGGAATTCTCCTTCGGTAAAATCAATTTGACACTTGCTGCCTTTGCCTTACTTCGTCTTTACTACAATTCCTGCTTTACTATTACAATCCGATGTACAATGCATAGCCGGCTTACCCACAGGTTAACATGTATGAATTTAAACTCAGATGTGTAATGTATATCGCATTGTCGTAATTGAATATTGTAGTTTTATGAAATGATTGCGTAGTCTTCTGTGTCTATTTTGACAGCCAATAAGTCATTATATTTATTGTTGATAGCTTTATGCGTACATGAAGAGGGTCGCATGAAAAATTCTGTGAGGCAAAGGAATTCCCTCAGTTTTCACACCTTCTACCATCCCACCCCTAACTATCCTTGGCCACCGCACACTATCTTACCAAGATTATCGATCAGGGCCGCGATTCATAAAACTACAACTCATAGCTTTTTATGAAAATTCGATATATACTACATAGCTTAATCGTCCCCCTTATTAAACGGTGGGTTAATCGACTTTGCAATGTACATTAAATTGCCATTTCACATCGTGAATTGTAGTTGTATAAAATATGACCCTGGCTATTCCACCGCTACTACGTCTTAAAGACTGCGTCAAGCGTAACTTTTGGGATCAACCACGATAGCTTAGAAAAACTTGTTGTGGACCGAAAAGCCTGGAGAGAGGAGGTTCTGGAGGGCTGCAAGACCTGCGACGAAATATGGTGCTTGGCATTGACAGTGGCACCGGACTAGACTCCGGGCTCTTCCTAGATGCAGTAGGGCCTGCTTCTCCCGAATCGATCTTCATAGTCATTTCAAAATAGTCATATCTTTGGGCATCTCTTAAATTATTGTCCTTGACGGCCTCAAAAGCCTGCGATAGTGATTCCGCCATAGGAATTATCGTCGCAGTGTGACGCTTCTGTCCTGTCGCAGTCATCTCAGAGGCCTTATGGGCGGCTTGATAACTTCTGACAGTAAAGCCCGCCACTGTCTTACAATCTTCCACCAACCCCGACTTGGCCCCGTATGGCCTAACCTTCCTGCGACGCACAACGAGACCGGTACCCCAACAGTGGGAACACACAAGGATTGATATCAAAATGTGACACTTCTGGTAAGGACTACCGGGCATTAAACGCCATCTTCGGCCATCGAAGTTCGACAACGAGATACGATCTCGGGGACGCGCCTTACAATTAAATCGGCCACAATGCCTAATGACGTCGGCAAAAAACCGCCGAGCGTCCGAGTTGGGGCAAAAAATGCGCTCGAGCACAGAGTAGCCGCGGGATAGAGGGGTCAAGTTTGTGTAGATATCGGAAATAAGAAAACTTTGAAATTAAACAATATCATTGGTATTTATTGAATCTTTCGTAGCCCCGGCTGCCTGAGTGATCTTAAACGATCACGAAGGTTAAGCAACACAGGGCGCGTTCGGTACATGGATGGGTAAACCGTCTATGACTAACGCTAGTGGCATTTTTCCGAGCGGTTTCGTGCTTCGCAAGGCATGTTAAGCAGTTGGTGCCGGCTGCCGTCGATAGATGGCACCAACTGCTGAAGCCGTTAAGCCAATTCAGAGGCCTTTGGTCGGCTTGAAAACTTCCGACAGTAAGACCAGCCACCAGTCTTGCAAGCCTGCGCCAATCCGGAATTGGCCCCCATGGTGGAGTATGGCCTATACTTTTCTCAGGGAAGAGACCCGTGCCCTTCGGTGGGGACATAATGGGTGGATGATGACGATGATGGTTGGTATTTGTTGAAAATTAAACATGCCCGCACTGGGGATCGAACGTGGGTCTCGACCAGGACGTTAAAGAGTAGGTAACCATTAAAAAATTTACGTAAATTTAACCTTTGAATCTACGTAATAAAATGATTTGTACAGCGCGCAGTGATACCTTCACTCACACTAGATGGGTGAAGCGACCACTCGTACGCTTCAATGCCTGCGATAGAGTAGACTGGCCCAGCACCTATACGGTCCTGACAGCTTAGTCGGCCTAGCCTACTCGAATGTCAGCCAATACGTGCGGAGCCAACAAACCCGAGGCCTCACGATATTTTCTGAGAATCGAACCTGTGTCTCTAAGTTTGTAGTCAGTTGTTAAACCCACTGGGCAACAACCCCTTCTTCTTCTTCTTCTTTAGGCTATATTAGTCTACTGCTGGACATAGCCCTCCTCTTAATAACCCAATAACCCAACAACCCCTTATATCATTATTAATTATGAATTAAAACACATTTTTTCCATAGAAGACGTAAATTCTACAGCTTAATCGTGTTAAGCTAGTAAATTTTAACAGAGTTAAAATAATCCAGTTTGAACCGCAGAGCTTACAGTTGGCGCATCTGCACGTACGCTAATCTATGCAAACAAGTTGTTAGCAAAAAAAGTTTGATATTAAGTTGATACGATTTGTTGCGAACGAGATGATGTGGCCTTTGAGGCCTCGGCCACGGTCCAGACCCCTGTGGCCACAGCTGTAGCACTCAGGGATAATGATGGGATTAATTCCGAAAAGAAAAACCATTGGAAACAATATCGGATTTTTTTCTGCCGGAATATTTCCACCTTGGGATAATTTCCTGGAATCTTTCCGTCGGAATTTTCTCGCGAACCACATCTCTACTCTACTCTGGACGACCTCTGCGGTGCAGCGGTAGCGCATCTGCCTAACATGCAAGAGGTCCCGGGTTCGAACCCCGGCTGGGAACAAAACCTCTGGTCTTTGATGTTTACATGTTTACATGTTTGTGATGTCGTTGTTTTTGGTTCCCACGCCACAGGGTATACTAATGTGTGGGCCAGAAGCAATGTATGTGTTTGTATATAAATGTTATTTTAAAAAAAAGGTTATCTTGATCATAAACAGTACAAACCATCTGAGTTTGTCGATGATGTTTTATTTGAAGTTTGAACTAGTGATGGTGTCGTGATCAAAGGACAATCATTGGACCCATTTTCTTAGATTATAAAAAGTACCTTTTAAGTATTTGCAGTAATGAAATTTATACCAACAACAGTTGTTCTTGTTTAACTTTTAATTTCTACAAGAAAAAGATAAAACCGCACGTATTCATCCTATTATCTCTAAACTAAACATT
This sequence comes from Yponomeuta sedellus, assembly GCA_934045075.1. Classification (NCBI taxonomy): domain Eukaryota; kingdom Metazoa; phylum Arthropoda; class Insecta; order Lepidoptera; family Yponomeutidae; genus Yponomeuta; species Yponomeuta sedellus. The sequence goes on along the minus strand of OW203746.1, from coordinate 8,733,204 downwards.
CGCCATTATAATTGAGTAAAACAGCGAGTCATCAAAACAAACTTGGAAAGTATTAACCAACAAAACCTAAAAAGAATCCAACACGTTTTTGTGCATTTTATAAATAATAAATAAATAAATATTTATGGACATATTACACAGATCTCGTTAGCCCCATACTAAGAACAACTAAATGACTTGTGTTACAGGTAATAACTCGACGATTAATTTAACTCTATAACTCGACGATAACATCCAAGAACTAAGAAAATCTAGAAAAGTTCGTTTCCTAGTTTAACCCGGCTGGGGGTCGAACCCGAGACCTTCGGTTTTACAGTCAGCGTGCCAAACCGCTGCGCCACCGAGGCCGTCACTACTATCATAATAACATTGAACTTTTTAGGATAACATTTCCGGCGATAATGTTGGTGGAACACGCAAATAATTATAGCAATATGTTTTAAATACAAACGGTACTTCCCGTTAGGGATTAACCTCATAATTTAACAATAGAAACTAACCAGTATTCTCATGCGCAGTGTGATAGGCGAAACCAACATCCTGACAGTTGCCAGTCAGTATTTATGAAAATACTAAAAACATTGGGAAAAATATCAGTAACTTTAAAACTGTAGGTAGCCAACACAATGTAACAACAAGAAATAAACATAAACTTTTGTTCCCAAGACTAAGGCTATTTCGTCCTTATGCTTGCCTGAAACGAGGTTCAAAAAATGTTTAAATTACACTTTATGCTAAAGGGCTACGATAATTTAAAAGATTAATAAGATGACGATGATGTCTGGAAAATAAAAAAAGCCAATACAATACATGAGTTTTATACATAATTATTATAAAACATGAGTTCTATGTTTTATAATAATTATGTAAACTCTGTTAATTAAGGACTTTGAAATGACTAAATTGGAAGATTTTTTGTCCAGTTTTTCTCCAAAATTATCTAGATTTTTAAATGGACACCTAGTTTCTCTAGTCCCGTTCAGGTATTGTATGGAATCGGACGTTACTTTGCGGAAACCCATGATAGCATTAAAGTGTTAAAATTACATGCACTTGTGAGCCTGAAACGAGACTACTCTCAATCAGCTATCAAAAAACACTATTAGGGTTGCGACACACTACACTGACAATGTCAGACGATGACCTGAAAAGGTATAACATCGAGATCTATGTGTAAGTAGTACGAAACGCGTCCCGTATTTTCTCACACAAGTATTGGTGTCGGTGGAGGTGTGTTCGTATCTTGCTTCTGCTTGAAAAAGTGGGAGGGAGGGCGATGTATTAACTAACCGCATGGTGCTTGTGGGATTTTGGCGGAATTTAGCAAAGTAATTTTCACATTTTAATGTTTGTAACGTTCAATAAGTCACAGTTTCGATGTAATCTTGAAAAAAATACATTAGTTTGATTTGAAAAAAAAAATACTTTCAGCTCGCATAAGCATAACAAAATGTATTAATAACTTGAACGTTTGAACGTTCGCACTTTGAAACATAGACGACTTTGACTTCGTCTGTGGGTACGAAAGTTATTTGTCATTGTCATGCATTATAAAAACCCGTTAATCGATCGATCGATCGGTCGGCTGGACAGTCAATCAACCGAGCAAGTACATCAGCTGTTCCGTTCTGAGTCGGACAGAGGGCCAGCAAAAACAGTTGGGAGTTTCGAAGATCACAAACGGGAATTCGGTAGGGGCATTTGGCAAGTAAATCCACTGTCGTTGACACAATCGTTTACTTGGATACTAGATACTTACTCGTAATAATGATACGAGGTAGTGAAACACACTTTTATCGTTTAGCTCACTTCTTGACCCTATGCCAAAGAAGCAAGGAGATAAGCGATTTGTTTACACAGGTTATCAACTGCAGCGCTATTTACTTATCAGTCCATCCATACCATCACGTCTTCATGGGAAAAATAAGTATTTACAATAGCTACTATTGTTTTAGGGTTCCGTAGTTAGCAAGAAACTCTTACAGTTTCGCCATGTTTGTCTATATGGTGTCAACCCTTTGAGTACGTCCCCAGTACTGGGGTACGGGTCTCTTTCTGCATCGCAGGAAGATTAGGCTATACTCCACCACGGAGGCCAATTCCGGGTTGGTGGAAGATTGTAAGACAGTGGCGGGCCTTACGGTCAGAAGTGATTCAGCTGCCCATAAGACTTCTGGTATGGCTTAACGACTAACTTTACATGACAGCCGGCACCAATGGCTTAGCTTGCCTTGCGAAGCACGGAAGCGCACGGAAAAAATGCCACTAGCGGTAGTCACGGGACGCTCACCCATCCTGCACCTAACCACGCCTGTTGTTGCTTAACGCAAGTGATTGATTCCAATCACTCGGTTCCACTGGGCTACGAGCGCTTCCGTCTTTATGTCTGCACCTAAATTAGGGATGATTTAAATTTAAAAGATAAGATAAGAATATTCTTTATTGTACACACCAGAAAATAATTACAGAGACAACAGTTACAAAAGAAGAGGTACAATTGGCGGCCTTATTGCTGATAGCAATTTCTTCCAGACAACCTTAAATCGGAAAGATTGCTGAAGGAGAAATTGAGACTGGTAGTTGGTGCTCATCGAATATTTATATACATACGTATATGTAATAAAATAAACTAACATAGATAAATACTATTATAAACATACATAAACAATAAGTTATAATAGCAAGCATGATGGGAAAAATAAATGGGATTTATCTACAGACAAAAAGAGAATAAGAAATTATTTGGAAAGAAAGAATTCTACTACTTTAGATTTGAATATAGCAGGAGATGGGGAGCGCCTTATAGAAACCGGCAGCTCATTCCACAGCCGGACCGCTCTTACCGTAAATGAGCTGGCAACGAACTTTGTCGTATGGCTAGGTGTTTTCAGCGTCAAATTCTGGTCTGAACGTAGTGGCCGACCGTGGTCACTGAGATAACTAAAACGCTCTTTGAGATAAAGGGGAGTAGCTGGATTGAACAGTACAGAGTACAGCAGGAAAAAAAATGTGAGCATTCCTACGAAGGCGGATGGAAAGCCACTTGAGCTTAGCGCGATATTCAGAAATGTGGTCATATTTGCGTAAACCAAATATAAACCTTATGGCGATGACTTCTATATGTATAAATAAGGGATGATTTAGATTTAAGAAGACTTGAGAAAAGATGGTCAATTATACCATCTTTTTATTTTTTAGTATAAGTACATATGTATATCAATATTCATATTTGCACCAACTACCTGCCTCACTTTTCCTTCAGCAACTCTCCATCGTGGGTTGCCTGGAAGAAATTGCTCTAAGCAATAAGGCCGGCAATTGTTTATACTGTATCTTTCTAATTATGTTTTGTTTGTTTTTTCCTGATGTACGATAAAGAATATTCTTATCTTATCTTATCTGTACATTTGCGAATTTAAAGTGTCAATACCACACGCTGACAGTAAATGGCTGGGTGGGCAGTGCAAAAAACAATACAATAAAGTACTCGGAACTGTCTTATCACCGGGCAAAAGTAGTAACATCACGAAACACCACACATGTATGTTATGTAATATAATCTAGCTACAGTAGGGTTGAAGGCCCGTGCCAGATCATCACGTACGAGTGCTATCAAGCTTTCTGATCAAGAGTCGAGTTGCCAGCGAGTCAGTTCAATTAAGCACACTTGATACCTCACTGCGACGCCGGCGCTCGATGCTAGTGATAGCGTGCTGTGGCTGATTTTGCATACTAACGAGAACGGATAGCGTTGCGCGGATAGATATACAGGGTGTCACACTAATTGAACTAAAGAATCAATGGAGAATGATCGCCGGACACAGTTAAACCGATAGGTTTAGTTGGACGAGAAATGTAATGATTTGTATAGAAAATACCACGTTGTACGTTTGAAAATGTGAGATTCTAAATGGTGAAACGAGCAAAAACACTAAGGAAAAACCTCCGAAATTGCAATTAACAATCAGCTGTTCCACTTTAGTTACCACCTCCGGCATTAAAATGTAACATTTACATTTACATACGGGCAAATATATTGCTTTTACGTACAGGCAAATACATTGCCATATTATTATTTTTTTGCTCTTAGACAGACTTATTATACACTTATATACATAGTAAACGTGTCAAATGGCAATTACATATATTATGTAAAATATAATACTCGCTATTTTGGTCTAATTGTGACCGCAGCAACTACAACGTTGACGAAACGTCGGAAATTCAGCTAATTAAATTTTATTGTTTAATACGTAACTCGTAGCTGACTCCGCAAACATTATTTTGCCATATTAATATTTTCTCAGACCTACCAACTGTGACAAGAGATTTTTATATACTTTATGTATTTACATAGAACTCCCCCGATTTTTCGTAAAATCTGTAAATGCTGCCAGTCGTCCGAAGACAAAAAAAAACTGACAGATGTTAACAGTATATTAACGAATATTAACCGATTGATAGATTACAAAAAACGGGTAAGTGATACTCTGGATCATGGTTTTATAAAAAAAAAACCCAGGTCGTGGATGTTTACATTGTTTGTGATGTCGTTGTTTCTGGTTCCCACGACACAGGGTACCCTAGTGTGGGGCCAGAAGCAATGTATGTGCCTGTATGTTAATGTTATGTTATGTTATTATTTTTGTGACACTCTGGATCATGGTTTTATTCTTTTTTTCTGGTTGTTGTGCATCTCTATCTATCTATCACATCGGATGATATATTTTTTTACTCCAGTGATGTTACACTTTTTATGTAGCCTATCCCACTGCAGGGAACAGGCCTTCTCTCTGAGAGAAAGTATGGGTTTAATTACCACGCGTGCCCACCACGGATTGGAAATATGAAGCGCTGAGGTATTGGAACACCTCAGACAAGTTTCCTCACGATGTTTTCCTTCACAGTGTTAGCAAGTACTATAATTTCACAAATGTACATAACTTAGAAAAAAAAAGTCATTGGTACGTGCCCGCACTGGGGTATTATATTTTATTGCAGACAAAAAAATTTCCTCGACATTTTATTTAGCAGCGAGCTTATCTCTGAAAGAAATTTATTCTATATAGGTACTTATTATAGTCGGAAATATGGGTTTAATTACAACGCGCACTCACCGCGCTCTGATAACCTTAGACACTCAGGTTCTTATATAGTGTTTTCCTTCAAAATTTACGATAAAAACAGCAAAGAAATATTGACTCTTATTTCTAAAGCATAACTCGTAAATACGGCACCTACTTTAATAAATTGTCAGTGACAGGGACCGATTCAGCTCGACGCACTAGAGCCGTAACAATTCCAAATCCCATACAATTTTCCAGTCCCAAGCACGATTTAGCGGATCAAAGCGAACGTGAATAATTGTCCTGACTTAGTGCTAAGCAACGGCCCTTTGGACGTCGATTTATGCTAAATAAACTACGCGTGGCGTGGCCTAATAATAAATTGATCTTGACGACGTTTGGGGTAAGGGCTCAGGCATAAGCGGAAGCGGGAGTTAGTACGCCGCTGGCTCAGCGACCCGAAACGGGCTTTGGCCTCCAATATAAGAAGGTTGTAACGGTGCAAACCTCTTCACACCATTTTTATTTCTTTTTCCATCTATCATTTTCAAATATTTAAATTATGTACGTCACACATTCTTCGATTTCACTCATTTTTCACCACTACTACTTTACCCTTTGACCAGATCTGACTTTTTACCTGCTTCTCCGTTTTTATCCAGTTTTCTGTTTTAAAGTTACTATAAATCTACAAATAAAATCACACCTGAAGTCGTTCCAGAGTTTATTTATTAATTAAAAGTTATGAAACGTTACACTGGCGCCCAACGACAATAACGAAACCCAACGTCACCCCACGGCTTGATACGCCGAGACGACAAAGCCCACCCACCGCGACTACGCTGCGAGTGCGAAGGCAAATACGAGTACGATTACCACGATTATACGTGTGCACAATCGTCGAACTGCTGCTGCTGTTTCATACCCACGACCCACGACCTCATACATCACAGACGCATCCCTTGGAGCTCCCCAACCTTGCTCAAGGGTTCTGTCGGACTTCTCCGCCGCCCCCAACTTTACCCACCAACCTCTTCCAGTTCTGAAGACCTGCAAGATTTTTTTTTTGTTAAGTGTTAAGTGTTTTATAAATAAAATATTAAATTAATTTTAAAGTGCGACTTGACTTCTGGACCACAAGGTAATTCATCATAACTACTCATTGACCATTCTTCACTAACTAGATTCACCCATAGTAACAATTTTTTTCGGCCCTAATAAAAGTCCTATTCTATCTATCTGCACCCCACCTAACCGAAACATACCACAGTTAGTATACACCAACAGTATACAATCAATAACTTCTACACGCATATATCAGACAGTTACACAACCACAGGCTGCTCACTAGCAGTTCCATAGACCTCGGTAACCTGGAATTTATAATTCCAGGTGGGACTGGTTACTAACTTACGTTGCCTCAGGAGAGTATCCTGGGTAATTACACGTAGACAGCCTAGCTTTACCCTCTAGGTCTTCGAGGCCGACTCGAAGGTAAGGCGAAACTGCACTCATACAGTCTAATGATAACAATATTATATTATTAAAATTTAAAATAAAATTATTTACAAAATCTTTGCAAACCAAATTTCTAGACGTCAGTAATTCTGACACCATTCATTGTCATAAAATTTTTCAAAATTCAAAATAAAACCTCCACAGGTTAAACCTACAAGGAACTCTTTGGCAATAAAATAAAAACTCTCACCCTCACCCCATCTTTACCTCGTTACTAAAATAATTCCTAACCTCCTTTTTTATAGTATCCGTACTCTTTTTAAATATTCTGTCAACTTGTACAAAACCTACGAATGCCACCTTTTTATAGTTCTAATTTTCTGTATATATAATCACCACATTACCTTTTCGGACACATTTGCGTCATACTATTTGTCTATTTATTTATTAACTATACACTTACACCACTATCTCCAGGACATTTGCTAACCAATTTTTTTTATAACAATCCAAACATTCAATCAGGTGCGGCGACAACACGTTAAATAAGCCTAGGTCAATTAATTTACTTATCGTTACTTACCTAACGCATTACGGTGTTTACCCCACCATAGCTCTGAGAGCAAAACTACGACGGAATCTACCCCGTCGGGTATTATGTACCCAATATTATAAATATTTTAAAAATGTAAATATTTTTTCATAGAGCGGATTGTGACTCAATAAATAAGCCTTACCACTACCGAATACCAGCGGGTGGTAACTGGCTAAATAAGCCTATTACTAATTTAGGCCAGTTTCTGGATAAATCTAATTAATAAAAATAGATTTTGTCTATACTAAATGAACGTCTTCACCTTCACTTTAGATGAAGACAATGCTAGGTGATGCATGCTAGGGATGAATGATAGGTGATGAATAAAAGTGGAACTGTCTAATGTAAATATTCATTGTAAATATCACTCCACACACTCTAAATTTTTTTCATCGCCCATCCTTTATATTTTATTTTAATATTTAAGAATAACCATATTTACTTACCCATACCACATCCCCGACCTTCATCGACTTTACTCTCGACCTTGACTTTAAATTTTAAATTATATAAGTTAACTTGACTATATTTTTTACAAAAAAAAATTTTTTTTAGATATTTTTTTTAAATAAATATATCTAAAAAATATTTTTTTTTACCGGTTGCCCCCGGGTAGTGTAACGGTGCAAACCTCTTCACACCATTTTTATTTCTTTTTCCATCTATCATTTTCAAATATTTAAATTATGTACGTCACACATTCTTCGATTTCACTCATTTTTCACCACTACTACTTTACCCTTTGACCAGATCTGACTTTTTACCTGCTTCTCCGTTTTTATCCAGTTTTCTGTTTTAAAGTTACTGTAAATCTACAAATAAAATCACACCTGAAGTCGTTCCAGAGTTTATTTATTAATTATAAAAGTTATAAAACGTTACAAGGTGACCAGGCTGGGTAGTAGGTACGATGGCAAAAGTCGCGACTTTTCAGTATATTAATTGTCAAATTCTGTCATTTCATCGCCACAAAACGCGTGTCCATAGCCGACCGGTTTTTAGCCACTTCGTGGCCTACCAGGCTAATCCTCTCAGGAATCATCCACGTCCGATTCTCTCCCCTCCCTTCTAAGAGACCGAGACAAGGAGGCAAGACTGAGACATCTTATGTAAATAAAATGTTACTTAACGTTTTGTTGAAAATGAATCTAGTTTATAGTATCTAATATTTAAACGGCTCACTCGCTCGTATCGCTCGTAGCCCCGGCTGCCTGAGTGATGTTAAACAATTACGAAGGTTAAGCAACATAGGGCGCGTTCATTGCATGGATGACTAACGCTAGTGGCATTTTTCCGAGCGGTTCCGTGCTTCACAAGCTTCGGCTGCCGTCGAAGGAAGCCAGGGCAGAGGGCTTAGGGCGGCTTGAAACCATTCCGGACTTTGCTCCCGTGGTTGAATATGACCTATTCCACCCACTGGAAAGAGAACCATGCCCCTCAGTGGGGACATAGTGGGTTGATGTTAATTTGTATGGGGATTTGATAGCTGCTTAAAATTTTGCCAATTTCAGAAATTGTCTATTCGTCTGTCGTTGAAAAAAAAATTTTAATAAAATTTCACTGGATATCTTATAGAAAAAAATGTTTCACTGTTGAGCTCGCCAATTGCGTTTTATGGTTTTTCGCAATGAAGAATTTTCAAATTAAACCAAGAACCTATAATTGGGGCACTGAAATAAGAGTATTTTGGGCCTCGATTATGAGTATGAAGTATGATCGATCTAAACGTATTTATTCTAAGCTATTGTGTTGTGACACTCACTCAGTTTATTTTAATTATTATACTTTTTTAGCTTCATTGTTAAATTTAGTGATGGGCCGGGGAGAATGTCTTAAAACAATATTATAGTAATTCACTGTAACCCACAAATGTATCAAACTAACTGTAAATTCGAAATAGACATAAATTAACACATTTGTTCAATGTTAAGTCCTCATCAAGGGAAAATATTCTCTGAAAACATTCTCGCCCGTCAATCATTAGTTACGTCGATAGTGGGCAATGCAGTCACATAAACCTTTATACGCGTGCAGTCTATTCATTCACGTTATGAGAAAGTCGGGAAAGCCCTCTAAAATAATATGTCGATATACCATCAGCCAGGATTGCGGTGGATCACCGTAAGGTTTGTTTTCCCCATAAGGTTTGTAACTGGGTGTTAGACCCACTCGAACTATAAACAAAGCCCAGGGGGCGAAATCAGCAAAGATCATCACGAGCATGCTGCAAGCGAAAAAGTTTCGAAAGTGATGCGCCGCAACGCTAGCTGATAATACCTACCATCCGTAGGTTTTCCTACCCGCCGCCGCTCGTCGCTTCGCTCCACACCTCGGCCAGTTCCAAATTCCAGGCGCGGATTAAACAATTGATAAATACGTCGCGCCCGATGGCCGATCTTGGAAGCGTTCCCAGATGCTTGCGAGCTCCTTGAATGAATTTAATTGTCGCGTATCGCCTGTTTAGTTTCAGTTATTGGTTTCGTCTGGTAAGCGCACGTAACGGCTGCGTTCGGCTGACCAGCACAACTGGAGACCTGGCAAACGGCTTGTTTGTAGACCCTTATCAGTTTCGCCACATAGGAACTATCGTAAAACATTCTCTTGTCATATTGGTCTACCTTTCGACCTTTTTGGTGAGCTGACAAGAGGTGGCCATGAGTAGGGAGGAGTGGACTGGGAAGCCTTTGCCCATCAGTGGGACATAATCAAGGCTCCATAAAAAAACTGGTCTAGGGCGGTTGTTCCTAACTTTTTTTCGACCAAGTGGGACTTCATTGTTTTTAGTCGATAAAGTTGTTTGTTCTTGCACCTTATAAACAAAAATCGATAAAAATAATTTTTGATGGTGATTAAAATACAAGACTTTTTTATGATTAGGGTTCATAAAGAGTACATATAAACCTCTAAATATCTTCTGGGCTGTTTTCAGATTTGTATCAGGCACAATAATTATTAGGAAAACATGAGAAACCGCAATTAAATTATTTACCAAACTGTTAATACAGTTTATCGGCAAGCTCTTGGTAATAATTTTTATATGTGTATAAACTTACGCAAACTGGCCATCCCACAGTATCGAGAGTTTTTTCTGAGTCTAAAACTTAGGGTGGGTTATCGTCTTTTACAGTAAGTAGTATGAGACGATATTTAGAGAACTTTGGAAATATTTCTTTTAAATTTGGACAGTGACGCGTGAAATATATCAATGCCATCCAACTTTATTAACAAGGAGGGAGAATGTGCTCCACAATATAGATTGAATAGTCAGAAGATACCCTGTGCTATAGTATGGAAAGCCCTGTGCCCAGTGGTAGGTACGTACCTATAATTCAATTCTGGAAACTATACATTTGTAAATAAATCATTAAAAGATTGGAGTTCGGGAAAAGCTCGGAAAGAGTTGAAGGACTTGATTTCCCAAACCATTTATAATATTTAGGAAAGTACTTACAAATTTCTACGGAACCCTCGGATTGCGGATCTGACTGGCACTTGTCCGGTTTTTTGTGGATTTAAAAACCTTTACATCCCAATTAGCTACTAAGCACCGACAAAAATAGCCTCTATTTACCTTTCCAATAGGGGGCTAGAAATCGATTTTTCTCCGCAAACAAATTAATCATCACCCAAAGGTAATTTTATACTAACAATACAAAGCTCTACCCCCGGAGCCAATGAACTTTAAACTAATCATTCAGATTAACGAGCTACAGTTATAGGCAATTAGATTGGGATTTCAAAACTAAGCCTAAAGTGAAGTGATCTCCACAGAAACTTCAAAGACAAGTTTATGAGTGCAAAAGTTTTAAAAAGGTTGGCCAAGGCTCGACGATTTAAACGACCATTTAAACGATTGACAAGACTTGCAAAAGTTTATACATCCTTTGTGCACTGTATTTATAAGGTTCTTCAAAAACATTGCTCAAGGTACATCAGAGAGGTTAAAAAATGTGCACACTGCAAAAAAGCCTATTACGAAATTAAGAAAGAGTATGAAGGAAGAAAGATTGACCAAACAAATATATATTGCGAACGTGAGTGGAAGGGCCGGTAAGGGACGTCCCAGGCGTAAATACACCGACCAAATAGGGGATGTATTAGCAAAGGGGAAGATAAAAAATACCCGGAACCGGCGTGCGTGCATGCAACGACTTATGAACGATGATGAGGCGAAGGTGATCTGTCAGGATCGTGGCAAGTGGCAGTCCCTGGTCTCTGCCTACCCCTCTGGGATATAGGAGTGAGGTTATGTATGTATGTATGTATGTATGTATGTATGTATGTATGTATGTATGTATGTATGTATGTATGTATGTATGTATGTATGTATGTATGTATGTATGTATGTATGTATGTATGTATGTATGTATGTATGTATGTACGTATGTACGTATGCATGTATGTATGTATGTATGTATGTATGTATGTATGTATGTATGTATGTATGTATGTATGTATGTATGTATGTATGTATGTATGTATGTATGTATGTATGTATGTATGTATGTATGTATGTATGTATGTATGTATGTATGTATGTGTGGCAACATTGTAATTATCGTTCACTCACGGGCACGATGGATTTCCATCGATTGACCGCTCACTCATTCAATTCAATCATTCACTCGGTAACTCGGTCAATCGTTCTTCTCTCCGCTACGTCTGTGACAGCAGGACGTGCTCGTGGGATTTTTGGTTATAAAGAGACGCTATAACCTCAGGTGAATAGGAAACTATTTCTGATTGTCATTGTATTTGCTGTTGTGTGCTGGTGTGAAATAAAAGCCTTAATTTTGTAAAGAGACTGACGTTATTGACGCCGCCATCCTCTAAAGTGGTGACCCCTGACAGAACACTGTCACGCGAGGTTTTTGTCACGCCGCCGCTCCGTCGCACCGCGTTCATACGATGACGCTCAACAGAAAATGGGGCTAAACGGCCCTGCCCCGCTGCTGCTCCGCTGCCACGCCGCGCCGCCCTGCGCCGCTAGGCGCTTACTTCAGCGCGCCGCCACGCGGCCGCCGCACTGCGCCGCCACGCGGGCGCCGCCCTGCGCCGCCAAGCGTTCGCTCCATCGCGCCGCCACGCGGCCGCCGCACCGCGCCGCCCATCGCGCCGCCGCCACGCGCCCGCCGCTCGGCGCCCGCTCCACCGCGCTGCCACGCAGCCGCCGCCCCGCGCCACCGCGCTGCCACGCGGCGCCCGCGCTGCCACGCGGCGCCTGCTCCACCGCGCTGCCACGCGGCCACCGCCCCGCGCCACCGCGCTGCCACGCGGCGCCCGCGCTGCCACGCGGCGCCTGCTCCACCGCGCTGCCACGCGGCCGCCGCCTCGCGCCACCGCGCTGCCACGCGCCTGCCGCGCCCGACCTTTCGTGCTGCCCGCCCTGCTAAGCCCACGCTGAGTGCCTGCCGCGCCGACGCGGCGCGCGCCCTCTGAGCCACGCCGCTTGTGCCCGCCGCGCCCGCCGCATCGGCGACGCTCGCACCGCTTGCGCTGCTCGTGCCTGCGCCGACGTTGCGCGCGCCCTTGTGCCACGCTGCTTAAGACCGCGCCCGCCGCACCGGCGCCGCCGCACGTGCCGCTCGTGCCAGCACTTGCCGCGCCGGCGCCGTTTGTGCCGCGCCGGCAGCACTGGCATCACCTGCACCTACACCTCACGCCGCGCCGCGCTGAGTGGCGCCGTCGACGACTGATCCTCCGCCTACGCGCACCCGGCACCCGTTGCTGCGACGTGCGACGCGTCCTGCCTGCCATCCGGCCACGCGCGCCCGGATCGATGGCCGGCTGCCACGGGACATCGTGAACCTCGTTTACAACGGACGCGGGGTAACCCTCACTGTATTTCGCTAACTTTATACTTAGATTATCCTATTTTTAGGTTATTTAGTTAGTGTATTTACCAATCAAAATGTTGCCAGTAACGAAATCACTTGACAGTAGTGTGCAGGACGGTCGGGATAGGTATGAGGGACCGCAGGTTGCCAAGGTGGCATGTAAGCTACCACCATTTTGGTCAGGAAAGCCAACCTCGTGGTTTAGTCAGGCAGAGGCATGTTTCGCCTTAGCTGGTATCACAGCGGAGGACACTAAATATAACCACATTGTGGCCAGCCTCACCGAGTCCGTGATAGACGTGGTAGAAGAGGTAGTGAACAACCCACCGGCCGAGAACAAGTACACTCATTTAAAGTCAGAGCTAATAAGTAGGCTCTCATTATCTAAGGAAAAAAGATTAGCACAATTGTTAGGGGATGAGGAATTGGGTGACCGGAGGCCTACCCAGTTTCTCAGACACCTTCGGACCTTGGCAGGGACTAGCATAGGGGACGACTCCATTGTACGCCAGCTGTGGCTCCGCCGCCTGCCGGAGCATATCCAGGCCATACTGGCTGCTCAGGCAGACCTACCATTAGATAAGGTGGCCGAGCTTGCAGACCGAATCGCGGAGGTTTCGCCCTCTACCAGAGTCATCTGCGCGACCACTGCTCCGGACCCTCTTCAGGACCTTGCCCGCCAGGTAAGTGAGCTGACTCGCCAGGTGGCAGCACTGCAGAGAAGCAGGTCGCGCAACCGATCTCCATCAGCGACTCCAAACCGATCCAGAGGGGCTACACCAACGCGAAATGGATGGTGTTGGTACCACAAACGTTTTAGAACAAAGGCCACAAAGTGCACTGGTAATTGCAGTTTCACGGAAAACACCCGGAGCAGTCAGTAGTGGCGGCTACTGACTGTCTTCCTGCTGGCCGCCGCATCTTCGTTACCGAACAACGCACTAAACGTCGGTACCTCATTGATACTGGATCGGACCTCTGCTGCGCACCTCGCAGCTGGTTCCCAGGTCGCAAGCAGTCGCAGGACTATGGCCTAACAGCTGCGAATGGCAGCAGCATTAGAACATATGGTTTGGTTTCCCTACATCTCAATTTAGGTCTTCGACGCGAGTTTGTGTGGCAGTTTGTCATAGCGGATGTTGACATTGCCATAATTGGCTCAGATTTCTTGGCTCATTACCATCTTCTGCCGGACTGCCGTACCAAGAGGTTAGTGGACGCTTCTACTGGACTCTCCTCGCCTGCTACCAGCGCTACAACTGACCAGGCCAGTATTAAGTCCATAATCTCCGGAAACTCGAGTTTCACACAATTGCTAGCCGAGTTCCCCGATATAACTCGCCCGCACGGCCTCCCAAGAGTGATCAAACATGAGACTGTACACCACATTAATACTACTAGCGGCCCACCCGTCTCCTGCCGTCCCCGCCGCCTGGCTCCTCAGAAACTTACTGAGGCCAAGAAGGAGTTCGAGGACATGGTGAGTTCCGGGACAGCGAGGCTCTCCAAGAGTTCATGGTCCTCTCCATTGCATATGGCCCCTAAGAAGGAAGACGCCTGGCGTCCATGCGGCGATTACCGCGCCCTGAATGCCAGGACCATCCCTGACTGCTATCCGGTACGGCACATTAATGATTTTTCTCACAATTTAGCCGGAGCCACGATATTCAGCACGATAGATTTAGTTAAAGCCTATCATCAAATCCCTGTGAGCGACCCTGATATTCCCAAAACAGCTATCACAACCCCCTTTGGGCTTTTTGAATTTCCTTTTATGACATTTGGTCTGCGCAATGCCAGCCAGACGTTCCAGAGATTTATTGATGAGGTTACTCGGGGACTGCAATTCTGTTTTCCTTATGTCGATGACATTTTAGTCTATTCAAAGGACAAAAGTCAACACATAGAGCATCTCCGAATTCTTTTTCAACGTTTGCAGGATTATGGGGTCGTAGTAAATCCAGCTAAGTGCATCTTAGGAGCTAGTGAGGTATTATTCTTAGGTTTTCATATCACCGCAGAAGGTACTCGTCCTCCCCCAGACCGCATAAAAGCCCTTGTAGATTATGCCCCTCCCAAAACTGTTCAAGGCATGCGTCGATTTCTGGGAATGATGAACTTTTACCGTCGTTTTATCCCTCACGCTGCTAAGAATCAAGCACCATTGATTAACGCACTCACGGAGCTCCAAGGGAAAGGTGCGAAGCCATTCATATGGACACCTGACCTCCTTCAGAGTTTTGCGGCCTGCAAGGAGAGCCTAGCTCAAGCTACCTTGCTGCAGCACCCCGTGCTTGACGCTCCGCTCGGTCTTTTCACTGACGCGTCGAGCATCCACATTGGTGCTTGTCTACAACAGTTGGTTAACGGTCAGTACGTCCCTCTAGCTTTCTTCAGCAAGAAGCTTACACCGAAGCAAATTGAGTGGCCGGCCTACTACCGGGAGCTGCTCGCCGTTTACGAGAGCGTGCAACATTTCCGGCATATACTGCAGGTCCAGCATGCCACGATTTTCACTGACCACAAACCGCTGCTGTACGCTTTCGTCCAGCGGCGAGAAAAGCTACCCCCTCCACAGCTTAACCAGCTATCCTTTATCAGCCAATTTACCACGGACATCAAGTATATAAAAGGTGAGGACAATGTGGTAGCTGATACGATGTCACGTATAGAAGCCATCGCGCTCGAGCAGGACTACGAAGCCCTAGCAAAATCACAGGAGACTGACACCGAGCTCGCAACACTGACTGGTTCCTCTGGACTGAGCTTGACTAAGGTAAATATTCCAGGAACCAATGTCTATGTCACTTGCGACGTATCCTCGGGAAAAGCTCGCCCGTACCTAACTCCCTGGTTTCGCCGTGCGGTGTTCGACAAGTTGCACAACCTGAGTCACCCCGGCGCAAGGGCAACAACCAAGCTGGTTACCGAGCGGTACGTATGGCCATCAGTTAGGAAGGACTGTAGAGAATGGGCCCGGTCTTGCCTAGCATGTCAACGCAGCAAAGTGTCGAGACATATCTCAACGCCGATGGGCAGCTTTAACCAACCATCTGGGCGTTTCATGCAGGTTCATATAGACATTGTAGGTCCCCTACCAGTTAGCAACGAGTTCCGCTACCTCCTCACTGCCATAGACAGAGCGTCCAGATGGCCGGAAGCATGGCCCATGCGCTCCATCACAGCAGAGGAGGTTGCTGAAACATTCACCCGGGAATGGGTCTCTCGGTTCGGCGTCCCCGTGACACTAACTACAGACCAAGGTACGCAGTTTGAGTCGGATCTATTCCGCCGCCTCATGGTCCAGTTTGACACCAAACGGGTAAGAACCACTTCATATCATCCTTGTGCCAATGGCATGATAGAGCGCGTGCACCGACAACTTAAAGCGTCCCTTATGTGCCACGAAGGCGCATGGACCAAGGCCCTACCTTTGGTACTGCTGGGTATGCGTGCAGCCGTCAAGGAAGACCTGAAAGCCACTGCAGCTGAGATGCTGTATGGCGAACCCATCCGCCTCCCTGGTGAGCTACTAGTTCAACAAACTAACCCAACCTCCGTCGACAACCCAGCTGATTTCGTCGTACAGCTACGGCGGAAAATGGCTGCCATTCGTCCGGTACCTGCTGTACATCATACCACAAAAACGCCATTCGTTTTTAAGGAACTGGCCACGGCGACACACATCTTTTTACGCGATGACACCATCCGCCGGTCCCTGCAACCTCCATACACAGGGCCCTACTCGGTTATAGGGCGTTCCAGAGATGGTAAAACCATTACTATCAGTCTAAAAGGTAAAACAACAGTAGTTAGCGTAGACCGTGTTAAGCCAGCGTTCCTGGAACGGACCCCGCAGTCAGGTCATGGGGACCAGCCTCCCCCGCAGCCGGTTTCTGCCAAGCAGTCACTCGTGCCACCAACCCAGGTGGGCTCGCCTTTCTGGCAGCCTACCATGGACCCATCCCCGGTCCAGGTAGCGCCGCCTCTACCTGTGGTCCATTCGCCTGTACCGACCCTACCTGCATTCATTAAACGCACCCGTTCAGGGAGACAGGTTAGGTTTAAAAACATAAAAGATTGGTAAATACAGTAATTAGGCATCTTGTATTCTTTTCATTTCACAAAGGTGTAACACATGTTGTGCAGGAGTATAGTTATGTAAATACTCAAAGGTAAATAAAACAAAGTTTGTATAATTTTGGAACAATATTTAATAATTTTGTTTTTGTATCCACAAGAGGTCTTTAATAATAGGCTTGCATATATTAAGTTAGGATATGTTATAGTAAGTTAAACATGTCATGTTGTTTAACTCCCTACTGTGTCTAAGCAAGGCTGTATGCCTGATTTTGCTGTGTTTAAGGTAATATTAAGCTCGCTACATTATAGTCATACATACCTTTTATGCCATTCTAAATAATATGTATTGCTATGTTTTCTGTAATATTAAGTTTGCCATATACAGCCAGTATACTTACCACATAAGTCTAGGTAAACATTTGCAATGTAACCTTTATAGTATATCCCACTTACCATTCTCCGTAGGGGGGTGGTTGTGGCAACATTGTAATTATCGTTCACTCACGGGCACGATGGATTTCCATCGATTGACCGCTCACTCATTCAATTCAATCATTCACTCGGTAACTCGGTCAATCGTTCTTCTCTCCGCTACGTCTGTGACAGCAGGACGTGCTCGTGGGATTTTTGGTTATAAAGAGACGCTATAACCTCAGGTGAATAGGAAACTATTTCTGATTGTCATTGTATTTGCTGTTGTGTGCTGGTGTGAAATAAAAGCCTTAATTTTGTAAAGAGACTGACGTTATTGACGCCGCCATCCTCTAAATATGTATGTATGTATGTATGTATGTATGTATGTATGTATGTATGTATGTATGTATGTATGTATGTATGTATGTATGTATGTATGTATGTATGTATGTATGTATGTATGTATGTATGTATGTATGTATGTATGTATGTATGTATGTATGTATGTATGTATGTATGTATGTATGTATGTATGTATGTATGTATGTATGTATGTATGTATGTATGTATGTATGTATGTATGTATGTATGTATGTATGTATGTATGTATGTATGTATGTATGTATGTATGTCAGGATGGTTTTCAAAATGTGTCTGGTATTAACCAGTAGATCAATAGCTTTAAAAACCTATTTAGAGGCTAAAAATTTCACCCATGCCGGGATTTGAACCCGCAACCTCTGGCTATCCGTACCAGCCATACGGTACGGATAGCCAGAGGTTGCGGGTTCAAATCCCGGCATGGGTGAAATTTTTAGCCTCTAAATAGGTTTTTAAATTTGTTCCTTAGCACGGGTTAGTGCATTAAAAATAAAAATAGTGTAGATCAATGCTCTGAATACAGAGCAGAGTTTCAAAATTTCATTTCTATGGAACCCTGGAGCGGCAGTAACCCAAAGGGCAGAACAATGGAATCGGAAGCGAGAGACCCAGGTTCGATTCCCGGTTCGGGCATGTGACAAGTGACTTTGTTTTCTAAGCTATGTGCACTTGTGAAGTTATTGTAGCAATACCACTAGCTCACTGTGAAGGAAAGCATCGTAACCTGAGTGTCTGAGGTGTTCAAATACCTCAGTACTTGAAATTTCCAAACCGCGGTGGGCACGCGTGGTAATGAAGCCCATACTTTCTCTCTCAGAGCAGGCTGTGCCATGCATGCCATGCAGTGGGATCATCGTCATCAACCCATTGTGTTCCCACCGAGGAAAGCGTAGGCCATACTCCACCACGGGGGCCAAGCCCGGATTGTTGGAATAGGCAGTGACATGGGCTACATTAAAAAAGTATAACATGACTAGAGTAAAAAACTATATCATCCGATATGACCCAGAATGTCACTGTGATGTAACAATCGGTTAATATCGGTTAGTACCTATTCTGTTAACAGCTGTCAGTTTTTTTGCACTTCGGCCAACTGGCGGCGTTAACAGATAGGCAGATTAAACTAATTGTTAGTTTACGAAAAATCGTAGGGAGTTCTATCTGAGAGCCTTGTGGCCTGCAGTGGGACATTTGTAGGCTTCTTCTTCTTCTTCAGGCTATATTAGTCTACTGTTGGACATAGCCCTCCCCTAATAAGCGCCATAGCGCAAGGTTGTGCCATCATTGAGGGGTAATGCCCATAATCCCACGCTGGGCATGCGGGTTGGCGACCGCAGTTTGGTTGAATTGTACTGCAGGGGGCGCTGCTGCCCACCCTCCGGTGTGTGTCCCTGTCCCTTAGTCGCCTTTTACGACACCCGCGGGAAGAATTTGGGTTGGTGCTATTCTCTAGGCCGACACCACACAGCAACGTGTGTAGGCTACAGAGAAAAAAATCCTTCTGAATACTTATTGAGGAAACTTTAGAGTCTGAGGTATTGAAATGAAATGAAAAGTTTTTATTCAAAGTAGCGCAGATACTGCGGCTAAATGAACGTTATAAGTCAAACTAGGGTCCATTTCAAACTCTAGATCATTTTGGAGAAAAAATGGACAAAAAAACTCCAAACTTAGTCCTTTCAAATTCCTTAATTAACAGAGTTTACAAAAATTTTTCAAAACTCATGCATTTTACAAGCTTGAATTCCAGACATCATTGTCATGTAAATAATCCTTAATATTATAGAAGCTCTTTTGGCACAAAGTGTACTTTACACATTTTTTGAACCGCTTCAGTCAAACTTAAACTTAACTTAATTTATCTTCAGGGATTTTATTGTAGAAGCGTATACAATGCCCCAAGAAGTTAACCTTTGCCAGCCTAAATCTTGGGATCAAAAGTTAATGTTTATTTCTAGTATGTACATTGTGTACCTGCTTTAAAGTTGCTAATATTTTTCCTGACATACGTAATATTTTATCGATATACTGGCTGGCAACTGTCAGGATGTTTGTTTCTTTAAAGAATTATCTTATCGAATCTCAGCTGCCCAGCTTAAAGATGAATCTGATCGCTCTTTTCTGCAAGACGAAGATGGTCTCAATGTATTCAAATACCTTACCGCTTGGCTATATAAAAAACTTCCATTGAAGCGATCCACTTCAGTCTTCATAATCTATCTATAGCAGCTGCAAAGAGAGCCATTGTAAAGCTACACGCTCTCACTCCGCCTTTCACCCATTACATTCACGGCGTCTAATTTTACGGTCCCAAACGGCGGATTAAAAGTAACAATAGACACGTGACGTCGGCAAAACAACCTTACCGAGTTACGTCACTGGATTGGAAAATACGGAAGACGCAAGATCCACGTAACTTGTCTATATTTGTGATAATCTGTAAATAACTTTTCTTTTAAAAAAAAAATGTATCAGATAAGCTTAGCTGTAGTTTTCCTTAAGAATAAAAAGTATTTATGTATTTATGTGCTGTTTGGTGTGGCCTAGAGAAAAGCACCAATCGAAATTCTTCCCGCGGATGGCGTAAAAGGCGACTAAGGCACACAAACCGGGCAATGATGGCACAACCTTGCGCTATGGCACTCATTAGGGGAGGGCTATGTCCAGCAGTGGACTAATATAGCCTGAAGAAGAAGATTTTTTTTTGGAGCCTATAAAGGTCCCACTGCTTCCGTGCTTCGCAAGGCACGTTAAGCCGTTGCTGCCGGCTGTCATGCAACGGCAGTCGTTAAGCCATGTCAGAGGCCTTATGTGCGGCTTCATAACTTCTGACAGTAATGCCGGCTACTTTCTTACAATCCTCGACCAACCCAAACTTGGCCCCCGTGGTGGAGTATGGCGTAACCTTCCTGTGATGCAGAAAGTGACCCGTGACCCAGCAGTGGGGACATATAAGTGTTGATATCGACAAACATAACAGGCGTGTGTCCCTGAGGTATAGGCAGAGACCAGGGACTGCAACTTGCCTCGATCCTGACAGATATCCTTCGCTTCATCAACAGTCAATAGTCGTTGCATGCACGCACTCCTGTTACAGGTACTTTTATCTTCCCCTTTGCTAATTCATCCCCTACTTGGTCTAAATTCTATTTATCCATAGTATTTTCTAATGTTAACACGAGCACTAGACATAATTAAAACTTTTTATACGGATTTATGGTCGTTTAATATATTTTTACAATTTTCGACGTGGTCTCGGATGACTGAGGTGACAGGCGTCTTTTAGAAAGCATTAACGGTTAGTTTACTGCCCTCGGCAAAAATTACAAAAGTTAATTATGAAGTTACGTTCAAAAATAGGCAAACCATTTTTTTTATATAAAGTCAACAATATTGATTATTAGTAATTGAAGTTAAAATTAAATTTATAAACTAATTATTTTACAAGAACTTAAAAATACTGATTATTAATTGTAATTAAAAATTTTAACTCTACTTATCCAGGTACGACGATTTTGTAAAAACAAGTTCTTTCATACTTTTTATGTCCCGCCTTAGAAGGTGGATTAGCGAGCACTTAGCCTTGTTAAATCGGGTAATAAACGATAGATTAGCCGTATATACGCACTTGCGTGTTAAAACGGGGATTAGGCCGACAATGCCGGGCTTGTACAAGCAAAGTTATGCCTGATAATATTCAGTACCTATGCCAGGGTTTATTAATAACTTCCACTTAACACAATCACTTCCTGATTTGAGGAACTAGGAGTCCTAGTTTAGGACCAGGACAAGTCCTAGTCTGGGACACACTAGGATATCTTCTTCTTCTTCAGGCTATATTAGTCCACTGCTGGACATAGCCCTCCCCTAATGAGCGCCATAGCGCAAGGTTGTGCCATCATTGGGGGGTTATGCCCATAATGGTCATTATGGGCATAACTTCCCAATTACCTACTATAACATCCACTAGGATATGATAAGTTGGAAATACACCTTGCCCGAGGTCATTTGTACTGTGGAAATCGAACCCAAGATCTTTGTTTTGGTAGTTTAAAGTTTGAAGCGCTGCAACACCGAGGCAGTCATATTTTAGAGGGTTAAGAAAATAGATTTTTATTTTGCAAGCTTTTCTGCAACTCCTTTTATATTTTAGTTTTTAGCAACATGTATCAGTTTGTCGGATCAATATTGATTATTATTGCAATTTGCATGTGTGTGTCTGTGATGTGTGTGTATGTTTGTATGTGTGATGTGTGTGTATGTGTGAGTAAGTATGTTTCATATTGCTGTATTATATACGTTACCGCTATATACTTAACTACTCTTTTCTCTCCAGCTCCTGTAAAACTGATATGTATACGTACGAATACATATTGGGTAGTTATATACTTTTTAAATATTTGTATGACAAAGATATACTTCTATGTTGAAAGACTATTGAATGTTGTTCATCGGCGGAGAATTCTACCTATTGTCGTGTGTGCTTTTAATGCACTCACCCCCAAATCAAGAATAGAGAAGGTACAGTGGAGCTTGTTGTACATTGGATAAAGACAGTCGTCTATGAAATGGGAGACTGAGGCTTACATAAGCCTAAGCAATGTCAAAGGCATTATAGGCGGCTTGATAACTTCTGAAATTAAATTTAAAAAAAGGTTTTATTTAAAGTAACAGTACTGCGGCTTAATGAACGTTACGAGTCAAACTAGGTGTTCATTTCAAAATATAGATCATCGAAATCTAAATCGGATAGAAGCCTTACTGCCAGAACTAGACTTTGATTATCTAGATCCGCCACTGTCGTACAATCCTCAACCAAAGTGAACTTGGCCCCTGAGGCGGAGTGCAGAAAGAGACATAATTTAATTTCCTTATTATTTAATGTTTTCGGTTGCATACCTACTGTAACTCGACAATACCATGTCCAAAATGATCAAGTTTTACGACTTATTTACACAAATTTATGAGCTTTTCCCGTGCCTGCACGGTTTATAGAGCAATTTTTGTATATTTATGCTGATGTATACGAGACGGCAGTAAAATGCTTAGGGTAATAATTAGTTAGATTGTTGTAGGTATTTTATGTTGTTGCACAGTGTAAGATATTTTGGTGTAAAACAATATATGCAATGCATACAGCTTGCGAGTAATCATGTTCCGAAATATGTAAGTTCTAGATGAAAACCCGGCTTCGCTCGGGTGAAATGTGACTCATCATAATACACATCTGGGTACAAAATGTAGGTAGATAGGTATTTCTGTAGTCATCGGTTCTCAATGAATATTAAAGGTAAGCAAGGTATTCGTATAGCTTCGTTTATTGTGTTTAATAAATAAAGTAAATATAAACTGCAAAAGTTTGTACACAAATAATTTATTTTAAACAAATTAACAAAACGTGTATAATTTATTTTAAACATAAATTAACAAAACGTGTAACTTTTAAGGTTTATCCTATGTAAACCTCTTTGTTTTAAGCACTCAGTCTTTTTCTCTACTTTCCAGTTACCAAATGCAAGGTGATTCGGCTGTCAACAAATTGATAGGTAGTCAAGTATTGTGCGGGCCGGAGGACGTTTTAAAAAATACAATTATTTTAATTAATTACATGTATTGACTTTACCATGGTTGTATTAAGACTAAAATCATCAACTTAAACTAGCTGCCCTGAGCACCGAAAGTACTCAGGCTTATCTGCATCCGTCTGCCAACTCAGCGTCTGGGCTCTGGGAAAATAGAGCTGACTCCGGGTTTAGAGGCTGGGTCGCCAGGCGTAACTCCTCCCTCCTTAAGATCGAAGTTCTCTTCCTTAGGAGCAGAACTTCGATTACAGCTCTTTAACAATTCAAGGCGATACTTATAAGCTAACACACACAGAAATACAAATAACGCTATATAGAGAACAATCGTCCAGACACTAATTTCTTTCACTGTAATGATTGCTTTTTCACTTTCACTGTCACTTTTCTTCAGGGCGTATGACAGGAATTTAATGTCGGTCAAGTCAATGCCCTCCAGGTTTACCGGTTTCGATGGTACTGTTTTTACAGGAGATTTCACTACAGGTAAGTTTACTACGGGCATCGCAGGGTACTCGATATCCTCGATGTCGGTAGAGTGCATTTTCAGAAGGACCTCTCCAATACGTACTTCACAAGGGTCGTCTAAAGTAAGTATGTAGGTGCCGTGGACCTTCTGGCGGAATATTTCATTGGTGCAGGTTCTGGAGAGCAACTTTTCTTCTCTACTGTAGAGTATCCACCTGTTGGGTTGTATTCACTGGACCTTTACTGGTTCTATGGAGACTTGGACTTGAGTGCATGACGTCACGTTTTCAGTATAAGTCATCAGCTGGTTGACGCAAGAGTCTTGAATGTAGCGGGAAGTGTCGTCATCGATGCAGAGAAAGCTGGACTCTTCGACTTCTTGGCATGGGTAAGTTAACGGTCTGATCTTAGATCCTTTCACCAGGAAATAGGGATATTTGGGTAGGATAACAACAGTGCGGTTATGGGACAATACAGGTAAAGGGTAGAGTCTATAGTAGATATAGGTGTCCGTGTCAATCAGTGGTATTTCCAAAAGATAAGTTATCAGGTTTACCTTAGTATAGGCTTTTAATGTAATGCTTTGTTCAATCTTAACCAAATTTTCCATGTTAGGTGGAAAAACTAGTTTTACTACTTCGTTTACCTTTTTCAGAAGATGCAGTAACTTACTCGACTCAATTACAGATTGGTGTAAAATGCCTAATCTACTTAATGCTAAGCTAGTTTCTATCTCATTCAGTTTAATATGAATCGCTTGAAAATTGTGAATTAACATGTTATAGGTGTTAATAATTTGGTTTTCCAGATGATTAGAAAATTCCTTTGTCAAAATATTGTTTACGTCAGCAGTTAATCTTTTGATTTCCGTATTAATCTGAATGAGGTTATCGTTCAACTTAAATGTAGAGTTTGCTAGTGTGTGGACCATTTCGGTAATCAGTGTCAATTTCTTGTCGTTACGATTTTGATTAGATTTCATGTCGCTGATCATTTTATCATACCTAATGGCGTCGTCATTATCAAGATTTCCGGTAATTAGTTTAATTATTGAACCAATAGGGTTAATGAGTCCGCGTTTAATTCGAATGGAAGGTGCCACTTGCTGAAGCTTTTCAACGGTTAAATTCTTAACAAACTCTGTTTGTATCCTTAAATCTACAAAATTACACGTAAAATTATCACTTAAAGTACTAACTAACCTATTCAGTTGCGATGCTCTTGCGACATTAGTCTGCAAATCGTCTGCGACTGGTTTAAAGTCGAGCGTCTTCGCTATGACCCATTTGTCTATGCTAAGAACCGCAGCGCCGTTCTTGACGGGTAAGATGCCTGGGTTGTTATTTAGTTCTTGAAGTCGAAGGGCCTGGCTCCTCATCATCAGGACCACTGCCAGGACGAGCAGGTGTCTGTGGAGGGCGTTTCACATTCTTAATTGGCACTGTAGTATCACGGTTACCAACTCGAATGGGGACTATGTTCCTGACGGCTTCACCAGTCACTAAAGCCTGGGAGTAACGAGGTTTGTCCTTACTACACCGCTTATTCGTCCCTTTGGCGTAAACGGTATCCCCGGGCTCTATCTGGAATTCATCCTCGCCTCCTCTTTTCTTAATTATTTTTTCCTTTTTCCTGATGGTCTGGTCAGCTAAATGCTGGTATAGGTACCTAGTGCGTTTGGCATGCTCTTTGACTAGCTGTTGGGTGTACTGTTTATCAAAGTCGGCGTCAAAGGCGTGCCGCGAATCTGTGTGACCTAATAAAACTTCGAATGGGGTTAAACCAGTAGTAGAATGTATACTATGATTGTACGCCATTACCGCATACGTCATTACTGACGCGGCGTCTGTGATTTTATGCTCGTATTTAGCTAGTCTGTAAATTTCAATTATAGTTGAATGGAATCTTTCTATTAGGCCCATGGAGTTAAGGTTGTTAGGGGTGCCTATGTGGATGTCTATTTTGTATAAAGAGAGAAGTTCCTTCATCAGGGCATTATTAAATTCGGATCCGGGGTCTGCACTAATTTTTAGGGGTAAGCCGTAAAAAGAGAAGTATCTTATGAGGGCTCTAACCACTTCTGGTGTAGATCGGTTGGCGATTTCGAAAGCCTGTCCGAGCTTACTAAACGCATCTATTATAGTGAGGTAATAGTGACCTTCGATAGAAAATAGGTCTATGAATATTTCCTCTAAGGGTTTTGTTTGTGTTTGAGTGAGTTGAAGTTGTGGTTTCAGAGGTTTTCTGTCATACTTCATTTTAAGACAGATTTCACATGCGTTTATTACGCTGGATATTATTTGGTCCATATTACGCCAAAAATATGTGCGCTTGATGTGGGCCATAGTTTCCTTGATTCCGCGATGACACGTTTTTCCGTGGTGGTATTTGCGGACAATATCTAGTTGTTCATTTTCATCGTCAATATAGATAACTCGTTTCGTACATTCATAGAACTGAACCAGTTCTTTCTTAAAGAGGAATATAACGGCTTCCGTAAACTGCTTACGGTGCTCCTCATCTTCAAAATAGATGTAATATTTAGATTTGTTCTTTATGTATTCCTTAAGAAACTGTTTAACCAAATCGGGTCGATTTACAGGTAAATGCACTTCCAAAATTCTCTGCTTTTCCCTGGAAAGGTCTTTTACGGAGAGTTTATCGATTTGCCACGTAAAAACCAAGATTTGATTAGGTTTTGTGTCTACAGCTTCTTGTAAAATTGGGATGCCTTGGGATTCCATGTCTTGGCCAGAGTGTGCTGTCTCAGTGCCCGATGTTCTCTCGGTTGCTGTGATGGTTTCACTGGAAGGGCTGGCCATGGAATATGGGGACCTGCGTCCTAATGATAATGTCCTTTCTGTATCAGAGTCAATAGTTATAGGGTGTTCTGAACTAGAATCTGAAATTGTCATTGGTTTTTCCGGGATTTGTGCAAGGGTTTTCTTTTGTAGTTTTCCTAATTGTTTAATTTCCCTCGTGAGTTGTTTTATAGACTCTCCTCTATTTTCCTCCTTGTCTACGTTTGCCTGAGTCGACAAGTTGTCTAACGCGTTGATTCGAATACGCGAGAGGGCGTCTGCATTGGAATTTAATTTTCCCTTTTTATATACAGGGTCAAAGTCATATTCGGCTAACCTTAAGCGCCACCGGGTGAGTCTACTGTTGGTGTCAGTTAAGGACTTAAGCCATTGGAGGGGCTTGTGGTCGGTGATGACCAGGAATTTCCTGCCATATAGGTACGGACGGAAGTGTTTCACTGCCCAGACAATTGCAAGTAATTCCTTTTCAGTGACACTGTACCTTGTTTCTGCGTCATTAAGGGTGCGACTCGCATACGCGACCGGTTTGTCGCTCCCGACAGGTCCTTGTGAGAGGACAGCTCCAAGGGCAAAGTCTGAAGCGTCCGTTGTCAGTATAAATGGTTTGTCTAAGTCCGGGTATTGTAGTATCGGTGCATTGACTAACAGTTCCTTGCACTTCTCGAAAGACTCTATATACTTCTCGTCGCTGATGGGCATAGCTCGTTTCTTCTTTAGCCGGGCTGTCATAGGTTGTGTTATTTTAGCAAAATCCTTTATGAACCTCCTATAATAGCCGATTAGTCCAAGGAAGCTTTTGATCTCTGTTGTTGTCCGAGGCAAAGGGTAGTTGAGTATTGCCTTGATTTTCTCATTGTTGGGCTTGAGTCCTTGGCTGGTTATAGTATGTCCTAGATAAAGGACTTACTTCCTTAAGAATTCTGACTTGTCTAGTTGAACCTTGAGGTTCGTTTTACGCAGTCTGTCAAATACTAGACGTAGCTTTTCTAGATGTTCCTGTAAGCTTGACGAATAGATGATAATGTCGTCCAGATAAACTAGACAATGTAGTCCTTGTAGTCCTCGTAGTACGTTGTTGATTGCCCTTTGAAATGTAGCCGGTGCGGTTTTTAAACCGAAGGGCATGCGGGAAAACTCGTAGTGACCTGATTGTGTGGTAAACGCCGTTTTTTGGCGGTCCTCCTCTGCCACTTCTATTTGATGGTAGCCGCTTGCTAGGTCAAGGGTGGTGAAGTAGCTGCTTTTACCCAATTTATCGAATAGATCTGTAATGTTTGGCAGAGGATACTTGTCGTCTATGGTCTGCTCGTTTAATTTTCTGTAGTCGACTACTAGTCTGTACTTCTTTTCACCTGAGGCGTCTGCCTTCTTGGGCACTAGGTGCACAGGGGCGCTCCAGGGGGAGTGTGACTCTTTGATGATGTCATTCACGAGCATTTTGTCGACCTGTCGTCCAATTTCGTCGTTGACTGCCTGCGGCTGTCTGTAGGGCCTAATATAGATAGGATCCTCATTGTGGGTTCTTATACGGTGTTTCACCTCATTTGTGAAGGTCAGGGGTAGTTGTTCCGTGTAGAAAATGTCCTTATATTCCTTACAAAGCTTCTGTATGCCTTCTCGTTCTTCCGAGTTCATGTGATCTAGGCGTAATTTCTCTAGATTGTCGGTGAGTATTTGATCTGTAGGGGGCCTTATGCTATTAAGCTCACATTTTTCACTATTGTATTTTTTTACAATAAAGGGGCTGGTTATGGTCAGGATGGCCTCTTCATTCTGGGTGTTTTGTATGACGGTCGTTGCGTAGCCGTCCTCGCATTTTACTATAGCGCTAGGCATTCTGACGCCTTCTCCGAACTCTACGTAGTTTAGAATAGCGTCTCCGTTTTGTAAGTCCGTAGGTAGTCTCACTCGTTGCTCGCAGCGAGGAGCTATGCAGATGACGTCATTGGGGTTATATATCATGCGTATATTCGCCGATTTTGTGAAAATCATGTTGTTTTTCATATCGATTTTCGCATCTAATTGTTTCAGTAGGTCGCTACCTATGAGTCCGTCATAGCGCCCGTCTACGTCATACACGTAAAACTTGTGGAATTCAGGGCTATCAAATGTTGGGAATAACGGTATTTTGATAACCTCGTTGTGGTGACTAGAGGCGTGCGTGCTTATCACCTCAAACGGCTCGTAGCGTTTATAGTACTGGAAAAACTCGTCAGCCTTAGCGGGGCTGATGAATGAGCGTGAGCTTCCAGTATCCACCATAAATTTTGATTGTATTTCCGGGATCTCAATGTAGGGTAGCTTTAATTTTGTACAGTTAATATGTACTATCTCGGGTTGTTTTCGCTCTTGGCCATGTGAAAATTTTGGTCTGACTCTTGTGAGGAGTTCAGGTCTTCGGGGAGTTCAGCACTGTCCTCGTATATTTCGGGATACGTGTTATCATCTGTCTCATATGTCTCCTGCATGTACATTTGGTCGCAGCAGTTTTCGACATTTTCGTAGTGGTTTATATTGTAGAGTTCGTTCATACGGAACCCTGGTCTTGCGGGCGGAGCCGTGCGCATGCTCACGTCCGTTGTTTGTTGCGCAGCAAGGGGCTTATTGCCGAATTGGCCTTGGTTGAGGTTTGGCCTATAGCCGAATTGGCCTTGATTGAAGTTTGACCTATAGCCAAACTGCTGTGGAGTTTGATTGAAGCTTGGCCTGAGGCCGAACTGTTGCTGTCCAAAATTTGGTCTATAGCCGAATTGCTGCTGTGTTTGATTTATGGCTGGTCGATAGCCTACTTGGGGTGTCATTCCAAACTGAGGCTTATAGCCTGAAGGTTGCTGGGGTAGTTGCGGCCTAAATCCGAATTGTTGAGGGGCTGCAGAGGGTAATTTAATTTGTTTACTTGGTGGGATGCCGAATTTAAATTGTTGTGGTTGTGACTGTTGCACTAACGGGTTATAAGGGTACTGCCTAGGTGTTGCATTAGGCGCACTATTGGGGATGCCAAATTTAAAGGCCTGTTGGGGTTGTACGTTTTGGGGAAAAGCCATTGGTCTGGGTGGCATGACACTTGGCATTTTTGTCATTTTATTGCGGGCGTTATACTGAAATAGGAAATTTACTTCCTCCAGAACTATGCTCAATGCATTTTCCAGTGACGTAGCACCCTTCAATCGCACGATGCGCAAAAGGTCCTCTGGTAAATTATACAGGAAAACGTTTAACGCCATATTGTCATATATA
This sequence comes from Yponomeuta sedellus, assembly GCA_934045075.1. Classification (NCBI taxonomy): domain Eukaryota; kingdom Metazoa; phylum Arthropoda; class Insecta; order Lepidoptera; family Yponomeutidae; genus Yponomeuta; species Yponomeuta sedellus. The sequence continues at coordinate 8,703,264 of OW203746.1, read as the reverse complement.
GTGATTTTGCTTGCTCGCAAATTGTCATCGCGTATTACATTAACCTTCGCGATTAAGGTACTTCTTGTATGTTGGATTCTGTTACAAAAATGGAGATAAGACTCGCCGTTATTAATTTTTAATGTTTCCAATTCTATCGCAATACATTCCTCCGAACGCGGATCACCGAAATGCTGCTCCAAGGCGGCTTTCAATGCGGGCCAGGTATCCAAGTCCTGTCTTTCACTAATGAGTGCTGCTGCTCTACCAGTGAGTTTTGAGGTAATTACATGAAAGGGGTGCTTCTTCGAACAAGGTGTTCTTTGGTGATTTGCGTGGCAATTTTCAAACTTAATCTTTTTTTTAAATTGACATCTGAATCTTAAATCATACGTATAAATAATATTTTGAAAGGAAGAGGCAGCTTGGAGAGCGATATACTTACAGAGATAATCGAGGTTAAAAAATTGGAGGCCACGCAAATCACAAAACTCCCCACGAAAATGATATTGTTAAATTTAACTTTCTCAATCGAGTTGTTTATTGTTATTTCATATTGAAAAAGAGTTATTATTACTTATAATGTTTATCAGATAAAATAATAGGTAAAGAAGTAACTAAAACAAATTGTTTTTTACTATAATCAGTCGAGCATTATTTATTATTAGTTGAAGATAAATTATTACAAAAGTATAACACTAATTAAAACATTTTTATAAAATTAACACTTTCTCTTATCTGTAATCAGTCATTTCGTAGGAACATAATCTGTATTTTTAATTATCACAATCATACACTTAAACTTACATGTATTTTTATTTATATTATTAATATAAATTCTTAAAAAATCGAATCATAGAAATCGCTGGAGTCTTCTTCGTCTTTATTAAAACAGGAAATAACATCTTTGGTAGATTTTGGGGTCATCAGTTCTTCGTATTCTTTGGTCAGGCCTGGAACCCAAAAGCTATCATTGTTTGACAGTTCAATATCATCCGTTGATAGTTTCACATCATTATTCTCTTTGGCCGCTTTCGTTTCAACTCTCGTTTCCAAAATAAATCCACTTAGTCCTGGTTTTAATAAGATATATGATAGTATCACTGGTTTATCCTGTACTGCTTTTACAGAGTTCTTTCTTTCTAATTTTACTTCTCTTGTTAACGGCATTTTTGGTCTGAAATGTAAATTCCATTGAAATTTAATGTACCTACTTAAAGGTATAGATAGAAAATCGAATGCTATTTAATAATTGTAAGGTATTTGTAAAATCAGAAACCCATAAACTGTGACATAAAAAAATATAATCATAAAAAACTCAAACTTATTTCATTTGCGTGGTTAAAAATTGATTTTCGTGGGTCAAAACTACCACGTAAACCACGCAAATCACGACCACGAAAATCAAAATAAACCCGTTTATGTTAAAACCTTAAAATACCTTTTGAGCAAATTAACTGTGTTCTGTATATAAGTTTCTTTACCTAATATTTGTTCGCTACAATATATTATTCAATAAATAAATTCACAGTTACCGGAGAAAATAGTACCACGCAAATCAAAGTTTTGAGAAACCATGCCCACGCAACTAGATTCTTGCCTTTATATTTCGGAAACTCGACGCATCATCACACAAGCACTCTGCCCGGCCGTCGGAGCCCGTTTAGTTGTAACTGGCATTCAAATGACGCAACATGGTCCCTCTCGTTAGGGATGTACTCTTGCGAATTTACAATGATCCACGCAAATCAGTGGCTACCACGGGACAGTTACATTTTATTTTTTTTAGTGAATGTTATTATTTTAAACTATAGAATATTTTTCTTAAAGCATCATTAACTTCTTAGGATTTAGAGTTTTTTTTTTGGTAAGCCTGTAGCGTTTAGTTTAAAATATATTATTTTTTAAGTGACTGGTTCTGGGTTTGGGACGCTCCACGCAAATCAAAGAATGGGGGTGTTTTAATTTTTTAACTATAGTAAATGTAAAGGTAATTTAAAAATTATGAATAACCCCATTAAAAGATGATTATAGGTATGCCTGAAAAAAATAGTGGCTGGCTGGGTTTTCGATTTCCATTATTATTAAGCGACGCCGCTTGAAAAATGAGTCCCAAAGAATGACCCAAAGACATACAGATCCTGATCAGCATTTCCTTCCACTCTACAACACTGAATCACATATTCACATTTTCTTACAAATAAGTTTAATAGTTTTTCATCTCCGTCAAATTTGGGGATGACGCCAGCAATTTCCTTTGGAATTTGCGTAATATTTTCCATTTTTATTTCCTTAAATTATATCAAGTTATTTTTTTTTTATTTAGGTATTTAAAATCGTATTAGTTATCACAATTACTTAGTTTCCTTTAATTTTCTTAATTTCTAAGTCTTAAAAAGCGCTATGGTTTAGGTTAATCTATTTTCGGAAAAACACTACCAACACTTTCAGACACCTATAGCTATATAGTGGAATAGGATTGAGTAAGAGACTGGAGTAGTGAATTGATCTACTTACAGGCTGCCCATGTCCCTCCGTTGAGTCTTAAACGTTGTCCTTCCAGGCGCCGCACGTGGGAACACGTTGGATGAATTTTCTTGACTAATTTATTTGTTCGTAGATTTCCGTAAAAACGCGTGAAAACGTTGGCCGTCGTACACTTATGTTTAGTTTAGACGACCCGGAAATCCTACCGGCTGCGCCAGTCAAGTATTGTGCGGGCCGGAGGACGTTTTAAAAAATACAATTATTTTAATTAATTACATGTATTGACTTTACCATGGTTGTATTAAGACTAAAATCATCAACTTAAACTAGCTGCCCTGAGCACCGAAAGTACTCAGGCTTATCTGCATCCGTCTGCCAACTCAGCGTCTGGGCTCTGGGAAAATCTCAGAACACAAAAATAAGGAGAAGTGCCTTGTGGGCGTGGCACTGTCGCCCAACGTTAGCCCATTTGGGCTAACCTCTGCGAAACTTTAAAATATGGCCGTCAATCGCTTCGCGCCAGCCGTCGTAGTAACATCTGAGAAAAATGCCTAATGGCGCAGTGATTACCTGCAGAAATCGCTGTGATACATGCTATTCAAAAACAGGGGAGTGTCTTTTCACCGGTTAACCTATTTTACTCACTATATTCGTCTTATAAACTACGAAAAATCATAATCATAATAATTTTATGTGCAACGTGCATCACATTACTAAGAACATAAATGGGACGTATTTATTACATTGTAGTTACTCCACTGCTGTTTCTATATAGGATTTTCGTGGAGGTTTGCTAACTAGGAAAAGCCAGCTCGCAGTGAACCGTCACGCAAAACTGATCATTGTTCAATGCGATGTTTCGAGGTACGGCCGCATGTATTTGCCGCGAAATGTCAAATTCACCAGTAGGTCAGCTGGAGACATAGTGATGGGGTAGTTCTTTTCTTTTCAGACTGATTAAGTATCGATATTATTGAGGCATTTATAATCGTTCGTCCAGACTTCCAAAATTACTAGAACCAATTATTGTAAGACTAGGTATCTAGTCTTATCGTCGACTATTGCCCGCGACTCCATCTGCGTAGACTTCAGCTTGCGTTGCTAAGGAAGCTTTTATTTTAGTAGAAGGATTTTGTCTTAATAAATCAGGCCTAGCTTCGATCATGTATTTCAAAAAAATTCTAATAAAGATAAAGAAAAATACGAAAGAAAAATGGATCAAAATACAGAGGGTATAACTGATTTCCTCTCAAATAAAGTACCATTTGCTCCATCTATTTTACAGAGAAGTGTTTCCAGATGCTAAAGTGGGGGAAAAATATTTCAGTGGGCAGTTCCTACTTTGAAAATACCAGTAATAACGAGTCCCATAAAGGTTGAGGTACCAGTATATTTAAAATCACGATAAAATTTTCATGGTTTAGAATATTCAATTATCACTTTATTCTAATCTTCATTTCATATGGACGACGCATAACTCTCCAAAAGAAAGTGTTTCTAAAGAAACAAATCAGGTGATGTGGTTGTGGTACTAAATCATAGTCTTATATGGTATGTCGGTACTTGCTTATATGTCATATCGGCAAGTGCAGCGTTGGACGACAAGATGGAGAGAAGATCTCAGCCTAGTCGAAGGAAGACGCTGGATGTAAGCCGCTTTCAACTGGTCTTTTTGGAAATCCATGGAGGAGGCCTATGTCCAGCAGTGGATATCTTGTGGCTGAATGATGACGATAATGAAAATATTCTCTGTGGGATTTCAGTCGGATGCTGATTTTATTTTTTAATCTATATATGTTTCGAAAGTTTCATTGAAATTTTTTTTGATAAGCTTACAAAAGTTCTTCCTATTTACTGTATTTTTAATAAGGAAGTTACTTTATTTACAGGCCCATGATACATTTCAATCCCAGCCATAAACATATTCTTTACTTAATCCTTATAATCCAAGCGTGGCTACTGATTTCCAATATATCACTGTTACTCAGACAAGTGGCAATTTCTTCAGAAAAATTGTTTTTCGAGTTTATACATGTGTTTATTCTATTTTTATATAGCTGGGTGAATTATTTTCAGAGAATGAGAAAGTAATTGCTATTGTATTCTTAAAAAGTCAGCACTTCATTCTTTCACCCAACAAAAACTGCTGTTAATTTACAGAGTCCTAACAGAGTTACCAATATTTAAAGCCAATTTGTAAATGGTAATGTAAGTGCATTTCACGTTACATTGGGATTCATATACTAAATAAAATACAAAGAAATATCCAAGATCCAGGTACAAATGCGTCCCTGACCGTGGACATGCTCTTCACACAAATTTTAGTTCTTTCCATTACCAGGATTTAAACCCAGAAGACCTAGCTTTCCGGACAGAGTCACTACCAAGTATGCTTCAGTGGTGTTCTGTCCAACAAATTTAACATATCGTATTAGTATACAGTACAGGGGTCATCATCATTATCAAAATAATCAAAATTCTATATCAGTAGAAAGCCAAGTTTGCGTCTTTGTCATATACTGAAGCCACAAATACTGTCAAAAAGACACGTATTTAATAAATATTTACATTTCACAGGACAGTAAATTAAAATAGGATTATTTGTTTTAGTAAAATTGTTTTTGTAAATTTAACATGCTCTGTTTTTTGTATCATCCCAACACGAAGTATACTGTTAATAAATGAATAACCTCTCATCGGATAATTTTATCGATAGATGTATTATTTGATACAAGTGTTCCATCCCTAAGGAGTTCACCGACGCTGTTGTTTACGTGTACGAGTGTATTCGTACAATTGTTTTTCATAGTGTGCGAACCAATTAAAGGATTAGAACGCTAGTAAATGACTGGACAGACGTGTGCGTGAACCTTATATTTACAATATTGTGCATGTAATGAAAACGCACACATATTCAAAAGTGGCGACAGCGGTACCGGACTTATTTCGCGGCTAGGGCATATCTCCTTCTTTCTATGATCTGAGGGGAAAATAGAGCTGACTCCGGGTTTAGAGGCTGGGTCGCCAGGCGTAACTAGGTATAGGATAGGTATCATCAAACAAAAGACCAAACAAAAACAAAGAGAGACAGCCAATGAAAGATTTTATAAAATACTTACGATTTTTGGCAAAAGTGGCCGAAGGGATCCAACCAAACAAAGTAAATCACTATGCAAAACTAAATGACATTGGAACTGAAACTTCTACTTTTATGGTTATGGTTAGTGTTATTTTTTCTATGGTTGTTATCGCAACCGGCCAGTGTTAGGCTTAAAAAAACATAATCTAACAAAGAGTATATCATAGAAAAACCGACTTCTGTACACTAAAAGGCACTAAAAACGCAGAAATAATTAAAAAGAATAGGACTTATAAATTTAAAATTAGTATATACTAGGTATTGTAGAAGTATATCTTGAAATCGGTGCCAAGTTCCAGACCAGCACATTATATTTTGGCCACCGACTCCAAGATATCCTTAATTCTTAGTGCAGAAGTCGGTTTTTACTTTTAATTTTAAAATATTTATTTCACAATTTTTAGTGAATAGACAATGTGACTTTAATAATAAGGGACTAATAACCACGACAGTAAAATTGTGTATTTTGGCTTAAATTCTGTTTTATAGGGGTAATTCCGGATTTCTGGTGCAACGGTGCCCTAGATCTGGGTGTTCTTGAGCTGGTCATCGCCAGACTTTCGAATCTTCGGCTGTAGAAAGTGACAGTGAAATTAAATACTAGATTCTTAGCTTCTATTCTAGAATCTAGAATAGAAGCTAAGAACCTCTCAAGAATGACTTTCGAGCTGATGATCTTGGGCATCAGACTCTTAATATTCCTAGTGTAGCAAGAGATAATGAGACTATAAATTTCAACTTTGATTCCGGGCTTCTAGGTACAACGATGCCCTAGACCTGGGTGTGCTTTGGAAGTCTGATGATGACCATTCATCATCAGACTTCCAAATCTTCGGCTGTAGAAAGTGAGAGTGGAATTAAGTACTTAATTGAAAACCTCATATTTCTATATAGAAGCTTAGAACCCCTCAAGAACGACATTCGAGCTGATGATCTTCGTAATAATGTCCACCACACACCAGAGAATGAGTTACTGAATGTATTTGAAAGTATTTGATGAAAAAGTGTTTGTAACATCAAAACTTAACTTATTTTTTTGCCTTAAAATTTTAAGTTCTTTATTTTCATCTCTCAAAGTCTTCATCAGAACATCACCAGATTGCCCTGGAACAATTTTTACGCTTTATTTTCTGAAACATATGCATATTACTAATGGATGGGCTTAATTAGGCCTTATTTTGCTGCTGTCCATTGAAGAGTTTTGTTCTCCATCTCTGAAAGTATTCATCAGATCTTCACCAAATTAAAATGGGACAAATGGGACGCTACATCTCGTCGATGAAAAGAACCTGCTAGTTTTTTGAAGTCGGTTAAAAAGTGTCAAACGTTTCGCGAAATGTTAACGACCAAAGAAAAGTATTTATTAAGATTCACTCATGTTTCCGCACAGCAGGTCGTTTCGTTTTACACAGTCACACACATGTGTCACAGTCCTTTGTGATGGATACTTTTTGGCGCGACGCACGCCTTAATCTGTTGTGTTGATTGGCAAGGCGTATCTAAGATGGTGACTGCGGTTTGTTTGCCAGTGCCATTAGTTTTTAACGAAATTCTCCACAATCTGAATTTTACGGATATATGTTGTCGACTCGAAATCAATATTTTTTTATGTTTTGTTATTCATGTAAGGTTTCGAGCGAGTCTACCGTACCCCTTGACGAAATTATTAATATAGAAATACGAATCACGCACCTTAATACGCTCGCTCGAAGCGCTCTTGGCCTAGTCGAACAGAGTAATTTGAATCAATCACTTATGTTAAGCAACAACAAGCGCGGCCAGTTGCAGGTTAGGTGACCAACCCGCCACTACCGATAGAGGCATTGTCTGAGCGCTTCCGTGCTTCGCAAAGCCTTGATGCCTTTGGTGCCAGCTGTCATGTAATGGCAGTCTCTAAGCCTTATCGGACGCCTTATGGGCGGGACAATAACTTCTTACTGTAAGGACCGCCACTGTCTTACAACCCTCCACCAACCCGGTCTTGGCCCCCGTGGGGTATTGCTTTACCTATGGAAGAGACGCGTGCCCCAGCAATGGGGACTTTCAAAGGGTTAATAATATTTAAGGTTGCCTGGAAGAAATTGCTATCAGCAATAAGGCCGTCGATTGAACCTCATCTTTTGTAACTGTTGTCTCTGTAATTATTTTCCGGTGTGTATAATAAAGAATATTCTTGTCTTATCTTATAATGTATATAAATTCTATAATAGATACATTCGAAAAAGGACAAACAGGTATTGAACTTATTAGCTTGTCCTGCTGTCAACTGTACCCATCTTCGATGAGTGTGTGAAGTCGTCATGTGTTTCAAATCATCACTTACTTCTTTTATGGGAGTATACTTTACTAGAAGTTTCTGTGTGTTTATTGTCGAGGTAATTACAGTTGTATTGTACTAATAAAACAAGTTTGTTTTAAAAGTAGTTTCGGTTTTAATCACACTATCACGATAATATTATGAAGGCGAAAGTTCTTCGAACGTCTAAACGGGTGGAGCGATTTTAATAAAATTTGGTGTGGAGTTAGCTGACACCCTGGATTCACACTAATACTATAAAAGCGAAAGTTTGAGTCTGTGTATGTTTGTTACTTCTTTACGTCTAAACGGGTGGAGCGATTTTAATAAAATTTGGTGTGGAGTTAGCTGACACCCTGTATTCACACTAATATTCTAAAAGCGAAAGTTTGTGTCTGTGTATGTTTGTTACTGCTTTACGTCTAAACGGGTGGAGCGATTTTAATAAAATTTGGTGTGGAGTTAGCTGACACCCTTATTAACACTACGTTTTACTGCGAGAAAATATCTTATTCCCATAGGAAAATCGATAAACCGCGGGGCAAAGCTAGTGAATCAATATAACTTCAAAGTGATGTCTTCATTATAACTTTTTTTAAAAGCCTATTTAGAGGCTAAAAATTCCACCCATGCCGGGACTCTAACCCGCGACCTCTGGCGCACCGTGCCAACGCTTTCCCAACTGAGTCAATGGGCGACTACCGGCATCAGGGAAATTTCAAACCACTTTACTCTTTGAATACAGAGAGTATTCTGAGAGTATTGTAAAGTACAGAGAGAGAATACAGAGGTACATAAAGGCGTTGGTGCGCTTTATGCGCTTAACGCCTTTATGTACCTCTGAATACAAAGAGAGAATACAGAGAGTAAGCGTTTTAGCCTCTAAATCGATTTTAAAAATTCTCCTTATCACGGGTTAGTGCAATAAAAAGAATATATTTATATTTGTTTTGTATATATGTGTCATACTGCTAGGCAAAGGCCGCCCCTTAAGATTTCCACACTTCCTTGGAAGGTTTAAAATATTTACTTCTCATAAGAACGATTTAACATTTCATTCACTAAAAATGAGAAAAACAATGATCTAAGTAACATATTGTAAACATAAGCATGCAACATCTCATATCTATTTACCTATTACATTTTATAGCTTTCTTTAATACGACCTCTTAATCTTAACTTAAATAACATAACATGTACATACAAGCACATACATTGCTTCTGGCCCCACACTAGGATACCCTGTGTCGTGGGAACCAGAAACAACGACATCACAAACATGTAAACATCCAAGACCTGGGTTTTTTTTGGTCCCAGCCGGGATTCGAACTAGGGACCTCTTGCATGGTAGGCAGACGCACTAGCGCTACGCCACAGAGGTCGTCAGCGGTAAATCCTGTCAGCGTTGCTCACACCATCTTTTCAGCTGTCAAATGAAAAGATGGTGTGACGACGTGGCAAATATTTCGTCAGGTCGTCACACTAGTTCCGCCTTGGTTTACCACGTGGCTGGTAGCCATCGCACGGGACCCAATCAGTGACGATTTTCGCCCACCTTTTCGGGCCCATACCTCTGAAATGGCCAGCCCAGCTCCACTTGAGCTTAGCGGTCGCTACTCCAACGTCAGTAATCTTAGTTTTGGCGCGCAGAATGGTGTTCCGTATTTTATCCATCCTGCTGTTATAATTATAATACATGATAAATTAAAGTGATGAAACCTTTCAAGAGTTATCAAACCTTTGTATGTCCCTACTGCTGGGGCACGGGTCTCTTCCTGCGTCGCAGGAAGGTTAGGCCATACTCCAACCACGGGGGCCAAGTCTGGGTTGGTGAATGACTGTAAGACAGCGCGCGGGCCTTGCAATTGCCATTACATGACAGCCGGCACCAACGCCTTTATGTACCTTACGAAGCACGGAAGTGCATGACGAAAATTCTACTAGCGGTAGTAACGGGACGGTCTCCCATCCGCACCTGACCGCGCCTGTTGTTGCTTAACTCAAGTGATGGATTCCAATCACTCGGTTCGACTAGGCCACGATCGCTTCCACGAATACAATATAACTATAACCAAATTTTGAGGCAAGTACCCAAGCCTGTAATGTACTGAAGGTAGCACTTTGCATGCGCCTCGCATCAATAGGACAATAACTTATTTAAAACAACCATTTCAAACAGAATGTATTTCGTTAACCAACCCAGACCCTTTTTGCCTAGTTAAAGATGCACCGGCGGAGGCCACGCCGACTGGGCCGCAGGGAAAATGTTACATGGAAAACGAATTAAGTATTTATTAATAGGCTTTTAACATGGTGTAAGGCAGAAATTGATATTGTAAATAAAATAGGTGCCTGATAATAATTTCTACGAGGCGACTTTAAATTCAGTTGACAAATTTTAAGGCGCTTCATGGTGCTCACTGGCGCCACCAATGGAAACCTACAATCAACAACCAAGGACTTTAATCAGTTTCCGCCAAAAACGGAATTGATCCTAGGTCCTAGACTGTAGGCTCTAAAAATAGTTGTCACCGTTTTTAAGATTTCTCATGTTCGCTTTTAGATCAACATACATACATAACCTCACGCCTGTATCCCAGAGGGGTAGGCAGAGACCAGGGACTGCCACTTGCCACGATCCTGACAGATCACCTTCGCTTCATCAACGTTCATAAGGCGTTGCATGCACGCACGCCGGTTCCGGGCACTCTTAGTATATATATATAAATAAATAAAACAAGTTGTGATTTTTTTTCCATTGCTGGCGCTAATTAGCACCCCGAGACGTATTATCCTCTAGAAGCGATTCCCGTACAAACTGTGGTCGTTACCTGTAACTTTACCCTTTACAATAAAACAATAAACACGCACGGCACGGATAGCCAGAGGTTGCGGGTTCGTATCCCGGCATGTGTGGAATTTTAAGCCTCTAAATAGGTTTTTAAAACAATAAAATAAAAGTAGTTTGGTATTTATTTAGAAACGACTTGCTGGATCGCAATAAAACTTTATCAATTTGAAATGAAATCAATTTTATTTCAACCTTTGGTGTTGAAGAGACTGGCAAAGGGTAGTAGAAAAAAAGTGAAATACAATAATAAACTTACATAAACATAGGGAGATACATTCAACTTAGACCTACAATTCTGAATAGTAGATATTATGTTTTTCGTAATGAGAAGTATATTCTCTCAAAGTATATCTAAATTAATACAAAATTTAGACTTTAATAAGTCTGTACCGCCTAATTTTTATATAGAACTACCTGACCCAGCTAACTTCGTATCGCCTGCCATCGATTCTTTAATTTTTTTATTTTTTTCTCTCCATAAGAACCATCCTCGTACTTCAAGGAATATTCCAAAGAAAGAAGTAGCAAAATCGGTTCAGCTGCCCTCGAGATTTGCGCTTACCAACACATTCAGCCATTCATTTTTATATTATAGATAAAAATAAACCTCCCGCACAAATATAGCAATAGTCAAACTCAAGAACGTGAAATAATACGAAAGAGTACATATTACATGTTCAGTTACCTTTTATTCGATAAGTTCTCCACACAGGTACAAAATCACATGCAACACAAGTTACTCCGCTCAAAATCAGGAAAAGAATCCCCAGCTGGACAAAAACCGCCCACTATGCGCACGATCGCTTGGCGGGAAAAAACTCGTGCTCTCATTGGTCATTTCGAAACAACCCCACCATCTTACTTGTCAACTCACCAGGCATACCAACTTACAATTGTATATCAAACAGGACTACCAACTCCCAAAATGTCAAACCGTCATGCCATTGGTTGAATTCAAATAAAAGTAGCTTTAACATTTTGCCCTTTCCGGTTAAGAATAAAGAGTTGCTGAAATGTCACATACTCAGCATGGAATTACAGTTTGACAGTTTGTTCCATTCAAATACAACCACTTTTATTTATTGAAACTACAAAACATCTGAAATTAAAGGAACCCTAACACAAATTATCACAATAAAACTAACCCGAAATCACAGACACAGCCATTATAACGAAACCTCTCACCGCTCTGTGTACGTAGCTTTTGTGAAAGCTAAAACAACCCTAAACATTATGAATTCCAGAATAATTATAATATAACTTTAGGTGGCAGCCCTGCTAATCACTAATTTACAGGAGCGAACTAAGTGTTGATAGAAACCCTATAATTCATTGACGAAATTGTCGTGATTTTGCATGATAAATCTAATTTTATACGTAAGTATTAGCGAATAAAGTAGGTAAATTGATAATGATAATTGCATCAGCCACCATGTCATTGAAGAATTATTGACTGTGGTTATGTACACATTAAATTGACAAGCAAAACCATACTAAAAATATTGGAGGGTAGTTTTAAAAAAGAAAAAGGGAACCGAGTGGGGTTTGAAAGTGGCTTCACGTCGCACGCTAGCGGCGGGGAGCCATTGCGTTCCCGAATACGTTGCTGATCAGATTTCCTGAACAAACTTCATATTAAAAAAAATAAAATTGACCAAATATTATTCACTAGTTATGCCCCGCGGTTTATCAGGGAAAATAAATTGTGTGTTAACATTAAAAGATATTTTCCCACAGTAAAACGTAGCCTGTATAATCAAACATATTTAAAAACATTGACCAAGCGTGTCTCGGATCCTCTTTAAAGGTTCATGAAACTGAAGAGTTGATGGTGAAAAACGGATTGCCGATTTTATGACAAATATTTTTTCGACAGAAGCAACAAAAATCACTAGTGGTCTAGTCGAAGTAGCGCACTTGGCCTAGTCGAACCGAGTCATTGGATTCGATCACTTGAGTTAAGCAACAACGGGCGCGGTCAGGTGCAGGATGGCTACCTTCCCATGACTAGCGCTAGTGGCATTATTCCGAGCGCTTCCGTGCTTTGCAAGGCACGCTGCAATGCAAGACACGACTCATGATGCTGATGATATATAGACTGCACTATAATAATACCAACTTGGATTTCTGACGAAAAATTACCATTATCATTCGTTGGACGGTGCCGTGAACACCATCAGAAGTTGAAGTGCAAAAGTAGTATAAATAAATATTTTTATAGCATTCATTTTCGCAGTATTTTTAAATGGAAATAAGCGTTTATTGGTCACTAGGAACGAGACCACGTTCTTATCCTAACTTACCACTAATCTACTAGATGGGAATTTATAAGCGGGGCAGTATTTTAACCCCCAAGTTCGCCCCTGGCCGCCATAGTCCGGAATGTCGGCCATTACACCACGGAATGACACATGCGACCTCAGAATTGTATCTACCTGGCTAATTATTATTATGACACTAGCTACGCTTGCGTCTTCGGCTAAGAGTAAAATTTTATTTAATTAAAGCCGCCGTTTCAGGTTTTAGTGCACGCGGAGAAAATTTTTAAGAACAAAACTGCAGTACCGTCCGACTTTGGTTTACCGTTGACAGCACATCGAACTACGCTAATCAGATACGTTACGGACGATTTTGCAATAAAAATGTAAAGGTTGATCGAATTAATTAGACATTACATGAGAAAAAACATGTACAAAGGCGAGCTTATTTATTCATCGAGCCTTTAGACATATAGACCTTTTAGACGGTTTTACACGCCTTTTAGCGGTTTTGGATTTTTGTGTGACGTTCACAGGTTTGTGAGAATAGTGATTAATGGTTTCTGTCTACTTCTCCGGAGTATAAGCGTGAGTTTCTATTACATGTATATGTTTTTCTGCCGCGGGGCCCATAACTGTTGAGTTCTAGAGTAGAGACCGCGAATCGGCTAATTTAGCGTAGGACGCCCTGTGACCAGGGGGGCGAGTCTCTAAAATGCATAGTTGTTCAAGTAATAATAGTCCGGTAATGGTTGTTTCATGTATTAGACTCTAGGGCCTGGCGGAGCGACGACATTGGCAAAGCGGTGGCCAATGACTGCTAAACGAAAGACGAAGATCGAGCTCAGTAGCGTGTTTTGGGAGAGGCCTAGGTATGTCCAACAGTGGACTAACACCGGCTGATTATGATGATGATTTTAAAAACCTATTTAGAGGCTAAAAATTCCACCCTTGCCGGGATTCGAACCCGCGACCTCTGGCTATCCGTGCCAGCGCTCTTTCCAACAGAGCCAATGGGCGACTCACCGGCATCAGTGAAATTTCGAACCTCTTTACACTATTCTCTGTATTACGTACAGGCATTGGCTCAGTTGGAAAGAGCGCTGGCACGGATAGCCAGAGGTCGCGGGTTCGAATCCCGGCATGGGTGGAATTTTTAGCCTCCAAAAAGGTTTTTTTTTAAATTGTCCTTATCCCGGGTTAGTGCATTAAAAATAAAAATAGTATAATCATTCCGATGTAAAAACCTAACTGCAAAGTAGGTACTCGGGGCTGTAAGTGATGCAATTTACTTCATCCAGATGTCGCTGCCTGTACGTAATACAGATAATAGTGTAAAGAGGTTCGAAATTTCACTGATGCCGGTGAGTCACCTATTGGCTCAGTTGGAAAGATCGCTGGCACGGATAGCCAGAGGTCGCGGGTTCGAATCCCGGCATGGGTGGAATTTTTACCTTCTAAATAGGTTTTTAAAATTGTCCTTAGCACGGGTTAGTGCATTAAAAATAAAAATAGTATGATTATGATAATTATGTATATTATGTTTAACATTCTAAGTCCTAACATTGAAAAATATCAATCAAAATCGTAGAAAACGATTTTCGGTGGTAATTTTCACGGTGGTCAAAGGCGTTTACTTGGCCCCCGAGGTGGAGTATGGCCTAACCCTCTTGCGATGCAGGAAGTGACCTGTGCGCCAGCAGTGGCGCCATAGAAGGGTTGATATCGAAAGACGCTGATCGTATAAAAATAAGCATAGATTTTCAGATACGAGAACTGTATATGGCGTTGAATATGCTTTTCTTCGCAACTCATCAACATGTTTTATAAGTTTACGAGAATTTAAAATTCCTACTAAGAGCTGAATATATGAGAAATGAAGCGTCGATTGTTAAACTAAATGTATGCATAGAGGGATTGAAGTAGAGGGTAAATTCATAGCAAAAACATTTAAGCCTAGCCTATGACAAACATCCCTTACTCCAGATAGTTTCCCGTTCCAACTACGTTTCAGACAAACAGACCGCAAGCCACTTTTCCCGGCATTAGTTAACAATATTGTTGGGCGAGATACCTGTACGCATTCCTGACATACCGACCGGCGGGGCGTTTGTTAATGTCAACATGAGTTATGGATTAGAGCGTGTTACGGGGCCGTTTACACAGCGGCTGCTGCCGATGGAGTGACCTGGGAAGTCAACTTAATCCACAGGCAAACATTTATGACTGCGGGACTGCCCCACACTGTTGACGTAACAAAACAATAGCCCCAAATTACATTCAAAAGAGAAACTCTATAGGTAGTTGGTTAATTTTTTCACTAGTTGGCACTGAAGTTATTATATTAAATATAGTGAAACTACACATAAATATATACATAAAATTATGTCTGTATTCCGGACGAATGGGCCAGAGTTTTACACTTGCTATTATTCTCGCTCCATACAATCAACATTCATCCTTCATTTGTAGCTCACCGGTTAAAAGTGCCTGTTGTCTTGTCCTTCGCTAATACATCCTCCATCCCTATTTAGCTAACGTACAATAAGGCCACTAATTGTATTTTATATTTTGTATCTGCTGTTTCTGTTACTAGAATATTCAGTAAAGAATATTCATATTTTACCTTATCTTACATCCGCGCGGGGCATTGCTTACCAGCCCTGTCATCCACCTTTGCTCAATATATATTCGGATAAAGCTCGTATAATTATGAAAGAGTTTTGCTTAGAGGTAAGTTTGTTTAATCATTAAGCATATCTTTTATTATTGCCTTATTGCTTTTAGCAATAAGGCCGCCAATTGTACTATATCTTTACATGTTTTATAATATGTGCTCTGGTGTACAGTAAAGAATATTCTTATCTTATCTTATCATATCTGTTTCGAGTGAATTTCCTTCCATTATCCTTTCCATTACATATACCCAAAGAGTTTTATAGAATATAGTTTTATAAAATAAAGCAATGGTTGGCCTGTTTTTTTATTATTTTATCAATATTGATTCAAAACAAAACATGAAAAACGAAAATTACACTATTAAATAGCGACTGAAAGAAAATAATAAAAAAGTGTTTTGTTTAGAAATCAAAGTGCGTGCGAGTGACGATGTAAACGAGGCATTTCAGGTTACAGATACACGCTTTGTGTAAAACATCGTGGGGTAATTAAAAACACATGTTGTTTTTTGGCTTGGGGGTGGATTTTTGTTTTCGTTAACTACCGATCTTCATAACACACCAAAAAGTTATGAATGTACTATTTATTATATGGAATTTGACAGTTAAACGATTGGATTTGGTACGCGTATTACGAGTGCCGGCGGCAGCTGGCATCAACTGCTTAACGTGCCTTGCGAAGTAAGATAGATGGCAGTCGGTAAGTCAAGTCAGAGGCCTTAGGGCGGCTTGAAAACTTCTGAGAGTGAGACCAGCCACTAGTCTTGCAAGCCTCCACCAATCCGAACTTGACCCCCGTGGTGGTGTATGGCCTATACCTTCCTTAGCGAAGAGACCCGTGCCCCTCGGTGGGGACATAATGGGTCGATGATGATGATGAATACGAATGAAGGCGCAGTGCAACGATTTGTCTTTACCAATAAAATGAACGCGATATGTGCGTCGTAGTAAATGACTGTTGATTGTTTCATTTTAAGCGCCATTCATGATGTGAAGCCGGCTTTTGACTATGGGATGTAATATGATATATATTGCTTGGCTTGAACGTTTCTTCTTCTTCTTATGTAGTCCACTGCTGGACATAGCCCTCCCCTAATGAGCGCCATAGCGCCTCCAGCTTGCTGCATCCAGCATCTGCCGGCAGTTTTTCGCAGATCGTCATTCCACCTGGTCGGAGGGCGTCCTACACTACGTTTGCCGAGTCGCGGTCTGCACTCGACGTTTACTCTAACGGTTGTCGATTCTTCGCGAGATATGGCCAGCCCACTGCCACGTCAGCATGCTGATTCTCTGAGCTATGTCGATAACTTTGAACGTTTATTGGGTGATATTACAGGAAATTCTTTTGCTGTGTATCCTTCTTCTCAGCGTGTCAATGGCAAGCCATCTTGAATTTGCCAGTCGGCGTAAGGGACTCGCTGGTTGCCCAGGGTGCGCCAGACGAGCTGATAAATTGATTAATGGTCATATTTGTGAATGGAATCCGATTCCAACGGTTTTTGCGTAAGTTTTGTTGTTGTTTTAACTTCAGCATTTCTCGCACTTGCCAAAATTGTTAAAATCGTTTCATTAGTCACACATCACACTAATATTCTCGGGACTAAAACCCTCGACCTATGGCTAACCATACCAGCGCTCTCCCAACTGAGCCAATGGGCAAGTGCAGACATTTTATGCCTGTAAATAATACAGAGAATATTGTAAACAGGTTCAAACTTTCGCTGATGCCGGCACTTGCCCATTAGCTCAGTTGGGAGAGCGCTGGTACGGTTAGCCAGAGGTCGCGGGTTCGAGTCCCGGCATGGGTGGAATTTTTAGCCTCTAAATAGGTTTTTAAAATTGTCCTCAGCACGGGTTAGTGCTACAAAAAGAATACAACGACTGTTTTTTATTTCATTAGTTAGCACCGCCCAGCGCCGAAGTATCATAATACCGAAAGACCTGTTCGAAATTTAAACCGCAAAAAATAATAAAAAGTGAAAAAAATGCTAATCATCCCTGCCTGCTCAATCTCAGCAAAGACAATGGATATCCAGCCTATAGGGGGAAAGAGTATTATAGGATGAAGAATTGAAAACGGAGCGAAAACTCCAATCAATATCTCTAAGTTCCCAAAGGACCAGCGGTCTTGTTTGTTATGGCTGAGCTGGCCGCCCTTTTCAGATGAAATGATGAATAATTATGAACGCGTTAGGGGAGAGAATATTTTTGAGAGGAAATGGCTCGGAACGAATACCTGCCTGTTTCAACTAACCTCAGATACTTAATGATGTCGATAGAAGGCTCGGGAGAATTTATAACGCGTTATTGAAATTATGCAAAACCTGGAAACCTATTACCGTTCCGTTACCGTAAAGAAAAACATCGTGAGGAAAGCCACGGTTTGGTTGGCTTCGCACGTATTGAATAGTCTTTCTTGTGGGCTAGGCCGACTAAGCTGTCAGTAAAGTTTCAGGGCAAGCCTACACTATCTCTAAAAACAATTTCCCAGGCACTACAGAGTGGTCCCTTCACTTACCTAGGGTGAGTGAAGATGCCACTGGACACTGTATAAATCATCTCATTACGTAGACACAGGCCAAAAACGGTTTCAAAGGTTATAAAGCTTATGCTGTTTATAATCTTTTGGTTTATGCTTATTTCATACAGCCTATGACACGCACTCAATTGTAACGATTCGATTGGATTTTTGACGGATTTGGATGACGGCCTCGGTGGCGTAGCGGTTTGGCAGGCTGACTGTAAAACCGGAGGTCTCGGGTTCGATCCCCGGCCGAGTCAAACTAGGAAACGAACTTTTCTTAATTATCATTACACGTGAATAAGAATTAAATTATTACAGTACAATTATAGATTTCAAACGCTTACAATTATTGTCAGTCATAATCATTGTAACAAAGAACGTAAAATCACATTTTACACATAAAGCAAACAACTAAAAAAAAACGAAATAATAAAAAACATCTTTCGATAAACTCGTTACAGGAATAAATTCGTTTCAGGAATAACCCTGTACAAGTCATCTAAATACATTTAAAAATGAGAAAATCATCATCAATAATTAAAAACATTTTTATTGCCATCGGTCATTGTAAGCTTAACTCTTCATCGCAGGTTGTCTGGAAGAAATTGCTCCAAGCAATAAGGCCGCCAATGGTACTGTATCTTTATAATTATTTAATGTTTGTTTTTTTTTCCTGGTGTACAATAAAGAATATTCTTATCTTATCTTACTAACTTTCTGTAACAAACCCAAACTAGTCTCTGCCTACTCCTCCGGGGTAACAAACAGGCGTGAGTTTATGTAATGTGAAATCACCCTTTAGTCCGATTGAAAAAATGGTCTAGCCACGAAAAGCTGTCTAGCGTTTAATAGCGCAGCCATTTTAGTCCAAGTGACAATCGGCCATTTTTATTGC